>JAUIMM010000391.1:2880000-3542500 GCA_031769625.1 Taudactylus pleione | reverse complement strand
CTATCTATCTATCTATCTATCTATCTATCTATCTATCTATCTATCTATCTAGCTCTGTCTTTCTATCTATCTATCTATCTATCTATCTTATATCTACCTCAGTGCTCGAAGTGGTAATTTAGAGGTGGGGGTATGGAGATTGAATTCCATATCACCCCATTGTAATTCTACCCCCCCCCCCCACACACCCCCTTCACCCTTCTCCCTGCCTGCTCCCCTCTCTCACACCTTGCTTTTACTTATTCCCTTTCTTTTTCACCCCCTACAATAGTTAGCCTGCCTCCCTCTGTCTGCCCCTCTCTCTAGTCCCTCTCTCACACCCTCCCCTCACTCTAATTCCCTCTTACCTGCGCTGCTGGAGTGGAGCCACCGGGATCCTCTGGTCTTCTTCACTGCAGTTTACCTGGCGCCGCTATGAGCCAATGAGAAGCTGCCATTTGGCAGCTTCTCATTGGCTGGCGGCTGCGAGCCTTGCGATTGGCTGGCGGCCGCGAGTCCCGCGATTGGCTGGCGGCTGCGAGCCTCATGATTGGCTGGCAGCCGCACAGTGCGTGGTGCTTACAGTGCAGCCGGGACCAGGTACTTTGTCCCGGCTGCATGTCAACGCCTCCGCTACCGCGATTGAGATGTGTCCCCTGCGGGACACATCTCTACACATTGCTGCCACTGTTTCAGTGCTGGGATCCCATACTGGATCCCAGCACTGGTGCATTCTCTAAAATGAAGTGGGCCGGGAAGTGGCGGTATGTCATACCGCCGTATACCGCCCCACTTCGACCACTGATCTACCTTCTATCTATCTCTCATATCTATCTCTCATATCTATCTATTTATCTATCTCTATCTATCACATATATTTCTATCTATCTATCTATCTTATATCTACCTTCTATCTATCTATCTCTCATATCTATCTCATATCTATCTATCTATTTATCTATCTATCTCATATCTATCTATCTCATATCTATCTATCTAGCTATCAATTTATCTCATATCTATCTAAATATCTATCTAGCTATCTCATACTGTATCTATCTCTCTCTCTCTTCCTATCTATCTCATATCTAACTATCTATCTATCTATCTATCTATCTAGCTATCTCATACTGTATCTATCAATCTCTCTATCTATCTCATATCTATCTATCTATCTATCTATCTATCTATCTCATACTGTATCTATCAATCTCTCTCTCTCTTTCTCTCTTTCTTCCTATCTATCTATCTATCTATCTATCTATCTATCTATCTATCTATCTATCTATCTATCTTATATCTATCTATCTATCTTATACCTATCTATCTATCTCATATATATCAATCTATCTATCTATCTCATATCTATCTATCTATCTCATATCCATCTATCCATCTATCTATCTATCTATCTATCTATCTCATACTGTATCTCTCTCTCTCTCTCTCTCTCTCTCTCTCTCTCTATCTTCCTATCTATCTCATATCTTTCTATTTGTCATCTATCTATTAATCTATCTATCTATCTATCTATCTATCTATCTATCTATCTATCTATCTATCTATCTATCTATCCACTTGCGGATCTCCAGGTAATGCCAATTTCCAGATATTATGTAGACGTATAATACACAGTGAATGAGTATCTCAATTCAATGCTTGAACCTTTGTCACAAAGCCACCTCTCCCTTCCAGGTACACACGGATGTCTCTTATTTACATTGCAATGGCCTGTTCCAAGCAGTGCATGATTATAAGTGTATAATGTGACCTGCTGCCTGGTCTTTGTCTCTTTTGTGATGCCCTATTCTTTTCTTTCTTTTGATCTCGTGTTTTCCCCAAACATCCCAGACACAGAAGTCTTCCTGACTTAATGGCTTTCTTCGTTGGGCCACATTCTGGCTGGACGTTGCACGCAGTGTGGATGTCATGTGCATAATTAAGACCTGTTCAACATGTCAAAAATAGATGTCCTATTGCCCACTGAAATACATTGGTAAGGAGCCATTTAGTCAGACAAAGTTCCTGAGGCAGCCACTTATATAACCCCCTACCCTGACCCAGTGGTGGATTTGTAGGAGAATGGAGGGCAGGCAGATCTCTGGAGGACCTGGAGACATCAAAGTCTCATTGGAGGTGTCAGGAAGCACCAGACGTGCACTTGTGAAGCCAGAAGTGTGTCTTTCCCAGGAACACACTTCTCTCTAATAGTCACAGCACAATAAAGAGGTGATGCCACCTCCATCATTAGAAGTTCCTCGTTAATTTCACACAACCCTGTGGCAAACACTTAGCTCTTCATCTCCTGGATGCAGGGAGTTCTGTCGTTTGACGGTGAAGATTTCATGTTCTCGAGGAATGCTTTAGAATTGATAAAATATTGCCATTGGTCACGGTACACCGCCTTGCTCGCGCCTAAGCAACAAAATAAATATACGAGTATATATAGTTTAGATTTTTTTATACATTATTTACGGATTTCAGATCCTTCAGAAAACTTGGTTTCTTTCTTCCCAATAGTCTAGAACATGGATATTTTTAAATGTTCGTGTTCTCGGACATTAGTGCTGTTTCATGTCCAAAATAAACCTCCAGCAGATAGAAAGAGAGTTGATCATGATTGTAGTAAGGGCCTGATTCAGAGCCGGACGCTCTGACCAGAGCGCTCGCTCTGAATCAGGGCCGTCCTAGCTCAAATTGGAGCGGCCTCCGGGACGCTCGTATAGCTGTGAGTGACCACCCACAGCTTATGCGAGCGGCCAAAAAGATGGTCGTGATGGTCAAGACCATCGCGACCATTGGGCTTGCGACGAGACCCTTGTGGTAGGGTCTCGTCTGCCGCAAGCCCGGAGTGCTTTTGGCTCTATCAGAGCCCAAAACACTCCCACTGACATCACTAGTGATGTCAGTGGGGCCGGACCCAGACCCATGGGAACGCCTCTGTCTGGGCAGCCCCGCCCCCGGCATGCCCACCAAAGGGGGCGTGCTGTCAATCACCATCGACAGCACGCCCCCTTTGGTGCGAGACCCTGAGCAACGGTTTCCCCGTTGCTCGGCGGTTCTCGAGCATACGCACGACGGAGCAGCCTCCGTCGTGCGCATGCACATTTGGGAAACATCGACCCGCTTGCGAGCGCTTAGCGCTCGCAAGCGGGTCTGAATGAGACCCTAAATTCTGGTCTGACTAGAGAATGTTCCATTAAAAAGAGGATTGGGTTGAGTATACTGGTCGGCTGACGTTTATATGCTTCTAAGAGTCTATGTTCCTATGTATCCATTTGGGATAGGGCTTTGGGCCTGATTTATCAAGGATGGCAGTTGCTAATATGCACGAAATCGGCCGATTGTTGCGTATTGATCGTGTGCATGCATCTCAGTGCGCGAACCGTCCACTGCGATCACAGCAGCTACGAAGACCCATCGCAGAGTGATTGACAGGAAGTGCCATTCGTGGGTGGTGGTCAGGCGAACGCAGGCGTGCCAGAGTGTTTCAACGCCGTTGCAGAGGCGTGGATAAATTAGCCACTGCGATACCATTCGCAGCCTGAGGCCTCATAGCGTGCTCTGAAGTTAGCAGTTCCTGAGTGAGGTCTGACCTACCTTACCTGTGCGTCTGGGTCCGATGTTACTCCATGTTACCGATTATTTCGCTATGTTCATAAAGTATACGGATGTGTGTAAGGGGGAGTGGGCGTCCTTATGTCAGGCTGCGATCACAATGCGAATGCAATTATTTGCATATCACCGCTGATATTAGCAACTGCGTTGCGTGTGGGTGTAGTAGGTATTACCGCTAGATGCAGGGCCGGCGCTTCAAATCCTGACAGCGGCAGCCCGGCAAGGGTGAAAATCCTGATCGTCCTTACGGTAAGTATCGCTAACCTAATTCTACCCCCTAACCCTCCCTTAGGGGTGACTAACTCTAACCTCCCCCCCAAGTGCCTAACCCTGATCCCCACTCTAAGTGCCTAAACCTAACCCCCCCTTCCCCGCAGCCTAAACCTAAGTTCCCGGGGGGATGCCTAACCCTAACCTCCCTCTGTTGGTGCCTGATGCTAACCCCCCTTCCCCATGCCTGGCCCTAACCCTCCCGGGGGGGGCCTGACCCTAAGACCCCCTGGCAGTCCCTAAACCTAACCCCCCCGCCACGACCATCACCTCACAATGCCCAGCTTAACTGCATTCGGTATGCCAGGCGTCGGGATTTAGACACCTATCATTAGACTTAAATCCCATATATATATATATATATATATATATATATATATACTGTACATTAGAGATGTGCAGTTCGGTTTTCCAGAAATCCGAATCCACCCGAATTTCGTGAATCCAGGTAAAGCCGTGTTGCGGTTCTGATCTTTTGAGGAGATCGGGATCTTTTTGTAGTTCGGGATTTGGAATTTAAATCTGAATTTCGAGGTTTTGGTTTATGTAAATTACATGATTTTGGCTGTTTTTTTAAAACTTTTTATAAATTCTTTTAAATAAACCAGATCCAAAACCAAAACACGAAGATGAATCCAAATCCAAAACCAAAACACATATTTATAGCCAAAATTTGTTTTGGATAAGTCCTACTGAAAGGCAAAGCTTCCTTCCTAGCCTAGGCTATTTGGTAGGGGGTTGCAGGAAGGTGGCTGAGATGGGGTGGAGCGGGTACAGATTACCTGGGCCGGTGCCTCTCTATTAGTCCAGGAGTTTAGGGGAAGTGTAACCATACTGCAACGCACACACCATGAGTAAGTACTGAATGAGGGGGCATAGCTGGTTCGGGTCCCCGGTGTAAGTACTGAATGAGGGGGCATAGCTGGTTCAGGTCCCCAGTGTGAGTTAGTAGCCCTTAGGCTACTATAGGTTAATGCCATTTGGAGATGGAGTTATCCTATCGGGGCCAAGCTCTAGAATGGGGGGCTGCGGCCTCTGTCAAGAATGGAGGGACCACAGCAGATATCTCCATAGCACTTAATATCTGTGGGTATCCCTCAAATGTTATTTGATAAATAGGCCCCTTTATAGGACATCTTCCTTGAGACCCTCCCATAAAGGCCCTTCTTGTGGAATTCATTATATAATGTTGACCCTTGTACATTATCTTCCATGACAGACTTTGACTTCTCTAGATATTTCGATGTCACAGCTGGCTTTGCAGTGGCTTTTTCAATAAGGGCCCTTCTTGTCCTGCAACTAAGCTTTGGGGTAGCTGGTATAAGTAGCCTGGCTGAAGTTCTATAAGTCTTCCCTTTCTATACATTTTGTACAGTGTATAGCACCGAGTTCCAATGCCTTTGCAATGATTTTAGAGTGCTCATTTGTCTCCATTTTGAATGTCTTACTGGGAGAGTAGCGCACAGAGATAAGGGCATTTACCTTTACCAAAGAGCCGGCAACAGGTGATCCACTAGTCACGAACCCAAAGCAGAGTCAATGAACACATTGTCTGACTTTTCAGGTACTAGAAAATATTTCAACTGGGCAAATCTGATCTTGCAAGTAAAAGGCGGATGACTACATGCACAAATACATACATCCCCCTGGATGGGATGCAGTCAGGATACCGGTGGGCGCTATCCCACCCGCCGATGTCCCAACACTTACTTCCCAACATGGGACTAAAGATAGGCGTCGAAATCCTGATGCCTATCATTAGCCCCATACGGAATCCCAATACCCGGCATACCGAACGAAGGTATGCCGGGTGCCTTAGCGTCTAGCCACGGGGGTTAGGTTTAGGGATCGGGGAGGGGGGTTTAGGTTTAGGCACTAACGGAGGGAAGTTAGGGTTAGGCACTAGGGAGGGTGGTTAGGGCTAGGCACCCCTAAGGGAGGGTTAGATTTAGGGGGGAGAGAAGTGTAGGTTAGGGTACTTACCTTCAGCTGTTGGGATTTCGACCCGCCAGGCTGCCGCTGTCGGTATTTAAACAGCCTCGGGCATTACATACCGATTCCCCTCTGGATAAGTACCCCAGGAAATGTTATTATTATTATTATAATTTATTTATATGGCGACACAAGTGTTCCGCAGCGCCTTACATAGTACATGAACAAATAAGTAACCAGGGACTTACAATACAATACAAAGCAGGACATAGACATGTATAATAAACATTGCTATATTAGCGACCTTTACGCCCACATAAGCAGCCAAGTGTTAGTTGCCCTAGTGGGGAGTAAGAGATAAATTAAATTACAGTAGGGAGAAGCACAAGAGGGTAGAGGGCCCTGCTCAAAAGAGCTTACATTCTTTAAGGGAGGGGAAGACAAACAGGAGTGACACAGATGGGGTAGGCTCGGAGAAAGGAAGATGTAGCAGCAAGTTAGGATGAGAGCTGGAAGGCTTTAATGAAGTAGTGGGTCTTAAGAGCTCGTTTGAAAGATCGTAGAGAGGGTCACACTAGGACTCACTCACTTACCAATCGTCGGACAGATGTGTCGTGCCTGACATCACAACTGTTACATGTGCCTGCCCAGTTGTGTTGTCAGTCGCCAGCGTCGTCTGCAGCAAGTGGCCAGTGGTTCGAAGCCCAATAGCGGGAGCCCAACAAGGGTGAAGATCCCGATCGTCCCTAAGGTAAGTATCGCTAACCTAATTCCCCCCCTAACCCTAACCCTCCCTTAGGGGTGCCTAACCCTAACCTCCCCCCAAGTGCCTAACCCTAATCCCCCCTCTAAGTGCCTAAACCTAATCCCCCTTTCCCTAGCCTAAACCTAACCCTCACGAGGGGGTGTCTAACCCTAACCCCCCCTTCTCCTAGCCTAAACCTAATCCTCCCGGGGGGGGTGCCTAACCCTAAGTCACGCCGGGAGCCCTAAACCTTACCCTCCCCCCCGGCGGCTGTCCGCGCCTGGCTTACCTTCGTTTGGTATGCCGAGCGTCTGTCTTCTGGCGTATGGTTAATGACAGGCATTGAGTTTTTGACGCCTGTCATTAGTACCATGCCGGGATTAGAAAGTCTGGAAGCCGGCGGTCGGCATTTAGACCATCGGCTTCCAGACTACATCCCGGCACTACACCCCCAACATGACCTGACCACTGTACATGACCATAATACACATCTATTACACTGTATACAGACAAAGGATGCCGAGAGGGAGGGAGTTCCAAAGGTGGGGAGCAGCACGGGCAAAATCTTGGAGGCGGGAGTGGGAGGAATTAATCAGTTGGCATGAAAGGCGGCATGTATTAAGTGAATGAAGAGAGCGGAGAGGAGAGTGAAGGGAGAGGAGATCAGAGATGTAAATGGGAGAGGAATGGGTGAGAGCTTTGTAGGTTAGTGTGAGATCCTTAAATTGGGTTCTGAAAGGGAAGGGGAGCCAGTGGAGGGCTTGTAAGAGAGGGGAGGCAGATGTAGAGCGTTTGGAGAGGAAGATTAGCCAAGAAGCAGCGTTGAGCACAGACTGGAGAGGAGAGAGATGGGATTTCAGGAGGCCAGATAGGAGGAGGTTACAGTAGTCCAATCTGGAGATGACCAGTGAATGTATGAGGGTTTTAGTGGCATCCTGGGTGAGAAAGGGTCTGATCTTGGAAATATTCTTGAGATGGAAACGACAGGACTGTGAGAGGTTCTGAATATGTGGTTTGAAGGAGAGGGAAGAGTCCAGGGTGACTCCAAGACAACGCACTTTGGGACTAGATGAGATAGTTATGCCATCTATTGATAAAGAAATAGTGGGACATGATGTTATGTGGGAGGGTGGGAAGATGATCAGCTCAGTCTTAGACATATTAAGTTTGAGAAATTGCTGGGACATCCAGGAAGAGATAGCAGAGAAGCAGAGAGATGTTCCACTAAAAGATCGGATGATAAATCCAGCATCACATATCTGACGATGAGCTCAGTAGTATCACAGATCTGATGATGAGCTCAGTAGTATCACAGATCTGATGATGAGCTCAGTAGTATCACAGATCTGATGATAAGCTCAGTAGTATCACAGACCTGATGATGAGCTCAGTAGTATCACAGATCTGATGATGAGCTCAGTAGTATCACAGATCAGTTGATGAGCTCAGTAGTATCACAGATCTGATGATGAGCTCAGTAGCATCACAGATCAGATGATGAGCTCAGTAGCATCACAGATCTGAGGATGAGCTCAGTAGCATCACAGATCTGATGACGAGCTCAGTAGCATCACAGGTCTAATGATGAGCTCAGTAGCATCACAGACCTGATGATGAGCTCAGTAGTATCACAGACCTGATGATGAGCTCAGTAGTATCACAGGTCTGATGAAGAGCTCAGTAGTATCACAGACCTGATGATGAGCTCAGTAGTATCACAGATCTGATGATGAGCTCAGTAGTATCACAGATCTGATGATGAGCTCAGTAGTATCACAGGTCTGATGATGAGCTCAGTAGTATCACAGGCCTGATGATGAGCTCAGTAGTATCACAGATCTGACGATGAGCTCAGTAGTATCACAGATCTGAGGATGAGCTCAGTAGTATCACAGATCTGATCTCAGCCACTGGAACCTGCTGCCCTTTGATGTCACCCACAGAGGCCAAACTCTCCTTCTGCTGCTGTCACACTTAGAGGATGTATGGGGAGGTGTTAGGAGAATGGAGAGGCGATAAGGACATACAATCCCAATCTCCTACCATTTGTTCCCCTCCCCTCTTCTGACACACTCTCAAATTATCCCATAAAAAGTCCTGGGAAACCTTCTGTCGACTTTTGTTCCCGCAATGTGAAATCCCGGTGACCTTGTAACCGGCACAAATTGAGGTGGTTCAGGGGGTTACATTCCTTTATGTATCACGACTTTATACAGCCCAGTAGGTGCATCATCATTACAGTTCCGTATGAGAGGAACTTCACTGTGATCATCTCACCATATAAACAGACAAGGACATACAGACGTAGCTACAAAGTACCAATGATGTGGTTACTATTGGGCATCAGGAGCCCCAGAAAGAAAGAATTATTAGAGCCTGTGTTACACATGGGCCCGAGATGCTTAAAATAAAACGGAACATTTTCTGACATGTCTGGTTCACTCCCGGGTTTCCTTCTGATACAATATAGGCACATGCCTGCATATAAGGAAGCTGCTGCTTCTGCTGCACAGGATAATGCTATGTATGATGCACCATATAGCAGCGTAACCTACTAGATATCAGGGGCATCACATGAAGCGGCGGCTTCTCCTGACTCCTGCAACGGACCAAATGTGAGCAATAAGAGTAGACTGTCAGTGTGCATAGGCGTTTCTGTACACATGGTCTGACAGTTCCCTGACTACTGACTATTGTTATGGTCCAAAGAGACCCACGGCGCAGGTCCACTGTCCATATTGAACAATTAGGCCACCACTGCTCGCATCACATGTGTTCCAAGCGGCCGCAGCTGAACTAAGATCAGAAACTGTTCTTCCCGACAGCAGTGATTGTGATTCAATAGCCATCTAATGGAAAATAAAGGAGATACTCCCAACTAACTCTCCGTGTGACTTGTGCCAACCAAGTATTGCTTGTTCTCCAAAAACAATTCACAATTTGTGCCTTAAGATGGGTACACACTAGGACGACGTTTCCGCTGTCCTATCTGACGATTGGTAAGTGCATACTCACTTACCAATCGTCGGACCGATGTGTCGTGCCTGACGTCACAACTGTTACATGTGCCTGCCCAGCTGTGAGGTCAGTCGCCAGCGTTGTCTGCAGCAAGTGTACAGGTGGTCGGCTGACCACCCATACACACAGCACGATGTGCCGATATATCTGCAGATAAATCGGCTCTGCTGCACAGCAGCACTGACGTAATTCACAGACATATCGCTGGTACATACCTGACAACGCGCCCATGATATATCGGCCATTCAATTGAACGGCCGATATGTAGGCCAGTGTGTACCCAGCATTACACTACACCCCCAACATGATCTGACCACTCAACATGATCATAATACACATCTATTACACACTATACAGACATAGGGGACACTATTCTCCCAACATGATCTGACCACTGTACATGATCATAATACACATCTATTACACACTATACAGACATAGGGGACACTATTCTCCCAACATGATCTGACCACTGTACATGATCATAATACACATCTATTACACACTATACAGACATAGGGGACACTATTCTCCCAACATGATCTGACCACTGTACATGATCATAATACACATCTATTACACACTATACAGACATAGGGGACACTATTCTCCCAACATGATCTGACCACTGTACATGATCATAATACACATCTATTACACACTATACAGACATAGGGGACACTATACTCCCAACATGATCTGACCACTGTACATGATCAAAAAACACATCTATTACACACTATACAGACATAGGGGACACTATACTCCCAACATGCTCTGACCACTCTACATGATCATAACACAAACAAAAAATGGCAGCTGCTCAATCAATCTGGCAGTACTTTTCAGGTGCATGTACCTAAAAAGTACATGTAGATTGATTGAGCAGCTGCAATTTTTTGTTTGTTATCATGAGTTGCATGAATGAGCCAGCATTAGGAGGGCATGCTGGTTCTAGTAGTGCTAGTTGGAGTTCCCAGGGGTGACTCCCAGGTAAGCTGGCTCTCAATGTGGATGCATTTATGTATGTGCCTTTATCATGAGGCCTTATAATTGGTATATATTACATTTGGGGTGAGCATTTGGGCGTAGGGCCCCTGAGGCTGCTCTGGCTGGGCCTCCTCAGGGCATCACCACTTAATACACATAGTTACTTTTAACATCACCTTTTATGTTTGTTTTTTATTCACATATATTTTAACCCCTTTTTCAACACTTATTAACTACTCGCACACATCTATACTTTACACTGCACTGTCACTCTTTTTCCATTTTTCATGCGATGCCCTGGGGGGGTCCTGGGCTGTACATTTTTTGGGGTACCCTGCGCCCCAGATGTGAACCCCTTAGTGTTAGGGACTATTAGTGACAGAGAAGCCGTGACATGGCCTAGCGGCTTCCCATGGATTTGCAAATGCATGCAACTAATATCTCTGAAGTTCTATTACCATATAGTCTTCATATATTGTTGCAAGTATAATTCAGTGTGCTAAGGAACAATAGGGGATGAAACCCCCCCCTTTTTCTACATGATCAAAATACACATCTATTACACACTATACAGACATAGGGGATACTACACCCGCAACATGACCTGACCACTGTACATGATCATAATACACATCTATTACACTGTATACAGACATAGGACACTACACCCCCAACATGTCCTGACCACTGTACATGATCATAATACACATCTATTACACTCTATACAGACATAGGACACTACACCCCCAATATGACCTGATCACTGTACATGACCATAATACATATCTATTACACACTATACAGACATAGGACACTACATCCCCAACATGTCCTGACCACTGTACATGATCATAATACACATCTATTACACTGTATACAGACATAGGACACTACACCCCCAACATGACCTGACTACTGTACATGATCATAATACACATCTATTACACTGTATACAGACATAGCACACTACACCCCAACATGACCTGACCACTGTACATGACCATAATACACATCTATTACACTGTATACAGACATAGGACACTACACCCCCAACATGACCTGACTACTGTACATGATCATAATACACATCTATTACACTGTATACAGACATAGAACACTACACCCCAACATGACCTGACCACTGTACATGACCATAATACACATCTATTACACTGTATACAGACATAGAACACTACACCCCCAACATGTCCTGACCACTGTAAATGATCATAGTACACATCTATTACACTGTATACAGACATAGGACACTACACCCCCAACATGTCCTGACCACTGTACATGATCATAATACACATCTATTACACTGTATACAGACATAGGACACTACACCCCCAACATGACCTGACCGCTGTACATGACCATAATACACATCTATTACACTCTATACAGATATAGGGGATACTACACCCCAACATGCCCTGACCACTGTACATGATCATAGTACACATCTATTACACTGTATACAGACATAGGACACTACACCACCAACATGTCCTGACCACTGTACATGATCATATTACACATCTATTACACTGTATACAGACATATAACACTACACCCCCAACATGTCTTGACCACTGCACATGATCATATTACACATCTATTACACTCTATACAGACATAGGACACTACACCCCCAACATGACCTGACCACTGCACATGATTATAATACACATCTATTACACTCTATACAGACATAGAACACTACACCCCCAACATGACCTGACCACTGCACATGATCATATTACACATCTATTACACTCTATATACAGACATAGGACACTACACCCCCAACATGACCTGACCGTACATGATTATAATACACATCTATTACACTGTATACACACATAGGACACTACACCCCCAACATGACCTGATCACTGTACATGATCATACTACACATCTATTACACTCTATACAGACATAGGACACTACATCCCCAACATGTCCTGACCACTGCACATGATTATAATACACATCTATTACACTCTATACAGACATAGGACACTACACCCCCAACATGACCTGACCACTGTACATGATCATAATACACATCTATTACACTGTATACAGACATAGGACACTACATCCCCAACATGTCCTGACCACTGTACATGATTATAATACACATCTATTACACTCTATACAGACATAGGACACTACACCCCCAACATGACCTGACCACTGTACATGATCATAATGCACATCTATTACACTCTATACAGACATAGGACACTACACCCCCAACATGTCCTGACCACTGTACATGATTATAATACACATCTATTACACTGTATACAGACATAGGACACTACACCCCCAACATGACCTGACCGTACATGACCATAATACACATCTATTACACTGTATACAGACATAGGACACTACACCCCCAACATGACCTGACCACTGTACATGATAATAATACACATCTATTACACTGTATACACACAGAGGACACTACAACCCGAACATGACCTGACCACTGTACATGACCATAATACACATCTATTACACTGTATACAGACATAGGACACTACACCCCCAACATGACCTGACCACTGGACATGATTATAATATAATTCTATTACATTATTATCATTATTATTCTATTATACTGTGCTAGATAAATGACTGTTAGTAGAAACTGATTGGCTGCATTTGGGCAATTTCTCCACTTTATCCCTCTCTAAAAGGTGAGTTGTATCAAGCCTTGGAGAGATATTGCCCACATCAACCAATCAGATTCTGACAATTCAAAGACTGCGCTAGATAACTAACAATAATGGTGCATACACACGGTCCGATTTTAAAAATCGTTCAATCGTTCATATCTCACAGAAAATCTGACATGTGAGCCTTCAACGATGATCGATGCGCATTCCCGATTGTCAGATAACGATATCTGACATCTGTTGTGTTTGCAGTCATATTTGGTCGATTTCATTCATTTTAATACAGTCTGAAATCGTTCAATCGTTCAAATTGTGTGTAAAATTGTTGGTAAAAATCATTAAATCGTTCAATCGTTCATCGATCAACGTTCATCTTACATATCTGACCGTGTGTATGCACCATTAGAAGCTGATTGGTTGTTTTGGGAAAGTCCACTTTATCTCTCTCCAAGTCTTGATACATTTCCTCCTAAAACTTGACACATCTACCCTTAACTTTCTATGTAAGAGGCTGACAACTACTCAATATTCTATAGTCTTCTTGAACCCAAAATTCGCCATTACTCTCGTTTCAGCGATCAAGTCGGGAAAACTTGGTTGCAATCATCATCGCATTAATCGTGGAACCAAAATGACCAAGCAGACCACAGAAAGGCCAGTTGGGATTGATCAGGGTTTTTGATGGGTCTCTGGATGCCAAAGACTAGCCAGTATTTTTGATATCTCTGAAATAATAACTTGTGTTTTGCTTCATAAGTTGCAATTTTTTGGCTCTCTTGGGCAATCATAGGACCGAGCAAACAAACTGATATCTGCCATACATTATTTACACCAGTAAAAAAAAAGCTTTTGTGGAGCTTTCATTCAAATATATTGTGTATAGCACAACAAAAATAGAAACAATTATAGTTTGGTTAAAGTTCGTGTTTTGCCGCTAAGACTCCTCTTATGTGGTCTGTTGATTTATGAATTAAACTCTTTGGTCAGCTACTAAATTTCAAAATGTCTTTATCAATAGCAGTAGCAACAGTGACACCTGCAGTTCCTGATAAACAGACTGAACACAATATTATAGCGGGTGAGAGAGCATCAAAACCAAACAAAACATAATGTACATTTGTTGTTTTTTTTCCCCTATGGAAAATATGTTTAAAATTAAATTATATCTATTTTATCTAACATATCTTACAGATAGTTTTTCATTCTAGACAACATTCTTGAATATTAACTTGATAGACAAATGTATCAATTATTTTTCTTTAATTTACAGTAGAAGTTACAGATAGGAAGCACTTGAATAGGTAGCAAAGATAAAAAATAATTTAAATTTACAATGCTTATTTACAATTTTTTTTAAAAAGTCAGTAAATAAAAATCTACGGCCACGGTCTCCAGACAAAGCCTGGGACAAGGGAGGAGATAGAGGCTGAAGGAGGAAAGAGAGTTCTTTGGACAGACTTTCTGCAGCTGTTGGCTTGAACCTTGTGTGCAGGAGACTGTGGGACCTGTCCAAAAGAGGGTGTTTGAGATGAACTGCAGGGTGAGGGATAGTGGAGAAATGGTTGGCAGGGTTGATTTTCAGGGTATACTTTCAGGGTGTCTTCTAGGAGCCGTGAGATTTGTGGTGGGCTTTCTATGAGTTGTCTCTGGTCAACTCTGAAGGAATTATCTGACATGGTTTCCTTCCACTTATTGGGACTCCTCTCCTCCATGTGTTGACATAGTTTTTCTACTACATAGTCTCTCTTCTTCCCACAAATACTGGCTGTGGAGCTTAAGAAGCAGGTGGCTTGACTCATCCCTTCCTGAAACCCACCTTTGAACCCTGACATAGTAGTTTTGCCATCTTCTGGGCCTACATGGAAGAAAGAATAACAGTTTTGTGAATATCATTGTATATTTGATGGCAATTAAGTCAAAACATTGCTCACACTATTTTATAACTAATATAATTAAAATAAACAACTTTCAATAGGGCATTGTAAAGACTTTGCCTTATTTGTAAAATGCAAGGGCTGTCATACATGTCTACATAGTCGCCATCATAGTCGCCATCTTATATAATATACATTTATTTATTTATTTATTTATTTAGAATTGTGTAAATAATGTTGGATATCTCTCACCTGAATTATGACACAGTTTCAAAAACTGCACTGTCTTTTTCAGTATATCAGCTTTTTCAGTTTTGGGATTTTTTAATGTCTGCAGAGAAAAAAATAATTCATGACATTAGTAAAAAAAAAATCAAACACAAAAAGATAATGTAAGAAGATAAAGTGCCCATAATAAACAGAAATAAGAATGTAAAAAAATCACTAATAAACACTAAATCTCAATGTAAAAAAAAAAAATCACCAATAAACATATAAACATATGAACAAGCTAAATAAATTATGCATTAACAAAAAACTTTAGTATATTTACTACTATAAAATAATAGTATTATTGTTATTATTATGATTATTATTATTAATTGTCTAAGTAGTTTGTATTATTATTAATATTATAAAGCACAAATACTTTTCATATAGAAATAAGTTACTGTAAATTGTTTTGTAGACTATGAGTTCTGATGTCATCACTACAATTTTTTTTTTTTACTTTTTGTATTATTTGTAATGGAGCTCCCCCTACGGTTTATTATAACAGCTGTTAGAAGTCACCTCGGATGGCCCTTCAATGACTTCTAGTATTTAAAAAATTTATAGCAGGGGAGAACATTACCCATATATTATTATACATTTTTATTATAAAATAGGGCATTACCCATATATTATTATAATTTTAATTATAAATTAAGATATTATTATATTTATTTGTTATACAATAGATTATTTTTATTATTTTAGAAAATCAGATTAGCAATTTATAGTTTATATCATTGTGTTTGTGAATAATATTCTTAACAATAGGTGAACAGTAAATGAGGTAAAATCATTTGAATGTTAATTCTTTTTTTGGGTCGCAACATTTCGGAAGTATTCAAAATGATCAATAATCTGTCTGCCCTATTTCTGCTGTGTCCCAGTTTTAATTAATGCCCCCTCCCATGGACTCTATTTATTATTATTTATAAATAATTATTTATATAGCGCAGCATATTATGCAGCACTGTACAGAGAATATTTATTCCTTCAAATCAGTCAGTGCCAGAGTGGGGTTCCCTACCACATGTATACACTAGGGTAAATGTTTTCTTAGTCAGAAGACAATCAGTTAACTCTATCTCAGCACATTCCTGCAGAAGTGCAAACTTCTTGTAGAAATATAGAAATCAATAACAAGAAAATCTGAGGATGTGCAGTTACAGTTTCCACTACAATAATTCCATCCCTTAAAACTTGAGCCAAGACATTTAATAGACCATCATAGAAACATAGTACTCATCTCCTGACATTAAAAAACTTTAAATACAGGGTTTATGCCTCAAACAATCTTATCACCATTTGTGATGTATTACATGGCAAATTAAAATCTAGCAATATATTTAGAGGAAGATCCATAATTCTCACATTGCAGATACCGGTAACATTTACCTACTGCTATCCCTCATTACAGTAATGAATTCATGGGCAGTCATGGACTTGTTAATCTCAGCAGGAAACGAGATGTACCTTGGCTGTGATGCCTTTGTTATTTGACTGTCTCACCCCCTGTCTAGAAGCCTCTTGGCTAAAGCTTTGAAGTCTCACACACCAGTACATCTACACTCTTTACTAGTCTACACTATCAATGGTGGAAATAACTATCCAACAGAACATCGTACATTAATTATCTTTGATGCTCAACATCACCCATACTAAGAAAATCAGAATCCAAATTCCAAGAGACACATACAAATATTATTATTTTTTTAAATTATTAATATTATTATTATTTATTTATACAATTATCATTTATTTATACAATCCATTCCCCTCATCCAAAAAAATAATAATAATCATTTAAGTTGACAAGATTTGGAAAATAGTAAATGTATGAAGTGTCAGGTATATTCTAACCTCATCATGGGTAGCCTCCAGAAGAAGTGTCCTTAGATGGTCCAGGCTCTGGTTTATCCTGTCCCGTCTCCTCTTTTCTATCACGGGCTTCATGAGCTGGTGAGAGAGTGTATGTAAAAGGTGAGTTATTAGAAGAATATTACCAATACAGAAGAAAGAGAGGGGGCGGGGGGGGCAATTTTAGGTCAGGGATGGAAAAATAATAAAGATACAGTTAGGCAAAATCTAAGTTTCTATGTGTATGCGATGCATACTTTATGGGAACCAGAAGGGTGGAAGAAAGTGGTTGGAGATGAGTGGAGGCATGGTAAAAGATTGTGGAAAAAAAAACTTTTTTTAGGAGATAAAAAAAATTAAATATATAGAAGTAGACTGAGGGAATTGGCTATGCAAAAGGGGATTTAGTCTCCTAGATCAGAATTTACCTTTTTATCTTCTCTAGTGAGATATATGTTCCTCATTCTGGCAGCAGTCTGTTTAGTCCAGGTTTAGAGTATAGTCTGAATGGACTAGAGAGTCACAGTAACCATATCCCACAGACACCCCCAGACAGCATTCAGACCTGCCCCATTGCCCGGATGCTCCACCTCCAACCACAAGCACAGTACACTCACAATGCTACTGAGCCCACTCCCATAAGCCCCTCATTACCTGCCCACTCACAACTGTCCACCAACCAGGACCTGAATCTTTATTTGTCCATATCTCTTTGTAGCCCCTGAAGCCAGCACACTCCACATCTAACATTACCATACCAATTAGTCGCCATCAATGGACAAGTGTGTCGGTGGATAGTGAATGGAGTAATTGCCAAATGGGATACACAGTAAAAAGCCAGGATGTTTACGAGTTGTGTAACTATATAGCTATATATAAACACAAACAACAAATTAAATGTATAGAGTGTAACAATCCAACCCTGTCAGTGACAAAGAGTATCTAGAACCTCATATTGATCACACTGCTCTGTATAATAATAATAATATTATTTGTATCTACACAGTAGGGCCTGATTCAGAGCCGGATGCAATTAGCGCTCGCTCGTCCAGAAAATAGGGGTGACTATTCAAATCAACCGTTCGCTCTTTGCGGTCTGTTCATGCCTCTAGGTCTGAACGAGCGAACAAAACTTGCGGTCGTTTTTTGAAAAAATACGCCCCCTGGCAGCTCGCATCCTACGTCATGTCCACTATTTATTAGATTAATCGAGTACATCGACCAGCGTATGAACTGCTCGCTATTCTTGGGGTTGGTGTTTGCTACCACAATTTTGCGAGCAGTTCTGGCTATAAAATAACCCAGTGACGTGGTCAAGTGATGCTGCTGTATTAATTATGCACACCCATAAAACGCCCGTTTTGACCCTTAAGCATGCCTGCGTTCGGATCTCCACTCCCCGTTTTCAAGCACCTTCCCCTGTTACCACCCACATACGCCTCCTCCTGTCACTCAAATTATCAGGCATTTGCTATTTTGCGAGCACATGAATTTCGACCACACTGACTGGTTCGCGCATGCGTATAACGATCCGTACGCATGCGCAGTTGGGCAAACATCGCTCGGAGCGAACGAGCGGCCGCTTACGAGCGGCTCTGAATCAGGCCCTCAGTGCACTGTATAGTAATATTGTGTATGTGTATACTGATATTGATCACACTGCTCTGTATAATAATACTGGGTATCTATATACTGATAGTGATCACACTGCTCTGTATAACTCGGATTTACTCGGATTTACTCGGTTCTTATCGCCACTTTACCGCAAGTTTGGATTTATTATATTGGCTATCCAAAACACATGATAGGCGATGGCCAATAAAATGCCGTTTTGAGATCCGAGTAAATCCGAGCCTGCACATCCCTAGTATCTATATACTGATAGTGATCACACTGCTCTGTATAATAATACTAGGTATCTATATACTGATAGTGATCACACTGCTCTGTATAATAATACTGGGTATCTATATCTATATACTGATAGTGATCACACTGCTCTGTATAATAATACTGGGTATCTATATACTGATATTGATCACACTGCTCTGTATAATAATACTGGGTATCTATATACTTATAGTGATCACACTGCTCTGTATAATAATACAGGGTATCTATATACTGATAGTGGTCACACTGCTCTGTATATTACTTACGATAATGATCACAGTGCTGTGTACTGGCAGTGATTAATAATACTCTGATGATAGATATTATACTTTATAATACATATAAACTTTCGTTTAGAGGGTATAAAAGAATCCGCGAGTCCACCTAGTGTTCCATTTACATGTCTTATTATATTTTGGCGGGTGGAGGGTTTGGTAGCTTTTGATCCTCAATATTCTGCTATCTGAGTTGTTACATCATCAATATTCTGTCCCCACGTTGCCCTGCACCCCCCCCTCCCCCCCCCAGGCTCCTGTCTAAGAGTACGATCCAAGTGCTGGGTGCCCGGCTATTGGGACTGGGAGGTGCAGACTGACACACTCTGCCTTTTGCCCCTGTACAGCCTATAACCCATTCACACCGACCTGAGAATCACTATGTATTTATCTTCCAGAGGTCACACTGCCAGGTTCCCACAATAATATAAGACTCCATCTCTCTGGGTCAAAGGGTCGAACCGAGAGAGAGAGAGATAGAATGTCAATCACTTTGAAAAGAAACCCTCACTGCGTCCGGCATCGCTAAGTTATCTTGGCGTGTGCGCAGTGCGCCCGTGACACATGCACAGTCGGCTGATAATCGCTGAACTGCCTAAATATCGGCATTGTGTCCACATCTGAATCGGGCTCCTACTGCGTATACGTACATGTCCAATGCAAGAAAGGACGTGATGGGCACCAGGATCTCCTGTGGTTCAACCGGAGAGGGATCGCAGTTTCTGCATATTCCAATGCCACAATTGATGAATAAATAGAGCTCAGGATAAGGCATATATTAGCAGAGAACAATATATGCTCAATCCGTTCCTAATGTACTCCCGTCAGGTCCCGAGGCTTTTCCCCCATAATCTATTTATCTCGCCCCATTTTCATTCGCAAAAGCAGCCCCCATAGGTTTCTATGCTGGCTGATAAAAGGGCAAACTCCAGAAAGCAGCAGCCATTGTAGCCTATGGGCTATGGATGCTCAGTTTCGCAGCCACACCCTGAGGATCCACTGGCGAGATCCTGTCCCCAGATGTGAGTTTTACTAAATTGAGCTGATACTTAATTTCTTGCCGCGATAATCAACGATAAGAATGAATTATTATTGGGATTAAGTCATAATAACTATGCCCCGTAGAGATTACTACCTTGTCCCTCAGCGTTGCCTGTACACCAACTCTGCACTCCCGCTCTCAGGGGTCTATTTACTAAGCAGTGTTAGGAGACAGAGTGAAAAGTGATAAGAAAGTGATAAGGTACCAGCCAATCAGCTCCCAACTGTCATTTTTCAAACACAGCCTGTGAGATGACAGTTGGGAGCTGATTGGCTGGCACCTTATCACTTTTCACTCTGTCTCCTAACACTGCTTAGTAACTAGACCACTCAGTCACTGGTGCCGGTCCCCCTGCAGACTGTGGGCATGATTCATTAAAGATCGCTTTTGCGATCGCAGCTCCGTAGTCGCACACAGGTATGCTGTGAAAATATGCTAATGAATGCTATCGCAATGCCGTCGCACTGCCAGCATAGAGACGCCCACTACCGCTATCTCACATCCGTAATACCTTGCACACCTCCACAAACATCGGTAACATCGAGTACCATCGGCCCCCACGCAGAATAACAGCAGCCCGGACCTTACTTAGAAATCGCCAACCTCGTTGCACACAGTGAGTACTCAGGCTGCGTAGGCCATCGCAGCGGCTAATTTATGCACGCCCATGCAATGGCATTCAAACGGTCAGACACGCCTGCGTTTCTCCGACCACCCCCCCACCACCCGTCACACCCTCAAACGCTCACTTCCTGTCACTCACTCAGCTATAGCTCTGCGCAGTCTCCGTGAGCGCACTGCGATCCACACGCATGGGCGGTACGCGACAATCGGACGTCTGCTTGCGCTTTAGCCATAGCGATCTGTAATGAATCAGGGCCCTGTTTCCAGAGGACATAACTGATCTAGGGGTCTATTTACTAAGCAGTGCTAGGAGACAGAGTGAAAAGTGATAAGAAAGTGATAAGGTGCCAGCCAATCAGCTCCCAACTGTCATCTCACAGGCTGTGTTTGAAAAAGGACAGTTAGGAGCTGATTGGCTGGCACCTTATCACTTTTCACTCTGTCTCCTAACACTGCTTAGTAAATA
The DNA here is from genome assembly GCA_031769625.1 of Taudactylus pleione. NCBI lineage: Eukaryota > Metazoa > Chordata > Amphibia > Anura > Myobatrachidae > Taudactylus > Taudactylus pleione. The sequence goes on along the minus strand of JAUIMM010000391.1, from coordinate 3,520,951 downwards.
GACCCATATGCTGCTACTGCTCCCTCACCATTGCCTATCTTCCCAATCTCAGTGACCTCTCAGTGACTGCAGGAGGAAGCGCACGATGGACCAAATGTAATGGCCTCCATGTTGCTGAAAGTGAGGATGATTAGGTGATATACAGCTGCAGGTTTGTATTTTATTAATGGCAAAAGTTGGCTGATCCAGGTGTTTTTGCTTGTAAAAAAAAAAAGAAAAAGGCCACTAAATGTTGTGTCTCAATTGTTGAACCATTGTCACATTCAGCAGCAGGAATACGATTACACTTATCACTATGGTCCTGATTCAGAGGCGCTCGCTTTTTGCGAGCACTCGCTCTGAATCAGGGCGGATTAAAAAAAATTAAAAATCCGCGCCTCCAGGCCACTCACACAGCTTGTGCAGGCGGCCTGGCGATGATCGCGATTATCGTGACCATCGGGCTTGCGACGAGACCCTTGTGGTCCACCGCATGCCCCAGTGAGCTTCCTGCTCTAATAGAGCTCACTACTGACATCCTTCGGGAACGCCTCCGTTTGTGCAGTCATCCCCCCTCCCCGCCTACAAAACGGGGCGAGCTGTCGATCAACATCGACAGCCGCCCCGTCTTGTAGCGAGCCTCGGAGCGAGTGATTTCTCATTTGCTCCGGGTCTCGCACACGCGCAGTGCGCACGCTGCATGTGCGCAATGGCCCACAATCGACCCGCTTGCGAGCGCAATGTGCTCGTGAGCGGGTCTGAATCAGGTCCTGTGCCTGATCTGTGAGTTATAATGCACAAAACCCAGGATGCATGAGCAGGACGTCATATCTCTGCCACCCCGGATTTCTGCCACCTAAAGCAAAGTTCGCCGCTTTCCACATTGCAGGAACGATGCTGACCAAGCCATGTTTTCATGATTTCCCTGTATATAAAAAAAAATGTAAGAATACGGCCTATTGGGCTGATATACATGTCCTGATTCCCTACTGATCGCTATTTTTATATGAATGCAGCCAGTTGCTAATATCAGCGGTGATATGTAAATAATTGCGTTCGCAGCCTAACACAAGGACGTCCACTTCCCACTTCCCCTTACTCACATCCATATACTTGGGCAACACAGCGAAATAACCGGTAACATCGAGTAACATCGGACCCATACGCACAGGTAAGGCAGGTCAGACCTCACTCAGGAATTGTTTCCTTCAGCGCACGCTATGAGGCCTCAGGCGGCGCAGTGGCTAATTTCTGCACGCCCGTGCAACGTTATGCCAACTCACTGGCGCGCCTGCGTTCGCCCGACCACCCCTCCGTCTCCACCCAGAAACGGCACTTCCTGTCAATCACTCTGCCACGGGTCTGCGTATCCTCTGCGATCGCAGTCCCGATCGCAGTGGCCGGTTCGCGCACGAACACTGCGATGCATACGCGTGCGCAGACTGCAACAATCGTCCGATTGCGTGCGTATCAGCAACTGCGTTCCTCGCTGAATCAGGCCCACAGTCGCTTCCTTGGGTATGTAGCTGTGAACTATGGCTGTACGGGGTTAGTTGAGGAAAGGATTGGAAATCTCTAGTATTTAGTGACAGCTGCATTGAAGCAGTAGATCATGTAATTTTGGACTCCCAAACGCTACTGTGCCCCGCATTGGTTACACTTCTCCTCAGCCCTGCTAGGAGGTCAGAGAGATGCCAGTCCCTCACCCGCTACATCACACAGGACCACTCGTGACAACTGTACAGCCAGCGTTCCCACACTCACACTTGTGGCCTCTGGTGTGATACATAAAATCTCTCACACTCTGAGGCGAAGGTGTGAGGTGACCTAATGCAGGTGACCTATTTGCTGGGTTAAGAAGAGTCGCTCCCCTCTAGGAGCACAGTGACCTTGTGATGCTCGTTACAGGCCCATCAATCTTAAATGTATTTTGCTGCCTATGGAAATATGAATACGCACAGCGCCCATAGGGGTCCTTATATCACCTCTCCTCTGTGCTGTTTCCCAAGACGTTGACTGACCGGAGAAGCGATAGAGACTCGCAAATTGACCATTGGGCCCTACACAGAGAACCAGTGCACAGTGGGGCCTGACAGAGGCAGACGAAGGAACAGAGATGAATACAGTAAATCATACACTTCAGTGATCCCACTTTTTAAAAAAAAATGTGTTTCATTCCGCATGGTTCAAATCCTGACAGCGGAATTCTGGCAGAAGTGAAGATCCCGACTGCTAATTTAGGTAAGTACCACTAACCTAATTCCCTACCCTAACCCTAACCTCCCCCAAGTGCCTAACCTTAACCCCCTTCTAAGTGCCTAAACCTAACCCCCTCTACCCCGCAGCCTAAACCTAAGTCTCCCGGAGGGTGCCTAACCCTAACCTCCTCCCGGGGGTGCCTAACCCTAACCCCCCCTTCCCCTAGCCTAACCCTAATCCTCCCGAAGGGGTGCCTAACCCTAAGTCCCCCCGCGGCTGTCTGTGCCCGGCGCCCGGCGCCCAGCTTAGCTTAAGTCGGGATGCCGGGCGTTGGGCTCCCGGCGTAGGTAAAATGACAGGCGTCGGGATTTCGATGCCTGTCATTAGACCCTTGCTGGGATTAGACAGTCGGGATGCCGACGGTCAGCATTTAGACCGTCGGCATCCCGACTGCATACACGCACACACACACATACACACACACATACACACATACACACACATGTCCTCCTGGATCAGTCACTGGTTCTACTTCTCACAGGAAAATGAAGGATACCTATTGTAGGTGGGCCTACTGTGCACTTACCACAGACACCACATGAGCACAATGTATCCACCTCTTCTTGTTTCACTACTGTCATATTAGTTCATGTAACTTAGCCACTAACCGTACGCTTGGCTTGATAATAGCTATCATCATTACTGCGCGGTCACAGTAGCCCCTATACTAGGTCACTAAACATCGGTTACAGGGCCTGATTCGGCAAGGACCGCTGATGCGATCGCGGCAGCAAGAGCGTACGCAGTTCTGCTGCGAAATTATGCAAATGACTGCCGCAGCACAACATAAAGATGCCCACTTCCCTTTACTCACATCCGTAATACCTTGTAAGTCTGCAAAAACATCGGTACCATCGAGTGCCATCGGAGCCTCACGCACAATTACAGCAGGTCAGACCTCACCCACAAACTGCTAGACTTCCTGTCAGTATCTAGAGCTCAGGCTGCGCTTGGCGTCGCAGGGGATTAAATACGCACGCCCCTGTAACGGCGTTGAAACGTACTGACACGCCTGCATTTCGACGACCACCCCGAACCGGTACTTCCTGTCAATCACTCTGCTGCGGGTCTACGTAGTCACTGCGATCGCAGTTCCGATCGCAGTGGCTGTTTCGCGCATGCATGCACAGAAAGTAACACTCGACCGGGTGCGTGCGATTTTGATCCTTGCTGAATCAGGCCCACAGATTTTAATCCCTTTTCTTTCTACAATTCTATTACTTTTTTTCAAATATTTTACATAATAAGAATTCTATACTCCTCAGATTTTAGTAATTGATAACCTGAAAATGAAAAAATTAACTGGGAATTGTTGAGACTTAAGTAGGGATAGTCTAGTGTTTTTGGACATCGATGGTGTGGCACCATTGCTGTATCATCGGTGGTGGTGACCCGATGTTGATGAACATTAACGGCGCTGGTCCGATCCCTGAGGTCTACAGATGCACAGCACTCAGCCCATCGATGGCTACACCATTGATGGTTTTCTGCTGATGGGTTCAAAACATCGACCATCACTAGCCTTAAGTGCACTAGTCGTCTAAATAATTTTGTTGCTTTCTTTGTGGTTTACAGTGTGAAAACACAAAATTGTGTGAAAAGACACTGGCACTGTATCTTCTGAGCATTTTTCCGGTGATGTAGTCGGAAAGATGGCGTTGCCTGGCGCAAGTATAGGTTGAGGCCGCTGGCAACAGTTATGAAAGTGGCTGTATGGTGAGGGGTCTGCTGTAGGAATGGCCATTGCTGGGGTGCCCATCGATGGTCACCATCGTTTGTGCCATCAGTGATAACCATCAATGGTACAATAACCATCAATGGTTTGCAACACTGGATGGCCACCGCTCAACGTTCCACGGACCAATTCAAAATGGAGGCGGGGCTGAGTGGGCCACCAGGGGGCGGGACTAACCATAGTGTTGTGAACAGAAAAAAAAAAAACCACAGGTTCCACTTTGCCACCAATGGCAGAAAACCATCGGCTCTCTGCCATCAATGGCAACAATCGATCATCTGTAGTAAACCATCGATGTTTGTTCATTATGGATGGTCGATGGCCATCCCTAGTCTGCGTAGGCCCCTTCATCTCTTAACACATGACCGATAGGGAGCGATGAAATGAGGCCCACCTACCACAAGCGCACTAGTAACCGGCGCCCGTAAGTACATACCATTATGGATATGGATTGTATTTTTTACTTTAAATAATTCAGTTCTGGCATCTGGATTTGGAAGGGAAAGGAAGTGGACAGGCATCTAGGAATGAGCAGACATTTGCTACTACTTGGCTATGAGATATCAGCAGTGAGCAATGGGGTGTTGTTATTTCAGGATACGTCAGCGATGGGGGCGAGGGAGAGTGCAGCAGTCTGTGTCCATTTGCCAAGTGTGTCACGGTGTCTGTCCTCACACCCCAGAGAACATCAAACATCGCAGAGGAGTGACAGGAAAGCCATATTCCCCATCCACACAAACACGGGTGTATCTGGTGCCTGCACATCAAGGAATGAAAGCAGCCCCAGGCAGGATAAGGGGCATATTTATTAAATTATGCGGACAGTCCCCCCCCGATAACAAGGATTCCTTATTGTCACTGAGTCGCCGGGACAGGGGCTTCAATAGGATCCCGTCTCTGCGATCAGTACAAGTAAAGTGATCCCATCCACGATGGCTTTACTCTCTGCGCATGACCCGACATTGGATGGCGCAGTCAGCAGAGGGGAGGGATCCTGAGGACCCCACTCCTGGAAAAAAGTCTGCAGAGTGTAGCCCATAGGCGACAATAGGCCAATGCCATCTAAAGATGTAAACCTATGGATCCTGTGGCTGCTATCGGAAACAGAGGGAACGCGGCAGATATGGATATATATGCTGGGGCTCCCATGGTACATTTGGGTGATACTTAATTTTTGTTTTCCAGGGATATCCTACAAATATGATTTGATAAACAGGCCCCTAAAGGAGAGACCACTTATTACAGAGAGTCCGGCAACTTGTGGGTTTTTGTATTGATGAGCCTTGTTCCAGAGTCGTTCATCCAGCTGATTTCTACACAGCGTTGGGTTACTGCTTCCGGGGCTAACACATAGTAACTAGCCCTCTTACAGATAGCGTGAGTTTTTTAAATCATAAATTGCATAAACTCGCCGTTTGCGAGCCTTGATGAATTGCCGTAATCACAGGTAGCGGTCAGCTCTTCCTAGATAGCACATGTACCTTGGAGACACAGCGGTCGATTGTCAGCCTCAGCCAGTCTGGGACTTCTACCAGGCGCTTCAGCACCGGTCAGCTTCCCTTCTCAGTGGCAAACGCAGGATTTCTAGAGGGGGGTTTCCAAATGCTTGATTTTAGAGTGTGGCCAGTCCACGAAGAGGGCATAATTAGCACTTATCCAGCTTTAATATGTTACATACAAAGTGTATTGTGTGTCATAATTCCAGCATATACAGGACCAGCAATCACAGTAAGCCATTAGATGCGGCAGTAGGTCCATCCTACCTGAGTAGAATGTTTTTTTTCAGACGTGGGCACAATTCCTGAGCATTGGAGCAAGTCCGGGAGTCTGAGGGAGCGGCAGAAGAACCTAGCACTGCCCTGGACATATATGTACATATCGCATGCATGCCGACATTTAGCCCCCTCCTTCCGGGAGGGAACTGTCGGACTTACAGGGCTGGTGGCGTGACGTGGCCAAAGGGGGCGGGGCCCGGCACATGACGCGGCGTTGGGGGCGGAGCATGGGGGCGTGACCGCGTGAACGTGTCATCGTGGCTCCGCCCCCTCTTCACAATGCCGTGATTAATGGCATTGTGCAGCCGGGGGCGGAGCCACGATGACGCGATTCAGCGCGAATCGCGTCACCGGCCCCCCTGCTGCCGGGGTTTCTATTTAAAAGCGTGGGGGGGTCCGGACACATTGCCGGGGCCGGGAGGATTGCCTGCCTTCCCGGGAGGTCGGGAGCGGCACCCGATTTTCGGGAGGCTCCCGACCAAATCGGGAGGGTAGGCAAGTATGACATATCGGTCTCCTTATGTACTGGATAGTGTATTATTATACAGTATTAATAATTAGCCCTATAGATGGTCTATAGCAGTGCACCTCTAACAGTGCATGTTTTCCACATCTCCTAGTTGGTGCACAGGTATATTTATTACTGGCTGACACATTTTAAAAGATCCACAGTTGGTGCTAATTATTTCATTTGTGATACTGAGAAGAACATGCAGCACTAGTAACATTCTATTATATTACTATTTCTGTTGTGGTCATGGTGTTGGCTGGGGAGGGGGGTTTCCAGGCAGAAGGAAACCCCCCCTGCGTTTGCCTATGCGTCTGCTAACAGGTGCATAGGCATCTGGATCCCACACCAATGAGCAGAGTTAGGCTTTGGGGGAGGAGGTTAGGGTTAGGCACCACTGGGGCGGGGGGTTAGGCACCACTGGGGGGGTTAGGTTAGGCACTAAGGGGGAGGGTAAGGTTTAGGCACTAACGGGGAGGGTTAGGGTGCGGCGTGGGGAGGGATTAGAGTACAAGTAAGGGAGGGTTAGGGGGTGAAGGGGGGAGGGTTAACATACTTACCCGACCCCGTCAGGATTCCCAGCATTGGGATGCCGCTGTCGGCATTTTGAAAGAAGGCATCCTGACTGCCGGGATTTCATACCCAACCCCCCTGGTGCATGGGGGTGCAGCTGCTATGGGAATAGGGGGGCCCACCTTCCTTGTCCGAGTTACATGTGTTATATACATTTTTCACCATTGGGTGGTACATAGGGGCCCTTACACATTTTTCCTACGGGGCCTTCAAATACTTAGTTACGTCCCTACTCAGCAAATTCAATTTTGTTTTTACAGCAAAGCCAGGTGCACTGAGATCATCCACTCCAGGCTTAGCAAGAAGCGCAATTGTATACATTTAGGTGCCCGGCACCACCAAAAAGGTTTTCGCTCTGCTCCTCGGCTGCTTTGCCCTTCGATGTACAGTGTTGATAGACTGTGGGAGTCAGACGCATTCGCGGATGATTTTTTGTACATCCGCAGAAGTCTACATACTTACAGTATGTTGGTGTGCGTCTGCGGATCTGAGGCCGTCCCACCCACTGTTGCTACATCCCGCAGGTGCAGCCATTGTGGGAGTTACACCCACCCCCTTGCTGGGTGTGAAAGATCTGTCTCCGCCCATGCGACATGATCAACTGCAGTAATCGCCCACGATACTCCCGCCAAACAGTTCCTTGCGTCCGTGTGGTCACCGCCCAGAAGATTCCCGCTTCATCTAGATACTGGTGCTCTGTCAACGCTTACAATCTCCATCTTTGCATGTATGCCTGGTTCGGCGCCTGCGCTGTCAGTTACTTTTTTCTACGGCGCAATATGCCGATATCCGCGAGATCCGTCTCCATTTCCGCTGGAAGGATCAGGGCCCTGAATTCCGGAGCTGCGGTCATCACTATGTGTCGGCGCAGGAGTCATTACGCAGCTGAGGAAGCGTTCCAGGGAAACGTCTGGTGTCAGATCAGATGGTAACATACAGTATAGAGCGGTGGTGTCAAACTCGGGCCCTTCAGCTTTTGTGGGACTACATATCCCATCATGCCCTGCCACAGTTTTAGCATGCCCTAATAGCAAAACTGTGGCACTGCATGCTGGGATGTGTAGTTCCACTGCAGCTGTAGGGCCCGAGTTTGACACCACTGGTATAGAGCAATAGGCCGAAATATATCAACCTTCCACCAACTGTGGGTTCAGTACTTGGCAAAGAGCCCACCCTAGTTTGGAGTCAGATTTATCATCCAGGTTTTGCTAGAACAAAAAATATTCTCCGTATAAACTTTTTATTTTACGTGGAGGAAATCCTTTACTCTTAGCTGACTCCAGATAGGAGATTATATAAGCGGAAGTGTACGTACATTGCTGGTATTCAGGTAATTACTGAGGCTGGGCTGGTAACTCTCCTTCTCCGCCCCAATGCTCTCTCTCTTTTCTATCCATCCTCCGCCCCTCTCTCTAGGATTCCTTCATGCCCATTCAAGTGATCCCTCAATGCCTGATTACCCCCTGCTCTTCCGGTACTGCCCCCCTTGAAGGTCCTTCATTGAGGCCAGATGCCCGCCTGCCAAGCCTCCCGCAAACAATTAAGTTAAGCTCCAACCTCCTCCCTTTGGGTTCAAACATTAAATGCATTTCGGTCTTAGTGACTTGTGCATGGTCCTGGGGTGCTGGTTACAATCTAGGACATTGTTCCACCTCACAAGTCCCCATCAAAGTCACAAAAACTCCCCCCCCCACACACACAAAACAAAAAGGAAAGAATGGAGTTGAAATGGTAACTTGCATTGCTTATATAAGCAGAATTTGCAAGCTTTGAAGACCAGTTGGGTATGATAGCAACACTAGTTGTAGGTAGTTTCTAGGTGGATGAGGATTGGAGAGGCAGAGGACAGCCTATATGTATTTGGTAAGGGGCTAGCTGCCATTGTACACTAAAAAAGCCTGTGGATAGATGTTGGCAAGATGGAAAATATGAGGTCTATTCAATATGTTAATTATCGGACGCCAGGTGGTCCCTAATAATTAGGCTGGTGGACACAAAATCGCCAGAGCGATTCAACATTGCTCTGGTGCGGAGAAAGCTGATCCAAAAATCAGCTGTCCCCGCGATTCCTACCACCGCTTTAGTAGTAGTAGTGGTAGCGCGCAAGCGTGAACTGGAGTGCGCACATGCACACAAGAACCCTGCATCTGGCGAAGGAGGCAAATAGGTGTAGAGTGATCCAATCAGATCGGAAGATGGGGAAGGTACCTGCTGCGAAGCTCGGAAAATTTTTGTATTTTCGGAGCCTGATGAATTTAGTTTCCCATACTAGTGTATGGGGACTGCGGCAGTGGCGTAGCTAGGGTATTTGGAGCCCAAGGCAAATTTAAAAATGGAGCTTCTCTCCCATTATGCGCGCGGCAGAAAAATGGGCGTGGTCACAAGGGGTGTGGTCACTTAACAATGGGGCGTGTCAACATGACACACACCCTTTTCTCGTCACTCTGAACATTCCTTTTTATTCCATATGCACCTTAATGCAGTGCCCCTTATACAGTCCCCCCTATGCAGTGCCCCCAGTAGTGCCCCTTGTACAGTGCCCCCAGTATGCAAGCCCCCAGTAGTGCCCCTTATACAGTGCCGCCAGTAGTGGTCCCCCTTATGCAGGCCCCTAGTAGTGCCCCAGTAGTGGTCCCCCCTATGCAGTGCCCCTAGTAGGGCCCCTTAAACAGTGCCCCCAGTAGTGGTCCCCCCTATCCAGTGCCCCCTGTAGTGGTCTTCCCTATTCAGTGTCCCCAGTAGTGGTCCCCCCAGTGCAGTGTCCCTTGTGCCCCCAGTAGTAAGCTCCTTATATAGTGCCCCCAGTAGTAGACCCCACTATGCAGTGCCCCAGTAGTGGTCCCCCTATGCAGTGCCCCTTATATAGTGCCCCTAGTAGCAGTCCCCCCTATGCAGTACCCCCAGTAGTAGTCCCCCCTATGCAGTGCCCTTTATATAGTGCCCCCAGTAGTAGTCCCCCCGATGCAGTGCTCTTTATATAGTGCCCTTAGTAGCAGTCCCCCCTATGCAGTGCCCCCAATAGTGGTCCTCCCCAGTAGTGCCCCCAGTAGAGGTCCCCACACAGTGGTGCCCCCAGTAGAGGTCCCTCCCCAGTAGTTCCCCCAGTAGAGGTCTCCCCCAGTGGTGCCCCCAGTAGAGGTCGCCCCCAGTAGTGCCCCCAGTAGAGGTCCCCCCCAGTAGTGCCCCCAGTAGTAATCCCGCCCCCTGATGCAGTGCCCCCAGTAGTAGCCCCCCCAGTGGTGCCCTCAGTAGTAGTCCACCTCCTCCCCCCAACAAATACACACTGTAACTAAAACACACACAGTAAATAAATGAAGAAAAATACACTTACCTGAATCCACGCTTCGGCTACTGCTCCCACCGCCGCCCGCACGTCAGTCCTCCCGGGCTGGCGCGCTCTGCATTATGGGACAGACGTCATGACGTCTCTCCCATTACCCACTGCAGGAGCCGGAAGACAGAGCTCATGAGTGAGCTCCAGCCTGACTCTTGCAGTGGGCGCAGCAGCAGCCAATGTGAGTCTGTCTGACTCTCATTGGCTGCTGAAACACACACATCGCCGCCACGCTGGCGGCGATGTGTGTGTAAATGCATCAGCCTGAGCCCACCTCCCACCCTCTGCCTGGCACTACTGGGAAAGAGCTCAGGGGGAGGGAAGGGGCTCAGCTTTGCAGCACAGAACCACCGCTGGGCACGGAAACCTAGCGCTGATCCTGTGTAAATGTGTAGCGCTGACCGCACTCACTGCGGCTAACTAGGACGGGCTGGTACCGTGGCCGGTTCCGTCCAATGGCGGCCAGAGCACGTGCCCCGACGGCCCTGCCCTAGTTACGCCACTGGACAGTGGGGCACATTGGGAGAGAAAGGTAAGCAGGAGATATCTGTGATACTAGTGTATGGGGACAGCGGGCCATTCCAGGAGAGGAAGGTAAGCAGGAGATATCTGTGATACTAGTGTATGGGGACAGCGGGCCATTCCGGGGGAGAAAGGTAAGCAGGAGATATCTGTGATACTAGTGTATGGGGACAGCGGGCCATTCCGGGGGAGAAAGGTAAGCAGGAGATATCTGTGATACTAGTGTATGGGGACAGCGGCCATTCCAGGAGAGAAAGGTAAGCAGGAGATATCTGTGATACTAGTGTATGGGGACAGCGAACCATTCCGGGAGAGGAAGGTAAGCAGGAGATATCTGTGATACTAGTGTATGGGGACAGCGAGCCATTCCATGAGAGAAAGGTAAGCAGGAGATATCTGTGATACTAGTGTATGGGGACAGCGAACCATTCCGGGAGAGGAAGGTAAGCAGGAGATATCTGTGATACTAGTGTATGGGGACAGCGAGCCATTCCATGAGAGAAAGGTAAGCAGGAGATATCTGTAATTCTAGTGTATGGGGACAGCGGGCCATTCCGGGAGAGAAAGGTAAGCAAGAGATATCTGTGATACTAGTGTATGGGGACAGCGGGTCATTCCGGGAGAGAAAGGTAAGCAGGAGATATCTGTGATACTAGTGTATGGGGACAGCGGGACATTCCGGGAGAGGAAGGTAAGCAGGAGATATCTGTGATACTAGTGTATGGGGACAGCGGCCATTCCAGGAGAGAAAGGTAAGTAGGAGATATCTGTGATACTAGTGCATGGGGACAGCGGGCCATTCCGGGAGAGAAATGTAAGCAGGAGATATCTGTGATACTAGTGTATGGGGACAGCGGGCCATTCTGGGAGAGGAAGGTAAGCAGGAGATATCTGTGATACTAGTGTATGGGGACATCGGGCCATTCCAGGAGAAGAAGGTAAGCAGGAGATATCTGTGATACTAGTGTATGGGGACAGCGGCCATTCCGGGAGAGAAAGGTAAGCAGGAGATATCTGTGATACTAGTGTATGGGAACAGCGGACCATGCCGGGAGAGGAAGGTAAGTAGGAGATATCTGTGATACTAGTGTATGAGGACAGTGGCCATTCCGGGAGAGGAAGGTAAGCAGGAGATATCTGTGATACTAGTGTATGGGGACAGCAGGCCTTTCCGGGAGAGGAAGGTAAGCAGGAGATATCTGTGATACTAGTGTATGCGGACAGCGGCCATTCCGGGAGAGGAAGGTAAGCAGGAGATATCTGTGATACTAGTCAGGGCCGGCTCTAGGGGTGTTCGACCAGTGCGGTCGCACAGGGGTGCCACCCATAGAGGGCGCACCCCTCCCCAACATCCCAATTTCAGCGGTACAGTACTGTCCCGCTGTTCCACCCTTGGGCTGAAGTGGCCCGCGAGTGGTCAAATCGGGAGGTTGGGGACCCCCACCGCCACAGCTGTACGATGGTACCGGACCCCCGGAGTGTGAATGGATGCACCAAATAGTCTAGTTACGGCTATGGGTTGAGCACAGGTGGCTAAATCAAATTGACTGAGGTACTAATTACATAACATCTGTCACATTTGAATCTTACCTGCTCTGAAACAGTGTAACTATCAAATACGGTGGGAAACAGAGGCAAGAGGAGAAAAAAATGTGTGTGTATATATATATATATATATATATATATATTACTTGTTACAGAATATACTAAGTTTATAGCCAAATATACACTTTGGTATAGATTCTCCTATTTGCTCGGTCTCCTCTTGTGTCGCTGTAAACCCCATAATGCACGAAGGGCGCTGACATCACGGTACGACTTCCGACCAGGTCAGCAAAATGCGCCAACGAGTCTGCCTCTCTCTGTCCACACAGCAGAGGACATGCCTATACGGAGACTCTGGGGTCTATTTACTAAGCAGTGTTAGGAGACACAGTGAAAAGTGATAAGAAAGTGATAAGGTGCCAGCCAATCAGCTCCCAACTGTCATCTTACAGGCTCTGTTTGAAAAATGACAGTTGGGAGCTGATTGGCTGGCACCTTATCACTTTCAAATCACTTTTCACTCTGTCTCCTAACACTGCTTAGTACATAGACCCCAAAATATTATAGGAGAGAGGGGTCTATTCATCAACACTAAAATAACGTTTTTAAGGACATTTTCCTTAAATAACGTTATTTTGGTATTCATGTAGCCACTTAGCACAGGAGATATCACAGATATCTCCTTGCTAAGTTCCCCTGCGTTAATTTCCACACTCCCCATACATTAGTACATTAGTATGGGGATGTGGAAATTGTGGTATTCATCAAATTCCGAAAATGATCAATTTTCGGAATTTGATGCAGTTACTATTCGCCACTGTGAGGTGGCGAATAGCAGGTGAAACTTACTTGTATCCGCGTGTGCAGGTCCCCCGACGAGTCCCTCCGGCGCTCTGCTCCGTCCTCAGCCTCCGGAGGCTGGTCGGACATGTGTGCTCCCCAGCAGAGCACAAGAAAATTTAGACAAAAAAAAAAAGTTTATTTTTTTTTTCTAATCTGTCATGTGGTCTGCTGGGAAACTACATGACAGACCAGCAGGACGGAGCCGGAGGCTGCTGCGCGGACAGGTAAGTTGGGGGGGTGGGGAAGGTGAGCGGAGGGGGGAGGGGGGTGGTGGGGGGTCGGGGGGGTACACAAACTTAACGCATCTGTAGGCAGTGCTGCGCATGCGCTGGTTTTTACAGATGTAACAGCGCATGCGCAGCACTGTTTCCAGCTGCGATAAGGTAGTGTAGAGAGGGAAAAGTATCTATTTCCCGAAAAGCTGTCATCGCAAAAATGACAGCTTTTCGGAATAGATACTTATGGAGAGGTGGAATGATGAATTCCACCTATAATTAGCTAGAACTCCATGAGAGTTCTAAAGCTAATTATCTCCAGAGAATTTTTATGTTTAATGAATAGGCCCCAGAGTCTGATCTACCGTCACCAACGTGTACTACAGTACATAGATCACTGGCTTTTATATATATACAGTATGTATACGTACATGCCACATCATCTGCATTAACCCCATATGTTATGTTCTTGGTTGGACTTGTAGCACCTGTTGTACATACCAGCATTAACATTTTGTTATGCTACAATCTTTTCTGCCTGGTTCGCAGACTTTCCCCAATATAGATGAAAAATGGCCTGTTGTGAGGTGCTCATTGGCAATGGACTGTAGATGACGGCAAATCAATGTTAATGGTACAAAACCAAAAAACAGCTGCAAATTATATGATTTCACCTGTTTGGGACCATTTTTTATTGAAATCCCAAAACAGAAGGGTTTGGCCAAAGCAAAACCCAAAGTTTTAGAACCACATCCAAAACAAGAAGGTCTGCACACATGTTCTAGGAGATACCGCTCTGGTGGTAACTTAAGCTGCATACACACACAACTATTTTTCGAACGATTATCGTTAAACGATATTTAACGATAATCGTTTGAAAAAATCGTTCACTTTCTGAGTCAAATGATGAACGATTATCGTTCATGCGCGTTTACATTTGTAGTTTGTAGTTCAGTCAGACTTGTCAACTGAACGATTTTCATTAAGGGAATATGCAAAAATCGTTTGTAGTTCATAAAAATCGTTCATTACACTTTAAAAAATCTGACAGATAATCTGACAGAAAATCGTTCATAAAAATCGTTCATAAAATCGTTGGTAAGAAAATCGTTGTACAATGACAAATGACAGGCTCATTTCTGTGAGTCCCTATTGTGCTCATACATCCTGGGCAGAAGATTGGATTTAGCAGCTGATACGGCATTTGCATTTGGAGAGTGTAAGGTGGGACACTTCTCACATCTATTGTCCTCCCCTCTGACCCATCTAAAGAGGGATTTAAACAGAGCTTATCCCCTTCATCCGTTTTATCTCTGGGGCCCATTATGCTCTTCTCATTTTGCCTTTTGCAGACTTTTTAATCTCATCTCTCTCTTTTTTTTTTTTTTTGGTCCAGCAACTGCTTAAATATTCAGGGTGCCTTAATACCGTATGTAGCAGCTTCTCAGCTCTCCGGCAGAATGGGCTGGGGGTGCCCATAGAAACAGCGGATTACACCTAAATATCCATTACAAGGAGGAAATGTCTGTAGTCTGATTGTGGATAAAGAGATCGGGACCTACTTTAATGGTATCTCTCAGCAGAAAAAAATGACATTATTACTAAACAAGCATAAACTGCTGCAAACAGGACCGTTTACTTCTTGCATACATTCAGTATCAAGGGATGTGGCGTAAGCGTCCACGGAAATATGGCAGTGTACAGTCAGCAACTGTTATGATCCATGAAAGCGCTTTGTGATTGCTAACAGTAAGCTGGACGAAAGCTGCAAACAGCACCTGAGATATAAAGGGGTTTTCCACTTTAAAAAGGCTTGAATGTACTACTTTAGGTGCATACACACACAACGATTTTTTGAACGATTATCGTTAGCGATATTGTTTATCGTTCAATCGTTGAAAAAAATCGATGACTTTCTGAGTTAAAACGATGAACGATTATCGTTCATGCACGTTCACGTTTGTAGTTTGTAGCTCAGTCAGACTGACCAACTCAACGATTTTCAGTAAGGCAATATGCAAAAATTGTTCATTACATTTAGTAAATGAACGATTTTAGTAAACGATTTTCGTTCATTTTTCCCTTGAAAAATTGAACGAAAATGGTTTACTAAAATCGTTCATTTACTAAATCGATGTGTGTGTGTATGCAGCTTCTGTGTTATGCCCTCCAGCAAACTTTTACTAAATGCAATGCTTTATAGCCTGGCCTCCGTTCTGTGTTTTTCAGCCTGTATTTCTATCATCAGACATAGCTACCTGGGCAGCTCCACAGGCTGCAGCGCGCCGTCCCAGGTACCTTGCAAGCCACGTACAGGTTCCATCGGACGGTGCTGCTCACCGGACCCTGCGCTCTGTGCTGCGCCACCGCACGCACAACCCTAGTTACGGCCCTGCCTGTTACCTCCCTCAAACACTGACTGCCTGTCACTCACTTTCCAAATAAATCCTTTCTACGACCGCCGTTGCTAATTCATCGTTTGCGCAGTGGCAAAAGAAATCTGCACCGCAGTGTCCGACATTGCCTCCATCTCTGTATCAGGCCCTGTAACCAGCCCACAGAGCAGCAGTGGAGGCCACCAAATAAACCTCTCTGCCCGATGATATAAATACATGGCTGAAAGCCACAGAACTAGACCAAAAGACAGAGCAAATTGTCTAGTAAAAGCTGCAGGCTGGTATGTACAAACTAATAAACTAAAGTCCTCTGAGGGTAGAAGGAATCTTGTGTTATAATTGGAAGCCTCCATCTTTGAATCAGGACCTAAGGCTCCAGTTACTGACAGTGGGCCTGATTCAGAGCCACTCGTAAGCCGCCGCTCGTTCGCTCCGAGCGATGTTCGCACATCTGCACATGCGTATGGGTCGTAATGCGCATGCGAGAACCAGTCAGTGCGGTCAGAAATCGTGTGTTCGCAAAATAGCGAATGCCTGCTAATTTGAGTGACAGGATGAGGCGTTTGTGGGTGGTAACAGGGGAAGGTGATTGAAAACGGGGAGAGGAGATCCGAACGCAGGCGTGCCAAACGGTCAAAACGGGCGTTTAATGGGTGTGCATAATTAATAAAGCAGCGTCATCGACCACGTCACTTGGTTGTTTCTTAGCCTGAACTGTTCGCATGATTGCGGTAGGAAAATCCAACCACAAGAATAGCGAGCAGTTCAGACGCCTTTCGATGTACTCGATTAATCTAATAAATAGCGGAGATGACGTATGATGCGAACGGCCAGGGGCGTCTTAACAAAATAGCAAGCGCATATTTCGTTCGCTCGCTCAAACATAGAGGCGTCAACAGACCGCAAAGAGCGAGCGCTCAATTTAAATATCCGGCCCCTTTTTCTGAACGAGCGAGCGCAAATAGCGTCCGGCTCTGAATCAGGCCCAGTGCTCCCACAACCGAGCTTGTCATGTGCACTATACAGATCTCCAGTGTCTTTGGAGCTCTTCGATTGGCTGATACACTCGATGGCGCCGTCTTCCAAGTCAATGACAGAGGGATAGACAATATGCGCCATCCGTGACATATACTAGATAGCGGAGAGAAAGCAGCTTGCTCCGCTAGGTGTGATTTTCATGTCAGCGCCTCATGGGGCCTATTTATCGGGATACATACCATTTGTCGACAGTCAAAATGTCGACAGTGTAATGTCTATGGGAGACTGTCATACGGGTTGTGAATTGTGATGTTATTTAAAGCATTTTTCGGCATTATAACTTCCGGCATCTCCCCATTAAATAATGTGAATATTAAACCATGTCAAAAGCAGAAGATATTGCAGACATCTCCCGCATTGGAAATAATAATATTCAGCATACAACGTATGTGATAATAGTGCGATTTATAAAGCTCCGAAAGACAAATGTTGTCCAGGTTTATTTGCGCATGTGAACATGGCGCTTACCTCTGTGGAGCAACTCAGCCGGCAAAGGATCGCGCCATCCGTTACCCCTGGGCTGTAGGCGACCCTGAAACCGCGCTGTAACACAGATGGCGCTGTGCACAGAAGTAAAGTGATGGCGTAAGCTCTTGGGGGTCTATTCATGTAAAACATGAACTGACTACCGAACAATATCACTATATATCGCTGCACAGCGATGTGTTATATAGTAATGTTTTGTAGCCATTCCTGTACACTCACCTGTCCGGCGTCATCCTCCGGTAAA
Organism: Taudactylus pleione; assembly: GCA_031769625.1. Classification (NCBI taxonomy): domain Eukaryota; kingdom Metazoa; phylum Chordata; class Amphibia; order Anura; family Myobatrachidae; genus Taudactylus; species Taudactylus pleione. The sequence continues at coordinate 3,503,499 of JAUIMM010000391.1, read as the reverse complement.
CAGCCCCTCCGCGATCCCTGAAGCAGCACGAAGACAGACATATAGGGAGTCCGATATGTCTACTTCCCACTGCGCATGTGCCGGCGTCTAAGAGCAGCAGATCACGTCAGACCCGCAGCAAAGCGCGCTGGTCTGAAGGGGGTGGAGCCAGCGCCGGACGACGGGCAGGGAGCAGGGAAGCATTTAACTTCTGACAGAGCGCTCGCTCTGAATCAGGGCTGGGCTTTTTTATTTTTGGAGCGGCCTCTTGGACGCTCGCATTGCTGTGGGTGACCACCCACAGCTATTGCGAGCGGCCAGGATGATGGTCACGATGGTCAACACCATCGCTACCATCGGGCTTGCGACGAGACCCTTGTGGTAGGGTCTCGCCCATCACAAGCCCCAGAGAGCTTTCGGCTCTAACAGAGCCGGAAGCTCTCCACTGACATCACTTGTGATGTCAGTGGGGCCGCCCCCAAACGGCTCCGTTTGGGCAGCCACCCCCCCGGCCCGCCCACCAAACGGGGCGAGCTGTCACTCAACATCGACAGCACGCCCCCTTTGGTGCAAGACCTGGAGCGACGAAGTGCCCTTCGCTAGCCGGGTCTCGCGCATGTGCACGACGGATCCGGCTCCGTCGTGCGCATGCGCTGTGGGCCACCATCGACCCGCTTGCGAGCGCTCAGCGCTTGCGATCGGGTCTGAATCAGACCCTCTGTACGCAGCGGAGGAACGGAAAGCTGAGCCTTCCGCTCTTCTACGAATTCACTCTCCCCGTACTAATGTATGAGGAAGTGATCCAGCCACGGGGCGGGGGGCATCAACTTCTCCACGGTAATCCCATTTCCTGAATAGAATGAAGCAGTGAAAATCCCTGTTTTCATGAATAAACCCCATAATCATTCACCATCTTGGGCCCTGTGTCCCAGTGTCTGATTGTTAATACATTGCCCTGATAAAGCATTGCAAATGGCCGACATGAGGTAAGTTTATTCTCTGGGCTTTTACATGGTATTTTGTCAAATAGGGCCCTTAATGCAATAGTCAGATCCTATGACGTCTGTGTACTGCTGATTTGCTCTGGCTGGTAAATCCTGGATCTCGTACATCCTGGAACTACAGTACACATTAACTCGCAGACAGCTCTATCCCATCCTTGTGTATTCGCTGTAATGCTGTAACTATCAGGATCAAACTTTTTACTGAGAGTTTACCGGTGTCGAAACGTTAACCTCTTTCATGATAGAAAGGTCATTTGTTCTATACATTAACTATGAGCCCCTATCAGCTTAACCTATAGGACCTGAGGGTCTGATTCAGAGCCGCACGTAAGCGGCCGCTTGTTCGTTCCGAGCGATGTTCGCACATCTGCGCATGCGTATGGGTTGTAATGCGCATGCGCGAACCAGTCAGTGCGGTCGAAATTCGTGTGTTCGCAAAATAGCGAATGCCTGCTAATTTGAGTGACAGGATGAGGCGTTTGTGGGTGGTAACAGGGGAAGGTGCTTGAAAACGGGGAGTGGAGATCCGAACGCAGGCGTGCCAAATGGTCAAAACGGGCGTTTTAAGGGTGTGCATAATTAACAAAGCAGCGTCATCGACCACGTCACTTGGTTGGCTTTTAGCCTGAACTGCTCGCATGATTGCGGTAGGAAAATGCAACCACAAGAATAGCGAGCAGTTCATACGCCTTTCGATGTACTCGATTAATCAAATTAATAGCGGAGATGACGTATGATGCGAGCGGCCAGGGGGCGTATTTTTCAAAATAGCGAGCGCATGTTTTGTTCGCTCGTTCAAACATAGAGGCGCAACAGACCGCAAAGAGCGAGCGGTCAATTTAAATAGCCAGCCCCTTTTTCTGAACGAGCGAGTGCAAATAGCGTCCGGCTCTGAATGAGATCCTGAGTGACATCAGCTCCTGTATAATGCAATTAAAAGTTTTCCAGATAGTTCATCTCCCCGGTGCACACTCCCAAGCAGACCTCACAGCTGGCGTTAGACACTAGGTTTAATGTAATAGTTTTAATTCATTAGTTCCTTATGGGAAAAGAGAGCCAGCCAGTGTCTGTACAGCTTGTATATTGTATTACATACAGGGTAGAGGTATGTCATCGCTGATTGGCCGGGGCGTGTGGCTGCTTGCTGCCGATTGGCTGATCTCTATGTAAATGGAATACTCTTTGCAAGTGGTGGTCCTGTATACATAAATAGGGTCTCTGAGCCCCCATTAGTATTATGAACATGTCTGTATAGGAGGAGGAGACACAATATAGCAGCTGGATCAAGACAATGAGGAGGGAGCCTAAAGGAAAAACTCCAGAGACCTCAAGAAAGGTGAATTATGTAATCATGTACTAACTGTGATACATGTAAATATATATATAAATTAGGGGTGAGCGGGTTCGGTTTTACTCGGATTTACTCGGATCTTTAAACGGCATTTTATTGGCTATCGCCTATCATGTGTTTTGGATAGCCAATATAATAAATCCGAATTTGCGGTAAAGTGGCGATAAGAACCGAGTAAATCCGAGTAAAACCGAACCCGCTCAAGTTTGATATATATATATATATATATATATAAACACTTATTTACACACATATAAATTTATAGTATATGCACATATTTTAAAATATATAGACACACACACATATATCTCTATCTATCTATGTAGTAAATATTGTAATTTGTAACTGAAATAGTTGCGACAAGAAGAATAGATCTTATTTAAGTAGCCATAGGAAAAAAAGAGTTTTTATTAGAAAAGTTTGAGGAAAGGAAATTACTTCTTCATAGAATAAGAAAAGGGATTTAAAAGAAATGATTCCTTTGTTGGTGTCGGATATGTTGGGACAGATGTACTAAGCTCTGTTGGTGTCGGATATGTTGGGACAGATGTACTAAGCTCTGTTGGTGTCGGATATGTTGGTACAGATGTACTAAGCTCTGTTGGTGTCGGGGACAGATGTACTAAGCTCTGTTGGTGTCGGATATGTTGGGGCAAATGTACTAAGCTCTGGAAAGTGATAAACTACCAGCCACTCAGCTCCTAACTGCCATGTCACAAGCTGTATTTAAAAAATGACAGTTAGGAGCTGATTGGTCAGTAGTTTATCACTCTCCACTTTATCACTTTCCAGCGCTTAGTACATCTGCCCCAAAGACTCTTCCTCTGCAGACTCCCGGGGCTCCTTTACTAAGGGAGCGTTGATCAAAGTCAATGATAGCCAACCTGGCACACTTTCATGGACCTCGTGCTCACTGGGCCCGATTAATTACCGATTGCAACTGCGATTCCGCACGCAGTCGGCCGATTGTTGCGTACTGCATGTGCATCGCAGGGCGCATGTGCGAGCCAGCCACTCCGATCGTTACTGCGATTGCAGTGACCACGCAGACCCAACGCAGAGTGATTGACAGAAGTGAGCATTTGGGGGTGGTGAAGGGTCGGCGAAATGCAGGCGTGCCAGGGCGTTTGAACTCCGTTACAGGGGGCGTGCATGAATTAGCCACTGCGATGCCATTTGGATGTGTGCAAGGTAAAGGGGGTCATCCTTATATTAGGCTGTAACGGCATCGCAATTGCAATCATTAGCATATGTCCGCAGTGAGACTGCGTGCGTAATCGCTACTACGATCGCAATAGCGATCCTTGCTAAATCAGGCTCACTAACCTTCAGTAGTATATTACTCTTCATCTCGGTAGTAAGCAATGCATTTAATTAAAGAAGGGGGCACTGATCGATAATAGCGTATCAACACACATTTTCAGCGAGTGTAACTAGCTACAACAAACACATTGGACAATAAAGCAGGAAGGGGCAGGGGGCACAGAGACGAGGGCTCGGAGGGCCCCCTGGTGCCCATCGTTGATCTGAGTGATGTGGTGTTATACGACATTGTAATCGTGCTGTTGTTTCAATGTCTGCGATGAGCCTGCACTGAATGAGCAGTCGTTCAGTGCAGGCTCATCAATCATCTGGTAACATGCTGAACCTGACGTTATCGTCAGGTTGACCAGCATGTTTGCCCGATGATAGATGTCCAATACGACCAGCGGGCACGCGCATCGCTGGTCGTGTTAGACGTTAAACTGCACGATTGGCGGGCGATTACCAACCGATTGAGCGATAACGACGGTTGTTATCGCTCAATCCCTGGGTTTAATCCTCTAGTGGATGGGCAGCATTACACTGACCGTCAGATTCTCGGAGCAGAGCTGCCATTGGACGTTGCTCAGTAGGGTTGATGGCTGGCTCTCACCTGGCAATCTGTTCTTTTACAGTCTGCTCCTTCTCTATCCAGATGTTTTCAAATTAATTTATTGTTTTGTTTATTGTACTGTATTGCCAGCTAACATGATATATTACATGACTGGTCAGTATTCCTGGAAATGTTTACACGGGCCACAAACTAGGATGAAGTGGACACCACGTGGCCCCAGATTAACACCAGTCTGACATCACATCTAGTCATCTGCAGAATAGTGTATATGGATGTACTAAGCCTTATAGAGAGACAAAGTGGAGAGAAATAAAGTACCAACCAATCAGCTCCTGACATTTTTCAAACACAGTCTGCAACGTGACAGTTAGGAGCTGATTAGTTGGTACTTTATCTCTCTCCAAGACTTAGTACATAGGGCCTGATTCAGAGCCGCTCGTAAGCGGCCGCTCCTTCGCTCCGAGCGATGTTCGCACATCTGCGCATGCGTATGGGTTGTAATGCGCATGCGCCAACAAGTCAGTGCGGTCGGAAATCGTGTGGAAATCGTGTGCTCGCAAAATAGCGAATGCCTGCTAATTTGAGTGACAGGATGAGGCGTTTGTGGGTGGTAACAGGGGAAGGTGCTTGAAAACGGGGAGTGGAGATCCGAACGCAGGCGTGCCAAACGGTCAAAACGGGAGTTTTAAGGGTGTGCATAATTAACAAAGCAGCGTCATCGACCACGTCACTTGGTTGTTTCTTAGCCTGAACTGTTCGCATGATTGCGGTAGGAAAATGCTACCACAAGAATAGCGAGCAGTTCATACCCCTTTCGATGTACTCGATTAATCTAATAAATAGCGGAGATGACGTAGGATGCGAGCGGCCAAGGGGCGTCTTTACAAAATAGCGAGCGCATGTTTCGGACGCTCGCTCAGACATAGAGGCGTCCACAGACCGCAAAGAGCGAGCGCTCAATTTAAATATCCAGCCCCTTTTTCTGAACGAGCGTCCGCAAATAGCGTCCGGCTCTGAATCAGGCCCATAGACCCCACTGTCTGATGTGCAGCTGTCTCGAGAAGTTTTAGTCAGTGACTGGACCTCACTCACAGCTGCATGTAGTTATGTAACTATTGGGGTGGGGGTCCCTGGCTTTCACTGTGCATGTCGTACTAGGGACTGGCCATCCTGGATTATTATATAGATACTTCTGCTTGAAACTAAAATTATATATATATATTGTGACATTCACGATTCGATACAGTACACATAATTAAGAGTTGAGTAGATCTGTGAAATGTGGTCTTGTTCGGGAGGCCGGATATTGTTAGAAACAACAGCCGGCCATTCTCATCTTTCACCCCTTCTGTATTTTTCTGTGCCAATGGCGTGATGCAGCGGACATTTTGTCAATCTGTGATTCTCCATCCCAGCATGCATTGCTACCTAGCACCTCAGCGAAATCCCTGCGCCCTCTTAGGGCATAAAATGGCCGTCTCTGCTGTGTAGGCCACAGAGGCACTTTAACGAGAATTAAGCCTATGAGGATTCTCTAACATTAAATTGAATAAATCAGTGACCTTTATCGGACTGTATTATATGTGACATCGCATAATCAGTATCTTTGTGTCTTTTTCCTTCTTCCTATACAGATCTTGAAACCTCAGGTGGAAAAGAGGAGAAGGGAGAGAATTAACAACAGTCTGGAGAAACTGAGAGTTCTATTATCTCACACAATGACCAGTGAGGTAAGGCGCTGAGATTGAACCATTTAAGCTGGCCACAGGCTGCACGATTATTGCAGACGGACGATAGCCCAATAACCGGAGAGCCTCCATATACTGCAAGATGTACGACTGCGGCCTCCACTCACTACGTGGGATTGTCGGAACAACGGTCGGGTTGATTGGGGTTGGATAATCAAACCCAATGATCCAGGCTGTTTTCCAGCATGGCCAACTTTACAGTCTACAGATGATCAGTAAAATGCATTTCCAGAAGGGGAGGAGGGGGCGACCAAGTTTTTAAAGTTACCATCAGTTACCAAATTTAATTTCAATGTCCCATTCTTCTTCTTCTTATTGACTCCACAACAATAAATACCTGACCCCCAATAACTAAATAAATGTAATTAAATACATCCCCCTTAGCTTCATCTCGTCTTAACACCACCCTGAGTCCTTTCGCGGCAGAGACTCAATTGTTGTTATGCGTAGAAGTAACTGACCAGGCTGCTGGCACTACTGAATTACAGCGAGGGACGGTGCGGGATTGTTATTCGGAGCCTTCCTGATAGCAGCTGATCTCACATCCAATATTAGGACCTGATTCAGAGGTGCTCGCTGTTTGCGAGCGCTCGCTCTGAATCAGGGCGTTTTTTTTTTGTTTGTTTCGGCCTCCAGGCCGCTCACAAAGCTGTGGGTGACTACCCACAGCTAGTGCAAGCGGCCTGGCGATGTTCGCGATTGTCGCGACCATTGGGCTTGCGTCGAGACCCTGCGGGAGGGTCTCGACTCCTGCAAGCCCAAGTGGACTTCCTGCTCTAATAGAGCAGGAAGTCCACTACTGACATCACGAGTGGTCAGTAGGGCCACCCACAAACGGCAGGAGTTCCTAAGGGAACGCCTGTGTTTGTGCAGCCACCCCCCCTCCCCGCCTACAAAATGGGGCAAGCTGTCAATCAACATCGACAGCCGCCCCGTCTTGTAGTGAGCCCCGGAGCGACGGAGCTGCCGTCGCTCGCTGGGGCTCGCGCATGCGCACGCCGGAGGTGGCACATGCACAGTGGGGGAACATCAACCCGCTTGCGAGCCCTGTGCGCTCGCGAGTGGGTCTGAATCAGGCCCTCAATCTGCACAGGTTTATCAATGTGTGAGTGTACGGGTCAAGGAATTGCTGGTAATGTGTACATTTTTCTTTTACTCTGGCAGAAGCTAAAAAATCCCAAACTAGAGAAAGCAGAGATTCTAGAGTACACCGTAGAGTTTCTCCAGTCCAGGATGATGCCACCTGAGGTCCAAGAGGAGCCCAGTCAGAAATTCCAGTCCGGCTTCCAGAGCTGTCTCCAAACCGCTGTGCACTTAATAAACTCCAACCAACAGTTGTCCCAAGTGAGCAGAGACTTGCTCTTCCGACAGCTGTCTTCCTCAAACCTGTCGGAGACGTCCTCCACCGCTGTCCAAGATTCTGTTCATCTCTACAAAACCTTTCCTCGTATTTCCCACCAAACTTTCTCCTGGACTAATTGCCCAAGCAATAACCTGGTAGATCACACAAATAATGTCGCTGATGTCCAAAGGCAATGGTTTTCTGACCAAACAGTTAGGTCATGGAGACCTTGGGTGTAGGAGGCCTGGTTTCTTCAGTTTACCTTCTGTTAGTGTCATCTTGAGATACGTATGGCTTGTCTTCCATTATCTTGTTTTCTGACATAGTCATGGTGAACCTTCTGTTTTGTTGTTGTACATGCTGCTATCATTCCATAATGCATAGATGTCCAAACGTGAGAAATGACTAAATTCTATGTGGTCGGCATCACAATGGATATTAGTAAGTAACTAACTGGATTCGATTGGAAAACATAATTTTCTGTCTACGAGCACTTGGAGACAATTTTCCTTATTAAAAGTAAGCTGGACTCAGCCGTGGAAAAAGTGCCAAGGAACTTGAAGACATTAGCTGTGGGTACATTATATGGACATCTTGACAAACTAGTCCTCCACCATCTGTACAGTAGTGAACGATCATACCTCGTGACTTTTATCACCTCCATACAACTGTGGCAGCCATTTTGATGTCCTGGATCAGTACATCACACTGGCTTTGTGAATTATACTGGTTATGCCAACAAAATGGCTTTCTCCAATGTATGTATGTGAGGTGGTTTACATAAAGGCATGAAATAATAATAATATTTATTTATATAGCTCTTTTCTGCAAAAGGACTGGCAATTGCAGTGAAAATACACCCTATTACAAGGGAGGCAGACATCTTAGGCGCACTACAATAGTTAGAGTGGGTAAATAGAAAATATGAAGTATAAATATACGAGATGCAAGCTACTGTACCCACAGTATCATTAGTGCCACAAATTGTTCATCCCACACATGAAAATGCCAGGCGAGGCAGCCATCTTGGGCGCAATACATAGGTTACAGTGGGTGGGGATCAACAAGACTAAGAACATTACTTCCCATATTTGTACATATGCAATGCAGTGATTATAATTAGGGCAGCACGGATGGCCTCACAGCACTGAGGTCTTGGGTTTAATTCCCTCCAAGGCCCTATCTGTGTAGAGTTTGTATGTCCTCCCTTGTTTGCCTGGGTTTCCATCCACAATCCAAAAACATGCTGGCAGGTTAATTGGATGCTGACAAAAAATTAACGTATGTGTGTGTGTACATGATGTAACAGGGAATATAGATCAAAGGACTGATGTAAACGATTAAATATTCTCTGCAAAGTGCTTCATAATGAGTGTGCACTATATAAATAACTGATAATAATGATAATAATAGACTTTATTTATACTGCAATTGTGCTTTATATCTATATTTGATAAATAATAAACCTCCCTAAAATTAATAAATGTAACGTGTTTGTTGAGACTTTTTCTATTGGTTAAAACAATGACACCCCAATCAGGGTTGGAAGTGTTGCCAACTTGCTGCTGATATAAGCTCCTGCAGGAACATTTTAGTCATTGGTGAAACTCTTGTCCTAAAGATGTAAGCGACAGTGACATCTGCTGGCTGCAAGAAGACACCGCACAGCAAACTAAAAGGTCATTTGTTTCTTATGGTGCATACACACGATCAGATTTTTTCTTCAGATATGGACGATAACGATTTAAAAATCGTTCAGTCGTTCATATCTCAAGGAAAATCGTTCATATCTGACATGCCTGAACGATGGACGATCAACGATGCGCGTTCCCGTTTGTCAGATAACGATATCTGACATCTGATGGGTTTGCAGTCAGACTTGGACGATTCCATTCATTTTAATGCAGTCAAAAATCGTTCAATCGTTCAAATCGTTCAAAACTTTGGTCAAATCGTCCAAATCGTTCAAATCGTTTAATCGTTCAGTCGTTCATCTGACAAATCTGACCGTGTGTACGCTCCATTAAGGTGCATACACACGATTTTTCGAACGATTATCGTTAACGATATCGTTTATCGTTCAATCGTTGAAAAAATCATTAAAACGATGAACGATTATCATTCATGCGCGTTCACGTTTGTAGTTCAGTCAGACTGACCAACTCAACGATTTTCATTAAGGGAATATGCAAAAATCCTTTGTAGTTCAAAAAAATCGTTCATTACATTTAGTAAATGAACGATTTTAGTAAACGATTTTCGTTTATTTTTCCCTTGAAATCGTTTACTAAAATCGTACATTTACAAAATCGTTGTGTGTGTACACATAACAAGCACTGATTATTATTATCATCGCGTGGGAGGGAAGGGTTAAAAATAAATGGTTACAGCCCCCCCCCCCCCCTCCCGAAAAAAAAAAAAAAATCCTTCACCACCCATGTACCCTCTAACAGTAGATTCTGGATATGGGAAGTCACAAATGAGCTTTGTATCACAATTAAAAAAAAAAAAGGAATTATGTCAAGATGTGTTAGTATAATGTAAAAGCTAAGACATCAATGTACAAAAAATATAAAACATAGGCACTGCTGAGATTTGAACTCAGGATCTCCTGTTTACTAGACAGGCGCTTTAACCAACTAAGCCACAGCGCCACAGGTGCACAAGGCTGAAATAAGTTTTGCAGCTCCTTACAGGAACATGTATTATGGTGCGTTCACACGGTACGATCAGTCAGCGATAACGATTTATAGATCGGGTTATAGATGATCTGTCCCAGCAATAAGGTACCGGCGATCCAGATGCGAATAGAGGGGGAGATTATCGCAATTTATTTTGCGATGAAATATACATCTCCCCTTAGTTTCTATAGCAATGTCAGCTGCCCATATGGATGGACCCAGAGGCAAGCTGGGACTTGCAGTTCTCAAATACTTGGAGAGCCACATATCACACTGGTGACCAGCCAGCCGAATAAATACATTTTATGTCGCCTTAAGAGATGGCCTGCTGCTCATCCACTATAGACCAGTGCGCAAGAAAGAAGGTGTTGGCTGTTGGCTCTCTGTGGTGGAATCCGGTGCCAAGCATGGAGGCCCCACAGTGTATAAAAACACTGAATGAGTGACGTATCAGTACAATGCATGTCGTGTTGAATTGTTCTTTTGCTTAACCCAGACACAAAAGTTTTGTAAAAATAAAACAATAATTAAAAATATAAAGTTCTCAAAGCAGGAACATCAACCAAACTGAAACACCCAATGAGAATACAAATATGTAGAAAGAATAATAATTATCCATTACATTGTTCTTTTGCTTAACCAAGACACAAAAATTTTGTAAAAAAATAAAAATAAAAAAATTATTAAAAACAAAAAAAGTGCTTAAAGCAGGAACATCAACCAAACTGACACACCCAACGAGAATACAAATATTTAGAAAGAATAACAATTATCCATTACATTGTTCTTTTGCTTAACCCAGACACAAAAATTTTGTAAAAAATAAAAAAATAATTAAAAATAAAAAGTTCTCAAAGCAAGAACATCAACCAAACTGAAACACCCAAAGAGAATACAAATATGTAGAAAGAATAATAATTATCCATTACATTGTTCTTTTGCTTAACCCAGACACAAAAATTTTGTAAAAAATAAAAAATAAAAAAATGATTAAAAATAAAAAGTGCTGAAAGCAGGAACATCAACCAAACTGAAACACCCAACGAGAATACAAATATGTAGAAAGAATAATAATTATCCATTACATTGTTCTTTTGCTTAACCAAGACACAAAAATTTTGTAAAAAAATTTAAATAAAAAAAATATTAAAAATACAAAGTGCTTAAAGCAGGAACATCAACCAAACTGAAACACCCAAACAAGAATACAAATATGTAGAAAGAATAATAATTATCCATTAAATTGTTTATTTTTTAAAACAAACAATACTATGTGTTTGAGACATAAAAAAGTCCTTGGTTTTTTTCATCAAGCTGTGATGGCCGAGTGGTTAAGGCGTTGGACTCGAAATCCAATGGGGTCTCCCCGCACAGGTTCAAATCCTGTTCACAGCGGAGCTGAGCCTTTTCTTTGGAAATAGGTTTATTTTGCTTGATTAAATCTCATATTTAGAGTAAATGCTTTATGTAGTTTTACATTTTTTTACAAAGACTGAAAAAAGCTAGAAAAAACCCACCAGACTATGAAGTATTACAGGTTTGGTGTAAGATTTCAAGGTAACAAATATAGCACCACCTACTGGTTGCACAATGGTATTTTTTTTTTAAATAAAACCCTTGGGACCAGTTACACCCATTGTAATGACCAGGAATACTGCAGGTTTCTTGTCAAATGTTTGCAGACAATTAAATGTTGGGCAGAAGCCTATAAGTGCTAAGTGAGTTTTACAGTGTTATCATTAGCATTTAGATATATTATTTGTATAGCCCCAGCATTTTCCGACACGTTTTGCAATTTTGATCACAGTAATGAAACCAGACTGTTTATTAACAGACAGTGGGTCTGATTCAGACCCGCTCGCGAGCGCTATGCGCTCGCAAACGGGTCGATGGTGGAACAGTGTGCATGCGCACGACGGAGCCGGCTCCGTCGTGCACATGTGCGAGACCCGGATAGCGACGGGCAATCCGTCGCTCCGGGTCTCGTACCAAAGGGGGCGTGCTGTCGATGTTGAATGACAGCACTCCCCCTTTGGTGGGCAGGCCAGGGGCGTGGCTGCCCAGACGGAGGCGTTCCCATGGGAACGCCTACCATCTGGGGCCGGCCCCACTGACATCACAAGTGATGTCAGTGGGAGTGCTTTCGGCTCTGTTACAGCCGAAAGCACTCTGTGGCTTGCGGTAAAAGAGACCCTACCACAAGGGTCTCGTCGCAAGCCCGATGGTCGGGATGGTCTTGACCATCGCGACCATCTTCCTGGCCGCTCGCTATAGCTGTGGGTGGTCACCCACAGCTATGCGAGCGGCCAGGAGGCCGCTTTAAAAAACCAGAGGGCCAGCCCTGATTCAGAGCGAGCGCTCTGTCAGAGCGCCCGGCTCTGAATCAGGCCCAGAGGCCCGTATTCAATTCCAAGTGAAAAGTCCGAGGCCGGACTTTTCGCCTTCATCGGAGGTTTTGGGTGCGAAAAAGTATCGCACGCTTCCCCGCTTATCCCCGTATTCAATTCCAAATCGGCGAAAAAGTGCTGTTGTTTTTGGGGAAATCAGCCTGACACCCCCCAAAAGATGCTCTGACATGGGGGCTCACTATGGGTACCCCAGAATAGCCCTGCTAAAGGTATGTGGGGGCCTTTATACGGTCTTAATAGGCGCTGTTTTGCATTTGATGTATATATCTCTGTTTTTCTTTAATATAACAGCTTCATAATGGGGGTATGGTGCAATCAGGGAGATTGCTAGCCTCTTCAGGGAGTCAGGGGGAGATTGCTGCTATTTCAGGGAGTCTCCCTGACAATCGGGGAGAGTTGGCAAGTTTACCTAACAGTGCAAGTTTTAAGGATATCCATGCTTGACCACAGATGTAACTCGTTTAATTCACACAAGTAAACACACAAAATATATGTGACTGCTTTAATTAGCATTGTATAAGCTGTATGACACCCAACATCTATCCAGGCAAACAGAAAGTGATAAGCTCTAAAAAGTGATAAAGAGAGTTAAAGTACCAACCAGTCAGCTCCTAAATGTCATTTTTCAAACACAGCCTGTAACATGACAGTTAGGAGCTGAGTAGATGGCAGTTTATCACTTTCCAGAGCTTAGTACATCTCCCCCATATTGAGTCCAGACCCTGATTTGAACAAACCATGCCCCCGATTCAGACAAATACTGCCCCAAACATACCAGTTTCTAGGGAAATCAACCTACTTGCCCAGAAGTGCCTACAGGATCTCTGATCTGGACGATACCACGATGAATCTATCCTACCTTAGCCATGCTCCCCTGTCAGCTGTGATGGCCGAGTGGTTAAGGCGTTGGCCTTGAAATCCAATGGGGTCTCCCCGCACAGGTTCAAATCCTGTTCACAGCGAGTAACAGTTGTTTTAAATAATATAATAAATACATTTATTATATTATTTATTTACCTTGTTTAATTCTAAAATTTACCAAATGTTTCATTAAACTGGAACATTTTTAAACTGAGACCCGTATTCAAATGGAGATGAAAAGTCAGTTTCCGCGTGTTTTTGGCGGAAATTTTTCGCAGATGACATCATTTTCGCCTGTTTGACTTTTACCCCGTATTCAATTTGAAAGACTTTCTGCCTAGGCGGAAAGTCAATGCAATGTACTAGGCGAAAAGTTTCGCCTATGAATGGGAGGCGGAAAAAAGTGCAGATTTGGGGTTTTGGGGTGCAACGTTGCGGGAACCCCTGTGCAGCTCTCAGACAGTCCCCCAAAGGTAAAGTGTGTCAAATAAAAAAAAAAACACACTTAAGAACATCCCAAAAAATGACCTTAAAAAAAGGGGGCAAAAAAAAAAAAGTTGGTGCACCAACTAAAAACTAGCGAACTTGACCCTGGGGGGGATCCCCTAGTATGCCCCAGGTATTTTTTTGATTGCAGGTGTTTGCGACAGGTGGATTTTTCACGATTTTTTCGACTTCACATTAGCAACTTATAAATATGCTGACCCCCATTTTCAAGTACCCCAAATTTGTTGGGATAACTTATTTTCTGGAAAAAAACCTCCTAAATGCTATTCTGCATCAGGTATAGAAAAACGCTATTTAGCAGCTATTGAGCCCGTTTAAAACCCCCAAATACCTTCAGCAAGCCAAATCGGGGGGTACCATATGGAACCCCCATGTCAGAGCATCTTTTGGGGGGTGTCAGGCTGATTTCCCCAAAATTGACAGTACTTTCCGCCTGTTCAAGTTTCGCCGGGTCCCGTTTTCGTCTACTTCCATATTAAATACGGGGTAAAGCTGGGACGGCCGCGAAGTCATTGCTGTAGGTGGTCAGTATTGTGCCACCCTTGTCTCTGTCCCAGGCCTGCTCTCTGTGGGCGGGATGTACTAAGCATGAAAATGCGGGCAAAACTCAGAAAATACAGTTTTCAGGATTTTGGCCCCGATCTGCTGTGCCCATTAACCTGTTCTCACTTTCCCATGCAGGCAAGGAATAGGAGAATGGAGGGGAAGTTGAAGAGGTGTGATACCCCTAAAGTGTATAATGCCTAATACATAAATTAACATATGTGCTGTATACCCTTTGGACTAAGAAAACTGCCCATTCACATGAGTGCCCCCCCCCCTCCCTTTACAGAGGGGGATTTGGTCCAGGCTGCTCCCTCTGAACTATAAGAAATGAGGGGCACCCGGCAGGGATGTTTGGACTATAGCCGCAGGAGAGGGGAGGAGAATGGCCCCAGGAGAAGCCCAGTTTGTGCAGTGGGCTGAAGCGGCGCGTGCGGGCGGCGGGAAGCAGCCCCGCACGCGACCGCTGGTTATATAAAGAGACACCCGCGGGGGCTGCTGGGGGCAGTCTGTAGTGTGCCTGAGGCAACTAGGGCAGAGGGGACCCGTACACATGGCTGCGCTCACCTCAGAGCCCCAGAGACAGTGGAGCCGTAGCGGCGCCCCGGCGGAGAGTCCCGTGTCCTGGGGCAGCGTCCGAGGATAGATTGGAAGTCTCCTCCAACACGGCTGTCCTGTGGTCAGCGCCGATTGGAGGCGGATCGGAGGAGTGGAGACCGGGCGGAGCTTCTGACTGGCCTGCCCTAAGAAATGTTTGAGGGGACAGAGAGGCTGGGTTTACCAAAGGACGCTGTGAACTGCCGCGCTGCTGTGAGAACTGTGCCTGAGAATGAGACACAGCAGAAGGGACTGTGTGGCTGACCCTGCCCCGGAGGTGGAACAAGGGTGTGTAGCCCGGGTGGAGTTTCTGCAGGACTGCCCGCTCCTCAGTCACCAGTCGGAGGAACTGTACGTGAAGAGGCGGAACAGTGAGTACCAAAACGCCCTATTCTCTCAAGGCCCACCCCTCTGATAGGGAGTGCAGGGACATATACAAGCAAGTTTTGGGAGGTCTTGCAGCGCCCCTCTAGAGAAAATAGTCAGCTGAGACTCTATATAACACAACTCTCCAGGGATTAACAACCTCAGTGTTAAAGCTAAAATCCACAGAGGACAAAAGTGAAAATAGTAGTAAATTTCCTTATCAACTGCGTGCGTTCCCACATTAACTCTGTTCATTTAACAAAGTGGCCGCAGTATAGAACGCTAAAGCAAGAGAGCCAGGATATATACCGTATATACTCGAGTATAAGCCGAGTTTTTCAGCACATTTTTTGTGCTGAAAAAGTACCCCCTCGGCTTATACTCGAGTGAAGTGTAGCGCTGACCAGATGGAGTTCGCTCAGCGCTACACAGCACAAACACACAGCCGCTGGAGCCGGCAGCTGTGTGTTTGCTGTAATCAGCAGCCGATGACAGTCTGTCAGACTCTCAGCGGCTGCTGCTGCTCCCACTGCGGGAGCCATCTTCCGGCTCCCGCAGTGGGTAATGGGAGACACGTCATCATGATGTAATGACGTCTCAAAGCGGCCGAAGGTAAGTGATTTTTTTTTTTTAATTCTTATTACGTCTCTCTCTACTTGGGGGGGAGGACGACTACTGGGGGCACTACCTGGGGGCGATTACTACAGGGGGCACTACCAGGGGGCGATTACTACAGGGGGCACTACCAGGGGGGATTACTACTGGGGGCACTACCAGCTGCTGCCATTTCCCACCCTAGGCTTATACTCGAGTCAATAAGTTTTCCCAGTTTTTTGTGGTAAAAGTAGGTACCTCGGCTTATATTCGGGTCAACTTATACTCGAGTATATACGGTAACTAAGAGGAACTGTATTCTAATAATCATCCGACTAGGATACATGTAAACTGCTAGCGATAACGTCTGACAGCTGCAAGCACGAGGTCAGGAAAATAAGGAGACAGGAAGCAATACACTTATTCTTCAAACCCAAATAAACTTTAATGCAGCCTGCAGTACCATTAGGATTATAACTACTGTAATTTATAACCCGGGCACCGTTTGCAAACATTCCATCAACTAGTCACTCACTTGCATGCATAAGTGATGAGAAACTATTATTTGTTTTGTGCACAAAATAATAGAGTTATATTTTATCTAGTATTTTCATTGCATAATTATATTTACCTGTTTGTATGTCTATTGTTTAACCATTCCTTTGGCAGCCGGATCCTGGAGTTCCAGAGTTCCAGTTATAATAAAATTGCCGGCTACCAGTGTACTTTTTCTGTCTTGAAGTGTGTACTACAAATTTGCATTGTATATGGAATGTCCATATGGCTGATGTGGAAAGAACTGGTATTGTTGAATAAATACATCCTTTTGCCCATTATTGCCTGTATCTATTGGGTAACCTCCCGGAAGAGCCCAAGGTGATCCAGAGACAGAGTACTTGGTAAAGAAGCATCCTAATACACCACGAGTAGAATAGAACACCCTTTTCGGGGTGTGACAGAGGTAGCGGGCAGTACTCTCACCCACAAGAGGAGCAGCCTATGTATGCATACAGGCAGCATAAGGCCATACAGAACAAACGCAATGGCCCAAATAATTGTATCTGAGATTGGATCCCTCACGGCACCCCTGAGAGTGGGCATCCAATTCTGAGAACCATAGCATAACACGAGTCGTGGGTTATCATGAAGGCCGGAGGTATCGCAGGGCTGTGATGGCCGAGTGGTTAAGGCGTTGGACTTGAAATCCAATGGGGTCTCCCCGCACAGGTTCAAATCCTGTTCACAGCGAGTAGGTAGAGTTTTGCTTTTTTAAGGACAATTTCCTCTTAACAATAATGGCCGCTGACATTCGAAGTAGCAGTTCTGCCCCAGCAACCAGATTCTAACTATTATGCTATAGAATAACTAGATGAATTCCACTAGAGTGCAAATATTTTCTGAACAGTGGTCCTGATTCAGCAGAGGATGGAATTGCAAAGCCGCCCACGAGCAGCTTTGCAATTCCGTCCTTGCTAAAATGTCTGTCTGACACCCCCTGCCGCATTTGCGATCCCAGCGCTGCGACCGAGGTCAGTTGCGATGTTGGAAGGCACCGGCCAGCTAAGTAAGCCTCAGTTTATGCAGGTTGGCCGGCATGCAAGGCCAGGAATCTGCGTCCATGGATGAAGGGCCTGACCTTGCCACTCCTGGGAAAAGGGGGCGACAAGGAGGCTGTCTCCAACCCCCACACCTCCCCATAAACGCCTCTGCCTGTCAATCACGCAGGACCCATTCTGCAGATGCGCAAAATGGGTCCTGGGCACGCGCAGATTCTGCTAGTCGTGAATCTGCGTGCACTGCTGTATTAGGTCCAGTAACACGAAGCAAAATAGAACCAAAAACTAAAGTTAAAAAAAAAAAAAAACATGGAGAGGGCAGCACACACACATACAGAGGTTGGCGCTGTGGCTTAGTTGGTTAAAGCACCTGTCTAGTAAACACGACGTCCTGAGTTCAAATCTCAGCAGTACCTACATTTTTTTGGATAAAACAAAAATAAGTCCTGATCATAAACCAATTGATAGATAAGATGGACAAGTCACTGCCCTATGTACATATGCTTATTTAAAAACTCTGGACCTCATTCAGAGTCGGTCGCGAGCGCCGATGCGCTCATAACCGACTCAATGGTTTGGCCTGTGCACTTGCAGCGTGGGCAAGGCCCGGAGCGACAAAGAAACTCTGTCGCTCCGGAGCTCGTTACCAAAGGGGCGGCTGTCGATGTTGATCGACAGCTGCCCCTGTTTGGTAGGCGGGCCGGGGGGGTGGTTTCCAAAACGGAGGCGTTCCTTTGCGAACGCCTACCGTTTTGTGGGCGGCCGCACTGACATCATCAGTGATGTCAATGGGGAGCTTCCTGCTGAAACACAGAAGGAAGCTCCCTGGGGCTTAAGGTTGATGAGACCCTACCCTAGGGTCTCATCATAAGCCCTGAGACCATCGCGACCATCTCCTTTAGCGGTCGTTAGAGCTGTGGGTGTTAACCCACAGCCTAACGACCGACATGGAGGCGGCCGTTCAGGATGGAAGCGGCCGCCTGTTTCTGAGCGACCGCCTCTGAATGAGGCCCTCTATAACAGGCCTGGCCAACCTGTGGCTCTCCAGCTGTTGTGAAACTACACATCCCAGCATGCCCTGCCACAATTTTAGCATTCCCTAATAGCAAAAGTGAAGCAGTGCATGCTGGGACTTGTAGTTTTACAAAAGCTGGAGAGCCACAGGTCGGCCATTCTTGCTCTATAAACTCTGTAAAAAAAAAAAAAAAAAACAGATAATCTCTGAGTCTTGTATGGAGAAATAATTAAAACAACAAAAAGAGAAAGTACAGTATCCAAGTTTGCACATGAAACTGAGGCTGGGTACACATGGTGCCATCTGTACCCAGCGATACGATCCGACGGCCGACATATCAGGTGGTCCCCACACAAGGAGTGATCCGGTGCCCAACCGCCAGATATGCCGGCTTCTCCCTCCGCATAGACCAGCATGGGATTGTACAGCGCCTCTCCAGATCACTTGTGCATGCAGGAAGATGTGGAGGAGTGACGGACGACCCCACGGTCGCGTGCAGCGGACGATATCATACCCACACACGGAATGATATAGCTGCGATATCGTTCCAATCCATCGGATCGGCCGCTATATATCGCTCCATGTGTGGGGGCCTTAATACACCTTTCACACTACAAGCATTAACCTGGGTTACTTACTGTGCAGTGTGATAGGGCAGGGTTGAAATAAGCTGGGTTGAGCGACCTGGCATATCAACCCTGGTTACGAGAAGGGTTGAACGCGTGTTCAACCTGGCTCGCGGTGCAGTGTGAATGGGTTACCCGGGTCGATGCGACCCAGTTCCCATTCACTGCATAGGAAGAGCTGGCGCTTGGTGATGAGATCATCACGTGATGATGGTGACGTCATCGACCCGGAATTATTGCTGCCAGTCTGAAAAGGGGTCTCAGCCAGGTCGCACCCGGGATGGAAGTGTGAACAAAATACTGGGTACGATCCGGCACACAGATGTAAAAGAGGTATAATTTGCCTAAAATACATAGGCCCCACTTTACCAACGAAGCATGTTATGTCCTCGTTTCTGCATTTAACAAACAGCGGTAATCTAAGAGAATCTAAGATACCAGACTGTTTATTAAAAGACAGAGGCCCGTATTCAATTCCAAGCCAAAAGTCAGAGGCCGGACTTTTCGCCTTCATCTGAGGTTTTGGGTGCAAAAAAGTATTGCGCACGTCCCCGCTTATCCCCATATTCAATTCCAAATCGTCGGAAAACGGGACCCGGCGAAAACGAAATCGGCGAAAAAGTGCTTTCGTTTTTGGGGAAATCAGCCTGACACCCCCCAAAAGATGCTCTGACATGGGGGTTCACTATGGGTACCCCCGAATAGCCCTGCTAAAAGTATGTGGGGGTCTTTAAACGGTCTTAATAAAGTGCTGTTTTTCGTTTTTTAGAAGGTGGTGAAGAATAGCATTTAGGATTTTTTTTTTAGCAAAATAAGTAGTTTTGGGTATTCTTTGGGACCCCCCCCCGAGTCTATTTCGCTAGTTTAAAAGTTTGTCCCCCAACTTTGTTATTTTTTTTCGCCCCCCAAAACGAAAGTACTTTTTTGGGGTATCCTAAGGTACTTTTTTTTTTTTTTTAAATTTGACACAGATTACCTTTGGGGGCCTGTTCAAAACTCCAATTCTGCACTTTTTCTCGCCACCTATTCATAGGTGATAACTTTTTTCGCCAGGTCTGATGCATTGACTTTTCGCACCGGCGAAAAGTCGGACGAATTTAACACAGGGATAAGTGGAATCGGCGAAAATGATGTCATCGGCGAAAAAGTTTCGCCAAGAACGGCTTTTCGCTGCCTAATTGAATACGACCCTGGGAGAGGTAAGAGCAGGGGTGGATTATGAGAGGAGGGGGCCTGTGTGAAGCCTCTGTGCGGGACCCCTTCTCTCTCCACTGCACAGATGTCAAGTCTTGAGGGTGACTTTTGTACTGGGCATGCGCAAATCTCCGCGTTTGCATTGTGCTGACGTGGGACCCTAGAGAGAAGTTATTATACCAAATAGGTGCAAGTTGTGCGTTGTGAGCTTCCCCCCTGCACCCAGGGGCTCATGTGCACCACACACCCTACACCAAAGGTTCCCAAACTTGGTCATCAAGGAACCCTAACAGACATACCTGCCTACTTTTGAAACAGCATTTCAGGGAGATTGTGAAAGCAGCACCTATGAGCGCGGCGGTAAAGTGGGCGTGTACTGCTACATCTGAGAGGCATGTCATACATGTAATAGGCGTGTACTACTACATGTGAGAGGCGTGTCATACATGTGATAGGCGTGTACTACTACATCTGAGAGGCGTGTCATACATGTGATAGGTGTGTACTACTACATCTGAGAGGCGTGTTATACATGTGATAGGCGTGTACTGCTACATCTGAGAGGCGTGTCATACATGTGATAGGCGTGTACTGCTACATCTGAGAGGCGTGTCATATAACTGACTTACATCCAAATGTAAATGAGCCCAAAAGCAGAAAAGTAAGAACTATTTGTTGAAGAAAACACCCTGATACTTTCCAGAAGCTGCATGTAGCCATTGGGATCATTGTGCCTTATACCCAATGCAGGGAAATTATACTAATGATCCCATTTCGATGTATATATCTTTGTTTTTCTTTAATATAACAGCTTCATAATGGGGGTATGGTGCAATCAGGGAGATTGCTAGTCTCTTTCTGGGAGTCAGGGGGAGATTGCTGCTATTTCAGGGAGTCTCCCTGACAATCGGGGAGAGTTGGCAAGTTTACCTAACAGTGCAGGTTTTAAGGATATCCATGCTTGACCACAGATGTAACTCGTTTCATGCACACAAGTAAACACACAAAATATATGTGACTGCTTTAATTAGCATTGTATAAGCTGTATGACACCCAACATCTATCCAGGCAAACAGAAAGTGATAAGCTCTAAAAAGTGATAAAGAGAGTTACAGTACCAACCAGTCAGCTCCTAACTAACTTTCATTTTTCAAACACAGCCTGTAACATGACAGTTAGGAGCTGAGTAGATGGCAGTTTATCACTTTCCAGAGCTTAGTACATCTCCCCCATATTGAGTCCAGACCCTGATTTGAACAAACCATGCTCCCGATTCAGACAAATACTGCCCCAAACATACCAGTTTCTAGGAAAATCAACCTACTTGCCCATAAGTGCCTACAGGATCGCTGATCTGGACGATACCACGATGAATCTATCTTACCTTAGTATCACTCACCTGTCAGCTGTGATGGCCGAGTGGTTAAGGCGTTGGACTTGAAATCCAATGGGGTCTTCCTGCACAGGTTCAGAGCCTGTTCACAGCGAGGAACAGTTGTTTTAAATAATATAATAAATATGTTTATTATATTATTTATTTACCTTGTTTAATTCTAAAATTTACCCAATGTTTCATTAAACTGGAAAATTTTTAAACTAAGGCCCGTATTCAAATGGAGGCGAAAAGTCAGTTTCCGCATGTTTTTGGCGGAAATTTTTCGCCGATGACGTCATTTTCGCCTGTTTGACTTTTACCCCGTATTCAATTTGAAAGACTTTCCGCCTAAGTGGAAAGTCAATGCAATGTACTAGGCGAAAAGTTTCGCCTATGAATGGGAGGCGGAAAAAAGTGCAGAATTGGGGTTTTGGGGTGCAACGTTGCGGAAACCCCCGTGCAGCCTTCAGACAGTCCCCCAAAGGTAATCTGTGTCAAATTTAAAAAAAAAAACCCACTTAAGAACACCCCAAAAAATGACCTTAAAAAAAGGGGGGGGGGAAATATGTTGGGGTACAAAGTTAAAAACTAGCGAACTTGACTCTGGGGGGCCCCCAAGTATGCCCCATGTGTTTTTTTTATTGCAGATGTTTGCGACAGGTGGATTTTTCACGATTTTTCATCTTCACTTTAGCAACTTATAAATATGCTGACCCCCATTTTCAAGTACCCCAAATTTGCTGGGATAACTTATTTTCTGGAAAAAACCTCCTAAATACTATTCAGCATCACGTATAGAAAAACGATATTTAGCAGCTATTGAGCCCGTTTAAAAACACCAAATACCTTCAGCAAGCCAAATCGGGGGGTACCATAGGAAACCCCCATGTCAGAGCATCTTTTGGGGGGTGTCAGGCTGATTTCCCCAAAACTGACAGGACTTTCCGCCTGATCAAGTTTCGCCGGGTCCTGTTTTCGCCTACTTCCATATTGAATACGGGGTAAAGCTGGGACGGCCGCAAAGTCATTGCTGTAGGTGGTCAGTATTGTGCCACCCTTGTCTCTGTCCCAGGCCTGCTCTCTGTGGGCGGGATGTACTAAGCATGGAAATGCGGGCAAAACTCAGAAAATAAAGTTGTCAGGATTTTGTCCCCAATCTGCTGCGCCCATTAACCTGTTCTCACTTTCACATGCAGGCAAGGAATAGGAGAATGGAGGGGAAGTTGAAGAGGTAGCGGGCAGTACTCTCACACACAAGAGGAGCAGCCTTTGTATGCATGCAGGCAGCATAAGGCCATATAGAACAATTGTATCTGAGATTGGACCCCTCACGGCACCCCTGAGAGTGGGCATCCAATTCTGAGAACCATAGCTTAACATGAGTCGTGGGTTATCATGAAGGCCTAAGGTATTGAAGTCCAATGGGGTCTCCCCACACAGGTTCAAATCCTGTTTACAGCGAGTAGGTAGAGTTTTGTTTTTTTAAGGACAATTTCCTCTTAACAATAATGGCTGCTGACATTCAAAGTAGCAGTTCTGCCCCAGCAAACAGATTCTAACTATTATCCTATAGAATAACTAGATGAAGTCCACTAGAGTGCAAATATTTTCTGAACAGTGGTCCTGATTCAGCAGAGGATGGAATTGCAAAGCCACCCACGAGCAGCTTTGCAATTCCGTCCTCGCTAAAATGTCTGTCTGACACCCCCTGCCGCATTTGCGATCCCAGCGCTGCGACCGAGGTCAGTTGCGATGTTGGAAGGCACCGGCCAGCTAAGTAAGCCTCAGCTTATGCAGGTTGGCCGGCATGCAAGGCCAGGAATCTGCGTCCATGGATGAAGGGCCTGACCTTGCCACTCCTGGGAAAAGGGGGCGACAAGGAGGCTGTCTCCAACCCCCACACCTCCCCATAAACACCTCTGCCTGTCAATCACGCAGGACCCATTCTGCAGATGCACAAAATGGGTCCTGGGCACGCGCAGATTCTGATAGTCGTGAATCTGCGTGCCCTGCTGTATTAGGTCCAGTAACACGAAGCAAAATAGAATCAAGAACTAAAGTTAAAAAAAACAAAAAACATGGAGACAGCAGAGCATATACGCAGGTTTGTGCTGTGGCTTAGTTGGTTAAAGCGCCTGTCTAGTAAACAGAAGATCCGGAGAGTTCTAGATAGAGTCCTTGGGAGACCCTACCAGGGGGCTGTGACCAGACCCCAAGGTCCAAGACTGAGCCACCAGCATCACGGTCAGGAACGCAAAACACCACAGTCCTGACAGTTTGTTCAAGGCCGATGGACTTGACTAGTGATCAAGCAGAGGGGTCAATCCCCGCATGGAGAGTCAGGAGGCTACTCAGCAGCAAGTGGTGCGCTTTCTTCAGGGTGTATCCACTCGTCTTGACAGCTTCCAGCGATCTCTGTCTGTTCAGTCGCTCGCTCCTACGGCTGCTATGGCGAATCCAGTTCATACTCCGAATGTCCCCCGCCTCCAGCGGTCTATGCCGAATACATTTCATGGCAATCTTCTAGTTGGGATTCTTCCCCGTTCTGAATATTCTTCTAATGGGACTCTTGCTTCTCCGCCTCCATCTACCTCTTCAAAGCATATTAATCCCAGTGGCAAATGCAGGATTTCTAGAGGGGGGTATCCAAATGCTTGATATTAGAGCGAGTGTGGCCAGTCCATAAGGAGGGTAGAATTAGCCCTTAACCAGCTTTAATATGCGTCAATCAAAGTATATTGTGAGTCATAATTCCAGCATATACAGGACCAGCAATCACAGTAAGAGATTAAATGTGACAGTAGGGCCATCCTGCCTGAGCTGAATGTATTTATGTTAGATGTGAGCACCATTCCAGGGCAAGGGAGCAAGTCCAGGAGTCTGGAGGAGCAGCAGAAGAACCTAGTGCTGCCCTGGACATATATGTACATATTGGGCTCTATAGCAGCACATCCCTAACAGTGAATGTTTTCCAGATCTCCTAGTTGGTGCACAGGTTATTTATTACTGGCTGATACATGTTAAAAGATCCACAGGTGGTGCTAATTATTTCATTTGTGATACTGAGAAGAACATGCAGCGCTAGTAACAATCTATTATATTACTATTTCTATTGTGGTCATGGTGTGGGTTGGGGAGGGGGGTTTCCAGCCAGATGGGACCCCCCCCCCTGTGTTTGCCTATGAATCCCTATCTACAAGGGCTTCCCATGGAGGAATTTCTTAGTAAAAACACTAAGATCACGACCTCCTCTGGGAATTCTCGGGCTCACAGTATACAGGACCCTGACCAATTAAATCTTCTTCATCCAGTTGATATAGTTACAAGGACCAGTCTACTTTTTTGTGATACCTGAAATCCTCAGGAAAGCTACAGATTTAGTTAGACTTGCTTTGTCATACCCAGTGACCAAAAATATTTCTGAGTTAGGCTCCTTCAATTCCGAGGTTGAACACCAGCGACGCAGAAAGTTTCAGTTTGCTTGTACTGTGGCTATGCTAAACATTTTGTCAAAGACCATGCTCTCCGCAAGCCAAAAGACCATCACAAGACTCAGTATTGTTCTAATCATGTCTCCAGGTCAACTTGCAAGCCTCATTCACTTTTTGTTCCTGCTACTCCTGTAAGGAGTTTGAAGCTTGACGCCTCAAGGTTCCGTGTCTGTCACCCCAAGTGGGGGTTCTGAGTGTCCAGCCCCAAGAAGGGGCTTTAAGCATCCGACCCCAAGAGGGGTCTCCAGTGCCTGTTCCGGATTTTACCCATTCCGGTCCCAGTTGGGATTCTGCCCGTTCTGGTTCCAACTCAGATTCTGCTTGTCCCAATAAAGGACCACAGTCCGCATCCCGAGTAGGAGCCTTTGACTCCACAGTCCCAGGATCGGCGTCTGTTTCGTTCCTCAGAAGAGGAATCTGATGTTGTAACCCCAGGTGGGTTATCCAATGTTCTGGCACCAGAAGAGGCATCCGAGCCTTTAGCTATAGGAGGAAAATGTGATCTGCTAACCCTAGGAGGGGTATCCATGTAGACAACCCCAGGAGGGGTATCTGAGTTCTCAGTCCCAGTAGAGGTACTCAGTACCAAGATTCCAGGACTGGATTCACATGACTCCCATGGAGGCAGTCATGGACTCCTGTCAGCCACTTCCTGAGAGTGCCACCATGTTGACTACCAGCATGGTTCTGGTCCAAGAAGGGCCATCTGAACATATGGATTCTGCCTGTTCCAGTTCTAGCCAGAGTATGCTTCCTTCGGTCCCTACCGATTCAAGTTCACCCGGGCCCAATCCGGTTCCATCCATATGTCCGGTTCAGTCTCCCTCGGTTCCAATCGACTCAAGTTCATCCAGACCCAATCTGGTTCCATCCATATATCCGGATCAGCTTCCTTCGGGTTCCAACTGATTCAACTTCCTCTGGACTCCATCCAGTTCCATCCATTAGTCCGAATTCAGCTCCGGTTCTAGCAGGTCCAAGAAACTCTGATTCCAAGTTGGTGCAATCCCGTTTGGGTCCTACCGATTCAAGCGTCTCCTTGCCAAATCTGTTTCCATCTGGTGGTCCAAGTAGCAGGAATGGGATTACTTTATATAGCGCAGCAGAATATGCTGAAGCTATATAAGAAAAAGTTATCAAATAAATACAAAGTGACGCCCCCTGTCAATTCAGCTGCTGTCACTTTTTTGGTCCTTGCATCTGCGTACATACCTGCCGACATTAAGGATGTCGGCATTGTAAATCTCGACCTAATGACTACATCCCGTTCCTTTCTACCCCTAAACCTAAACTGAACCTTCCTGACAGGTACTCTGGGAATCACAGAACCTTAAAAAAATTTCAGACTGTGGAACATTTAATTTCTAATTTAGAAAAGGATCTTCGGGGCCAGAAGAGTAACAAGCGGGATCAAGCATTTAATTAACTGAAGGAGATCCTAAGACGTGGATGTTTGATTGGAATCCCCTGTGTCCGGAGATGCTTTGTTTTTGAGGCTTTGGACCATCTGTAGGTTGTCTTTACCAGATCCACCACTGCAAAGGGTACCATACACTCTTGAAGATCCGACAGAAATCTGTCATCTATGACACCACTAAAAAATAAGGGGGAACACAATAGGGGGGTGGGTAGCTGGTAGTGTGGCCAAGCGGTCTAAGGCTGCAACTTTATTTTCTTCCAAAGGGGGCGTGGTCACGCATCCAGCGCTTAGGCCACACCCCCTTCACCCAGGCCCAGATAAGCCCATGATTGTCTATAATACATTTTTAATTAAATTTGATGTCACTTTATTGCACTAAAAAAGAAGATGCTATATATGTAACCAGGGCCGTAACTAGGGTAGTGCGACCCGTGCCATGGCAAAGGGCACCGCAGGGCAGGGGGCACTGTTTAGGCATGTCAATTTTCTGTTTGTTATCATTCTCACTTGTAGCTTCCTCTTGTTTTATCCCCCCAGCATCTCCTGGCCTCTCCTATCTCTTCCCTAGCCCTTCCCCATGAGGCCATGGCCCTTTTTCGGGTGTGTTATCTTCCTATTTTAAAATAGGGGGGCGCCAATGCTCTTTCTGGCACAAGGCACCAAAAAGTTTAGTTACAGCTCTGTATGAAACACACACAAGCAGGTTGGTGCTGTGGCTTAGTTGGTTAAAGCGCCTGTCTAGTAAACAGGAGATCCTGAGTTCAAATCTCAGCAGTGCCTACATTTTACATATAAACAAACATTAGCTCACAGCGTAGACATATGGGTAAATTTTGCAGCTTCTGCAAAATGATTATTATTATGGTTTATTTATATGGCGCCACAAGTTTTCTGCAGCGCCTTACAAAGTACATAAACAAATAGGTTGATTTACAGTGACTTACAGTACAGTACAATATAAGACAGGACATGGATAATATACTATGTTACATTCGCGACCATAATACCCAGATAAGCAACAATGCAAAGCAACAAAGTGTTAGGTGCCCTGGTAGAGAGTAAGAAATAGATGAAGGTAGAGTAAGGAGAAGCACAATAGGGTAGAGGGCCCTGCTCATTGGAGCTTACATTCCAAAGGGGAGGGACAGACAATCAAGGGTGACACAGATGGGGTGGGCAGGGAGGAAGGAGTATGTAGCAGCAAGTTAGGACGAGAGCTGGAAGGCTTTGATGAAATAGTGGGTCTTGAGAGCCCGTTTGAAGGATTGTAGAGAGGTGGAGAGTCTGATGGGAAGTGGGAGAGAGTTCCAAAGGTGGGGAGCAGCACGGGCAAAATCTTGGAGGCGGGAGTGGGAGGAAGTAATCAGTTGGCATGAGAGGCGGCGTGCATTTGTTGAATGAAGAGGGCGGACAGGAGAGTGAAGGGAGATGAGATCAGAGATGTATATGGGGGAAGATTGGGTGAGGGCTTTGTAAGTGAGTGAGAGAACCTTAAATTGGGTTCTAAAAGGGAAGGGGAGCCAGTGGAGAGCTTGTAGGAGAGGGGAGGCAGATGTAGGTAGCAAAGTCAAGGGCAGAGAGCGAGGAGGGGAGGAGCAGAGGGGGTGGGCAGAGGAGGGAGTTGAAGGTGGTGAAGAGACGTTGGGGATGTGAGGACTGAGAGGAGATGAGGTTCTTGAAATATGACTGTTTAGACAGGGAAAGGGCAGCACTGTATGATGCGTCCATAAATTTGAAATTGAGAAAATCTGCCTTAGAGCGTGATCTTCTCCACTGTTGCTCAGCAGTTCGCGAACACTTTTGCAGGTATCTGGTGCATTTGGAATGCCAGGGTTGAGGTGTAAATCTGCGAGGGTAAATAGTGATCGCCGGAGCAACAGAGTCCAGAGCAGAAGTAAGGGAGGTATTGTATAGGGAAATGGCTTGTTCAGGGCAGGAGAGAGACAGGACAGGGGAGAGAAGTGAGTCAAGCTGGGAAGAAAAAGAAATGGTGTCAATAGCGTCAATGTTACGCTTAGTGATGGTGGCCTTATGAGGTAGAGGAAGGGAAGGAGAGAGATAGGTTTAAAGAGAGACGGTGATGGTCATAGAGGGTCAATGGGGCATTGGAGTAATCAGAAATATCACAACGGTGAGTGAAGACCAGGTCAAGTGATTGCCCACTCACATGGGAGGGTGAGGAGGACCATTGGGAGAGACCAAATGAAGAAGACGTGAGGGTAAGGAGTTTGGAGGCAGAGGCTTCCGTGGGGATATCAATAGGAATATTGAAGTCACCTAGGATAATAGAGGGAAGGTCAGAGGAGAGAATGTGAGGGAGCCAGGAAGCAAAGTTGTCAATGAATTTGGAAGGAGGGCCGGGGGGACGGTAAATGACAGCTACTCTAAGGTGAACTGGTTGGAAGAGGCATATAACATGAACCTCAAATGTAGAGAAAGTAAGAGATGGTTCAGAGGGTAGGAGTTGGTAGGAGTAACCAGGGGATAGAAGGACCCCTACCCCACCACCATGATAATGATAAATGATAATATAACTAAATTATTCAATGATAATTATAACTAAATTATTCATGTAATCACTTACCTGCATGCCATCTGCTGTATCATTAGAACCTTTATTTTGCTATATCATTAACACCGTTTTCTCCTTATCCTCTGACTACTTTGCACTCTGAGCTGGTAGGCTGACACTGATGATGTGTAAGGAGGCACCAATCTGTATTACAGCGTGCATGGGCGCCAAAAGTCCTTGCACAGCCGGCCGCACGGATGTACACCAGGGAAGCATACTTGCCTACTCTCCCGAAAATCGGGTGCTGCTCCTGACCCTAAACAGCTATTTTATGCATAAACAACTTGTTCATGTACAATAATAATTTTATCGTCAGCATGTGATCAGATGCACTCTACAAATAGAGAGGGGACAGCAGAAATGAAGCAGTTGGTAGCGTGGCTGAGCGGTCAAAGGTGCTGGATTAAGGCTCCAGTCTCTTTGGGGGTGTGGGTTTGAATCTCACTGCTGCCAGGTTTTATTTTCCTCTCTGATGTAGCTGTCCATGTCCATTGCAGCAATGTGATCTGCAGTTTATGTCCATAGCTAAAATTTGACTCATTTTGATGCAGATTTCCACCCAGCACCTCTGACATTATAACACCAGCTAGATCTCCTGCCCCAATACATTATCAGCCTGGCTGGTGATGTAAGGGAAGGACAATACATGAACAGCCTGGCTGGTGATGTAAGGGAAGGACAATACATGATCTGCCTGGCTGGTGATGTAAGGGAAGGACAATACATGATCTGCCTGGCTGGTGATGTAAGGGAAGGACAATACATTATCAGCCTGGCTGGTGATGTAAGGGAAGGACAATATATGATTAGCCTGGCTGGTGATGTAAGGGAAGGACAATACATTATCAGCCTGGCTGGTGATGTAAGGGAAGGACAATACATTATCAGCCTGGCTGGTGATGTAAGGGAAGGACAATACATTATCCGCCTGGCTGGCAATGTAAGGGAAGGACAATACATTATCAGCCTGGCTGGTGATGTAAGGGAAGGACAATACATTATCAGCCCGGCTGGCGATGTAAGGGAAGGACAATACATTATCCGCCTGGCTGGCGATGTAAGGGAAGGACAATACATTATCCGCCTGGCTGGCAATGTAAAGGAAGGACAATACATTATCCGCCAGGCTGGCGATGTAAGGGAAGGACAATACATTATCTGCCTGGCTGGCGATGTAAGGGAAGGACAATACATTATCCGCCTGGCTGGTGATGTAAGAGAAGGACAATACATGATCAGCCTGGCTGGTGCTATAAGGGAAGGACAATACATTATCCGCCTGGCTGGTGATGTAAGAGAAGGACAATACATGATCAGCCTGGCTGGTGCTATAAGGGAAGGACAATACGAGACGCGCTAGTTCCTGCTCACAGAAAACAGCGAACGATTCACAACTGTTTATTCCCATACATCAGTCAGCAGTCTGTGTTCCGTATCCATTAGTGCCGGTCACAGACGAGCTTTAAGAGAGGAGGGGCCATGCATGCAGGCTCAGATCGGGCCCCCCCCCTCTCCCACGCATGCTCAGGTCTCTGGTAACATGGCGCCCGCACCGCATTTCCGGGAAATTTGTACTGCGCATGTGCGAATTATCGGAACATGGCCGCGGTGGTCATTTTCCCAGTGATCTCTGTAGGTCTGCAGCCAGCGGCGGGCCAATGAAGAGAAGTAAGAATATTTTAAATGGTTGCAGGGTGTGCGGTGCGTGGGCCCCCCTGGACCCAGGGGCCTGTGTGCACCGTACACCTTGCACCTATTATAGATACGCCCCTGGCTCAGGGACGGATGTATAATGGGTGCAAGGTGTGCGGGGAACACGGGCCCTTGATTCCAGGGGGGCCCCGCACCACACACCCTGCACCCATAGAATTACTTACCTCTCTGGAGTCCCACGCTGGCGCGGGGGTCCAGCGCTGTAAAAACGACTAGAAAATGGTCGATGCGGCCATTTTTCCGTTGTTTGTGCATATGCAGAAAGTGGCCACCGCAGCCATTTTCCCGATGACCAGTGCATCCTCTATAGACTCTGGGCGCACTCTAGTGCCCAGAGTCTATAAGTCCGGCGCTAGCCGCGCACAGCTCAGTGCGCTGCCGGCCGCCGGACAGAGAGGAGGGGGCCCGTGTCGGAGACTGCACACGGGCCCCCTCCTCTTTAGAAATGCCCCTGCCCTGGCTGGTCACCTCCGTAATACTAATGTGACACCAGCAGCTTTTGTTTAATTCTTCAGCCTAGTATATGTTGGGTTCCACCGGAAAACATTAATTGATGAACTGGGCCCTTACGTCACCACAGTCTGCTACTTCTATTATGCTGAGTGACCTCCCTTTTATTTATTGTAAACATCCCAGTATTGTTACAGCACATTTTATAACTGTTTTTGCCTTATATTCTATATACTACTTATTCCACACTCAATAAATGATATTTTCTACAGGGGTGTTTCTAGGGTTCCGAGCACACCCGGCAAAGTAATGGGGTTGTTTGTGTTATTGGGAGGGGAGATGGATACCTTGAGTGGAGTATGTTGGGCTGGCAGGAGGCCCCATCTAGGCCTGGTTGTGGAAGTTTGCCGATGGTTACTCTGTCAGTAGGGCCGCGTTTTCTTTGCCACCATACTCCTCCCCTTTTTTCCGTTTAATTATAACTAAAAATTAAAATAGTTTAAAATTAAATAAAAAGCTTCTTTCCCCACCAATATATGCCTCCGAGTCTTTATGTTAGATAAGTACATGTTTGTTAGGTGTCTGGGAAGGTGAAGGCTGACATCAGTCGATATGGAGTTTATCTGAGTTATATAATGACTATGTGCTAGTGATATAGGTATCAGTTTGAGCTATAATCACATTATTGAAAGTAGATAACAATCTTGGTAATTAGTTTCTTGTATAGTATTTTTTTGGCAGAATAGAGCATTTTATCTTCAAAATGATAACTGACCTTGACGTGATTTGAACACGCAACCTTCTAATCTGGAGTCAGATGCGCTACCGTTGCACCACAAGGTCTCTTGTTGAAAATGAGTCAGTAGATTTTTCTGGTGGTTTATATTACAAATAGATCATCTGCCTATACTAAACCTTGAATTACGTAGTTGTCAGGCAAACAAGCCTACATCCTTGGTAACAATACAAAAATATATGTCTGGTGGTTTTCCCTTCAGTGTAGAATTTTTATGCATCACAGTATAGGTCATATGAATGGAAAAAGTCATCCAAAAAATCAAATTGATACTAAATGTATTGTTAAAAAAGACAAGTGATGGTAGTGATCCAAAATTGATCCAAAAAAGCAAATTACTTCTAAATGTATTGTTACATTACTGACATTTAGAGTTGGCCTTCAAGTAAAGTTTTCTGTGAACAGTATTAAAAAGATGCACTATGAAGTGATAATGAGTTATTACTCAATTGAAAGTATTGATGAGAGGCCACTTTAATGACAATATGGTAATTCCCAAATGAACTGGATATTTTTTGTATAATAATTATGAGAACTGATAAGAATGTGAGTTTTTTAATAACTTTGTGCTTGTGATAAAGGGGTCTATTTGCTAAGCCTTGGATGGAGATAAAGTGAACAGAGATAAAGTACCAGCCAATCAGCTCCTAACTGCCATGTCACAGGCTGAGTTTGAAAAATGACAGTTAGGAGCTGGTTGGCTGGTACCTTATCTCTGTTGACTTTATCTCCATCCAAGGGCCGTATTCAATTAGAATCGAAAAGCCGTTTTCCATGAAAAAATTATCGCCGACGCGGCTTTTCGCCTGGTCAGAACTTATCTCCAACGGGAAAGTCAATGCAATGTAATAGGTGAAAAAGATTTGCCTAAGAATAGCAGGAGAAAAGAAGTGCAACATTTTTATTTTGGGGTGCAAATGTTGGGAAACCACTCAGAACCCTTGGGACAGCCCCCAAAGAACAACTGTGTAAAAAAAAAAAAAAACAAGAAAATACATAAGAACACCCCAAAAAAGTACTTTCATTTTGGGGGCGAAAAAGTACAAAGTTGGGGGACAAGCATAAAACTAGGGAAATAGCCTTCTTGGGGGTCTGCAAGGATGGGTCAGGGGTATTTAGGATTGCAGGTGCGGTTTTCACGTTTTTCAAAACTTCACTTTATAGACTATAAAAGATGCTAGCACCCATTTTCATTTACCCCAAATTTGACAAGACTACTTATTTTCACCAATAAATACTGCTTAATGCCATTCTTCACCACTTTTACAAGGACATTTATAACAAGGATTATAAATAACTTCAATACCCCAAATAGTTTTATTTGGGCTATTGGAACACTTCTACATTGATCCCCAATGTTCGTGCATCTTTTTGGGGGTTTAGACTGATTTCCCCTATTCTGACAGTACTTTCCGCCTGTTCTGTATTGGCCGCTTGCCGTTTTCGCCTGGTTAGTAATTGAATAGGGGGAAAAGTGGGGACCCGCACGATAAGTTTTTGCATCCAAAACACGCGATGTAGGCGAAAAGTTGGGCAGTCAGAACTTTTTTGCCTATGCAAAACTAATTGAATACGGCCCCAAGGCTTAGTAAATAGACCCCACAAACTCCCGGGAAGCCATCTCACCTGCAGGGTGTTCATGTCCTGTAACTGTTACTAATGCTGCAGCTATGGCAACCTAAACCTGCCGCCCAACTCAGGAAGAGTAATAAATGTGGCTCAGCGCGCACGGAAAGTTGGGTAATGTAGTTCATGTGCGTCCATCACTACCAGAGTTCAGACAGGAAAAGGACATTTCCAGGCAACATAGCTATTCACCACTAGGGATAGAGTAATAGGTGGGACCTGATGAATGGTTCTGTCATAGATCTACTATGTGATTCTACCTCCTGGCCAGGCCAGGGACGAACTGGGGCTGTATATAAGCCCTGGCAGTCCGCCCTGCACTTCCGTGTAGAGGGGGGGCATGGTAAATGCAAGGGGGCATGCCGCGAGTCACGGGGGCTGGCTTCGCGGCATGCCCCTGTCTCTTTTCGGCCAAGCACAGCCGCCACTGGCCCATACATGCCTCCACCCTTCCTGTGAAATCTTAATGATTTTGGAGCCGTTGGGTGGAGGTCCTTTCCTTCACCCCTCCTCGAGCCGGTCCTTAGGCCATCGGCCCTTCTGGCATATGCCAGAAGTACCCGATGGCCAGTCCAGCCCTACTCCTGACCATGGGTGGCATCGCCGGCCGGCGCCCCAGCTAGTTCCATCCTGGTCAAGGAGTAGATATGATTGTCTATAATACAATTTTAACAAAATTAGATGTCACTTTATTGCACTGTAAAAGAAGTTGCTGTTTATGTAACTCATATATGCAGGTTGGTGCTGTGGCTTAGTTGGTTAAAGCGCCTGTCTAATAAACAGGAGATCCTGAGGTCAAATCTCAGCAGTGCCTACGTTATATATATATATATATATATATATATATATATATATATATATACTAACATCAGCTCACAGCGTGAACAATTTGATGGGAAAATTTGACAAACTGGATTGAATCAAGTGTTTTTTTATCGAGCAGTAATGTTCTATACACATTCTGGGCAGCAGCTTCTGCAAAATGATAATTATAACTAAATTATTAATGTAATCACTTACCTGCATGCCACCTACTGTATCATTAGAACCTTTATTTTGCTATATCATTAACACTATGTCCCCTTTATCCTCTGACTACTTTGCACTCAGAACCAATAGGCTGACACTGATGGCGTGTAAGGAGGCACCAATCTGTATTACCACGTGCACGGGCGTTAAAAGTGGACACCTCAGTCCTTGTACAGTTGGCCGCATGGATGTACACCAGGGAAGCATACTTGCCTACCCACCCAAAAATCGTGTGCTGCTCCTGGCCCCCTGGAAAGACAGGCAAGCTTCCTGATGGCAGCCGACCCCTCCGGCCCCCCCTGGTTACAAGAGATGCCCAGCAGCGGGGATGGCTAATGACGTGATTCAAGCCGAATTGCATCATTTTTTACCCCACCCCCTGCTTCACAGTGCCAGTAATCTCGACATTGTGGCATTGGGCGGGGCCAAAATGATGCATTCACATGGCCATGCCCACACTCCACCTTCAAATGCCGTGTAAGATGCCCTCCTATGCCAACCATACCCCCCTGCTATGTCGATCTTGTTGCTCCCTTCCGGAAGGGGCAGCCAGAATGTCAGCAAGCATGCAGGGAAGGAATTGCACTTCCTTTGCAAAAACTCATAGATGGGCGATCGCCAAAACGCGCTGCTGGGTGCACTTTTGCGCGTGCCTCAGAATCAGACAGTAGCAGTAATGAAAGCAATAGCAGTGAAGCAGATTATGGTCCGGGGAGCCCCCGCTGCCAGCAGGCATCCAATAGTCAGATGAGGCCGGACACTGTGACGTCTCCTTGGTTCCAGGTGAGGTCGCTGTGTATCTTTGTTAACCAGCTTTTATACACAGACTGGGTTCTGGCTCCCCAGTTATATTATACAGCATAGAGAATAACATATGAACTCTCTCTCTAGCTGCACACACACAAACACCAAGGCCCTAAACAGCTCTTTTATTCATAAACAACTTGTTCATGTACAATAATAAATTTATTGTTATCATGTGATCAAATTCACTCTACAAATAGAGAGGGGACAGCAGATGGGGAACAGTCGGTAGCGTGGCCGAGCAGTCTAAGGTGCTGGATTAAGGCTCCAGTCTCTTTTGGGGATGTGGGGTCGAATCCCACCGCTGCCAGGTTTCATTTTCCCCTCTGATGTAGCTGTCCATGTCCATTGCAGCATAACACAATGTGATCTGCAGTGTATGTCCGTAGCTTAAATATTTGGAAAACTTGACTCATTTTAAAGCAGATTTCCCCCCTGTACCTCTGACATTATACCACCAGCAACTAGATCTCCTGTCCCAATACATTATCAGCCTGGCTGGCAATGTAAGGGAAGGACAATACATTATCAGCCTGGCTGGTGATGTATGGGAAGGACAATACATGATCAGCCTGGCTGGTGATGTAAGGGAAGGACAATACATTATCAGCCTGGCTGGCGATGTAAGGGAAGGACAATACATTATCAGCCTGGCTGGTGATGTAAGGGAAGGACAATACATTATCAGCCTGGCTGGTGATGTAAGGGAAGGACAATACATTATCAGCCTGGCTGGTGATGTAAGGGAAGGACAATACATGATCCGCCTGGCTGGTGATGTAAAGGAGTTGATGTGAGGGAAGGACAATACATTATCTACCTGGCTGGTGATGTAAGGGAAGGACAATGCATGATCAGCCAGGCTGGTGCTATAAGGGAAGGACAATACGAGATGCGCTAGTTTCTGCTCACAGACAACAGCAACCGATTCACAACTGTTTGTTCCCATGCATCAGTCTGCAGTCTGTGTTCTGTATCCATTAGTGCCGGTCACAGAGGAGCTTTAAGAGAGGAGGGGCCCCACATGCAGGCCTAGATTGGGCCCCCTCCTCTCCCACGCATGCTCAGATCTCTGGGAATATGGCGCTCGCACCGCAATTCCGGGACATCTCTACTGTGCATGTGCGAATCATCGGAACATGGCTGCGTTGGCTATTTTCACAATGGTCTCTGTAGCTCTGCAGCCAGTGCTGGGCAATGGAGAGTTAAGAATATTTTAAATGGGCACAAGGTGTGCGGTGTGTGGGCCCCCTGGACCCAGGGACCCATGTGCACCGTACACCTTGTACCCATTATATATACACCCCTGGCCATTCACCTCCCTTATACTGATGTGATGCCAGCAGCTACCATTTAATTCTCCAGTCTAGTATATGCGGGCACACCGGAAAACATTAAGTGATAATCTGGGCCCTTGCGTCACCACAGTCTGCTACTTCTATTATGCTGAGTGACCTCCCTTTTATTTATTGAGAACATCCCAGTATTGTTACAGCACATTTTATAACTGTTTTTGCCTTATATTCTATATACTACTTATTG
The DNA here is from genome assembly GCA_031769625.1 of Taudactylus pleione. Lineage (NCBI taxonomy): Eukaryota > Metazoa > Chordata > Amphibia > Anura > Myobatrachidae > Taudactylus > Taudactylus pleione. The sequence continues at coordinate 3,466,433 of JAUIMM010000391.1, read as the reverse complement.
TATCTTAATAAATTATATTTTCTACAGGGGTGTATCTAGGGTTCCGAGCACACCCGGCAAAGAAATGGGGCTGTTTCTGTCATTGGGAGTGGAGCTGGATACCTTGAGTGGAGTATGATGGGCTGGCAGAAGACCCCATCTAGAAGTTTGCAGATGGTTACTCTGTCAGTAGGGCCGCGCTTTCTTTGCCACCATACTCCTCCCCTTTTTTCCGTTTAATTATAACTTAAAATTAAAATAGTTTAAAATTAAATAAAAGCTTCTTTCCCTACCAATATATACCTCCGAGTCTTTATTTTAAATAAGTACATGTTCGTTTGTCAGGTGTCTGGGAAGGTGTAGGCTGACATCAGCCGATATGGAGTTTATGTGAGTTATTTAATGACTATGTGCTAGTGATATAGGTGCTAGTGATATAGGTATAGGTATCAGTTTGAGCTATAATCACATTATTAAAAGTAGATATGAATGTACTGCCCCGCACTAAGTGTCTGACAAAATGTACATGGGCATGCAAGGCAAACATATACATAACATGAGATATGCAAACAACATGAAACATACAGTATGCAAATTATAGGCTACAGTGTCACATAGTACAGCTAACATGTGTAACATAACTGGCTAAGCAGATCTATGGCACAGTTGAAGCTTAGAACTCACCATCGGATGCTGTACCAGGTTGAGCATATGTAATGATGACTGTCTGGGACCATGTGAAAAAGGAAATGGCTGCTTACAGCTCCTTTAGCCCAGAATGCATTGCTAGACTGCTATGGAATGCTAAGAAGGTCAAAATGGATCAGATTTAAACTGCTGCTGTCCTGACCACTAGGTGGGGCTGCTAATGTGAAATAGTGTAACACAACAAACCCTATGCTGAAGGCATGACACTCCCCGTCTGGTATCACTGATACCACAAATTTAAACTCTAAGTAGGTAACAGTAAAAACAGTTCAGACACTGGTCTGAGAAACAACTTAGTCTCTCCTTGCTTACAGATCTTGACCTCGACCTTACGAACTTTTCCGTCCTTGCTCGGGAACGTCTTGGTGACAATACTCAAAGGCCACTTGTTACGTTGTGACTGACAATCTCTGACAAGCACAATGTCACCAGGTTTTAGGTTGGGTTTGGCAACTTGCCACCCGGTCCTTGACTGCAGGGTAGAAATATATTGTCTTTTCCACCTATCCCAAAAGGTGTTTGCTAGGCTTTGAACTTGCCTCCATTGAATAAGTCTTTGTTGGTGAACTCTCCAGAAGGAGCATAGATAGTCCCGGTCTTCTGAGTAAGAAGAGTAGCAGGAGTAAGCAGAAGCGGATCTTCTGGGTCATTAGAAACTGAATTCAAAGGTCTGGCTTTGACAATAGCTGAGACTTCAGCCATGAAAGTTGTTAAACTCTCGTGAGTAAGTCTTGCAGTACCTACTTGTAGGAATATGTAATAAAGGATTCTGCGTATTATGCCAATCTTACTTTCCCATGTACCTCACATATGAGAAGAATGAGGTGGGTTGAAAGTCCATGTACAACTTTGCTCACTGAGGTATCTCTCTACACCTTTAGTGTTGACGTTTGAGTGAATTTGTAATTTTTGGTTGCGTAAATATTTTGGCAGCCATGCCAACCTATACATTCAGTTACTCTTAGAAATTTGGCACGTTTAAATGGACGGGCTGTATGAGTTAGGCAGGTAATTACTCTAAGATGTGATTTCCAAATAGAGAATCTTTGGAATCTGTGTGGCTCAAGTTGACAATGTGACATCATGGTATGGATCGTTGTCACAGCTAGCACTGCAGCACAAAGTTCTAGCCTGGGTATGGTATGCTCTGGAAGTGGTGCTAACTTCGCTTTGCCCATGACAAACCCAATATGACACTGGCCTCTAATATCCACAATTTTAAGATATGCAACAGCGGCAATTGCTTGGATTGAAGCATCAGAAAATACACATAGTCTCTGGTTTTGTACTTCTGTAGAAGGCACAGGAGCATATGAACGTGTAATATAAAGGTTGGTTAAGGTGGACAGAGAACTTTTCCACTCCTCCCACAAATCTCTTTTCTGAGGAGACAGTGGCGCGTCCCAGTCGGATGACTCGCAGGTCGTCACAAGCCGTGGCAGCGGCTTGTTTCCCACTGGCTCGGGACCTACACTGACTCAGAATCCGGTTCCGCTGATTACCAAGCACTGGGGATGCTGCAGAGAGTGACTTATCTAGCCAAGAAATCCTGCCCTCCTGGCAGGCAACTCATCTAGCCAAGAAATCCTGCCCTGCTGGCAGGCAACTCATCTAGCCAAGAAATCCTGCCCTCCTGGCAGACAACTCATCTATCCAAGAAATCCTGCCCTCCTGGCAGGCAACTCATCTAGCCAAGAAATCCTGCCCTCCTGGCAGGCAACTCATCTAGCCAAGAAATCCTGCCCTCCTGGCAGGCAACTCATCTAGCCAAGAGATCCTGCCCTCCTGGCAGGCAACTCATCTAGCCAAGAAATCCTGCCCTCCTGGCAGGCAACTCATCTAACCAAGTTATCCTGCCCTCCTCGCAGGCTACTCTACAAACCAAGTTTTCCTGCCTTATCTGGTTAGACACTTTTCCATAACACAGGTTAGGTCTCTGAGCAAGGCATAACCTTGGATAGTGACAGGAGCAGCAAATCCTAAGGGGTCATACAAGTTGTTTATAACAGACAAGACACCTCTGCGGGTGTAGGGCCTTTGCCCACTGTTTACTTGGAAGGTAAAGGAGTCAGATTTAAGTCCCATTAGAGTCCAAGGCTACGTTAAGCTGGTGGAGAATCACTTCCTAAATCTAAATCCCTTAAGTCACTGGTATGATCTTGAGAAGGGAAGGCTTCCATCACTCTTTTAGTGTTGGAAGCTATTTTGTGAAGCCTGAGATCTGAGCAGGCAAGCATTTCCTGAGCTCTCTTGAGGAGGCTGATTGCTGTCTCATCTGTGTCCTTAAGAATGGGAGTTATCTCAGCATGACCATTCTCAAATATTTTGTCCATGAAAGAGAAGAAGTGATTTTTCATTTCTGGCTTCCTGTGGAAGTTGCATTTTACTGAAGAGAAGCGTTTAAATACTTGTTCTCTGTTGTTAGGTAAGCGCCGTCTATGTGTTTTAAAAGTTAGAGGTACAACCCAGCTGTTGGCATTATCTTTGACTAGTCCCTTTTTCATTATCTCCAGGAATAGATTGTCCTCTATAGACATTGTGACTTGGTCATCCCTTTTTGTTTTTTTGGAAGACTGTGCACCCCAAATATTCTTGGTAGCGGTCACAGATGTGGTTGTCACTAGGAGAGTCCATGACAGTGCAGTGTGGTAGCTCCTTTATGAGGAAGTGATTGTGCCATGGTTGAAATAGAGAAGGGCGCACGTTTTCTAAAGTACAGGTAAGCATGCTGTTGATAGTAACTGGTTTATGCACTTTTCCAAGACATAATTCGCCTATTATGACCCATCCTAGGTCTAATCTTTGAGCATAAGGAGCATTGTGTGGACCGTTAATGTGACTTCTGACTTTGTGGACTCGTAAGATATCTCTCCCAATGAGTAGAATTATCTGGGCTAGTGGGTCCAGTTCTGGTATCAGATGTGCTATACGTCTCAAATGTGCATGATGGATAGCTGCGTCTGGTGTAGGGATTTCAGACCTATTATCAGGGATCTCATTGCATTCAGTGATAGTGGGTAAGGGAAGGCATGTCTTTCCGTCTAAGGACTCAACTTGATAGCCGATTGCTCTTCTCCCCATTGTCTCAAAACTCCCTGCACAAGTCCTTAAGGAGTATGGAGTGCTGGGTCTCCTACGCATACCCCAACTAAACCACATATGCAGGTTGGTGCTGTGGCTTAGTTGGTTAAAGCACCTGTCTAGTAAACAGGAGATCCTGAGTTCAAATCTCAGCAGTGCCTACGTTTTACATATAAACAAACATCAGCTCACAACGCAAACATATTGGGTAACGGATTGAATTAAGTGGTTTTTATCCAACAGTAATGTTCTATACGATCACATGGCCGCGTCCCACTCCACCCACAAATACCGGGTAATATTCCCAGCTGTTCTCCCCTGCTATGCTGAAGGAAGGGGTAGCCAGAATGTCGGCAAGCATGCAGGCAAGGAGTTGCGCTTCCTTTGCAAAGGCTCACAGACAGCCGACCGCCAATACGCGCTGCTGGGTGCACTTTTGCGCGCGTCATAGAATTAGACAGTAGCAATAATGAAAGCAACAGCAGTGAAGCAGATTATGGTCCGGGGAGCCCCCACTACCAGCAGGTACCCGATAGTCAGATGAGGCCGGACACTGCGACGTCTCCTCCCAACAACACCAAAATACCTACAAACATACCAACAAATGAAATCTCAAGAACATATAAATACTGAAAAATGAAATCCCGACAATAAACATATATACGGGCAAATTAAATCCCAACAACATATATACCGACAAAGGAAGACCGGCAGATATAAAACTGAAATTGAAATCCAGACATTCAAAATACCAACAGAAGCCATCACAGATCAGCGAGATCCCTGACGGTTTCTGTGTGTGTTTTTTTTTAAAAAAAGAGGTGCAGCCCTGCCCTGGGCTCTGTCCAGCCTGTCCTGGTTCTAAAAATAAAGGGGTCAAAATGCATAAGGGCTAGGGGCCCCTGAATATTAAGAACCAGCACAGGGCTTTGCTGAGCTGGTCTTGGTTGTGGAAAAACAGAACAAAATGAGTAGGGGTCCCCTGTAATTTCAAAAACCAGCACCGGACTCTTTCTAGTGGGGGGGGGGCAGAGTAATGCCACAGCCAGGGAAAACCTTTCACTGGTTTCCCCAGCCAAAGCATTAAGCCTGACCGCTAGTCAGCACAGGCTGGGGATCCCTTGGGAGGTGGGGACACCCTCAATAAAGGGGTCCCCCTCTCCAGGGCACCCCAGGCCTAGGCTGATAGCCCGGGGCTATCCCCAGCACCCCTGGCCGGTGGGTGCCGGGTTGATAGTGTTATTGTGTAGTGTGAAATAGATGTTTAAATATTGTCATAAGCTGTGGTACCAGCAAGCCTTCCCTGCATGCTAATACTTGGAGAACCACAAGTACCAGCATGCAGGGCATTACGGGCCCGCTGATACCTGTAGTTCCACAGCCAAAGAAATACGTAAAAAAACACAACACATACACTGTTTCAGTTTAATATAACGTACATGCACACTCATACTCACTATCACACATACTCACCTAGTATCGCTGATGCCATCATGTCCACTTGTCCAGTAGATAATCCATAGGGGTACCTATAATAAAAAATCCATACTCACCTCTCCTATGCGTAGTACAGGTCCTCTTCTTCCAAGTAGGCATCCAGGGGGTTAAAAAAACAAACCAACAATACCCGAAACCAAGCCGGACTGAGGAAAGGTATGTATTTGTACACAACACCATAGAGATATTGTGATCATTATAAATGTTTTATTGGTTGTATGTATCTTTTTTATATGCAGTATTTATGTAAGTGTTACATGTCTAAATATTAATGTTTACATTATGGCTAGTCATATTCTAGTCTGAATAAATATACATTGCATATAAAATATACTAATAAATTTATATATATTTTTTAGTGAACATCAGACCCCCTGATTATTCTATTTTTATTTAATAATGAATGGTGTCTTATTAGTGCAAATAGCAAATAGCAAATTAGCGCAAACTTTTCTCTTTGCATGTGATCCGATGCACTCTACAAATAGAGAGGCCGAGCGGTCTAAGGCGCTGGATTAAGGCTCCAGTCTCTTCGGAGGCGTGGGTTCGAATCCCACCGCTGCCAAGTTTAATTTTTCCTCTCATGTAGTTGTCCATGCCCATTGCAGCATAACACAATGTAATCTGCAGTTTCTGTCCGTAGCTTAATTATTTGGAAAATGTTGACTCATTTTGATGCAGATTCCACCCAGCACCTCTGACATTATACCACCAGCAACTAGATCTCCTGTCCCAATACAGTATCAGCCTGGCTGGCGATGTAAGGGAAGGACAATACATTATCAGCCTGGCTGGTGATGAAAGGGAAGGACAATACATTATCAGCCTGGCTGGTGATATAAGGGAAAGACAATACATTATCAGCGTGGCTGGCGATGTAAGGGAAGGACAATACATTATCAGCTTGGCTGGCGATGTAAGGGAAGGACAATACATTATCAGCCTGGCGGGTAAGGTCAGGGAAGGACAATACATTATCAGCCTGGCTGGCGATGTAAGGGAAGGACAATACATTATCAGCCTGGCTGGCAATGTAAGGGAAGGACAATACATTATCAGCCTGGCTGGCGATGTAAGGGAAGGACAATACATTATCCGCCTGGCTGGTGATGTAAGGGAAGGACAATACATTATCAGCCTGGCTGGCGATGTAAGGGAAGAACAATACATTATCCGCCTGGCTGGTGATGTAAGGGAAGGACAATACATTATCAGCCTGGCTGGCGATGTAAGGGAAGAACAATACATTATCAGCCTGGCTGGTGATGTAAGGGAAGGACAATACATTATCAGCCTGGCTGGTGATGTAAGGGAAGGACAATACATGATCCGCCTGGCTGGTGATGTAAAGGAGTTGATGTGAGGGAAGGACAATACATTATCAGCCCGGCAGGTGATGTAAGGGAAGGACAATACATTATCTACCTGGCTGGTGATGTAAGGGAAGGACAATGCATGATCAGCCAGGCTGGTGATGTAAGGGAAGGACAATACGAGATGCGCTAGTTTCTGCTCACAGACAACAGCAACCGATTCACAACTGTTTGTTCCCATGCATCAGTCTGCAGTCTGTGTTCTGTATCCATTAGTGCCGGTCACAGAGGAGCTTTAAGAGAGGAGTGGCCCCACATGCAGGCCTAGATTGTGCCCCCTCCTCTCCCACGCATGCTCAGATCTCTGGGAATATGGCGCTCACACCGCAATTCCGGGACATCTCTACTGTGCATGTGCGAATCATCGGAACATGGCTGCGTTGGCTATTTTCACAATGGTCTCTGTAGCTCTGCAGCCAGTGCTGGGCAATGGAGAGTTAAGAATATTTTAAATGGGCACAAGGTGTGCGGTGTGTGGGCCCCCTGGACCCAGGGACCCGTGTGCACCGTACACCTTGTACCCATTATATATACACCCCTGGCCATTCACCTCCCTTATACTGATGTGATGCCAGCAGCTACCATTTAATTCTCCAGTCTAGTATATGCGGGCACACCGGAAAACATTAAGTGATAATCTGGGCCCTTGCGTCACCACAGTCTGCTACTTCTATTATGCTGAGTGACCTCCCTTTTATTTATTGTGAACATCCCAGTATTGTTACAGCACATTTTATAACTGTTTTTGCCTTATATTCTATATACTACTTATTGTATCTTCCACACTTAATAAATGATATTTTCTACAGGGGTGTATCTAGGGTTCCGAGCACACCCGGCAAAGAAATGGGGCTGTTTCTGTCATTGGGAGTGGAGCTGGATACCTTGAGTGGAGTATGATGGGCTGGCAGAAGACCCCATCTAGAAGTTTGCAGATGGTTACTCTGTCAGTAGGGCCGCGCTTTCTTTGCCACCATACTCCTCCCCTTTTTTCCGTTTAATTATAACTTAAAATTAAAATAGTTTAAAATTAAATAAAAGCTTCTTTCCCTACCAATATATACCTCCGAGTCTTTATTTTAAATAAGTACATGTTCGTTTGTCAGGTGTCTGGGAAGGTGTAGGCTGACATCAGCCGATATGGAGTTTATGTGAGTTATTTAATGACTATGTGCTAGTGATATAGGTGCTAGTGATATAGGTATAGGTATCAGTTTGAGCTATAATCACATTATTAAAAGTAGATATGAATGTACTGCCCCGCACTAAGTGTCTGACAAAATGTACATGGGCATGCAAGGCAAACATATACATAACATGAGATATGCAAACAACATGAAACATACAGTATGCAAATTATAGGCTACAGTGTCACATAGTACAGCTAACATGTGTAACATAACTGGCTAAGCAGATCTATGGCACAGTTGAAGCTTAGAACTCACCATCGGATGCTGTACCAGGTTGAGCATATGTAATGATGACTGTCTGGGACCATGTGAAAAAGGAAATGGCTGCTTACAGCTCCTTTAGCCCAGAATGCATTGCTAGACTGCTATGGAATGCTAAGAAGGTCAAAATGGATCAGATTTAAACTGCTGCTGTCCTGACCACTAGGTGGGGCTGCTAATGTGAAATAGTGTAACACAACAAACCCTATGCTGAAGGCATGACACTCCCCGTCTGGTATCACTGATACCACAAATTTAAACTCTAAGTAGGTAACAGTAAAAACAGTTCAGACACTGGTCTGAGAAACAACTTAGTCTCTCCTTGCTTACAGATCTTGACCTCGACCTTACGAACTTTTCCGTCCTTGCTCGGGAACGTCTTGGTGACAATACTCAAAGGCCACTCGTTACGTTGTGACTGACAATCTCTGACAAGCACAATGTCACCAGGTTTTAGGTTGGGTTTGGCAACTTGCCACCCGGTCCTTGACTGCAGGGTAGAAATATATTGTCTTTTCCACCTATCCCAAAAGGTGTTTGCTAGGCTTTGAACTTGCCTCCATTGAATAAGTCTTTGTTGGTGAACTCTCCAGAAGGAGCATAGATAGTCCCGGTCTTCTGAGTAAGAAGAGTAGCAGGAGTAAGCAGAAGCGGATCTTCTGGGTCATTAGAAACTGAATTCAAAGGTCTGGCTTTGACAATAGCTGAGACTTCAGCCATGAAAGTTGTTAAACTCTCGTGAGTAAGTCTTGCAGTACCTACTTGTAGGAATATGTAATAAAGGATTCTGCGTATTATGCCAATCTTACTTTCCCATGTACCTCACATATGAGAAGAATGAGGTGGGTTGAAAGTCCATGTACAACTTTGCTCACTGAGGTATCTCTCTACACCTTTAGTGTTGACGTTTGAGTGAATTTGTAATTTTTGGTTGCGTAAATATTTTGGCAGCCATGCCAACCTATACATTCAGTTACTCTTAGAAATTTGGCACGTTTAAATGGACGGGCTGTATGAGTTAGGCAGGTAATTACTCTAAGATGTGATTTCCAAATAGAGAATCTTTGGAATCTGTGTGGCTCAAGTTGACAATGTGACATCATGGTATGGATCGTTGTCACAGCTAGCACTGCAGCACAAAGTTCTAGCCTGGGTATGGTATGCTCTGGAAGTGGTGCTAACTTCGCTTTGCCCATGACAAACCCAATATGACACTGGCCTCTAATATCCACAATTTTAAGATATGCAACAGCGGCAATTGCTTGGATTGAAGCATCAGAAAATACACATAGTCTCTGGTTTTGTACTTCTGTAGAAGGCACAGGAGCATATGAACGTGTAATATAAAGGTTGGTTAAGGTGGACAGAGAACTTTTCCACTCCTCCCACAAATCTCTTTTCTGAGGAGACAGTGGCGCGTCCCAGTCGGATGACTCGCAGGTCGTCACAAGCCGTGGCAGCGGCTTGTTTCCCACTGGCTCGGGACCTACACTGACTCAGAATCCGGTTCCGCTGATTACCAAGCACTGGGGATGCTGCAGAGAGTGACTTATCTAGCCAAGAAATCCTGCCCTCCTGGCAGGCAACTCATCTAGCCAAGAAATCCTGCCCTGCTGGCAGGCAACTCATCTAGCCAAGAAATCCTGCCCTCCTGGCAGACAACTCATCTATCCAAGAAATCCTGCCCTCCTGGCAGGCAACTCATCTAGCCAAGAAATCCTGCCCTCCTGGCAGGCAACTCATCTAGCCAAGAAATCCTGCCCTCCTGGCAGGCAACTCATCTAGCCAAGAGATCCTGCCCTCCTGGCAGGCAACTCATCTAGCCAAGAAATCCTGCCCTCCTGGCAGGCAACTCATCTAACCAAGTTATCCTGCCCTCCTCGCAGGCTACTCTACAAACCAAGTTTTCCTGCCTTATCTGGTTAGACACTTTTCCATAACACAGGTTAGGTCTCTGAGCAAGGCATAACCTTGGATAGTGACAGGAGCAGCAAATCCTAAGGGGTCATACAAGTTGTTTATAACAGACAAGACACCTCTGCGGGTGTAGGGCCTTTGCCCACTGTTTACTTGGAAGGTAAAGGAGTCAGATTTAAGTCCCATTAGAGTCCAAGGCTACGTTAAGCTGGTGGAGAATCACTTCCTAAATCTAAATCCCTTAAGTCACTGGTATGATCTTGAGAAGGGAAGGCTTCCATCACTCTTTTAGTGTTGGAAGCTATTTTGTGAAGCCTGAGATCTGAGCAGGCAAGCATTTCCTGAGCTCTCTTGAGGAGGCTGATTGCTGTCTCATCTGTGTCCTTAAGAATGGGAGTTATCTCAGCATGACCATTCTCAAATATTTTGTCCATGAAAGAGAAGAAGTGATTTTTCATTTCTGGCTTCCTGTGGAAGTTGCATTTTACTGAAGAGAAGCGTTTAAATACTTGTTCTCTGTTGTTAGGTAAGCGCCGTCTATGTGTTTTAAAAGTTAGAGGTACAACCCAGCTGTTGGCATTATCTTTGACTAGTCCCTTTTTCATTATCTCCAGGAATAGATTGTCCTCTATAGACATTGTGACTTGGTCATCCCTTTTTGTTTTTTTGGAAGACTGTGCACCCCAAATATTCTTGGTAGCGGTCACAGATGTGGTTGTCACTAGGAGAGTCCATGACAGTGCAGTGTGGTAGCTCCTTTATGAGGAAGTGATTGTGCCATGGTTGAAATAGAGAAGGGCGCACGTTTTCTAAAGTACAGGTAAGCATGCTGTTGATAGTAACTGGTTTATGCACTTTTCCAAGACATAATTCGCCTATTATGACCCATCCTAGGTCTAATCTTTGAGCATAAGGAGCATTGTGTGGACCGTTAATGTGACTTCTGACTTTGTGGACTCGTAAGATATCTCTCCCAATGAGTAGAATTATCTGGGCTAGTGGGTCCAGTTCTGGTATCAGATGTGCTATACGTCTCAAATGTGCATGATGGATAGCTGCGTCTGGTGTAGGGATTTCAGACCTATTATCAGGGATCTCATTGCATTCAGTGATAGTGGGTAAGGGAAGGCATGTCTTTCCGTCTAAGGACTCAACTTGATAGCCGATTGCTCTTCTCCCCATTGTCTCAAAACTCCCTGCACAAGTCCTTAAGGAGTATGGAGTGCTGGGTCTCCTACGCATACCCCAACTAAACCACATATGCAGGTTGGTGCTGTGGCTTAGTTGGTTAAAGCACCTGTCTAGTAAACAGGAGATCCTGAGTTCAAATCTCAGCAGTGCCTACGTTTTACATATAAACAAACATCAGCTCACAACGCAAACATATTGGGTAACGGATTGAATTAAGTGGTTTTTATCCAACAGTAATGTTCTATACGATCACATGGCCGCGTCCCACTCCACCCACAAATACCGGGTAATATTCCCAGCTGTTCTCCCCTGCTATGCTGAAGGAAGGGGTAGCCAGAATGTCGGCAAGCATGCAGGCAAGGAGTTGCGCTTCCTTTGCAAAGGCTCACAGACAGCCGACCGCCAATACGCGCTGCTGGGTGCACTTTTGCGCGCGTCATAGAATTAGACAGTAGCAATAATGAAAGCAACAGCAGTGAAGCAGATTATGGTCCGGGGAGCCCCCACTACCAGCAGGTACCCGATAGTCAGATGAGGCCGGACACTGCGACGTCTCCTCCCAACAACACCAAAATACCTACAAACATACCAACAAATGAAATCTCAAGAACATATAAATACTGAAAAATGAAATCCCGACAATAAACATATATACGGGCAAATTAAATCCCAACAACATATATACCGACAAAGGAAGACCGGCAGATATAAAACTGAAATTGAAATCCAGACATTCAAAATACCAACAGAAGCCATCACAGATCAGCGAGATCCCTGACGGTTTCTGTGTGTGTTTTTTTTTAAAAAAAGAGGTGCAGCCCTGCCCTGGGCTCTGTCCAGCCTGTCCTGGTTCTAAAAATAAAGGGGTCAAAATGCATAAGGGCTAGGGGCCCCTGAATATTAAGAACCAGCACAGGGCTTTGCTGAGCTGGTCTTGGTTGTGGAAAAACAGAACAAAATGAGTAGGGGTCCCCTGTAATTTCAAAAACCAGCACCGGACTCTTTCTAGTGGGGGGGGGGCAGAGTAATGCCACAGCCAGGGAAAACCTTTCACTGGTTTCCCCAGCCAAAGCATTAAGCCTGACCGCTAGTCAGCACAGGCTGGGGATCCCTTGGGAGGTGGGGACACCCTCAATAAAGGGGTCCCCCTCTCCAGGGCACCCCAGGCCTAGGCTGATAGCCCGGGGCTATCCCCAGCACCCCTGGCCGGTGGGTGCCGGGTTGATAGTGTTATTGTGTAGTGTGAAATAGATGTTTAAATATTGTCATAAGCTGTGGTACCAGCAAGCCTTCCCTGCATGCTAATACTTGGAGAACCACAAGTACCAGCATGCAGGGCATTACGGGCCCGCTGATACCTGTAGTTCCACAGCCAAAGAAATACGTAAAAAAACACAACACATACACTGTTTCAGTTTAATATAACGTACATGCACACTCATACTCACTATCACACATACTCACCTAGTATCGCTGATGCCATCATGTCCACTTGTCCAGTAGATAATCCATAGGGGTACCTATAATAAAAAATCCATACTCACCTCTCCTATGCGTAGTACAGGTCCTCTTCTTCCAAGTAGGCATCCAGGGGGTTAAAAAAACAAACCAACAATACCCGAAACCAAGCCGGACTGAGGAAAGGTATGTATTTGTACACAACACCATAGAGATATTGTGATCATTATAAATGTTTTATTGGTTGTATGTATCTTTTTTATATGCAGTATTTATGTAAGTGTTACATGTCTAAATATTAATGTTTACATTATGGCTAGTCATATTCTAGTCTGAATAAATATACATTGCATATAAAATATACTAATAAATTTATATATATTTTTTAGTGAACATCAGACCCCCTGATTATTCTATTTTTATTTAATAATGAATGGTGTCTTATTAGTGCAAATAGCAAATAGCAAATTAGCGCAAACTTTTCTCTTTGCATGTGATCCGACGCACTCTACAAATAGAGAGGCCGAGCGGTCTAAGGCGCTGGATTAAGGCTCCAGTCTCTTCGGAGGCGTGGGTTCGAATCCCACCGCTGCCAAGTTTAATTTTTCCTCTCATGTAGTTGTCCATGCCCATTGCAGCATAACACAATGTAATCTGCAGTTTCTGTCCGTAGCTTAATTATTTGGAAAATGTTGACTCATTTTGATGCAGATTCCACCCAGCACCTCTGACATTATACCACCAGCAACTAGATCTCCTGTCCCAATACAGTATCAGCCTGGCTGGCGATGTAAGGGAAGGACAATACATTATCAGCCTGGCTGGTGATGAAAGGGAAGGACAATACATTATCAGCCTGGCTGGTGATATAAGGGAAAGACAATACATTATCAGCGTGGCTGGCGATGTAAGGGAAGGACAATACATTATCAGCTTGGCTGGCGATGTAAGGGAAGGACAATACATTATCAGCCTGGCGGGTAAGGTCAGGGAAGGACAATACATTATCAGCCTGGCTGGCGATGTAAGGGAAGGACAATACATTATCAGCCTGGCTGGCAATGTAAGGGAAGGACAATACATTATCAGCCTGGCTGGCGATGTAAGGGAAGGACAATACATTATCCGCCTGGCTGGTGATGTAAGGGAAGGACAATACATTATCAGCCTGGCTGGCGATGTAAGGGAAGAACAATACATTATCCGCCTGGCTGGTGATGTAAGGGAAGGACAATACATTATCAGCCTGGCTGGCGATGTAAGGGAAGAACAATACATTATCAGCCTGGCTGGTGATGTAAGGGAAGGACAATACATTATCAGCCTGGCTGGTGATGTAAGGGAAGGACAATACATGATCCGCCTGGCTGGTGATGTAAAGGAGTTGATGTGAGGGAAGGACAATACATTATCAGCCCGGCAGGTGATGTAAGGGAAGGACAATACATTATCTACCTGGCTGGTGATGTAAGGGAAGGACAATGCATGATCAGCCAGGCTGGTGATGTAAGGGAAGGACAATACGAGATGCGCTAGTTTCTGCTCACAGACAACAGCAACCGATTCACAACTGTTTGTTCCCATGCATCAGTCTGCAGTCTGTGTTCTGTATCCATTAGTGCCGGTCACAGAGGAGCTTTAAGAGAGGAGTGGCCCCACATGCAGGCCTAGATTGTGCCCCCTCCTCTCCCACGCATGCTCAGATCTCTGGGAATATGGCGCTCGCACCGCAATTCCGGGACATCTCTACTGTGCATGTGCGAATCATCGGAACATGGCTGCGTTGGCTATTTTCACAATGGTCTCTGTAGCTCTGCAGCCAGTGCTGGGCAATGGAGAGTTAAGAATATTTTAAATGGGCACAAGGTGTGCGGTGTGTGGGCCCCCTGGACCCAGGGACCCGTGTGCACCGTACACCTTGTACCCATTATATATACACCCCTGGCCATTCACCTCCCTTATACTGATGTGATGCCAGCAGCTACCATTTAATTCTCCAGTCTAGTATATGCGGGCACACCGGAAAACATTAAGTGATAATCTGGGCCCTTGCGTCACCACAGTCTGCTACTTCTATTATGCTGAGTGACCTCCCTTTTATTTATTGTGAACATCCCAGTATTGTTACAGCACATTTTATAACTGTTTTTGCCTTATATTCTATATACTACTTATTGTATCTTCCACACTTAATAAATGATATTTTCTACAGGGGTGTATCTAGGGTTCCGAGCACACCCGGCAAAGAAATGGGGCTGTTTCTGTCATTGGGAGTGGAGCTGGATACCTTGAGTGGAGTATGATGGGCTGGCAGGAGACCCCATCTAGAAGTTTGCAGATGGTTACTCTGTCAGTAGGGCCGCGCTTTCTTTGCCACCATACTCCTCCCCTTTTTTCCGTTTAATTATAACTTAAAATTAAAATAGTTTAAAATTAAATAAAAGCTTCTTTCCCTACCAATATATACCTCCGAGTCTTTATTTTAAATAAGTACATGTTCGTTTGTCAGGTGTCTGGGAAGGTGTAGGCTGACATCAGCCGATATGGAGTTTATGTGAGTTATTTAATGACTATGTGCTAGTGATATAGGTGCTAGTGATATAGGTATAGGTATCAGTTTGAGCTATAATCACATTATTAAAAGTAGATATGAATGTACTGCCCCGCACTAAGTGTCTGACAAAATGTACATGGGCATGCAAGGCAAACATATACATAACATGAGATATGCAAACAACATGAAACATACAGTATGCAAATTATAGGCTACAGTGTCACATAGTACAGCTAACATGTGTAACATAACTGGCTAAGCAGATCTATGGCACAGTTGAAGCTTAGAACTCACCATCGGATGCTGTACCAGGTTGAGCATATGTAATGATGACTGTCTGGGACCATGTGAAAAAGGAAATGGCTGCTTACAGCTCCTTTAGCCCAGAATGCATTGCTAGACTGCTATGGAATGCTAAGAAGGTCAAAATGGATCAGATTTAAACTGCTGCTGTCCTGACCACTAGGTGGGGCTGCTAATGTGAAATAGTGTAACACAACAAACCCTATGCTGAAGGCATGACACTCCCCGTCTGGTATCACTGATACCACAAATTTAAACTCTAAGTAGGTAACAGTAAAAACAGTTCAGACACTGGTCTGAGAAACAACTTAGTCTCTCCTTGCTTACAGATCTTGACCTCGACCTTACGAACTTTTCCGTCCTTGCTCGGGAACGTCTTGGTGACAATACTCAAAGGCCACTCGTTACGTTGTGACTGACAATCTCTGACAAGCACAATGTCACCAGGTTTTAGGTTGGGTTTGGCAACTTGCCACCCGGTCCTTGACTGCAGGGTAGAAATATATTGTCTTTTCCACCTATCCCAAAAGGTGTTTGCTAGGCTTTGAACTTGCCTCCATTGAATAAGTCTTTGTTGGTGAACTCTCCAGAAGGAGCATAGATAGTCCCGGTCTTCTGAGTAAGAAGAGTAGCAGGAGTAAGCAGAAGCGGATCTTCTGGGTCATTAGAAACTGAATTCAAAGGTCTGGCTTTGACAATAGCTGAGACTTCAGCCATGAAAGTTGTTAAACTCTCGTGAGTAAGTCTTGCAGTACCTACTTGTAGGAATATGTAATAAAGGATTCTGCGTATTATGCCAATCTTACTTTCCCATGTACCTCACATATGAGAAGAATGAGGTGGGTTGAAAGTCCATGTACTTTGCTCACTGAGGTATCTCTCTACACCTTTAGTGTTGACGTTTGAGTGAATTTGTAATTTTTGGTTGCGTAAATATTTTGGCAGCCATGCCAACCTATACATTCAGTTACTCTTAGAAATTTGGCACGTTTAAATGGACGGGCTGTATGAGTTAGGCAGGTAATTACTCTAAGATGTGATTTCCAAATAGAGAATCTTTGGAATCTGTGTGGCTCAAGTTGACAATGTGACATCATGGTATGGATCGTTGTCACAGCTAGCACTGCAGCACAAAGTTCTAGCCTGGGTATGGTATGCTCTGGAAGTGGTGCTAACTTCGCTTTGCCCATGACAAACCCAATATGACACTGGCCTCTAATATCCACAATTTTAAGATATGCAACAGCGGCAATTGCTTGGATTGAAGCATCAGAAAATACACATAGTCTCTGGTTTTGTACTTCTGTAGAAGGCACAGGAGCATATGAACGTGTAATATAAAGGTTGGTTAAGGTGGACAGAGAACTTTTCCACTCCTCCCACAAATCTCTTTTCTGAGGAGACAGTGGCGCGTCCCAGTCGGATGACTCGCAGGTCGTCACAAGCCGTGGCAGCGGCTTGTTTCCCACCGGCTCGGGACCTACACTGACTCAGAATCCGGTTCCGCTGATTACCAAGCACTGGGGATGCTGCAGAGAGTGACTTATCTAGCCAAGAAATCCTGCCCTCCTGGCAGGCAACTCATCTAGCCAAGAAATCCTGCCCTCCTGGCAGACAACTCATCTAGCCAAGAAATCCTGCCCTCCTGGCAGGCAACTCATCTAGCCAAGAAATCCTGCCCTCCTGGCAGGCAACTCATCTAGCCAAGAAATCCTGCCCTCCTGGCAGGCAACTCATCTAGCCAAGAGATCCTGCCCTCCTGGCAGGCAACTCATCTAGCCAAGAAATCCTGCCCTCCTGGCAGGCAACTCATCTAGCCAAGAAATCCTGCCCTCCTGGCAGGCAACTCATCTAACCAAGTTATCCTGCCCTCCTCGCAGGCTACTCTACAAACCAAGTTTTCCTGCCTTATCTGGTTAGACACTTTTCCATAACACAGGTTAGGTCTCTGAGCAAGGCATAACCTTGGATAGTGACAGGAGCAGCAAATCCTAAGGGGTCATACAAGTTGTTTATAACAGACAAGACACCTCTGCGGGTGTAGGGCCTTTGCCCACTGTTTACTTGGAAGGTAAAGGAGTCAGATTTAAGTCCCATTAGAGTCCAAGGCTACGTTAAGCTGGTGGAGAATCACTTCCTAAATCTAAATCCCTTAAGTCACTGGTATGATCTTGAGAAGGGAAGGCTTCCATCACTCTTTTAGTGTTGGAAGCTATTTTGTGAAGCCTGAGATCTGAGCAGGCAAGCATTTCCTGAGCTCTCTTGAGGAGGCTGATTGCTGTCTCATCTGTGTCCTTAAGAATGGGAGTTATCTCAGCATGACCATTCTCAAATATTTTGTCCATGAAAGAGAAGAAGTGATTTTTCATTTCTGGCTTCCTGTGGAAGTTGCATTTTACTGAAGAGAAGCGTTTAAATACTTGTTCTCTGTTGTTAGGTAAGCGCCGTCTATGTGTTTTAAAAGTTAGAGGTACAACCCAGCTGTTGGCATTATCTTTGACTAGTCCCTTTTTCATTATCTCCAGGAATAGATTGTCCTCTATAGACATTGTGACTTGGTCATCCCTTTTTGTTTTTTTGGAAGACTGTGCACCCCAAATATTCTTGGTAGCGGTCACAGATGTGGTTGTCACTAGGAGAGTCCATGACAGTGCAGTGTGGTAGCTCCTTTATGAGGAAGTGATTGTGCCATGGTTGAAATAGAGAAGGGCGCACGTTTTCTAAAGTACAGGTAAGCATGCTGTTGATAGTAACTGGTTTATGCACTTTTCCAAGACATAATTCTCCTATTATGACCCATCCTAGGTCTAATCTTTGAGCATAAGGAGCATTGTGTGGACCGTTAATGTGACTTCTGACTTTGTGGACTCGTAAGATATCTCTCCCAATGAGTAGAATTATCTGGGCTAGTGGGTCCAGTTCTGGTATCAGATGTGCTATACGTCTCAAATGTGCATGATGGATAGCTGCGTCTGGTGTAGGGATTTCAGACCTATTATCAGGGATCTCATTGCATTCAGTGATAGTGGGTAAGGGAAGGCATGTCTTTCCGTCTAAGGACTCAACTTGATAGCCGATTGCTCTTCTCCCCATTGTCTCAAAACTCCCTGCACAAGTCCTTAAGGAGTATGGAGTGCTGGGTCTCCTACGCATACCCCAACTAAACCACATATGCAGGTTGGTGCTGTGGCTTAGTTGGTTAAAGCACCTGTCTAATAAACAGGAGATCCTGAGTTCAAATCTCAGCAGTGCCTACGTTTTACATATAAACAAACATCAGCTCACAACGCAAACATATTGGGTAACGGATTGAATTAAGTGGTTTTTATCCAACAGTAATGTTCTATACGATCACATGGCCGCGTCCCACTCCACCCACAAATACCGGGTAATATTCCCAGCTGTTCTCCCCTGCTATGCTGAAGGAAGGGGTAGCCAGAATGTCGGCAAGCATGCAGGCAAGGAGTTGCGCTTCCTTTGCAAAGGCTCACAGACAGCCGACCGCCAATACGCGCTGCTGGGTGCACTTTTGCGCGCGTCATAGAATTAGACAGTAGCAATAATGAAAGCAACAGCAGTGAAGCAGATTATGGTCCGGGGAGCCCCCACTACCAGCAGGTACCCAATAGTCAGATGAGGCCGGACACTGCGACGTCTCCTCCCAACAACACCAAAATACCTACAAACATACCAACAAATGAAATCCCGAGAACACATAAATACCGAAAAATGAAATCCCGACAATAAACATATATACTGGCAAATTAAATCCCAACAACATATATACCGACAAAGGAAGACCGGCAGATATAAAACTGAAATTGAAATCCAGACATTCAAATACCAACAGAAGCCATCACAGATCAGCGAGATCCGTGACGGTTTCTGTGTGTGTTTTTTTTTAAAAAAAGACGTGCAGCCCTGCCCTGGGCTCTGTCCAGCCTGTCCTGGTTCTAAAAATAAAGGGGTCAAAATGCATAAGGGCTAGGGGCCCCTGAATATTAAGAACCAGCACAGGGCTTTGCTGAGCTGGTATTGGTTGTGGAAAAACAGAACAAAATGAGTAGGGGTCCCCTGTAATTTCAAAAACCAGCACCGGACTCTTTCTAGTGGGGGGGGGCAGAGTAATGCCACAGCCAGGGAAAACCTTTCACTGGTTTCCCCAGCCAAAGCATTAAGCCTGACCGCTAGTCAGCACAGGCTGGGGATCCCTTGGGAGGTGGGGACACCCTCAATAAAGGGGTCCCCCTCTCCAGGGCACCCCAGGCCTAGGCTGATAGCCCGGGGCTATCCCCAGCACCCCTGGCCGGTGGGTGCCGGGTTGATAGTGTTATTGTGTAGTGTGAAATAGATGTTTAAATATTGTCATAAGCTGTGGTACCAGCAAGCCTTCCCTGCATGCTAATACTTGGAGAACCACAAGTACCAGCATGCAGGGCATTACGGGCCCGCTGATACCTGTAGTTCCACAGCCAAAGAAATACGTAAAAAAACACAACACATACACTGTTTCAGTAAAAGTTTAATATAACGTACATGAACACTCATACTCACTATCACACATACTCACCTAGTATCGCTGATGCCATCATGTCCACTTGTCCAGTAGATAATCCATAGGGGTACCTATAATAAAAAATCCATACTCACCTCTCCTATGCGTAGTACAGGTCCACTTCTTCCAAGTAGGCATCCAGGGGGTTAAAAAAACAAACCAACAATACCCGAAACCAAGCCGGACTGAGGAAAGGTACGTGTGTGTACACAACACCATAGAGATATTGTGATCATTATAAATGTTTTATTGGTTGTATGTATCTTTTTTATATGCAGTATTTATGTAAGTGTTACATGTCTAAATATTAATGTTTACATTATGGCTAGTCATATTCTAGTCTGAATAAATATACATTGCATATAAAATATACTAATAAATTTATATATATTTTTTAGTGAACATCAGACCCCCTGATTATTCTATTTTTATTTAATAATGAATGGTGTCTTATTAGCGCAAATAGCAAATTAGCGCAAACTTTTCTCTTTGCATGTGATCCGACGCACTCTACAAATAGAGAGGGGACAGCAAAGGTGGAACAGATGGTAGCGTGGCCGAGTGGTCTAAGGCGCCGGATTAAGGCTCCAGTCTCTTTGGAGGCGTGGGTTCGAATCCCACCGCTGCCAAGTTTAATTTTTTCCTCTCATGTAGTTGTCCATGCCCATTGCATGACACAATGTAATCTGCAGTTTCTGTCCGTAGCTTAATTATTTGGAAAATGTTGACTCATTTTGATGCAGATTCCACCCAGCACCTCTGACATTATACCACCAGCAACTAGATCTCCTGTCCCAATACAGTATCAGCCTGGCTGGCGATGTAAGGGAAGGACAATACATTATCAGCCTGGCTGGTGATGAAAGGGAAGGACAATACATTATCAGCCTGGCTGGCGATATAAGGGAAAGACAATACATTATCAGCGTGGCTGGTGATGTAAAGGAAGGACAATACATTATCAGCCTGGCTGGTGATGTAAGGGAAGGACAATACATTATCAGCCTAGCTGGCGATGTAAGGGAAGGACAATACATTATCAGCTTGGCTGGCGATGTAAGGGAAGGACAATACATTATCAGCCTGGCGGGTAAGGTCAGGGAAGGACAATACATTATCAGCCTGGCTGGCGATGTAAGGGAAGGACAATACATTATCAGCCTGGCTGGCAATGTAAGGGAAGGACAATACATTATCAGCCTGGCTGGCGATGTAAGGGAAGGACAATACATTATCAGCCTGGCTGGCGATGTAAGGGAAGGACAATACATTATCAGCCTGGCTGGTGATGTAAGGGAAGGACAATACATTAGCAGCCTGGCTGGTGATGTAAGGGAAGGACAATACATTATCAGCCTGGCTGGTGATGTAAGTAAAGGACAATACATTTTCCGCCTGGCTGGTGGTGTTAGGGAAGGACAATACATTATCAGCCTGGCTGGTGATGTAAGGGAAGGACAATACATTATCAGCCTGGCTGGTGATGTAAGGGAAGGACAATACATTATCAGTCTGGCTGGTGATGTTAGGGAAGGACAATACATTATCAGCCTGGCTGGTGATGTATGGGAAGGACAATACATTATCAGCCTGGCTGGGGTTGTAAGGGAAGGACAATACATTATCAGCCTGGCTGGTGATGTAAGGGAAGAACAATACATTTTCCACCTGGCTGGTGATGTAAGGGAAGGACAATACATTATCAGCCTGGCTGGCGATGTAAGGGAAGGACAATACATTATCTGCCTGGCTGGTGATGTAAGGGAAGGACAATACATCATCCGCCTGGCTGGTGATGTAAGGGAAGGACAATACATTATCAGCCTGGCAGGTAATGTCAGGGAAGGAAAATACATTATCAGCCTGGCTGGTGATGTAAGGGAAGGACAATACATTATCAGTCTGTCTGGTGATGTAAGGGAAGGACAATACATTATCAGCCTGGCTGGTGATGTAAGGGAAGGACAATACATTATCAGCCTGGCTGGCGATGTAAGGGAAGGACAATACATTATCAGCCTGGCTGGTGATGTAAGGGAAGGACAATACATTTTCCGCCTGGCTGGTGATGTAAGGGAAGGACAATACATTTTCCGCCTGGCTGGTGATGTAAGGGAAGGACAATACATTATCAGCTTGGCTGGCGATGTAAGGGAAGGACAATACATTATCATCCTGGCTGGTGATGTAAGGGAAGGACAATACATTTTCCGCCTGGCTGGTGATGTAAGGGAAGGACAATACATTATCAGCTTGGCTGGTGATGTAAGGGAAGGACAATACATTTTCCGCCTGGCTGGTGATGTAAGGGGAGGACAATACATTTTCCGCCTGGCTGGTGATGTAAGGGAAGGACAATACGAGATGCGCTAGTTCCTGCTCACAGAAAACAGCGACCGATTCACAACTGTTTATTCCCATGCATCTGTCTGCAGTCTATGTGTTCCGTATCCATCAGAACCATTTACAGAGGATCTTTAAGGTAGGAGGGGGCCCTCATGCAGGCTCCGATCGGGCCCCAACCTCTTTGGCGCATGCACAGATCTGTGGTAACATGGCACCAGCGGTAGGTTTCCGGGACATCTCTACTGCGAATGTGAGAATCATCAGAACATGGCTGCGGCGGCCATTTCCCAGTGATCTCTGTAGGTCTGCAGCCAGCACCGGGCCAAAGGAGAGGTAAGAATATTTGAAATGAGTGCAGGGTGTGCGGTGTGTGAGCCCCCTGCACCGTACACCTTGCACCCATTATATATACGCCCCTGGCCACTCACCTCCCTTATACTGATGTGACGCCAGCAGCTACCATTTATTTCTCCAGTCTAGTATATGCGGGCACCACCGGAAAAAATGTTAATTGATCAACTGGGCCCTTACGTCACCACAGTCTGCTACTTCTATTATGCTGAGTGACCTCCCTTTTATTTATTGTGAACATCCCAGTATTGTTACAGCACATTTTATAACTGTTTTTGCCTTATATTCTATATACTACTTATTGTATCTTCCACACTTAATAAATGATATTATCTACAGGTCTGTATCTAGGGTTCCGAGCACACCTGACAAAGAAAGGGACTAGTGCTCCCCCCACCCCCCATATTTTTGGAAACACTAAAAACTTAAAACAGAGATTAATTTAATAATACAAAAAAAAATTATAATTTAAGATGGACGTAATAATAATCAGCAGGAACAAGCAGGATCTCCTCTCACTAACTATGACGTAATGTCCTGCATCATAGTATAGGTCATTTGAATGGAATAAGTCATCAAAAAATCAAATTTTTTTCTATATGTATTGTTAGATTAGAGAAATTTAGAGGTGGCCTTTACGTAAAGTTTTATCTTCAAAATGATAACTGACCCCGACGTGATTTGAACACGCAACCTTCTGATCTGGAGTCAGACGCGCTACCGTTGCGCCACAAGGTCTCTTGTTGAAGTTGACTCAGTAGATTTTTCTGGTGGTTTATATTACAAACAGATCATCTGCTTATACCAAACCGTGAATTAGGTAGTTGTCAAGCAGACAAGCCTACATCCATGGTAGCAAAACAAAAAGATACGTCTGGTGGTTTTTCCTTCAGTGTAGAGTTTTCATTTGAATGGAAAAAGTCATCCATAAAATCAATTTGCTACTAGATGTATTGTTAAAAAAGACAAGTGATGGTAGTGATCCAAAATTGATCCAGACAAGCAAATTTCTTCTAAATGTATTGTTACATTAGAGAAATTTAGAGTTGGTCTTCAAGTAAAGTTTTCTGTGAACAGTATTAAAAAGATGCACTATAAAGTGATAATGAGTTATTACTCAATTGAAAGGATTGATAAGAGGCCACTTTAATGACAAAAACAGGTAATTCCCAAAGGAACTGGATATTTCTTGTATAATAATTATGAGAACTGATAAGAATGTGAGTTATTTAATAACTTTGTGCTTGTGATAAAGGGGACTATTTACTAAGCCTTGGATAGAGATAAAGTCAACAGAGATAAAGTTACCAGCCAATCAGCTCCTAACTGCCATGTCACAGGCTGAGTTTGAAAAATGACAGTTAGGAGCTGGTTGGCTGGTACCTTATCTAAGTTGACTTTATCTCCATCCAAGGGCCGTATTCAATTAGAAGCGAAAAGCCGTTTTCCGTGAAAAAGTATCGCCGACGAGGCTTTTCGCGTGGTCAGAACTTATCTCCAATGCGGAAAGTCACAAACCTACTATGTGATTCTACCTCCTGGCCATGGCTGACATTGCCAGCCGGCGCCCCCCCCCAAGCAGGCCAGGGCCCCTAGCAAGTACCATCCTGGCCAAGGAGTAGATATGCCCATGATTGGGCATTTTAAACTAAATTTGATGTCACTTTATTGCACTAAAAAATTAGATGCTGTACATGAATCTCACATACAGAGGTTGGCGCTGTGGCTTAGTTGGTTAAAGCGCCTGTCTAGTAAACAGGAGATCCTGAGTTCAAATCTCAGCATTGCCTATGTTTTAGATATAAACAAACTTCTGATCACAACACAAACATATTGATGGGTAACGGATTGAATTAAGTGGTTTTTATCCAACAGTAATCTTCTATATGATCACATGGCCGAGTCCCACTCCACCCACATATACCTGGTAATATTCTCGGCTGTGCTCCCCTGCTATGCCGATCTGGCTGCTCCCTTCGGGAAGGGTTAGCCAGAATGTCGGCAAGCATGCAGGGAAGGAGTTGCGCTTCCTTTGCAAAAACTCACAGACAGCCGACCATCAATACGCGCTGCTGGGTGCACTTTTGCGCGTGCCTCAGAATCAGACAGTAGCAGTAATGAAAGCAGCAGCAGTGAAGCAGATTATGGTCTGGGGAGCCCCCACTACCAGCAGGTACCCGATAGTCAGATGAGGCCGGACACTGCGACGTCTCCTCCCAACAACACCAAAATACCTACAAACATACCAACAAATGAAATCCCGAGAACATATAAATACCGAAAAATGAAATCCCGACAATAAACATATATACGGGCAAATGAAATCCCGATAACATATATACCGACAAAGGAAGACCGGCAGATATAAAACTGAAATTGAAATCCAGACATTCAAAATACCAACAGAAGACATCACAGATCAGCGAGATCCCTGACGGTTTCTGTGTGATTTTTAAAAAAAAAAAGAGGTGCAGCCCTGCCCTGGGCTCTGTCCAGCCTGTCCTGGATCTAAAAATACAGGGGTCAAAATGCGTAAGGGCTAGGGGCCCCTGAATATTAAGAACCAGCACAGGGCTTTGCTGAGCTGGTCTTGGTTTTGGAAAAATGGAACAAAATGAGTAGGGGTCACCTGTAATATCCAAAAGCAGCACCGGACTCTTTCTAGCGGGGGGGGGGCGGGGTAATGCCACAGCCAGGGAAAACCTTTCACTGTTTTCCCCAGCCAAAGCATTACACCTGACCGCTAGTCAGCCCAGGCTGAGCTTCCCTGGGGAGGTGGGAACCCCCCCAATAAAGGGGTCTCCCTCTCCAGGGCACCCCAGGCCTAGGCTGATAGCCCTGGGTGGTGGGTGCCGGGTTGATAGTGTTATTGCGTAGTGTGAAATAGATGTTTAAATATTGTCATAAGCTGTGGTACCAGCAAACCTTCCCTGCATGCTAATACTTGGAAAACCACAAGTACCAGCATGCAGGGCATTACGGGCCCGCTGATACCTGTAGTTCCACAGCCAAAGAAATACGTAAAAAAACACTATACATACACCGTTTCAGTAAAAGTTTAATATAACATACATGCACACTCATACTCACTATCACACATACTCACCTAGTATTGCTGATGCCATCATGTCCACTTGTCCAGTAGATAATCCATAGGGGTACCTATAATAAAAAATCCATACTCACCTCTCCTATGCGTAGTACAGGTCCTCTTCTTCCAAGTAGGCATCCAAGCGGTTAAAAAACAAACCGATAATACCCGAAACCAAGCCAGACTGAGGAAAGGTACGTGTGTGTACACATACCTTTCCTCCGCACTAATGACTGGGGCCCTTGTGTGCTCAGTCATTGCAGGAGCCATCAGCCAATCAGCGGGCGTCTCTGTCTGAGCCGCTCGCTGATTGGCTGTGTGCTGTAAGCCTGTCTCCTCCATAGACTTCAATGGGGAGAAATCTCCATTGAATTCTATGGTGGGAACCGCAAAATTGTATCCAATGATGTAAAAACAAGGTTACTTGAGGTGAACCAGGAGCGATATCTTATGAATTTATGGACAGTCCTTTTAAAAGCACAGTGTTATTCACATATTAGACTTGGAGATTTCCATAGAGTTATTGTGATCATTATAGTTGTTGCATTGGTTGTACATATCTTTTTTGTATGCAGTGTTTATGTATGTGTTACATGTCTAAATATTAATGTTTACATTATGGCTAGTCCTATTCTAGTCTGAATAAATATACATTGCATATAAAATATACTAATAAATTTATATATATTTTTTAGTGAACAGCAGACCCCCTGATTATTCTATTTTTATTTCATAATGAATGGTGTCTTATTAGGGCAAATAGACTTTTCTCTTTGCATATGATCAGACGCACTCTACAAATAGAGAGGGGACAGCGAAAGAGGAACAGTTGGTAGTGTGGCCGAGCAGTCTAAGGCGCTGGATTAAGGCTCCAGTCTCTTCGGGGGCGTGGGTTCGAATCCCACCACTGCCAGGTTTCATTTTCTCCTCTGATGTAGCTGTCCGTGTCCATTGCAGCATATCATAACAGATCTGCAGTTTATGTCCGTAGCTTAAATATTTGGAAAATCTTGACTCATTTTGATGCAGATTTCCCCCCAGTACCTCTGACATTATACCACCAGCAACTAGATCTCCTGTCCCAATACATTATCAGCCTGGCTGGTGATATAAGGGAAGGACAATACGTTATCAGCCTGGCTGGTGATATAAGGGAAGGACAATACATTATTAGCCTGGCTGGTGATGTAAGGGAAGGACAATACATGATCAGCCTGGCTGGTGATGTAAGGGAAGGACAATACATTATCAGCCTGGCTGGTGATGTAAGAGAAGGACAATACATTATCAGCCTGGCTGGTGATGTAAGGGAAGGACAATACATTATCAGCCTGGCTGGTGATGTAAGGGAAGGACAATACATTATCAGCCTGGCTGGTGATGTAAGAGAAGGACAATACATTATCAGCCTGGCTGGTGATGTAAGGGAAGGACAATACATTATCAGCCTGGCTGGTGATGTAAGAGAAGGACAATACATTATCATCCTGGCTGGTGATGTAAGGGAAGGACAATACATTATCAGCCTGGCTGGTGATGTAAGAGAAGGACAATACATTATCAGCCTGGCTGGTGATGTAAGGGAAGGACAATACATTCTCAGCCTGGCTGGTGATGTAAGGGAAGGACAATACATTATCAGCCTGGCTGGTGATGTAAGGGAAGGACAATACATGATCGACCTGGTGGGCGATGTAAGGGAAGGACAATACCTTATCAGTCTGGCTGGTGATGTAAGGGAAGGACAATACATTGTCAGCCTGGCTGGTGATGTAAGGGAAGGACAATACATTATCATCCTGGCTGGTGATGTAAGGGAAGGACAATACATTATCATCCTGGCTGGTGATGTAAGGGAAGGACAATACATTATCATCCTGGCTGGTGATGTAAGGGAAGGACAATACATTATCATCCTGGCTGGTGATGTAAGGGAAGGAGAATACATTATCATCCTGGCTGGTGATGTAAGGGAAGGACAATACATCATCACTATGGCTGGTGATGTAAGGGAAGGACAATACATCATCAGCCTAGCTGGTGATGTAAGGGAAGGACAATATGAGACTCAGTAGTTCCTGCTGACAGAAAATGGCGACCAATTCACAACTGTTTATTCCCATCAGGGACGCCAAGAGCTACGGCGGGCCCCTAATCGCTTTAGGAGTGGCCTCGCCCCTTCAGAAAAAACGGGAGGGGGGTGCTTTGAGCCCCTCAGCCTGGTGCACAGCCAATGGGGGTGCAATGAGGCATAGGAGACTGCTGCTTAGCAGCTGCGAGCCGTCTCCCACTGCAGCCCAGTACACAGTGTGCTGGGCTGCTGTGATGTAGAAGGGAGGGGGGGAGTCCCGGACCCGGGTCCCCGCCAGGCCCCTCCAGCAAGCCTGGGCCCAGGTAACTCTGCGCCCCTGATTCCCATGCATCAGTCTGCAGTCTGTGTTCCATATCCATTAGTGCCGGTCACCTACCCGACACTGATGTCACACTCACCGGCAGCTACCGTCTATTCCCCCAGCGGGTACTCCCTGAAAATATTCATTGATAAACAGGCCCCTTACATCACAACATTCTGCTACTTCTATTCTGCTGACTGACCTCCCATCTTTCATTTTAAGTTTAACCATCTCAGTATTGTTTCAGCATATAACGGTTTCATTATTGTTCTTATTGTAACGAAAAAAAAAAAGAGACATTGCGGCCATTTTAAAGGCATGTTATTTCTATTTATTGGTTAATGTTACAATGGGTTATTTGAATAAATGGTACCTTATTAAAATGTAGGTCACATATTATTATTATTATATAAATATAGGTATATTTGTAGTATTGTTTATTGATATGAGGTAGTTTTGTATAATTAATATGTTTGGATGTTTTGTATTGACTGTGAGCTTTGGCAAGATATGATATGCCCTCAGTATGACGATTTACAGTTTAGTAAATAGGAGATAAGAGGGGGGAGGGGTTAGGCGCCGTGGGGCGCATGCAGGCAAGAGGATATTCCTGAAGGGTTCTTGTGAGGCAGTTGGTCTTAAGGGAGCGGGTGCGGCAGTTAGTGTAGAGACTGGAGTTCCCCCACGAGAGCCAGTTGACGGGTGTTCGCAGCGCTGCCTAAGTGCCCAAGCAGGGTGTCAGCAGTGCCGCGGCTTAGGAACACCGTCAGTTGAACCAAGGTGGGGGCTAAGGAGGAGCCGATTAGTACTCCTGTGAAAGGTACCAGTAAAGCTGCCGCAATAGCAGGAACCAGTGTTGTCTGTCCACTAAAAGTCCGAGCAGTGCTCCGGAGGCTCCATACTGTGGAAGGAAGTGACGCGGTGTCACAGTCAGCTGACAAGTGCACCTCTCTAAAGCCGCATACACACTAGTTGATTTTTTTGAACGATATGGACGATAACAATATAGTTCCACGATATAATGTTTATATCGTTCAGTGTGTATGCAATGAATGACCAATGATGCGCGCTCTCCCACGGATCGTTAACAATGTTTTTTGTCATCCATACATGCAGGCCAATCTGACGATATCATCAAGAATTGCCTGTTGAGAGATGTGGCAGAATGACTGCACTATCTATCATAGATATCTATCAGTGTGTACACCCAATGTCTATCATAGATCTCTATCAGTGTGTACACCCAATGTCTATCATAGATATCTATCACCAATATCTATTATAGATCTCTATCAGTGTGTACACCCAATGTCTATCATAGATCTCTATCAGTGTGTACACCCAATATCTATCATAGATCTCTATCAGTGTGTACACCCAATGTCTATCATAGATCTCTATCAGTGTGTACACCCAATGTCTATCATAGCTCTCTATCAGTGTGTACACCCAATGTCTATCATAGATCTCTATCAGTGTGTACATCCAATGTCTATCATAGATCTCTATCAGTGTGTACACCCAATGTCTATCATAGATCTCTATCAGTGTGTACACCCAATGTCTATCATAGATCTCTATCAGTGTGTACACCCAATGTCTATCATAGATATATATCAGTGTGTACACCCAATGTCTATCATAGATCTCTATCAGTGTGTACACCCAATGTCTATCATAGATCTCTATCAGTGTGTACACCCAATGTCTATCATAGATCTCTATCAGTGTGTACACCCAATGTCTATCATAGATCTCTATCAGTGTGTACACCCAATATCTATCATAGATCTCTATCAGTGTGTACACCCAATGTCTATCATACTTATCCATCAGTGTGTACACCCAATGTCTATTATAGATCTCTATCAGTGTGTACACCCAATGTCTATCATAGATCTCTGTCAGTGTGTACACCCAATGTCTATCATAGATCTCTATCAGTGTGTACACCCAATGTCTATCATAGATCTCTATCAGTGTGTACACCCAATATCTATCATAGATCTCTATCAGTGTGTACACCCAATGTCTATCATAGATCTCTATCAGTGTGTACACCCAATATCTATCATAGATCTCTGTCAGTGTGTACACCCAATGTCTATCATAGATCTCTATCAGTGTGTACACCCAATGTCTATCATAGATCTCTGTCAGTGTGTACACCCAATGTCTATCATAGATCTCTATCAGTGTGTACACCCAATGTCTATCATAGATCTCTATCAGTGTGTACACCCAATATCTATCATAGATCTCTATCAGTGTGTACACCCAATGTCTATCATACTTATCCATCAGTGTGTACACCCAATGTCTATTATAGATCTCTATCAGTGTGTACACCCAATGTCTATCATAGCTCTCTATCAGTGTGTACACCCAATATCGTTTGTTCTGCACTACAGAAAGTTCAAGGGAAATCTTTCACCAATATCATTCATACAGGACATCGACTCGTGTGTATGCACTTTAAGAGGCAGCATAACAGCAGCGGAGCACCAAAGAAGTCAACTAGAGAGAGTTGGGACAGATGATTGTATACTGTACAGATCCACTAAAAATCAGTATAGCAAACTGAGACTGAGAGATTATTAGAAGCCAAGGACTTCAGCTGCAGTCTCTATTTTACAGGGTAAACCACCTTAACAGAGGGTTATATACAGGAGAGGGTTAACAATTCTCAATTCGAAAGTTCACTTTATATTTTAAATCTAATTTTGGCGTTATACTGGCGATAAACTGAAGTGAAACAGAAGGAATACAAACAATCTACACTCTATCAAGAATCAAAACTATACTGGAACAAAGTTTGCACAACCACTGTGAGTTCACAATCCCCTTACTACAAGATCCATTAGCCTACATAACCAGGACTTTCATCACTGGAACTCCTGTTTGGACACCACAAAAACCTTGTGCCTCAACTGCTACTATTTGTGCTGGCTCTGTGCTTTATATATAATCTTAATGCATACTGTATATGTGTTAATGTCACTTTATCTCTCTAATAATGTCTTTTTACCTTAGCTCCTGTGCCTAGTCTTACACCATCTAGCTACTACCACAGTCTACTTTATTATTCACTTTCTGCTAACAATACTCATTAATAAACTTTTGTTGGACAGACACCTTTTCCCACATTGTACTCTTTCTTGCATTTCTAGATATCTGCACGTTCTCTTACACTCCTTCATACCTACTTTCAACTCTTCCTTCCTCTATTTACCTAATCCTTACCATGGCCATGTTTTCTTCAACTCCCCACCTTCACTCAGTGTCAGAGCCGTAACTAGACTTTTTGGTGCCCTGTGCCAGAGAGAGCCCCCCAAATAGGGACATAAGATAGTGCACCTGAAAAGGGCCATGGCCTCAAAGGGAAGGGCCAGGGAAGAGATAAAGAGATGGGGGAGGCCAGGAGATGCTGGGGATAAAAGAAGAGGATGCTACAAGTGAGGATGATAATAAAAAGGAAAATTGACAGGCCCAAACAACGCCCCCTGCCCTGCAGTGCCCTGTGCCATGGCAAAGGTCGCACTACCCTAGTTACGGCCCTGCACAGTGTCTACCTAATCTTTTGTTCTGCCCCTTGCTTCCACCTTTATCCTTTCCCCCTGGTCTCCTCCACTTCCTCCTCCCCTTGTCATCCCTCCTCTGTTTACCTTCCTCCCCCTCTTCTCCCATTATTCCACTTTCATTCTCTTATACCCCACTGGGGCCCTATTACCACACTGCTAAACTCTCCTCCCACCCTCCTCTCCCTGTCAGTTCACACCACCTCCATCCACATCTCATTAATCTCCCTCCCTGCCCACCTCCTACAGATTCCCCTCCTAGCACTGGAGCCTGCACAATCCCTACACTCTATTCATCTCGGTCCCACAAATTAATCTCACCTCCACATTACAGCAACCCTGATAATCTCATTCTATCTTCCACAAACTCTGTCCCTCTATCCTGTGCCCTCTGGAATGCAAAGGTCAGTCTGTAATAAACTGGTCTCCACCCATGACCTTTGCATCTCCAACTTCCTGAATCTCCTTGCCATTACTGAAACCTGGATTTCATCCTCTGACACCACTTCTCCTGCAGCTGGGGGCCTCACCTTCTCACACACCCTCCCGGCCTGGGGGTCACTATGGTGGTGGTGTTGGGCTCCTTCTATCCCCCGGTTACACATACCAACTCATACCTTCTGAACCATCCCTTACATTCTCTACATTTGAAGGTCATGCTATATGCCTCTTCCAACCAGTACATCTCCAAGTAGCTGTCATTTACCGTCCCCCTGGCCCTCCCTCCAAGTTCCTTGACAACTTTTCTTCCTGGCTCCCTCACTTTCTCTCCTCAGACCTTCCCTCCATCATCCTAGGTGACATCAATATTCCAATTGATATCCCCACAGAATCCTCTGCCTCCAAACTCCTCACCCTCACATCTTCATTTGGCCTCTCCCAATGGACCTCCTCACCCTCCCATGTGAGTGGGCATTCGCTTGATCAGGTCTTCACTCACCATTGTGATATTTCTGATTACTCCAATTTCCCATTCCCCCTCTCTGACCATCACCTTCTCTCTTTTAACCAATCCCTCTCTCCTTCCCCTCCTCTACCTCCTAAAGCCACCATCACTAAGCGTAACATTGAGGCTATCGACTCAGTCTCCTTTTCTTCCTTGCTTGACTTACTTCTATCCCCTATCCTCTCTCTTTCCTACCCTGAACAAGCTACTTCCCTATACAATGCCTCCCTTACTTCTGCTCTTCACTCTGTTGCTCTGGCGATCACTACTCAGTCTAGCAGATCCACACCTCAACCCTGGCATTCCAATTGCACCAGATACCTCCAAAAGTGCTTGCAAACTGCCAAGTGACAGTGGAGAAGATCACGCTCTTAGGCATATTTTCTCAATTTCAAATTTATGCTCTCATCCTGCAGTGCTGCCCTTTCCCTCTCTAAACAGTCATATTTCAAGAACCTAATCTCCTCCCAGTCCTCAAGTCCCCAGTGCCTCTTCACCACCTTCAACTTCTTCCTCTGCCCACTCCCTCCTTGTCTCCACTCCTCACTCTATGCCCTTGACTTTTCTACCTACTTCACATCTAAAATTGATTTCATACGTCATGACATCATATCCAACCAGTCCCCGAGCTCTCCACCTGTTCCTTTCCTGGCTAACCCTTCCCCATCCATTTTACCAACTCTGACATCCTTCTCCCCTGTATCTGGAGAGGAAGTCATGGTCCTCATCCGGTCCTCCCCCCTTCTACCTCCCCCCTTGACCCTATCCCCTCCCACTTCCTCTGCTACCTTTCTCCTTCTGCCTGCTCCCATCTTGCCCACCTCCTTAATCTCTCCCTATCATCAGGCACTGTCCCTTCTGCATTCAAGCATGCCCTTGTCTCCCCCATTCTTAAAAAATCTACCCTTGATCCTAATATTCTCTCTAACTACCGACCCATCTCTCTCCTCCATTTTGCCTCCAAACTCCTTGAGCTTATTGTTTACAACCACCTTACCACCTTTCTTTCTTCTCACTCCCTCCTTTACCATTTTCAGTCTGGCTTCCGTTCTCTCCACTCCACTGAAACTGCCCTCACAAAAGTCAGCAATGACCTCCATGCTGCCAAATTCAAGGGCCACTACTCTCTGCTCATTCTCCCTGACCTCTCTGCTGCATTTGACACTGTAGACTACCCTCTCCTCCTGCAAATCCTTCACTCTCTCAGTTTACGTGGCACTGCCCTCTCCTGGCTTTCCTCCTATGTCTCTGATCATTCCTTCTCTGTGTGCTTTCATGACTCCTCTTCTCCCCCCCGACAGCCTTTTTCAGTAGGTGTTCCCCAAGGTTCTGTTCTTGGACCTCTCCTAATCTCCGTCTATACGTCCTCTCTAGGTGAACTCGCCAGCTCTTTCTACCTTCATTATCATCTCTATGCCGATGATACTCAAATCTACCTTTCCTCACCAGATCTTTCCCCCTCTCTATTGACTCATATCTCCAACTGTCTCTCTGCTATCTCTTCCTGGATGTCCCAGCGATTTCTTAAACTTAAACTTAATATGTCTAAGACAGCTGATCGTCTTCCCACCCTCCACCATAACCTCACTACCCACTATTTCTTTATCTGTTGATAGCACAACTATATCATCTAGCCCCAAACTGCGCTGTCTTGGAGTTTTCCTGGACTCATCTCTCTCCTTCAAACCACATATCCAGATTCTCTCGCAGTCCTGTCGTTTTCATCTCAACATATTTACAAGATCAGACCCTATCTCAACCAGGATGCTACTAAAACCCTCATACACTCACTGGTCATCTCAAGATTGGACTACTGTAACCTCCTCCTATCTGGCCTCCCCAAATCCCTTCTCTCCCCTCTCCAGTCTGTCCTCAATGCTGCTGCTCGGCTCATCTTCCTCTCCAAATGCTCTATATCTGCCTCCTCTCTCTTACAAGCTCTCCACTGGCTCCCCTTCCATTTCAGAACCCAATTGAAGGTTCTCACCCTCGCTTACAAAGCCTTCTCACAATCTTCTCCCATTTATACCTCTGAGCTAAGCTCTCTTCACTCTCCTGTCCGCCCTCTTCGTTCAACTAAAGTACGCCACCTTTCATGCCAACTGATTACTTCCTCTCACTGTTGCCTCCAAGATTTTGCCCGAGCTGCTCCCCACCTTTGGAACTCTCTCCCTCTCCCCAACAGACTCTCCACCTATCTACAATCCTTCAAACGGGCTCTCAAGACCCACTATTACATCAAAGCCTTCCAGCTCTCATCCTAACTTGCTGCTATATGCTCCATCCTCCCTGTCTACCCCATCTGTGTCACACCTGTTTGTCTGCCCTTCCCTTTTAGAATGTAAGCTCTTATGAGCAGGGCCCTCTACCCTCTTGTGCTTCTCCCTACTTTACTTTCATCTACTTCTTACTCCCCACTAGGGCATCTAACACTTGGTTGCTTATGCTCTGCTGCTTATCTGGGTGTTATGGTCGCTTATGTAGCAATATATATTATCCATGTCCTGGTCCTGTATTGTATTGTAGTGCACTGTATTGTATTGTACTGTAAGTCTTTGGTCCCCTATTTGTTTATGTACTTTGTAAGGCGTTGCAGAACACTTGTGGCACCATATAAATAAATAATAATAATAATTCTATATTTTCAGCAGCAATTGAGGAGAGTTTATTTGACGTAAGCGATCAGTATAATACACCTAGGGCCATGTTACTCCTTTAAAATAATATGCCTACAATGTACCATAATAGGAATACATCTAATACAGTAATCCAGCAGTAAATTGTTTCCAAGGAACACACCAAAAACAGTAATACTTCAGTATATTATTACAAAGGACATTGGCCCTCATTCAGAGCCGTTCGCTATTTGCGGTCGCTCGTTTAAAAACAAGGGGTGGCTATTCAAATGATCCGTACGCACATTGCAGTCTGTTCACACCTCTAAGTCTGAACGAGCGAGCAAAACATACGCTCGTTTATTTGTTAAAAACGCCCCCTGGCCGCTCGCATCCTACGTCATGTCCGCTATTTATTAGATTAATCGAGTACATCGACCAGCGTATGAACTGCTCGCTATTCTTGTGGTTGGTGTTTGCTACCACAAATTTGCGAGCAGTTCTGGCTATAAAATAACCCAGTGACGTGGTCAATGACGCTGCTGTTTTAATTATGCACACCCATAAAACGCCCGTTTTGACCTTTAAGCACGCCTGCGTTCGGATCTCCACTCCCCATTTTCAAGCACCTTCCCCTGTTACCACCCACATACGCCTCATTCTGTCACTCAAAATAGCAGGCACTCGCTATATTGCGTACCAACGATTTTCGGCCGCACTGACTGGTTCGCGCATGCGTACTAAAAACCGTACGCATGCGCAGATGTGCAAACATCGCTCGGAACGAGCGTACTGCCGCTAACGAGCGGCTCTGAATGAGGGCCTTTATTAGTTATCTACTATCTTCAACACAAGCGATACCCTTCTTCATTTTGCTCAATGGAAAGAGATATTTAGAGACTTAAAATAGCTGTGTTAAAGCCATAATAATACTGACTTATATACAACTGACTGATACTGAAGCTTACCTTGCAAATTCATCTTCACCACTGAGGATATATATATATATATATATATATATATATATATATATATATATATATATATATATATATATATAGTATTGCACCCTGAAGTAAACTGTAATTAATGAATAGTGACGTTTAGTATGTTTTTTTGGGATCCATCCATTAATATATTACATTAAAGCTATAATTTGTTTAGCCTTGATGGTTATGCTATTGTATATATATATTTATTGTGTATATATATATATATATATATATATATATATGATTCATACAAGTGTTGCCTTATGGGTTTAGCACATTAGTCTATTTATCCGGAATCACTATATTGTATTCCTAATATAACCTGTAAACTTAATATATCAATACCAAGGAATTGAATTTATTCTTGGTCCTTAAAAGTGTCATTTTGAGTGTAGTGTAATCTGAGAATGTTTTAATGTATTTGATTGTCAATAATATAGAAAAAGAACAACGTTTAAAATCTATTGAATTGTTTGGTTACTTACCTTCATTTCCACAGGGAGGTTACGTGTCCTATGTCAGCTCCTGTAAGGAAGGAAAAGATTGCAGAGGTTATTATTTGCTAAATACAGGTAAAGAATACTTTACATCTAACTATACACACTATCCACTGGGCCTACTCAAGCAGGCCTGTAAACTCACCTAGCAAAGCAATTAAAGCTTGGGTGGAGGCATTGCTCCTATTAACCCCAATATAAACAAGGGGTTACATTATTATCTTACAATTATTTATTTTGCCTTAAGCTCTAATGCCGGCAGAGCAGAGGAATAAATAAAAACAAAAAAAACAGAAACAAAAAAAAAACAAAAACCATGGAGAGGGCTACACACATACATCTGGTGCTGTGGCTTAGTTGGTTAAAGCGCCTGTCTAGTAAACAGGAGATCCTGAGTTCAAATCTCAGCAGTGCCTATGTTTTATATTTTTCCTGAAAAAACAAAAAGATCAGTCTGGAGCGTAAATACTGAGAAACCAGATTGATCAATGTTTCTTTATCCGGCAGGAACAGTAATGAACAGTCAGCCTTTTACCTGCCGAATATGCTACCACACTGATTCTTAGTGGCACACTGGCCCATGAGTTACGGGGGCCCAGTCACAGCCTCCCAACTTGCAGGCCCATCCTGTACCCACAGTTGTACACGCATGGGGACCAGCAACAGAATAAGGTTTGTGGTGGACATTAATATTGCTGTGTGTGTGCTTTGTTGGGGAATTGAATCACTATAAAATGTGTGAGGGTGGGTGGGATAATACCAGCGCTGCACAGGCCTGTGCAGGGCCCACCCCCTAAACACATGATGTCATGACATCACACCAAGGGGGCAGGGCCACCAGCAGTGATGTAACGTGGAGGGGGTCGAGCGGGACACGAGCCCGGGGCACGGCCAGCCACAGTCCTGGGCAGTGTGGTTCGCGGCACTACACACTAATACAAACACACTGCTGCTGGTGTTATAGCAGCCATAGCAGCCAATAAGAGTCAGACAGACTCTCATTGGCTGCTGCACCCTGGGCCGGAGCCAGGCTGGAGCTGAATCATGAGCTCCGCCTTCTGGCTCCCACTGTGGGTGAAGGAGATGTTATGATGTCTCTCCCGTAGAGCCAAGCGGGACGGGAGGAGCGAACAACGGCCAGCACAGGAGCAGGGATTCTGGTAAGAATAATTTGGTCTGTGTCTGTGTATGTTATGTGTAGGAGGCACTACTGGGGATACTGCATAAAGGGCACTACTGGGGGCACTGTATAAAGGGCATTACTGGGGGCACTGTATAAGGGGAACTACTGGGGCACTGCATAATGTGCACTACAACAGGGGGCAATGCATAAGGGGCACTTCTACAGGGGGCACTACTACTGGGGGCATTGCATAAGGGGCACTACTACTGGGGGCATTGCATAAGGGGCACTAAGGTGCATATGGATTGGAAAGGAATGTTCCCAGAGTGATTAGAAACGGTGGTGTGTCATGTTGACACCCCCCCATTTTTTGTGGCCACGCCCCTTGCGGTATGTGGCCATGCCCACCTTTTTGGCATAGTGGGGGGGGGGCTCCGTTTTTCATCTTGCCCTGGGCTCCAAATACAATAGTTACACCACTGGCCACCGGGCTCTGGGAAGTAGAGAACTGCCCGAAGCATCCTGAGGACCTCATGGACGCTTTGCGGTAGCGCTACTGCTGCAGGGTACTGTTCCAGGCAACCTGCAGGCCCTATGCAGGTGCCGTGGGGCAGTGATGGTGCTGCCCCCCAGGGCCCTTCACCCTGCACAGTCACACAGGTCACACAGCCCTAGCTAGGGCCCTGGACAATACTAATATAATGTATGTGCTGGTTGTAATAGAATGCATGCGTGGTGGAAGGGAATGACAGTAATATAATGTGTATCTGTGCTGGCATTAATATAATGTGTGCGCTGGTAATAATATAATGTGTGTGCTGGTAATAATATAATGTGTGTGCTGGTAATAATATAACGTGTGTGCTGGTAATAATATAACGTGTGTGCTGGTAATAATATAACGTGTGTGCTGGTAATAATATATTGTGTGTGCTGGTAATAATATAACGTGTGTGCTGGTAATAATATAATGTGTCTGCTGGTATTAATATAATGTGTATCTGTTCTGGTATTAATATAATGTGTGTGCTGGTAATAATATAATGTGTATCTGTGCTGTTAATAATATAATGTGTGTGCTGGTAATAATATAATGTGTCTGCTGGTATTAATATAATGTGTAGCTGGTATTAATATAATGTGTGTGCTGGTAATAATATAATGTGTATGCTGGTAATAATATAATGTGTCTGCTGGTAATAATATAATGTGTATGCTGGTAATAATATAATGTGTGTGCTGTTAATAATATAATGTGTATGCTGGTAATAATATAATGTTTGTGCTGGTAATATAATGTGTGTGCTGGTAATAATATAATGTGTGTGCTGGTAATAATATAATGTGTATGCTGGTAATAATATAATGTGTCTGCTGGTATTAATATAACATGTGTGCTAGTGTTAATATAATGTGTGTGCTGGTATTAATATAACATGTGTGCTAGTATTAATATAATGTGTGTGTTGGTATTAATATAAAGTGTGTGCTAGTATTAATATAATGTGTGTGCTGGTATTAATATAATGTGTCTGCTGGTGAATGGAAATGTAATGTTTGTGAGTGAGTGAGTGAGTGAGTGAGTGAGTGAGTGTGTGAGTGAGTGTGTGTATGGGGGAAGGGTGTGGGTGACTTTCAGACTATTAATTGTTAGTGCCCATTACCTATATCCAATCGCACCAAGGGGCACCTGGAAAATGTAGGGCACATTATTGTACACCTTACCCTTGCCTGTCTCTTGTATGACACCGCATAGGGGAAAATCCCCTATAAGTGGAAGACCAGCAGTGGCATTCCAGGTCAGTTTGTACAACGCTGACATCTTTTTTACATTTCTCATGAGTTTGACTTAATATAATATTTGGTTGCCCGTTATCTCTATCCCTGGGTGCTGATACAATATTAGTGCCGTCTTATACCAGTCCATTGGTGGACAATAAAAATAAACAAACATTCAGAAGGTCATGAATGTCGATTGTAAAAGGTCGACATGGCCATTAAGTCGACCATCACCGTGTAGACATGTATTTCGGTCAACATGGTTAAATGGTCGACACAGTCAAGGTCGGCATTTAACATGTCGACACTAAAATGTTGTTTTTATTTTTCAGGATTTTAAGGGTTAGGCTTAAGGTTAGGTTTAGGGTTAGGCTAAAATAAAAAATTTCAAGTGTCGACATTTTAGTGTCAACATGTTAAATGTTGATCTACAGTATTTCACTGTGTTGACCATTTAACACTGCCGACCTAAATACATATCTACGCAATGATGGTCGACCTAATGAACATGTCAACCTTTTCACTGTCAACATTCAGAACCTGTCGATCTTAGTACTGTCAACCTATAATACCATACCCTTGCCGTCATTGTTTATATTTACCAAGCATCTCATCCTTTAAATGATCATGCCACGTTGTGTGGGTGGAACATTTTACAAACTATCTGCTAATTTATGTTTAATGTTCATGGCTTGCAAGGCAGTGAAGAATAAACATTTTCTATGTAGGAGTGGGAATTTGTCTGTGATGCTCTGTCTTAAGGACAGCAGCAGCCACCATCAGTTGGTAGTGTGGCCGAGCGGTCTAAGGCGCTGGATTTAGGCTCCAGTCTCTATGGAGGCGTGGGTTCGAATCCCACCACTGTCAGTGTATTTTTTTATTTCTCAACCCTAAATGGCAAATATGTATGAATGCACTGTTATTATTTTAAAACTGGTTCCTCTCTGATGTCCTTATCAACTGTTAGGGCCTAAGCGATATAATGGAAGCCAACTGTTGGAAATTACGTAGATAGGGGAAAAATTCTGTGCCCAATGAAAAAGCTCACCAAAGGTTAACAGTTCCATAATATGAATATGTGTAGAAAGTTTGACAGCTTCAGTGCTTCTCCAACCGTTAATTCGTAGAGTGTTTTTGGGGTACCGAGAAAAGAAATATAGGGTACACCGTGTAATGTAAGTGATACAATCATCCAGTCATCCAACAAGTGGAATGTTCACCATTTGGTGTAGAGAATTGCGCCTTAGGTAAAATTGCACCGATACCGGCTGGTGGTCGCTGTTTGCAACGTTGTCTCCTGGAATTAAAACTTTGAATTGCTTGATAAAACAGGAAATTAACAATGACGATATAAAAATGATTATAGATAATATCAAATAATGAAAATAAAAAGACTTGCCTCAGGAAGCAGTGATCTCCGAAACACGTTACACCTAAATTGTGAAGTTAGTTGAATCTTTATTTTCTTTGCCAATTTTATATTTTTTACAATTATTAATTTTTATAATTTTTTATTATCTATAATTTTTTTTATATCTTTATTGTTCATTTCCTGTTTTATCAAGCAATTCAAAGTTTTTTTTACATGGCATAAAACTTAATTGCATATAATAAATAACTTTTTCTACCAATTGATACATTATTTATTAATAAGGGAGTATTGTATAGCATACACAATACAGGTTGAGTCTCCCATATCCAACATGCTTGGGACCAGGGATATTTTGGATAACGGAATATTCCGTATGTTGGAATAATTGCATATCATAATGAAATATCGTAGGAATGGGACCCCAATATACACACACAATGGATTTATGTGTTATATACACCTTATACACAAAGTCTGCAGGTAATTTTATACAATATTTTCAATAATTTTGTGGCTAAAGCAAAGTTTGTGTACAGAAATGAAATTAATTTATGTTTCAGATACACCTTATACACACAGCCTGAAGGTAATTTTATACATTATTTTTAATAATTTGTGCCTGAGACAAAGTTTGTGTACATTGAACCATCAAAAGTCCAAGGTTTCATTTTCTCAGTCATGCCAAAATAATTCCGTATTTCGGAATATTCCGCATTTCGGAATATTTGGATATGGGAGACTCAACCTGTACTTAATTATCCTCCTACATTCGAGAGGGCATCCCTACAACTCATAATACAGATACCGAAGGACATCAGGGTCCCAAATGAATGTCCAAAGCAAACATATGTTTGGCAAAGGGTCAAGGTATAGACCAATAAATACTTATCTGGTGGCTCCATCCTTTACAACAGAGAGCACAATGTTTGTCTCCCATTGTATTCCATATATCCATTGAGGACTACAGCTAGAATTCCAGGAGACCACATTGCAAACCTCGACCATCAGCAAGTGTCGGTGCAATATTACCCAAGATGCACTTTTCTATACCAAATTGTGAGCATACCATTTGTTGGATTCTTGTATTTATTGTTTCACTTAAATTACTCAGTGTACACTATATATATTTCTTTTCTTTCTCAGACACACAGTGCACTCTATTATTGAATGGTTACAGAAGCGCTGGCACTACCAATCTTTCTACATATAATTGTTTGAAATTAGACTTTTCCTATGAGGAAAGGGGCAGCCTCTGACAAGATTGCATTGCAGCAGTGAAACGCGTTGGAATATTTTATTATTATCTGGATACCTCTACACATAGGGGCCGATTATGAGTCAGACAAATATTTGTGCACAGGTGCAAATGGTGGGTTGTAGCATACAATGCATGCGTGTATGTAAGTAACACATACTTGGGTATCTCTGTCCTATTCTGAGTTAGCTGGAACTTGGTCAGATCTGTCCTTCCATGAAATTGGGCACTTTGAGGCTGGAACTACAACGTGTTCGCCCAGAATTGCCCTGAATTGTGGGAGTGTTATGGGTGTGTCGTGCACCTAAAGCTCTGTAAAATTACAAATCGCAAGCATGGCGAGGGGTAGCCTGTTCTGACGGATGTCTGCGCTTAGCGAGGGGCAGGTCCAAGTGCAGATACCAATGATGACGGTTGCAGCAGCGTGGGTAAAGTCAGCGGGCGGCACGGCTTTACACTTGCAGACGCGTGGTTATTCACATAAGCGGGACAGAATCTCACATTAACATAAGGTAGTGAATCGCGCTTCTGCAGCAGTCTGTGCCATTGTGTTAAAATGGCGCACTGAAATGTTGAATACTGGGATTGGTATGAAGGGGTAAAACAAAGGGGTTCTTCTTACACTCTATGTGGACATATAGATTCTAAAGAAACTCTCTGAATGAATGGGGCAGCACGGTATACACAGTCTTCATTGGCAATAGTTTATTGCCACAACAAAGTGCTGTAATTTCTGCACTAATGAACTTCTGGATTTACATGGAGCAGCAAGAGTATATTTATTTACAACACCAAATAGTCTGTTTGGACTTCATGTATTATTGAGATTAGCGAATGCAAGCTCACAGCAAAGGTTATGTGACCTCCCCCCCAACCCCACTCTCCAAGTCATTGGCTAACCCATCAACTACCCCCCGGGACATTCACTACCTACCCTACCAACCCCACATCGGCAGGGACAAAAACGTCTCACCTAGCCCAGGCAGCGGTCACTTCTACCCGATGTTTCCGGCTCCCAGGGAAGAGGTTGCCTTGGTTTCATTCCAAGATGGCCGATATAAAACTGTTTTCAGGTGCAGCAGTTTCACATCAGCCATCTTGGATTCAAAAAGAGACTAACTTTTTTATGGGAGTCGGCAACAGCAAGGAGGAGGTGATTTAGGTAGGGTTTAAGGCTGCCTATGATGGGGTACAGACGCACACCCTGTACACGTCTTTGATTATACACAGCCAGAAAATCTGCAATGTTGGGTTACTGTAATTAGCACTGATAGGCGCGACCGAAAATCACCGCCAAATGGAGACCCTCTTAGCGTCATGAAAATTGAAGTGATCAACAATCTCCTATTATTTTCACAGCTAATGGGCGGATTATTTTTTTGTTTCATTTACTTGAATGTTGTCATTTATTTGCGATTTTGGGCAGCAGTTTTTTATGGTCTTTTATTTATTTTCTATTATATACCCTCTAGATCGTAGACTCTTGCAAGCAAGACACTTTCTACTGTCGTCTCTTTCTGTAACTTACTGGTTATACTTATGTAAATATTTATGTATATCTGTAGATTTGTAAACTAATGTACTTATGTCAATTTGTTATGTTTTATTCTCCTTTGTACAGCGCTACCAAAACCTTGTAGTGCCATAAAACTAAAAGATGATGATGATGATCATTTTATAAAAATAATCAGACTTTTTAATGTGATTTTTTGTTTTCAAAATAAAATTTAATATTAAAGTTATTTTAGATTAGATTTTATATTATGATTATTGATATTATGAAGTTGTTCATTATTTTGTCCCTGTTGCCGATACAACATTAGCACCATCTGCTGTTTATATTTGCTTAGGATGTCCAATAAAGGATAATATTTTGCAAACTGTCTACCACATTTATGTTCATAGTTTGCAAAGCAGTTGAGCTCTGGAACAATTTTCCACTTAGAAGTGTGAAATCCTTTATGGTTCGTTCACACTGCTGTGGAAAAAAGCCTTTTGTTTGTGTTCATATTTTTTCATTTGTAAAATTCAATTTCATGAATTTAATGAAGCCCTTACCTTGATAAATTCTGTAAAACCTAAGCAGAGGTTTGTTTTCTTTTTGAGGCCAAGTATTGTACGATTCCGGGTCCCTGTTTTGTTTTTTGTTCAGATTTAAAAAATTTTTTAAAAAAACTTTATTTTTTTGCACCTCTATATCATCATTGACAGTTTATAAGACTCTTTGGCTAAAGTCAGAAAACTATAATTTTGTCACATCCTTTTGGTCTAATTCAGAGTTTTTTCTTTTATTTTATTAGGCTATTCTGTTTTTTTTTTTTTTTTTCCTGTGTAAGCTATTCACTGCAGCGGAAATAATAGTCCCAAGAGGGATGTAATTCTGAAAAATACCTTGTATATGTGTACTGTTAAAACAGCATGTTGGGATATTTTTATTTTCACGAATTTTGGAAACAAAAATCCAGAGAGGTAGCGTGGCCGAGCGGTCTAAGGCGCTGGATTTAGGCTCCAGTCTCTCTGGAGGCGTGGGTTCGAATCCCACCGCTGCCAGTTGTTTTTTT
The DNA here is from genome assembly GCA_031769625.1 of Taudactylus pleione. Lineage (NCBI taxonomy): Eukaryota > Metazoa > Chordata > Amphibia > Anura > Myobatrachidae > Taudactylus > Taudactylus pleione. Next base: position 3,421,467 of record JAUIMM010000391.1, on the reverse strand, counting down.
TCTTCTTCTCTCTCTAAATAGTATTCATGTACAAATGCGATGCCAGTACTACCCAATGAGTACTGCCCAATGAAGTGGTGGACCATCTCATAATAAGAGTGTCTTTTTATGGCCTAACAAATAGCAGACTACAACTGTTTGAAAGTGGACATGTGTGCATGTAATTTGGGATGCCTGTGTTTGACGCCAGGCCAATACAGCATGTTTATTTTTTTGTTTTGTTTTATAAAACTCAAATTATCATTAGTGAAAGCCTGTAAGACGGACAGTGCTGAAATACTGAACTGGTGGAAATTGGGATCGGAACTGAAGAGTGAGACCGTGCCCTTACACCTCAGTTTACAGTCTGTGTACAGGTTTATTTTCAAAATTAAGATCTGCTGTATGTTTGACATGAGCTTCTCCTATTCTTTGGTCATAGATTTGATGGCTGTGCCATACTTTTCACTTAGGGGCTTTTTGCTGTACACGAAGCGGCTCACGCACGTTGAACGTTCTATTTTCTCTGGTCGAAACGTCCATTGTCAACTATTTCTAACCCTACAGTGTATCTAATGTATTTTAGGCTGTGTCGGGCCAAATAAAGTCAGGGAACAGTCTGCATGCCGGCAAAAAATGGTTAGCGCATCAGTGGCACTGCATTCAATGGGAATGAGGGAGGATGTCAGCCTTGGCGATAACAGCTGGTGAGAACATGGCAAGTTGCCTGGTCCTTCTATCATCTTCAACATTCCGCCTTCTTGATCTGCCTCTCCTTCTCAAATTAATACTCTTATGATATGCTATTGCTGGTGTATTTCTATTTTTTAACGCTACCAACGTGTAAGCCAGCTTGTTCCATGGGAATTGTGTGGCGCGTTTCAGCTGATATATTTCGTCAAAATCAGGCGCAAAAAATAATCAGAGACAGAAGATTCTGGAATCAGGATTTTTCATATCTTCATCTAGTGTTCACACTAGCTCCGGCGGCAGGCAGGGCGCCGGAGCCAGGGAGGGCACCCAAAAAGGGGGCGTGGCCATTGAAAAGGGGGAGCTTTTTGCCTTCCAGAAGGAGGGCAGAGCGCAGCACCCCGTTAAAACAGCCTAGCGGGAACGCTATCTTCATCATCGTCACAGTGGTGAAGCTCTGTTCAGATATACAAAAAAAGAGGCAGCCATACTGTGTTGCTTTATCCAGAAGATGGTGCGTCTTTCCGCTAAGTGTTCAGCAGAGTGGTGCTCCTAATTGTGACTTACTCGTGGTACAGGGGTGGGGAACCACCCAGAATATGATCAGGTTATTATTATATTATCAGATATTGCAAATGTAATTTCATATCTTGTGTGTTTAAAGGCTGTCTCATAAACATACTTAAATCTACCGGAGATCGGTGTCTTTATTTTCTCTTGATCTAGTGCCCTCTATTTTATCTGTGTATTTCTATTATAACTATTCTAATTGTTTTTATTATTATTATTATTAATAATAATAAAAATAATAATAATGGAAATATTGGTAGTAGTACTGAAACAATTACCAACTGTCCAATGTCACACAATTAATAAATAAAACCAGGTATAATTAAGAAAGGTTGCAATATATGCAATACCAATAGGTATATTAGCCACTAGCCAGTAGGGAAAATTATTAACCAGTAACAAGTCTTCTTGATTTGGTAGCTCTTTGTAATGCGCCGAAAAAAACGCAGTCTTATATTATACAGCATAAGTGCTGATAACCAGCACATGCAACTCACAGAGGGCAGGGCCACAAAAATGGGGAAGGGATGGGGGGGGGAACTAAGGGGGCATGTGACCCGGGTGCCAGACTTGAGTGGGTGCCGGGGGAGAGGCTGCTGGGAGGCTAGGTTGCTGCTCTTGTGGGTTTGGAGCCGCATCCCGGCCTTGAGAGGCACAGGAACACTGTCAGTCTAATGTGGTGCCGGTCGCAAGCCAATCAGTAGTCGAGGACCGGCAGCCAATGAGTAGAGGCTGCTGGTCCGTGAGCTCCAATTGTTTCACGAGTGGTACCATATTACAATGACGGCAGTACTGACAGTTCCCCAGCTTATGGCAGCCCTGTCCTGCACCACCCCGAGCTTACCCACCGCACGGCCCTTGCAGGTAAGAGAAGGGAGATGGGGCTTAATGTAAAAGAGGCCTTATTGTGGATAATGTGTAAGGGGCATTACTGTGGCATAATGTATAAAGGCCATTACTGTGGCATAATGTAAAGGAGCCTTATTGTGGCATAATGTGTAAGGGGCATTACTGTGGCATAATGTATAAAGGGCATTACTGTGGTATAATGTAAAAGGAGCCTTATTGTGGCATAAAGTGTAAGGGGCATTACTGTGGCATAATGTGTAAGGGGCATTACTGTGGCATAATGAATAAGGGGCATTACTGTGACTTAATGTATAAGGGGCATTACTGTGGCATAATTGTGGTAAGGGGCATTAATATGGCAGAATGTGTTGTAAGGGACATTACTGTGTGGCATAATGTGTTGTAAGGGGCATTACAGTGGCATAATGGGTTATAAGGGTCATTACTGTGTGGCATAATGTGTTATAAGGGGCATTACTGTGTCACAAAACCACACACCCTTTTTGTTCTCTATGTTATATTTTTTGGGGGGGCACCAAAAATCCTAGTTTCGGCCCTGCAAAGGGCAACCCTTTAAAGTTTAATAAAGACTTAAGCGCTAAATACGAAAGGACAAAGGCCCTCATTCAGAGCTGCTCGTTAGCGGCAGTACGCTCGTTCCGAGCGATGTTTGCACATCTGCGCATGCGTACGGTTTTTAGTACGCATGCGCGAACCAGTCAGTGCGGCCAAAAATCGTTTGTACGCTATATAGCGAGTGCCTGCTATTTTGAGTGACAGAATGAGGCGTATGTGGGTGGTAACAGGGGAAGGTGTTTGAAAATGGGGAGTGGAGATCCGAACGCAGGCGTGCTTAAAGGTCAAAACGGGCGTATTATGGGTGTGCATAATTAATACAGCAGCGTCATTGACCACGTCACTGGGTTATTTTCTAGCCAGAACTGCTCGCAAATTTGTGGTAGCAAACACCAACCACAAGAATAGCGAGCAGTTCATACGCTGGTCGATGTACTCGATTAATCTAATAAATAGCGGACATGACGTATGGTGCGAGCGGCCAGGGGGCGTTTTTAACAAATAAACGAGCGTATGTTTTGCACGCTCGTTCAGACTTAGAGGCGTGAACAGACTGCAATTTGCGAACGGATCATTTGAATAGCCACCCCTTGTTTTTGAACGAACGACCGCAAATAGCGAACGGCTCTGAATCAGGCCCAAAGATTTTCTCACAGAGGCCAAGCAAATGTTGCCGCCATATTCCAAGCTGCAATTTTTTTTTTCAAGTCATAATCAAACTGGTTTTGCCTTTAGGGTACAAACTTCTACCTATTATTACCCCCTCCCTCCCACCCTCCATGTGTTGGCCAGTAGGAATTTCTCAAGAACACCAAATCAAGACCAACAGGGAACACATGGAAAGAGGACGTCCAACAATTTTCAAGATGTTCCACGTTAGTGAATGCCGAAGTATTGTACTATGTGGATTTTTATCTTTTCGCCTTTATTTACAGTGATGCATACACAATATTTTAGTTACAATCTTTTTACACACTTGGGGGTACGTTGTACTAAAAGCATACTAAACGGGAGAAGCTTAGTAAGGTTCACACAGGTTAAAAATTGAGAGGAGAAATCATTTTAATTTGGGCGCAGGGCAGTCAGCAGTCAATCAGGTGAGGCGCCTATCCTCAACCAATCAATGAGGTTGCAAACAATATGGCCTACTTTATCGTCAAGTATAGCGCTGCACACGGTCTTGAAAGTTCATCCAAAGAAGCCATTTCTGCGAGGCTGGAGTTGCAAATTTTTCAATCATATGATCTTCAATCAATGGAAATATCTCCCAGGACACAGCAATCGGCCTGGCAAACCAACTCCAAGTTTTAGAGACTTTGGAAAATACCACAGAAGAATACGGTCTACTATACTGTACTAAATGCGCCACAGAGGTGGAAGAGTCATCTTTGGATTTTCATCTTGCATTGCTTTTGTGAGACGATGCCCACAAAGTATTGGAGAGAATACAAAACATCTCTTGGGTGGATCGAGGTTTCCAGAGAAAACAGTAAAAACAGTAGAAAGTCTGTGAAACATTGCAATGACTCTGCGGAGATCTTAGCTTCTGTTGGGGGTATCGCTGACAGAGGCCGATGCACCAGGGAGGACAAGGTGGTCACTTCATTTGTTGCTTTTTCACTATGTCCCTTTCCATTTCCAGCTTCTTCCTCCTCCTCTCGGGAATTTCATCGAGACTGATGCCGTGGTTGCTGACCCTGTAATAGGTGAGATGGATGAGAGGCCAGAACAGAGAAGGCTCCTGGCACAGAGTTGAGCTTCATAATGACCAGAGGTCGGATAATAATGCAGAAATGGAATGTAGTCATGGCGCCAACATTTACATGTGAAAAGTTGACATTCTGCACGGACGGCAGTAGAGAATTAAGTTTAGGCTATGGGAGGGGAGGGGTATGCACTAGATGAAGGGCTAGGTTGAGGCTGCGGGAGGGGAGGGATAGACACCATGGGGAGGGTTGTGGTTAGGCTACCGAAGGGGAGAGTTGGGTATTTGGGGATGGGTTAGGCACTAGGGGGAAGGTTAGGGTAAGGCACTAGGTGTAGGGTTAGGTTATGGGAGGGGAGGGATAGGCACTAGATGAAGAGCTAGGCTTAGGATGTGGCAGGGGAGGGTTAGGCACTAGGGGGAGGGTTGTGGTTAAACTGCGCTGCGGGAAGGGAGGGTTAGGCTAAGGAAGGGGAGGGTTGGGTACTGGGGGAAGGGTTAGGCTAGAGAAGGGAAGTTAGGGTTAGGGTAAGGCACTAGGGGGAGGGTTAGGGAAAGGCATTAGGGGGAGTGTTAGGGTAAGGCACTAGGGGGAGGGTTAGGGTAAGGCACTAGGGGGAGGGTTAGGGTAAGCCACTAGGGGGAGTGTTAGGGTAAGGCACTAGGGGGAGGGTAAGGGTTAGGCTACGGGAGTGGAGGGTTAGGTGTAGGCTGTGGGAGGGGAGGGGTAGGCACTAGATGAAGGGCTAGGTTTAGGCTGCGGGAGGGGAGGGATAGACACCATGGGGAGGGTTGTGATTAGGCTGCGAGAGGGGAGGGTTAGGCTAGAGAGGGGAGGGTTAGGATTAGGGTAAGGCACTAGGGGGAGGGTTAATGTTATGCTATTAAGGGGAGGTTGGGGTAAAGCTACATAAGGGAATGGTTAGGGTAAGGCACTAGGGGGAGGGTTACGGTAAGGCACTAGGGGGAAGGTTAGGGTAAGGTACTAGGGGGAGGGTTAGGCACTAGGGGAGGGTTAAGGTTAGACACTTGGGGGAGGGTTAGGGTAAGGCACTAGGTGAGGGTTAGGCTATGGGAGGGTTAATGTTAGGCTATGGAAGGGGAGGTTGGGGTTAAGCTACATAAGGGGATGGTTAGGCACTAGGGGAGGGTTAGGGTAAGGCACTAGGGGGAGGGTTAGGGTAAGGTACTAGAGGGAGGGTTAGGGTAAGGTACTAGGGGGAGGGTTAGGGTAAGGCACTAGAAGGAGGGTTAGAGTAAGACACTAGGGGAAGGGTTAGGGTAAGGCACTAGGGGGAGGGTTAGGGTAAGGCACTAGGGAGAGGGTTACGGTAAGGCACTAGGGTGAGAGTAAGGCACTAGGGAAGAGTTAGGGTTAGTCACTAGGGGGAGGGTAAGAGTTAGGCTACGGGAGTGGAGGGTTAGGTGTAGGCTATGGGAGGGGAGGGGTAGGCACTAGATGAAGGGCTAGGTTTAGGAGGCGGGAGGGGAGGGATAGACACCATGGGGAGGGTTATGGTTAGGCTACCGGAGGGGAGAGTTGGGTTCTGGGGAAAGGGTTAGGAACTAGGGGGAGGGTTAGGGAAAGGCACTAGGGGGAGGGTTAAGGTAAGGCACCAGGGGGAGGGTTAGGGTAAGGCACTAGGGGGAAGGTTAGGGTAAGGCTCTAAGGGAGGGTTAGGGTACGGCACTAGGGGGAGGGTTAGGCACTAGGGGGAGGGTTAGGGTAAGGCACCCGGGGGAGGGTTAGGGTAAGGAAATAGGGTGAGGGTAAGGCACTAGGGGAGGGTTAGTCACTAGGGGGAGGGTAAGGGTTAGGCACTAGGGGGAGGGATAGGATTAGGCTACGGGAGTGGAGAGTTAGGCTACATTCTAATATCGACATTTCATCGGTGTTTGCCGTGACTAATGTCGATGTGATCAATGTCGAAATGTCAGGCATGTCGACATCATGACAATGTTGAGACTCATGTCGACAGGGAAAATGTCGACAAACTATAGCACACCCGCAAAAAATCTATACAAGATGTGACCATGGTGTAGCGGTACGTTGGGCGACCATAGACGTCAGAAAGAATAAAGAGACTGAATTATTGACTCTTGAGTTATTTCCTATAATAATATTTCCCAGGGAGGCGTTAGGATTAGATGGGGAGATGATGATCAATAATGAGGGATGGGTCTGTGCTATGTTTTAATCCTGACCATGCCCAACATTGACACAACAGCCATCAAGAGATGTTTGACTCAAAAAACGGATTCCTGTGACGAAGACAACTATGGAGGGTAGAAAACGAGTTTGAGAGGGAACGGACATGGCCACAGAAGCTTACTCACCCCGGTAATATATCTGGCGGTGTGGGTAAGGGTTTATTGAATCCTTGTTTCCCTACCAGCCAGAATGTGTCTTCCACTCCTTTACCCTACATACAGAAACACAAGTGGAATTGCTGAACATTTGTGGAGAATGGGAAGTGTCTTAACCACCAAGCAGAATAGTAACCGATTACCTTGAGCTCAGTTTTACCCCTCACTTCCGTTCGGTATCCTTCTTGCAAAGACCTCAGGATGTTCACCGTGCTGACATTCACATGGACTCGATAAGCTGGGGGAGGACGGGATCAGTCAAGATGCGATGAGACAATAACATTTTAATTGTGTAGATTTAAATCAGTTCAGAATGTAACTATTTTGTGCCTGAATTTCTCCCAATGCAGGTCTCAGGCTTCCTATGTATTGTACACCATGGATTGCAGACTCTTCTAGGGTAGAATGTCTCTATATTATGTACAAAAAAAGCTTTTCTTCTTCTTCTACTTATTATACTTGTGTGTTAATCTGTATGAAGACTGGAAAAATTTGGCAAAATGTGATAGATTAATGAAAACGGACAAAAATTTCCGTCAGAAAAGAAAAACCCCATGAGTCCATCCAGTCTAACCTTTTTGGTGTTTTCTGGTTGTTATATTGTTATATTTTAGTACTAAGGGGGAGAGAGATGAAGTACCAATCTATCAGCTTGTGGTATTTTTCAAACACAGCCTGTAAAATGACAGTTGGGAGCTGATTGGTTGGTACTTTCCAAGGCTTAGTACATCTACCCTAAGTGTCTTAACAATACAAGTATGTTTGCACCATGTGTTTTTGAATTCTATAACTGTATTAGCCCCCGCCAAAACTGACTGAAGACTATTAATTATTTTTATATGATATTACTACTAATATTTAATGTAACTACCACCCTTTATGTAAGAAAACAACAACATAATTTGCAGATAAAGTTGCTTAAGTAACCAAGCGGATGCCATTTTCGGTGGCCAATCTGGGCCTCATTTAGCATCAGACATAAGTCCTGGTAGGAGGTGCACATGTCCACTTTGGCAAAAAACAGATTTCATTGTAGGCGGTGGGGGTGGGGGATTTTAAAATGTGTGGAGTAGACTTTCAGGTTGTTGGCATGACCTCAATATCTCAGAGTTGCAGTCTGACAATACAACAGTCCAGTATTTGTGTGCTACATGCAATAGCCGCCAGTATACAATGGCGACGAACACTTACGAAGACCCGTGGATTCCATACGAGATGCAGTGTTGACAGTGTCACCAAAGAGGCAATACCGTGGCATTGTCAGTCCAACCACTCCAGCTACACATGGTCCTACAGGAAACATGCAGAAGAAGAACGTGCTTAAGAAAGAACATACGTGGGGAGGCGGATGTGTGAGAAGAGGAAGGTGGAGATGGCCAAAAAGTGATTCACCAAGAATGCAGAACATTAGGACAAGGGAATAGAAGTAAGTGGTGGAGGCCAGAATTGCCTTGTGCCCAATACACTGATGGCGCACTGCTTTCTCACCAGAGTGGAGCCCAATGCGTATTCGGACCGGGACATCCGGCATGTGTCTCATTTTAAATGATCCCACAGAGCTTAGGATATCCAGGGACATGTTCGCAATCTCTGCCGCATGACGAGTCCCATTTCTTTTTGGAAGGCCTGAAGCCACCATGTAGGCATCGCCAATGGTCTCCACCTTTTGAAGGGGAAAAAAAAAAAAAGTGGATCACTCTCTCTCCCAATAGGAAAAAACTAAAGGCCGGGCATTATCTCCATTTTGAAGATATCCATAAATAGAAAGGGGTGGAGTCAGTTACCTTGTAAACGTCATGGGATCCAATGATGGCATCGAAAAGTGTGTACAGGTCATTGAGAAGGTCCACGACTTCAATAGGGTCACTTAGGGAGGAGATGGTCGTGAAACCTACAATGTCACTAAAGTAAATAGTGACCTGGTCAAAATGTTCCGGCTCCACAGGGGCGCCCGTCTTCAGGGCCTCAGCTACAGATCTGCGGGAGAACATTTTTCACAATTTAAGAGAAGGCTAAAAAATATAACGGACAACATTGACAATAACTCTTTTGGTCGCAGTTCTCCTGCACCACCCAAACTTCGTACAGCGCTCATTGTATCAGTGAATCCCCAGCCCCAAGTGTCTCCTGTATTCTCATCTCTCCACTTACGGTGGAAGCATCTGGGTGAGAAGCTTGTCCGTCTTCTGCTTCTCAACCTCCAGCTCCTCTGTTCTCTCTCGGATCAGGTCTTCCAAGTTACTAGAGTACTGCTCCAGCATTCGGAGCATTGAGTCGATGATGTTCGTTTTGCGGCCGCGGTTTATATTCTTAAACTGAACGAAAAAATGAAAGGAGAAAAGCTTAAAAACAGTGAAAAAACAAAACAAAAAGACCAACCACATAAAATGTTTGGCTATGTACCAGCAACAGTGAATGGGATACTGTTCTGAAGGCGAGAGATAGGGAAATTTTTGATTTCAGATCAGCCTAAGCTTTGTGAATTTTTATGTCAGTGATCTTGGACAAACTGGTGAATGTTTTTATGCAATTTTTGGCTACTGTCCAGTGATATAATAATTATTATAATGCTTATATTTATTAATGAGCAGCTCTGAAATAATCTAAGGTGAGAACATTTGAAAATGATAAGAATCATTACCTGGTCAAAAATTTGGTCTATCACCGGTCGTCTATCTGGATGCTCACTCCAGCACTGCTTCATTAAATGGATACACTCGGGGGGAGCCTGGTCAAGGGACACCGAGGGGCGGCATAACGGGGGAGGGCGACGGACCTTACGGATTATTTCTGCCGAGTCAAAGGGTGGATGAAGGGAGCAGAGGAACAGAGAGGAAGATCATCATCATCATTTGGGAATTATAAAAGCAGAAGTGAAGAGAGAGGAAGAGAGAGGATGAGCAGGGTAAGAGAGAATAGACTGGACATGCAGTGCCCAACTTACCCTCAGCGGAGAGTTCCAGCATGCAGTAAGGAGTGCCCCGTATAATAACTTCCTGCGTTATAATAGCAAAACTATATATGTCTCCTTTGAAGCTGCCTCTCTGACATAGTATCGGGTCACGCAAGAGTTCTGGGGCCGTCCAGAACAGGTCTGAAATGACAATATACTTCATGAGGGGGGAGACGGAATGTTAAGGGTCAAGATGAAGTTGAATGATGATATTGCTAATGACACTCACATCTGATGACTAGTAATGGTGGCATACCTTCAGGCATGGACTTGGCTGGTGTCAGTCTCTGAGCCTCATACAACTCATTCATTCCATGGTCTGTCACTTTAAGGACAAATCTCCCGTCTACCACACAGTTCCTAGACTTGAGACATCCATGAGTGATCTCACGGTGATGAAGGAACTTTAAACCCTGAAATAATGCACAGTGGGAAGAAGTGGGAATAAGACTCTATATTACCCCCATGGGATCATTCCAGGGGGCTTCCATCACTGTTCATCACCCTCTTATCCTGCAGACCCTTCACTCCATTGGTTGTCGTGACATGGATATTAGATCACTTCAGACACATCCAACAGCTCCTTCAGCATTTACCTCTATCCGCGTTCTCCCCTCCACTCGTGCAACACTGCTTAACTCTTCTTATTCTGTCCATCTCTCTGTTCCCAGAGTCTCTAACTCCCCTCAGATATACCGTACGGTCTATAACGCCACCATTTCTCTAGTCTCCCATGCCCGCTACCTTGGTGTCACACTTGACTCTGCCCTCTGCTTTATTCCTCACATTCAGTCTCTCGCCAAGTCCTGTCACTTCCACCTTCTGAAGATTTCCAGAATAGACTCTTTTCTAACCCAAGATTCTACCAAAATGCTTATCCTATCCCTTCCTGACTACACAACCACCTTCTGTCTGACAATGCCCTCACCTATCTATCCCTGCTGCAATCCATTTTAAATGAGACTTCTCTTCTCTTTGCTGCACCACTTTGCAAATCCCTATACTGGTTTCCTGTGTCCTCCAGAACCCAACAAAAAACTGATCACTTACAGGAACCTCACCACCATCAACCCTTCATCCATCTCAAAATGTTACTTCTAGTATCCTCTTATATCTATCTCTGACATGCGGTTTGCGTCATCTCTGGCAACCACCTCTCACTTCTGCAAACAAAACTTCTCATGTGCCTCTACCTATTTATGGAATGCACGATCAGACTCTGCCACAGCTTTCTAATCTTTAAATGATCTGTGAAATCCCATCTCTTTATTACAGCTCATCCTACTTCGACTTCCTTTGCTATAGTTTTATGTATGCCCTGATTTCCTCACTGTCTGGCACCACGGAGCAATGTGGTGCCACAGAGCCCAGCCCACCTTGATGAGGTCTAGAAGAAGTGAAGACTTGAACATCCAATCGAGCTTCATGTCTTGGTTCTGGATGAGGTCTTCCAGGCTGCCTCGGGAGCAATGTTCAGACACAACACCCAGGACGCCCATGTCATGGAACAGGCCCAGGTAAAGGTTCACATTCTCGTGGCGCAGATCGCGGAGCTGAGAAAGTAATCAATTACAACATGTTGAAGAGGAGGCAGCACAATATCTGCTCAGCTAATGAGGGACTCAAATCTGAAATCCACAGATGCAAATGCAAAACAACGATTGAGCAGCAATTGAACTTCTCAGCTCCTCTGCAGCACTAAAACTTAGCAAATTATATTTAAAGCAATAGTCGCAGAGCTCTGCCAGCTGACGGTCATCGTCCTTTGTAGCCATATTAAAAGCAACTGTATTACATTCTTCATTTCTATCATAAGGCAGTGGGAACAATGAATTAAAACCATTTACAAATGGGAAGCCAACGGTCGCAATGCCGACCGCCGTCTTCCCGACTGTCTAATTCCGGCAAGGTACAAATGACAGGCGTCGAAACCCCGACGCCTGTCATTAGACCTACGCCGGGAGCCTGACACACGGCTTAGCGATCGAAGGAAAGCCGGGCGCGGGCAGCCGCGGGGGGAAAGGCACCCCCCCCGGGAGGTTAGGGTTAGGCACCCCCCGGGAGACTTAGGCTTAGGCTGCGGGGCAGTTAGAGGGGGATTAGGCACTTTCGGGGGAAGGTTAGGGTTAAGCACCCCTAAAGGAGGGTTAGGGGGTAAAAAAAAAGGTTAGTTAATACTTACCTTTCTACTGCAGGGTCCATAGGGTATCCACAGGGATACCTTGGGGTATAGGTGATGGCTCTGCCGTCGGGCACCACATAGTTAAACTTTCGGTCCAAGGATGCACCGGGGCCTCCTCTCCTATACCCTGCCCCCAGGCCAAGGCATCCTCATTTTACCACTCCGACCCCCCGCTGACGCCGACCACCGGTACTGATCCAGGGAACTCAGCGGGCTCCTGGGGGGTCCAGCTAGCAGGGAACCCCCAGGAGGGCTGGGACTGTGGCCAGACTTCAGGGAGGACATTGAAGTAAGCAGCGGGCGTCTGCGGTAGGCGCCTGCTGAAGCACAGTCCTTATTTTTTCCCCAGGGTTGGGGGCTCCCTGGGGATGGCTGCTTGTGGGGCCAGGTACTATCCTGCGCTGCCACTGAACCTCTTGGATAGGGGGCTGGAGTGGCGCGGAATCGCGCTCCAGCATTCTAGAGGTTATATGCATGCCAGGGGAGCTCGCTTCCCTGTTCAGCACAGGCGGCGCCTCCCCCGCTGCACACAAACCGCTTTTCTCATTGAGTTCAGCGGGCTGTCCCAGCGTTACTCTCCCGGGCCCGCCCACTCAGAGTTCTCAGACGGCCATCTTTTTTGTGCAATACGCTGGTCTCTACATGCGGTGCGGTGCCAGGGCCCCCCCTCATACCTCTCCTCCACAGGTCAGTGAATGCTGCGCTTTTTCCTTTTAGACATAGATCTATAGGTTGATAATAGCGCTATAGGCTGTTTTCTGCTTTGTGTGTGACCTATGCTAGCGCTGTGTGTCTGATTTCTACTGTCAGACATTTTACTAATCTTCCTCCTATGGGGGTCCCGGGACTCAGAACCCCCTGCGAAACCTGGGCGAATTTGCTGTCCGCTAAGGTGCAGAACCTGAGGGACACGTTACATGATCCTCCGCCTAGGCCTGCTAAGAGACTGTTTTTGTCACAGTATAATGATGCTGTTGACAAAGTCTACAATATTTATTCCAGGTCTAATTCGAGGCCATGCTAAATCATGGATGATGGCCTGCCTGCAGCTACATCTTCGTATGCTTATTTTAAGCAATTTAAAGGTAAGGTCGCTATTTTTCCCCTATCTGGCCAGTTGGTGGATCATTTAGAGGAAGCGTGGCAGTCTCATGGGAAAAGATTTAAATCTCAAAAACGGCTGGCTTATGCATACCCTTTTGCAGATAATTATTTGACTAAATGGGAGTCTCCCCCCACCCAGGTGGATTCTCATGTGACTCGTTTAGTGAAGAGTGCAACTCTGCCTACGCCGTCCATGTCATCTCTGACTGATGCCACGGACCGTAGGGTGGAGGTTTGTCTCAAGTCCATTTGCTCCATTGCCGGTGGTGCCTCCTGACTGGCCATGGCCATCTGCTGGGTGGTCCGGGCCATGGAGAGTTGGGTGGATGCTCTGGAGGCGTTTTTTCCTCCAGAGGCTTCCAGTGAGCAATTCGTGCTGGGATTCGAAATTCAGCTGTGTACATTAATGAAGCAGCTTTGGATATTGGCCTACTTGCATCAAGGATTTTCGCAGCAGCAGTTTCTGCTCCTTGTGGTTACGGTCTGGGAGAGCGGATGCTGAATCCAAGAAGGGATTAGCATGCATACCTTATAATGGCCAGGTTCTGTTTGACACTGATTTGGACGGCAGCCATATCTGCTTGTCTTCCATCTTCTCCAGCCCCATCTGGGCCAGGGACCTTGTCCTTTTGGCCTTGTCGTCCCAAGGGTAAGCCTAGGGTCAGTTCTTTTTGAGGCCCTCCGGGACCAAAAAGGTTGCTTAACCCAGGAAACAGGCTTGGAGCACTAGGCGTCCAGCCACCAAGCTGGATGACAAACCCTCAGCCTGACAGAACAGGCCTCCCCTTGGGGGACCCCAGGGTGGGAGGCCGACTTCTACAATATGCCCAGTGCTGGTGTCTGACCATAGCAGACACTTGAGTAAGGGAAGTGGTCTCTCGGGGGTAGGCCCTCTCCTTCCGTAGCAGGCCTCCCCAGCAATTCTTTACTAAGGGCTTCACCTCAGACACGCTCTATGCTCTAGTCAGGGGTCATAGTGTGGTCCCGTTTCCTCAAAGGGGGACGGGTATTATTCCAACCTCTTTCTGGTACAGAAACCAAATGGTTCCTACCGTGCTATTCTCAACCTAAAGTCCCTAAACAAGTTTCTCAGGGTACCCCGAGTCATGGAAACCCTACGTTCCATTATTTTGGCTATGGAACCTGGGGATTTTGTGGTGTCGCTGGATGTTCAGGATGCTTACCTCCATATCCCAATTGCAGCAACTCATCAACGGTGTCTCCAATTTGCTGTGTTGGATCACCTTTACCAGTTTCAAGCTCTACTGTTTGGGCTCCCTACGGCACCGTGGGTGTTTACTGAGGTCATGGCGGCCCACCGGCGCTTACAGCGGGTTCGCCTACTATCTTCCCTGGACTACCTTCTCCTATTGGCTGGGTCTCCAGAGGTGTTTTGCTGCCATCTGCAACTGAAGATATCTGTGTTGCAGGCTCACGGCTTGCTGATCAATTGGAAGAAGTCCTCACTCATCCCATCCCAGAGAGGGCTATGTCTGGGTGCACTGTTGGACTCTCTTCAACAGAGGATCTTCCTGATGGAAGAGAAGATCTCTGTGTTACAGACAAGGATGCGCACTTGTCTCCACAGTTGCTGAGTATCCATTCACTCAGCGATGAGATTACTGGGCTCCATGGTGTCAACATTTGACATGGTGGAACATGCCCAGTTCCACTCCAGACCCCTGCAGAGGTTGCTTCTCTCCAGGGGGGACAGATTGCCCGGTTGAATAAGGACCAGAGGTGCGCCTGTCTCTGACCTGGTGGTTACAGACGGAGCATCTCAACAAGGGACGCCCGTTTTGGATTCCAGATTGGGTCCTTCTGAGGACAGATGCCTGTCTCCGGGGTTGGGGCGCAGTGACTGGTCCACACGTACTTCAGAGATGGTGGACCATAGAATCGAACCTACCAATCAAAGTACTGGAACTTCGGGTGGTGTTCTGAGCCCTACAACACATCAGAATCTTCACGGGAATCCCGTGCACGTTCAGTCAGACAACGCCACCATGGTGGCTTACATAAATAATCAAGGAGGAACTCTAGGTTGGGAGGCAGGCAATCTCCCAGCCATGTCGGAGGTGTTCATTCCAAGAGTACTCAACTGGGAAGCGTTCTTCCTCAGCCGTTTCGACGAGCATCCAGGGGAATGGTCTCTTCACCAGGATGTGTTTCAGCTTCTAGTGCACAAGTGGGGTCTTCCCAAAATAGACCTGATGGCCTCCAGACACTACCGCAAGCTGCGGGTGTATGGGTTCAGAGCAAAGACGCAGGGTTCCCCTGGTAGACGCTCTGGCAGTTCGGTGGACCTTCCAGTCTGCGTATCTGTTTCCTCCGTTCTCCCTTCTTCCTCGATCCTTCGCAAGTTCAAGCAAGAAGGGGGCAAGATCCTGCTGGTGGCTCCAGCTTGGCCCAGACGTCACTGGTTCTCAGATCTTTAGAGTCTCTCCATCGACACTCCGTTGCCGTTGCTTCAACGTCCGGACCTGTTGTCTCAGGGTCCTTGCCTTTACCCGGTTCTGGGTTGTTTGTCTTTGGCGGCGTGGCTCTTGAGACATCCCTCCTAAAGGCAAAGGGGTTCTCCAGCCATGTGGTGCATACCATGCTTGGAAGTCCGTTTTTGCCAGGATTTACCACAGGGTGTGGCATACTTACTTTGACTGGTGTCGCCTCAGGGGGTACGACTCCAGGCTCTGTCATGTTGCCCTCCTTTTCTGATTTTTTGCAGGAACAGGGCGGTACTTAGGACTCGCCCTGGTTTCCTTCCTAAGGTGCTCTCTAGTTTCCACATTGACAGGGAAATTATAGTACCTGCCTTTAACTCACCAGACCTTTCAGCAGGTGAGGCCTCATTGGATGTGGTACGTGCCCTTAGTATCTACATGGACCGTACTAGTTCCCTTCGGAAGTCGGACTCTTTGTTCGTCCCCTATGTTTCCATAAGAAGGGTTGACCGGCCAATAAACAGTCGTTGGCCAGGTGGATTCACTTGGTGTTCTCTGAGGCTTGCACTCATGAGAGCCTTCAGTGCTGCACTTTGTTTCTGCTCATTCGACTCGGTCTGTGGACCCCTCTTGGGCAGCTTGCCGTGGCGCCTCAGTTGTTCAGCTTTTGTAAGGCGGCCACGTGGTCTTCTGTCCATACCTTTGTAAGGTATTATGCATTTGATACCTTTGCCTCTCAGGATGCTTCCTTCGGGCGGCAGATTCTCCTTTCTGCACAGGAGCGTCCCCACTCTTGAAGGTACTGCTTTGGGACATCCCCAAGGTATCCCTGTGGATACCCTATGGACCCTGCAGTAGAAAATAAGAGATATGATAAGAACTTACCTTTGTTATCTCAATTTCTATGAAGTCCATAGGGTTCCACAGGGCGCCCACCCTGTTGCCCTGTGCTTCAGATGGGTTTTGTTCTGGTCACCGGTTTCCCGTCTCCTTCTATGTGAGAGTGTGGTTCTTGTGTGTTCCAGACTTTCTTCTCTCTGTTCTTTCCTCCTCCGGCCTATGGCTTGGTACGAAAATGAGGATGCCTTGGCCTGGGGGCGGGGTATAGGAGAGAAGGCCCCGGTGCATCCTGAGACCGAAAGTTTAACTATGTGGTGCCCGACGGCAGAGCCATCGCCTATACCCCAAGGGATCCCTGTGGAACCCTATGGACTTCGTAGAAATAGAGATAACAAAGTTAAATTCTTACCATATCTCATATTTTTATAGCTTTGGGATCTTCAGCCCTGCCCGGCTTCCGCTGTCGGGGTTTGAACTGATTCCTTTACAAACCATTATTATCAATGGGAGGGAAACAACCTAGATAAAAATATAATTTTGGTATTTACCGTTAAATCCCTTTCTCCGAATCCATAGGGGACACTGGAGTATGTACACTGGGGTATAGACAGGTGATGAGTGGAGCCTGACACTTTAAATGTATTTAGAATTGTAGTTGGCTCCTCCCCATCTATATCCCACAAGCCTCAGTTAAGATTAACCAAGTCCAAGTGGAGACGGAGAGCAGCGCAAGAAGAAGGAGAAGGAGGAACCAACAAGGAAAACAAGAACCAAGGACCGAAACAGCAAATTAAGCTATAACAACCAAGACACAGTAGGCACTCAACGTGACACTGAAACATACCAAGAACACTGCAGCAAGGAACAGCGCGCCGAAGGGCATCCTGTTTTCTCCTTCATCCACTAGAGGACAATGGAGTATGTACACTGGGGACATACCAAAGCTGACCTCCCGGGTGGGAAGGCAGAACCCTGTGACCAAAACCTGAGAGTGAACAAAAGGGAAGTAACCCTGCAGACCGTAACCAACGTACAGGAAGGGAAATGCAATCCTGCCGGAAACAGGTTGGGTTCAAAACTAGGAACCTCACAAATAAAATGCAGCCTGCATAACCACCTGGCCAACCACTGCCATAGAACCAATCAGCAAGGGAAGAAGTAATCTGCTTGTCCCACAATCCAGGAGATCCCCACGGAACGTCAAAAGAACAGAGCAGAAATTAAGGAAGGCTGACCATGGACCCATAAACCCGACAAAAGCTAGGCTAACCCTGTCAGGAGGCATGATAGAGCACAAAGCAAGCAAACTGGTTTGTATGTGGAAGCAATATTAAAAAATTAGACTCTAGAAGTAATGATCTGTAATGACGGTGAGGATGCATCGTCAGCCGACAAAACAAGAACCACAATGAGTTGAGGAATGTGGAAAACAGGGGCCAGCAGTGGCTAATGGCCAGCTGCCTGTTAAGCCCAGCCCAACAAAAGAAGAAGGGAGTGTGACAGGACAGAGCAACAACTCAGTCCCCCCACCATGCTGAAGCGAAAATAAACCACAGAACGTTTCCAAGACAATAGTGAAGATTCGCCAAGACTAAGGAGTAAAAAAAAAAAAACTGATTGAAGAACAGTCAAAGCCAAGTGTGAGATCTTAGCAGACATCAAAAGAAGCACCAAAGTAGACTAGACCAGAAGAAGTCTCTGTAGAACTGGTGTAACCTGGTAACAGAGCCAACTAATATCAAAGAAGATGCAGCCTGAGCGAAGACCAGTATACATTCCAGCCTGGGGAACAGAAGACTATGGGACAGCTTAAAGGAGATAGCCGAGAAGCCGCTGCCTTCACATCAAGAGACATAAGACTTCCAAATGTGATGATAGTGCACAGCCAACACTGGTTGCCTGACCCAAAGCATAGAATGAAGAACAGCTTCCAGGATATAGTTGTGCCGAAGGAACGTGGCGTCAACCAACACCCTGGAAAGAAAACATTGAACGGGCCCTGCTGAGGAAAGGCCAGCTGGTACTGTGACTACACAGATTTTATTTTTTTAAATTTTTTTAATAAGTAGCAGAAATTTTGAGAACCAAGCTCTGCTAAGGCAAGCCGGAGCACTCAGGAGGACTGCCGAGGCATCACGGGGGAAACAAGGGAGGGTTCAGTAACAGATGCGGACAATAGATCCTAAATTTAGACCCATCTTTAGGGATACAATTCTTTTTAAACCCATGCAAGCACAGGAAGATCATACAAACTCCACACCGTCAGAGCTACAGTGGGAACTGAACCCAAGACCTGGGTTTGGACCGAGGACCGTTGGGTCAGACATGCATTAGTCCACTGACTAGACTATAATAAAGGCTATTCACTTACTGCTGAGAACAAGCACTGTAAGGTAGCATAGTTTTTTAAAACCATGTAAGGTTATGGCTGTAACCACTGTAGATGTCCTATACTGTCATACAGTGTGAGCAAAACTGACTATTGAACAGTAGCTCCCTTCTGAAAAACATTACCTGCTCTGCACAACCAAGTCTCCTCAGTGAAATGCATATGATTATTTCCTGAGACAATTCTGGCATGCCACCTGCCACGGTAGCCACCCATGCTGGAGTATCGGGAGGGAGCTGAATCAGCAGCCTCACAGATCTCACACAGAGCCCTGCTGTCACAGAGAGAGAAGCCTGTGGAATTTCTTTTTGCATCTAGTACAGCCGAAAAAACCTTCTGGCTATTTGAAGAGATAACTGGTTGGGGTTCACTTTTACAGGTCCACCAAAACCAAAATACAAGTTGGGCTATACACCAATCAGCACATCAACACATTAAATCCACCTGCCTCATATTGTATAGATCCTTTTGTGCCACCAAAACAGCTGTGACCAGTCTAGGCATGAGCTCCACAAGGTCTCTGAGGGTGTCCTATGGTATCTGGCACCAACACGTTAGCAGCAGATTCTTTAAATCCTGTAAGGTGTGAGGTGGGGCCTCCATGGCTTGGACTTGTTTTTCCAGCACATCCCACAGATGCTCCATCGGATTGAGCTCTGGGGAGTTTGGAAGCCAAGTCAACACCTTGAACTCTCATGTTCCTCAAACCATTCCAGAACAATGTTTGCAATGTGGCGGGGGGCATTATCCTGCTGTGACAGAGGCCACTGCCATCAGGGAATACCACTGCCATGAAGGGGTGTACTTAGTCTGCAACAATGTTTAGATAGGTGGCACGTGTCAGAGTAACATCCACATGAATGGCAGGACCCAAGCTTTCCCAGCAGAACATTGCACTGAGCGTCAAGCTGCTTCTGCCGGCTGCCTTCTTCCCATAGTGCTTCTTGGTGCCATCTCTTCCCCAGGTAAATGACGGACAGGCACCCGGCCATCCACATGATGTAGAGAAAACGTGATTCATAAGAGCAGGCCTCCTTCTTCCATTGCTCCATGGTCTAATTCTGATGCTCATGTGCCCATTGTAGGCGCTTTCGGCAGTGAATAGGGGTCAGCATGGGCATTCTGACCACTCTGCGGCTACGCAGCTCCATACACAGCAAGCTGCGATGCTCTGTGTGTCCTGATACCTTCCTGTCATAACCCGCATTAACTTTTTCAGCAATTTGTGCAACACTAGCTCTTCTGTGGGATAGGACCAGACCGGTTAGCCTTCACTGCCCACATGCATCAATGAGCCTTGGGCTCCCATCACCGTGTCGCCGGTACATCGGTTGTCCTATCTTGGATCACTTTTGGTAGGTACTAACCGCTGCATACCAGGAACACCCCACAAGACCTGCCGTTTGGAGATGCTCTGACCGGTTGTCTAGCCATCACAATTTGGCCCTTGTGGAAGTTGCTCAGATCCTTACACTTGCCCATTTTTCCTGCTAAAGGCTCACACACACTAGACGATTCTCATGCACGATAACAATATCGTTCAACGATATATCGTCCAGTGTGTATGAACTGAATGACCAACGATGCGCGCTCCCGCGGGTCGTTAACAATATCCCCAGTCGGCTGGACATGCAGCTCAATCTTGGGATATCGTTAATGATGCCATGCTGCCGAATGCTCCCCCCACTGTCGTTTTGTTGTGGCCGATGTCGGCACACCCGCCAGGTCCCGTCGCTGACGATATCGCTGCATACACACATCGTCTAGTGTGTATGTGGCATTACAACACATCAACTTCAAGAACGGAGTGTTCACTTGCTGCCCAATATCCCACCCCCTGACAGGTGCCATTGTAACGAGATAATCAATGTTATTCACTTCGCCTGTCAGTGGTTTTAATGTTATGGCTGATCACTGTATAAAAGGGCTAATAATAACATTCACAATCTATATGTTTCAGGGACTTATCAGAACTCAAGACATTTGAGAGAACGTTAATAAATAGATATTTACTTCCTGTCAGTGACGCCATTGTGGGACACTGCAGTCTGGTATTTTTCAATGTTATGAGTTTATTACTGACCTTTTCATGTAAGCCCACTTGCATTTTACGTTTAGTAACTTTGGGTTCCGCAGGCTATTAAAGTGATTTGGAGTTACAATGTCGGATGGAGACACTAAAGCAGAGTACATGTCCTCAGTTCAAGATCTAGCTGGACATCAAAATATTTTAACTTACTAGGATAATTTAATGATTCTTAAGGTGCATACACACACAACGATTATTTGAACGATTATCGATATCGTTTATCGTTCAATCATTGAAAAAAATCGTTCACGTTCTGAGTTAAAAGATGAACGATTATCGTTCGTGCGCGTTCACATTTGTAGTTCAGTCAGACTGAACGACTCAACGATTTTCAGTAAGGGAATATGCAAAAATCGTTTGTAGTTCAAAAAAAACGTTCATTACATTCAGTAAATGAACGATTTTAGTAAACGATTTTCGTTTATTTTTCCCCTTGAAAAAATGAACGAAAATCGTTTACTAAAATCCTTCATTTACTAAATCGTTGTGTGTGTGTATGCAGCTTAAGAGATATATTTACTAAAGGTCGATTTTAATATATTTAAAATCGATCAAAATCGATTAGCATCGGTGTTGTGTTTCTGGGGATAAATCACACATTTACTAACAGACAATTTTTGAATATTAGTAAAACAAGAGATATGGTAAGAACTTACCTTTGTTATCTCTGTTTCTACGAAGTCCATAGGGTCCACAGGGTTGACCTTGGGGTTATAGCTGGAACAGGATCCATGGGCACCACACAGTTAAGCTTTTAGCTCCCAGGATGCACTTGGGTCCTCCTCTATACCCCGCCCCCGAGCCACAGGCACCTCAGTTGGTAAGCAGCCTAGGCCGGAGGAGAATATGGAACAGAGAGAAGGAAGACTGGAACACACAAGAAACCATACTCACAGCAATGGGAGACGGAAAACCGGTGACCAGCCACACAGCCCATTTGAAGCCAGGTGCGTCAGGGCGGGCGCCCTGTGGACCCTATGGACTTCGTAGAAACAGAGATAACAAAGGTAAGTTCTTACCATATCTCTTGTTTTCTACTTC
Organism: Taudactylus pleione; assembly: GCA_031769625.1. Lineage (NCBI taxonomy): Eukaryota > Metazoa > Chordata > Amphibia > Anura > Myobatrachidae > Taudactylus > Taudactylus pleione. The sequence continues at coordinate 3,399,692 of JAUIMM010000391.1, read as the reverse complement.
AGGGTCCATAGGGGGTCCACAGGGTTGACCTTGGGGATGTCCCAAAGCAGTTCAACTAAGGGCGGGGACGCTCCTGTGCTGAAAGGAACACCCGGCGCCCAAAGGATGCATCCTGAGAGGCGAAGGTGTCAAACGCATAGAACCTCAAAAACGTTTGAATAGAAGACCAAGTGGCCGCCTTACACAGCTGAACAGCAGAAGCGCCACGTCTAGCAGCCCAAGAGGGACCCACAGAACGAGTGGAATGAGCCTTAACAGAGGCTGGCACAGGTAAACCCTCCTGTGCATAAGCCTCACAAATAACGGAACGAAGCCAACGGGCTAACGTTTGTTTGTTGGCAGGCCAACCCCTCTTGTGAAAACCAAAGAGGATAAACAAGGAATCAGACTTCCTAACCGAAGCCGTCCGGTCCACATAGATTCTAAGCGCCCGGACCACATCTAAGGAAGTCTCACCAGCTGAAATATCAGGGGACTGAAAAGCTGGCACAACAAGTTCCTGATTAATGTGGAACTTCGAGACCACTTTGGGCAAAAACTCAGGACGAGTGCGGAGCACCGCTCTGTCCTGGTGAAAAATCAGGAAAGGAGGGCGACAGGAAAGCGCCCCCAATTCAGACACCCTCCTGGCCGAAGCAATTGCCAGGAGAAAAACGGTCTTAAATGTCAGCCACTTGAGCTCCACCGACTCAAGAGGCTCAAACGGAGGACCCTGCAGGACCCGTAGAACCACCGCCAAGTCCCAAGGAGCCACAGGAGGCACAAAGGGAGGCTGGATCCTGAGAATACCTTGGAAAAAGGTGTGAACGTCCGGCAGCATTGCAATCCGCCGTTGAAACCACACAGACAAGGCGGAAACCTGAACCTTCAGAGATGCAAGGCGTAAGCCGAGGTCCAATCCTGATTGAAGAAATTCCAAGACCCTAGAAACTCGGAACACCTGAGGATCATAATTTCTGGACTCACATCACTGAAAGTAAGTGTGCCACACCCTGTGATAAATCCATGCTGAAGCAGGCTTGCGTGCCCTGAGCATGGTACCAATAACCGAACTGGAGAAGCCCCGAGACCTCAAGACGGCTGTCTCAAGAGCCACGCCGTCAAAGACAGCCGACCCAGATCCGGGTAAAGACAGGGCCCTTGAGACAACAGGTCCCGACGCTGAGGAAGAAGGTACGGAGCGTCGATGGAGAGGCTCCTGAGATCGGAGTACCAAGGACGTCTGGGCCACGCCGGAGCTACCAGCACTAGCGTGCCGCCGTCCTGCTTGAATTTCCGCAGAACCCGAGGAAGTAGGGATATCGGAGGAAACAGATACGCCAGGTGAAACGTATATTGCACCGACAGCGCGTCCACCAGACTTGCGCCTGCGTCTCTTGTCCTTGACCCGTAAACGGGCAACTTGTGATTGTGACGGGAGGCCATCAAGTCCAGCTCCGGCAGTCCCCACCTGTCCACGAGTAGCTGAAACACCTCTGGGTGAAGCGACCATTCCCCGGGATGCACGTCGTGACGGCTGAGGAAGTCCGCTTCCCAATTGAGGACTCCAGGGATGAAGACCGCCGAGATCGCTGGAATGTGACCCTCCGCCCAAGTCAGGATGCGAGACACCTCCGACATCGCTGCCCGACTGCGAGTTCCTCCTTGGTGGTTGATATACGCCACCATGGTGGCGTTGTCGGACTGCACCTGTACCGCCCTTCCGTGAAGAGCGGGGCCGGACGACTGCAGGGCCCTGTGTACAGCCCTCAGTTCCAGGATGTTGATGGGAAGAAGAGTTTCTTCCGCAGACCAACGACCCTGGAGAGACAATGAGCCGGTCACTGCCCCCCAACCCCGGAGACTGGCATCCGTCGTGAGCAGGACCCAGTCCGGGATCCAAAAGGGGCGCCCCTCGACCAGATGAGCTGTCTGAAGCCACCAAGCCAAAGATTGCCGAACGTCCGGAGACAACACCAGCACCTGAGAGCGGATCCGGTGAGGTAACCCGTTCCATTCCGATAGAATCAGCCCCTGCAGGGGCCGGGAATGGAACTGGGCAAATTCCACCATGTCGAATGTCGACACCATGGACCCCAGAACTCTCATAGCCGAATGGACTGACAGGCGGCAACTGCTCAGGCAACTGCGTATCCGCAGCTGTAGGGAGGCGACCTTCTCCGGAGTCAGGAAGATCCTTTGCTGACGCGAATCCAGCAGGGCTCCCAAATGAACCATCCGCTGTGATGGAATCAGGGAGGACTTTTTCCAATTTATGAACCACCCGTGTGCTTGCAGGCAAGCGATCGTCAGGTGGAGATGTTGAAGCAGTACCTCCGGGGAGCTCGCCAGCAACAGGAGGTCGTCCAGATACGGCAGCAGCCGTATATTCTGGTTCCGAAGATGTGCGGCCATGACCGCCATAATCTTCGTGAACACCCTCGGCGCCGTGGAGAGACCAAAGGGTAGCGCCCGGAACTGATAGTGGTGTTGAAGGATAGCGAACCTCAGATACCGCTGGTGCGAAGGTGCTATCGGAACATGGAGGTAGGCGTCCTGGATATCCAGGGACACCATGTAATCCCCCGGTTCCATCGCCAGAATGATGGAACGTAATGTCTCCATCCTGAACTTGGGAACCCTGAGGAATTTGTTCAGAGACTTCAAGTTGAGGATAGGGCGATGAGAACCATTGGGTTTCTGCACCAGAAACAGAGACGAATAATACCCCGTCCCTCGTTGTGATTGAGGAACGGGAACAATGACCCCTGCTTTCAGCAAGGACTCTACAGCCTCCTGAATCCGTAACGCCTTGGTCTTGTCCTGAGAAGGACTCGTGCAGAAAAACTGGTGGGGTGGTCTGTACCGAAAAGACAGGGCGTACCCCTGGGAGACCACTTCTCGAACCCAGGCATCCGTGGTGGTATTGTGCCAGCACTGGGCAAATAGAAGAAGTCGGCCTCCCACTCTGAGGTCCCCCAGAGGGAGGCCCGTCCCATCAGGCCGCAGGTTTATCTTCCTGCTTGGAAGAAGGGCGCCGTGCACTCCAGGCTTGCTTCTTGGGCTTAGAGGCAGTCTTACTCGCAGATTGTCTCGGGAAGGACTGACCTTTCGCCTTCCCCTGAACCCGAAAGGAACGAAAAGCCGAACTCCGAACCTTAGCAGGCAGTGCCGCCGAAGGGAGGAAGGCTGACTTGGATTTAGCCAGGGTATCCACAATTTTGTCCAAGTCCGGACCAAATAGTAATTCCCCATTGAAAGGTAAGGCCTCCAGGCCCTTCTTTGAATCAGAGTCCGCTCTCCAGGACCGCAACCATAAGGATCGGCGGGCAGACACCGCTGCAGCCGATACCCGCGAACTCAGCAGACTAGCATCTAAAGAAGCTTTTCCAATGTAAGAAGCAGCGTCCCTCATCTGTCCCAACAACGCCCGCTGGACATCCGGAGCGTCATCCGAGAAGGTATCTTCCAATGCATTGGCCCACCCCTCAATGGCCTTGGCCACCCAGGAGATGGCCATGGACGGTCGGGCCACCGCCCCGGAGAGGGAGTAAATAGACTTTAAACAAGTCTCAACTTTCCTGTCCGTGGGATCCTTCAGCGAGGATATCGACGGTAATGGTAAAGTAGAGCCCCGAGTTAAACGGGTGACATGGGAATCCACCGCCGGTGGAGTTTCCCATTTTTTACAATGTGCCTCAGGGAAGGGATAATTAGAAGCCAACCGCTTCTGAGGAAGGAATCTCTTACTGGGCGCCTGCCAAGCTACCGCCATATGATCCGTCAACTGATCCGACAGGGGAAACACCGCAGAAGCCACCCTAGTTTTTTTGAAACTAGGAAACTTCGACTTAGGAACCGGTGCCTCATCCTCTATAAGAAGAATAGCTCGCACCGCCCTAACCAGTGCTCGCACATTAATGGACGACTTGGTATCCATTTCCTGGACCGAGGCGTCCGAGTCAGTGTCATCAGGGACCTCCCCATCATCTGAGGAACCCTCTGAGTCCGATACCTGAGCAGCCCGTGCCATGAGTGAGCGTTTTGAAACCCTAGAAGGCATGTCAGTCTGCAACATTGACTGAAAAACCGAGGAAGCGGCCGCCAAATTTTGTACTGAGTTGGAGAGCACATCCACCCAGGGTGGAGGAGTCACCATAGGGGCCTGAAAAGGTACCACAGGCTGCTGCGGCACAGGGAAAGCCTGTATATACATAGGCAACCCCGCATAGGGACCCACCGACTGAGACCCAGGAGGACTCCGCAATAACTGCGGGACACCCGGGGAATGGGGGATGGTCGGCTGGGGTAACGCCCTAGTAGGGAGAGCAGTCGGGACCGATAGACGGTCCGCAATAGACACCAGCACTTGAGAAAACATCGCCCACGGTGGTTCCTGCGTCAGAGAAGGTCTGGATGGGCCAGGAGCCACGTGGCACCGACTACACAGACCCTCCTGTGACAAATCCTCCCTATCCACTCCTGCAGAACAGCGTCCGCAGGAGGCCAACATCGGAGCCACTGAGCGCTCAACCTCCTCGTCTGACATGACAGAATATATTATATATCTGGCACCAGGGTAGAAGTAAAACGCACTCACCGGTGTGCTGAACAACAGCCCACAGTATGGCACTGAGTAGCACACAACTGTATGTGACGGACCTCACAAATACGTGATCTATATAAGTGAGGTCAGTAGAAACGCCCCTCCCCCACACACCTGTAGGGCTTGTAGGAGAAGTAAAGGGATAGGTATAAGCTGACAGTAAGCGGAAAATAAGCACAGACAGGCAGCACTAGCAAAAGTCACATATACTCACTGCACCTTTACACTACAATCAACCTGCCCAGATTCAGTGTCTGGGAGGGCTATAGTGCTGTGTACGCTGTCCTTAATCAGGGGAGAGGTACACAGGGGGACCGGTCCGCATGCTCCCTGAGAGATCTGCGCTGCCACTGTGAGAAAATGGGCGCTGGAGACCTCAGAGGAGGAGTGGCCGAAGAGTCTGCAGCTCAGCGACGCCAGACTGCGTGCTGAAAGGCGCGCTGAGCTGAGGGGAGGAGCCGCTGACAGGGAAGGCTTCCTCCCCTGGCTGGCCATAACCCCAGGGATGCTGGCTTCCCGCTTGCCCCTTTATCCCTGGTGGTCTAGTGGTCCCACGGGTTATGGGGGGGGGCCCGCCGCCACTGCCAGCAGCCTCCGGTCTGTCCCCAGGACCGGAGGCTAAAGGACTGCATTTAAGGCATTCCGCGCGCCGCCGCTAGCCAGCGACGCGCGGCTCACCTGCATCCCCGGCGACTCCGGCAGCAGTCCTGGGAGGTAGACAGAGTCCGGCTAGCACGGACTCTGCCCTCCCGCCGCGATCCCCAGATCAGTACTGGCGTCGCGGCGCCAGTCGGGGATCAGAGCGGCAGCGTGGGCGTCTGTACAGACAGCCCTTCGCTGCCGTCTGTAGTAAAAGAAACTAAAATAAATAAATAAATAAAAAAGCTTCTGGGGGCTGCTCCTGCAGCCCCCCTGCGCGGTGACCGACTCCGGCCGGGCACCAGCTTACACTGAGGTGCCTGTGGCTCGGGGGCGGGGTATAGAGGAGGACCCAAGTGCATCCTGGGAGCTAAAAGCTTAACTGTGTGGTGCCCATGGATCCTGTTCCAGCTATAACCCCAAGGTCAACCCTGTGGACCCCTATGGACCCTGAAGTAGAAATGTGTGATTTAGCCCCAGAAAAAAAAAAATCGATGTTGATCGATTTTAAATCAACCTTTCGCACATAGGGCCTGATTCAGACCCGCTCACGAGCGGGTCGATGTTGGCCCAGTGCGCATGCGCACGACGGACCCGGCTCCGTCGTGCGCATGCGCGAGACCCGGAGAGCGACGGGCAAGCCGTCGCTATGGGTCTCGCTACAAAGGGGGCGTGCTGTCGATGGTGAGTGACAGCACGCCCCCTTTGGTGGGCGTGCCGGGGGTGTGGCTGGCCAGACGGAGGCGTTCCTATGGGAACGCCTAGCGTCTGGGGCCGGCCCCACTGACATCACAAGTGATGTCAGTGGGAGTGCTTTCGGCTCTGATAGAGCCAAAAGCACTCCAGGGCTTGCGGCAACGAGACCCTACCACAAGGGTCTCGTCGCAAGCCCGATGGTCGCGATGGTCTTGACCATCGCGACCATCTTCCTGGCCGCTCGCTATAGCTGTGGGTGATCACCCACAGCTATACGAGCGGCCAGGAGGCCGCTCTGAAAATTCACAAGGACAGAGCCGGTCGTAGCGGGTCTCTTTCCAAAGGGGGCGAGCTGTCGATGTTTATTGACAGCTCGCCCCATTTGGAAGGCGGGCCGGGGGGGGTGGCAGCCCAAACGGAGGCGTTCCCATGGGAACGCCTACCGTTTGGGGGAGGCCCCACTGACATCACTAGTGATGTCAGTGGAGAGCTTCCGGCACTGAAAAAGCCAGAAAGCTCTCCGGGGCTTACGACAAGTGAGACCCTACCCTAGGGTCTCGTCGTAAGCCCCGATGGTCGCGATGGTCAGAGACCATCACCCTAGCGGTCGTTAGAGCTGTGGGTGTAAACCCACGGCCTAACGACCGAAACAGAGGCGGGCGGTAAGGATGCAAGCGGCCGCCCAGTTTCTGAGCGACCGCTTGCATCCTCCGACCACCTCTGAATGAGGCCCTATATCCCTAAGAGTGAGCTTTTGAAAGCATTGACCTCATGTCGTTTCAGATTATCCACACAATACACCATCTTACTGCACAATCGGCGGAATTCAGTTGCGCAATGAAAACGATGTACACATATTCGGCACTTACGGTAGTGCCGACATTGCCAGCTTTCCCTCGCACCTTTTAGAGGTGATACCGGCGGGTGTGATGCCCAATTTCAGAGCGGCACAACTCTCCGAGGTCGGGAAATTGAATCCCCCCTCCCCCAGTGAGTCCAAAATGTTAAGCCCGTCCTGACACTTACATTGCAGAATACGTTCTTTGTCGCTGGGCGGAGGTCTCCGTGCTTCTCGCCAAGAAATCTTTTTAGCCACACCCAGTCCCCCTGAGTAAAAAATATAAGAGGTGAATTACTTATGTGTCTCTTGTGGATAAGAAATTATAAAAAAGTTCAACTGAAGAGCAACAAAAAAACATTTGTCCATAAGTCCTGAAGGAAAAACAATTCCACACAAACCCCATCTCGTGGATCTGCACAATACTCATACGTTGAGGTACTAGATGGATCTCTATGTATTCTACCACCATGGGGAATGAATACTTCATCATAACCCCCTGACTGAAGGGGAGATGTATCAAGACTTGGAAAAGAGAGAGAAAGTAACCAATCGGCTTCTAAACGTCATTTATCTAGCACAGTCTTTGAAATGGCAGTTACAAGCTGATCGGTTGCTATGGGTAACATCACCACTTTATATCTCTCTCCAAGACTTGATACATTTCCCCCTTATTCTGCGTCTGTGACAGGTTGTCCGTTTCAGGAAGCCACCCACAGCTGGGAGGGGGTGAAGCCTCCATTTACGTATTATGGTGCGGAAGGCTTACCTCGTAGACCGCCACGCTGGTCGTGTGCGGAGTGGCCGCCGTCATGCTCTTCCCAGATATAGAGTGACGGGGAGTCCTGATTTCACTGACGCTTTTCCCCAACATGCTGCACCGGCTGTCATCCGGCAATTTCTGTGGAAAAAAAAACGGATGGGATTTGTCTATTGTCCGCTCTGGCTCAAGCCCCCTCCCGCCCCGCCCCCCCCTCAATGCGCGGCTCTCACCTTCCTGCTCTGGGTGTGAATGAAAACCAAGTCCTCCATGGTGAGAATGATCTTGTTAGGACCTCTGGTGAGCTTTGCATGCTGGATCTTTCTCCTGCAGAGAATGAACAAATATGTTTTTTTTACAGAGTTTTTAATAATTTTAGTTTTTATTTTTAATTTGGAACCACAGGAGGTTGATCATAAAGAGCAAAATAGCGGAGAGACTGGGTCCTGGTGGGCAGCACTGTGCGTCTAGACCAGGGGTGGGGAACTTTTTTCTGCTGAGGGCCTTATTGATATATAGAACATTATTCGCGGGCCTTGTGCAGGCCACGCCCCCTCCGTGTGACATCACACGGGGGACAGGGCCACAATCTCCGGTGATTACAGCAATGCCCGGAGCATCCTGAGGATGTTCCAGGAGCTGTAAGGGCAGCGGTGTGACCATCTGAATCCTCCTAAGGACGTTCCAGGTGGCACTGCTGCATAGTTTCTGGCTGCAAGGTGCCATTCTACGTACCCTGCTAGCTAGATGAGGTTAGCAGAAAAAAGCTCAGAGGGCCAGAAAAATTGATTCCGCAGGGCTTATATGGCCCCCGGGCCTGAGGTTCCCCGTCCCTGGTCTAGACTAAGATAAGTCCATCCGTGAAGCAGCGTTAGACTGTGCCACCCAAGAATGGGACAAAAGCAAAACGTATGCAATAAAAGGGCTTCTTCTGAAGTGAACGATAAATGTTTGAACAGCGCTGTTATCAATGTAATATAATCACCTTAAGGAGACCGTTGTAAAGCTCATTAGTCCTACGGGTGTCATCTAATGTTCGTAGGGAAGTTGTAAATACATCTTAAAAAAAAATTAAGTATCTAACTATAAAGTCATAAAATCGATAATGAAATCAATTCAATATACTTATAATAAATCCGAAACATAAAAATATACATACATCCTCATTTGGCTCTCTTGTATACAGTGGACTGCTGACAAACTGAGCTATTTTGAATATTTCAACTCACGGAACTATAGGTTCATGGGATCACGTGATGGGTTGCTTACGTCATGTGACCCGGTAGCTCCTGAGAATGTGCACGATTAGCTATTTATTAGTCTATATCCGTGGTGTTAAACTCGGTCTCTCCAGCTGCTGTGGAACTACACATCCCAGCATGCACTGCCAGAGTTTTGCTATTAGGGCATGCTAAAACTGTGGCAGGGCATGCTGGGATTTGTAGTTCCACAGCAGCTGGAGGGCCCGAGTTTGACACCACTGGTCTATATGGATCGCTTATGTTATATTTTTACGATGATAGTGAGAGATCAATCTCTCTCTATAGGATACATCTGGTTTTATTTTAAAATGTTTAGGCTCACACATGCATCTGGGTTTATACAGTCAATTAAGACACTGGAGCTGCTTCCACTTGCAATTATCTATGTGGGTATATAAAGCCCACTCCTGGACTCTGGGCATTAAGCTACTGACGAAGTGGTGGGGGGACTACCACGGCGAAATGCGTTTAGCCCCCCTCAACTGTCACAGCTGGCTGGAGAATACTCGGGAAGTTCCGGACCAGAAACCCGTTTATCTACACTCAGGCCGCATATATACCGTCGACCACAGCAGCAAAGGCAGGGACTCCTGGCTAATTACTGGGACTGATTCAGACCCGCTCGCGAGTGCAATGCGCTCGCAAGTGGGTCAATGGTGGCCCAGAGCGCATGCGCACGACGGACCCGGCTCCGTCGTGCGCATGCGCGAGACCCGGATAGCGACGGGCAAACCGTCGCTCCGGGTGTCGTACCAAAGGGGGCGTGCTGTCGATGTTGAGTGACAGCACGCCCCCTTTGGTAGCCGGGCCGAGGGAGTGGCTGCCCAAACGGAGGCGTTCCCATGTGAACGCCTCCGTTTGGGGGCGGCCCCACTGACATCACGAGTGATGTCAGTGGGAGAGATTTCGGCTCTGAGAGAGCCGAAATCTCTCTGGGGCTTGCGGCAACGTGACCCTACCACAAGGGTCTCGTCGGAAGCCCGATGGTCACGATGGTCTTGACCATAGCGACCATCTTTCTGGCCGCTCGCTATAGCTGTGGGTGGTCACCCACAGCTATGCGAGCGGCCAGGAGGCTGTTCTAAAAAAAAAATAGCCCGGCCCTGATTCAGAGCGAGCGCTCTGTCAGAGCGTCCGGCTCTGAATCAGGGCCTGAGTGCATCTCAAGGCTGGTAATACACACTGTGATTCCTGGATATTAACCCGGACAACCCTGAAACTAACTCCATATTTATCGAACAAGTGCTGCTATGCACTGTGTGATGTTTTAATTGTATGAACAGTGACTGACTATGCATCAACTGTGGTTCTATCAATATTGTTCCACTGACTGGACTAAGGACCTGATTCAGACCCGCTCGCTAGATGCGGCCGCTCGCTCCCAACGTATGGAAATCCAGCTAAGTGACGTCAAGGCATAAGCACGCGCACTATGTCTTGGTGAGCGATCACTTTGTGTTTATAGATGCCCACCAGCCTGCCTTTAGCCGCCCACTTGCGTACGTCATCTCCAGGAAGTATATACAACCATCGGTACATCGGGAACCATCTGATCAGACAGCAGCGCTTGCGGTTGACTGTACCCTACCGCTAGCACTGCGAGCAGTTCTGTGTAAAAAAAAATATATACCAGGTGACGTGTACTATGACACTGCCTGTTAATTATACACGTCTCTGAAACGGCGTTGAAACACTCTGGCACGCCTGCGTCCGCAACTCCACTCCCCCGTTACTACTGCCCTGCCCCTGTTACCACCCACAAACGGCCTCTCCTGTCACTCATTCCACTGGGCTGTCCTGGCAGGACGAGCGAGCACATTCCGATCGCTCGTACTAGTTTGCGCACGTGCACTGCGAACTATACGCATGTGAACACTAGCGAACATCGTCTGCAACAAGCGGCTGCTTGCTAGCGCGCGGGTCTGAATCAGGCCCTAAATTCCATCTGCATCTATTCATATCTGTTTTCTACGCAGCAATAAATAGGTTTGACTTTTAAGCCAAGCCGTATGAGGATCTTTATACAAGAGAGCCAATGGAGGATATATGTATATTTTTATGATTCGGATTTATTATAAGTATATTGCATTGATTTCATTATCGTTTTATGAATTTTTTTTTTTAGATGTATCTATTTACTGCAGAACACTTGGTGACACCCCTAGGACTAATGAGCATTACAACGGTCTCCTTAAAGTGAATTATATTAGCGCTGGGCAACCATTTATCGCTTTTGGAGCTCGACACACTCCTATTTGAACCAGCTGCTTCTTGACCCATCTCGCCTCTCTCTAATTTTCTCCTTATGAAGTGGTCAGAGTTTAGACATGGGAGAGTCACGCGTTCCACCTCTCCGCACACCTAGGGCCCATTTCTAGATTGCAGAGGTGTCTACCAAGAGTGTGGAGCGAACTTGAAGGGCAGGGTCTTGGGGGTGCGTTGGGGTAAATCCCAGGTATAAATTCAATGCTTATCACGAATGAGGTTCGAGCTTTTTACAAAAAACATCTCACTGCCAACAGGTCTCACCATATGGTATATCTGCCTCTATTCATGTATTCAGCCTGGCTAAGATAACCTTGACCAAGCCTAGGTATTCTGGCCTACAGCTGAACGGTAGGACATGCTGGGATTTGTAGTTCCACAATAAATGGGTAGTCCAAGATAGGACTGTCGCAAATAGACAAGTCAAGCAGGAGTACACCGTGCTTCCGAGGCGCCCCTCCGGGCCACTTGTTCCAAAAATATGGGGAGCTTTTCAGTGTGGGTGGTTTGGCTGGTGAATCATGCACCAGTGTTGGGTGAGTGCCAACCGGGGCTTCACGGAAGCGCTGACCCCCCCCCCCCCCCCACACACACACACACATGTGGGAGGCTGAGCAACGCCAGCCCTGGTCCTGGTCACAGGGTACTGGTTTTTGGCCTGGGTTATAGAGAAAAAGATCAGCTCATTACCTTATAAACCAGCAGCCTCTTTATTTACAGAAAGGTGAGAAACCCCCTGATAGTGACGACATTGGCCGGCTGCATTGACATCCTCATGTTTTATCTGTACAAAAAATAGCGGCCCCTCCCCAAATGTGGGTACTTTAATACTGTGGTCCGTATTCAATTTGAGGCGATTATGCCATTTTCGACTATTTCAATTATTCCCGTATTCAATTATACTTCAATTACATTCACCGGTACGAAAAGTCAATGTAAAAAAACAGGGATAAATATTCGCCAGCCTTTAGCTAGCGAAAAAAAAATGCAGAATTGGGGTTTAGGGGTGCAGGCTTAAAAAAATAAGCATGCAACCTTGGGAATGAGCCCTTAAAATGATCTGTGTCATAAAAAAAAAAAAATCGGGACACCCCCCAAAAAATTTTAGATATTTTGGGGTGAAAAAAAAAAGAAAAACCACTTCTAAAATAGTTCAATGTAATCCAGAGGGGTCGGAAGTATGCGGCAGGTGTTGTCTTCAATGCGGGTGATAACGGCAGGTGCATTTTTTGCAGAATTTGAAAAAAATCATTTTAGGGACTTAAAAATATGCTTGCACCCATTTTCATGTACCCCAAATTTGATGGGCATAGTTATTTTTCCCCCAAAAAAACTTCTAAATACTCTTCTGCATCACCTTCATCAAAGCCGCATTTATGCACCTGCCACGGCTATTTAAAAACCCAACTTTCTTCTGCAGGCAAAAAAGGGTGTACCCATAATGATCCCCCATGGCTGGACATCTTTAAGGGGGTCCTACAATTATTTCCCAAAAATTCCCGTATTTTTTCGCCGATCAAAGTTTTGCCGGTTCCCGATCTCGCCTACTTTGGAATTGAATACAGGGAATAGCGGGCACGTGAGCGATACTTTTCCGCCTGGAAAACAGGCAAAGGAGGCGAAAAGTCCAGCAGGCGGTTCGCCTCAAATTGAATACGGGCCTGTGATGGAAGCGGGGGAGGGTAGGTGGGTCTATCCAGAGATCTTCACGACTCAAGGAACATGCAGAATAGACGCATTAAGCAAGTAACAAATTAGTCTGACAAGTTTCATCAAAAGACACCAAGGCCATTCTATTTGCTCCCGAGAAAACCGTAACCGGAATTCGCACCGATCCATCTCCCCCTACAATATATAAATCACACATGCACAAAATGAAGAGGCCTCATGTGAGCAAACACTAATTAAAAGGACTGCGACTGGTCTGGTCAACATTAATTGGGTAATGTTCTGATGCTTGCTCCGGCCGCTACGAAACCTACGGCCTCATCTACCAAATTCTACTATGTCGTGTGGCCCTGGTGCGCCGCGCAAAGAGCGTTGATACAAGCACTATTATTTTACACTCCAGACCGGTTTTTGCTCTGCCTGTACCATACAAGAGTCATGATAAAAAAAAAAACGGGGCAGGAAATGATGTGAATGACAAATATTCTCTGTTTAGCGCTGCGCAATTGGTGTCGCAATAAAACAAAATGATTATTATAATAAATTGTCTATCAAACATTTCCTATCAAAGCCCATACACTGGGCAATAGGTCATCGGTTGCGAATGAAGACTGCGCTGAATGCAAATTCACAAACATAAGGCCCGTTTCAGCACGGATCACTAATGCGATCGCGGCGGCAATCGCTCACGCAGTTCTGCTGTAAAATTATGCGAATGAATGCATTCGCAATGCCACCGCAGCACCAGATAAAGACGCCCATTTCCGTAATACCTTGCAAGTCTGCGAAAATATCGGTAACATCGGAGCCTCCCGCACACGTGCACAAGATCAGACTTTACTCAGAATTTGCTAAACTTCCTGTACGCAGCGAGAGCTCAGCTGTGTAGGCCATCGCAATGGCTGATTTATGGACACGCCCCTGTAACGGCGTTCAAACGCACTGAAGCCTGCGTTTCACTGACCACTCTCCCATCACACCCCCAAACGCTGCTTCCTGTCAATCACTCTCCGAGGCGTATGCGTATTCACTGCGATCAGGAAATCGCACTGCGATGCGCGCGCAGAACGCGAACATTGGCCGTCTGCGTGTGCTTTAACACTTGCGATCCGTGCTGAATCAGGCCCATAATTCAAATGTGGAATGAAAAGTTATCTCTAGCTAGTAATCAGGAGAAAATATTACGGAGGCAACTGGTTCAGGAAACTAATTCAGATTAACGTTTTTGGGTTCAAGAAGGCAAAACTATTACACTAGGACAGAGGTTCCTAAACTCGATCCTCAAGGCACCCTAACCGTCCAGGTTTTAAGGATATCCATGGTTGAGAACAGATGGTTAACTCAAAAGACTGAGGTACTAATTAAGCCACCTGTGCCCAAGCATGGTTATCCTTAAAACCTGGACCGTTAGGGCGCCTTGGGAACCTCTGCACTAGGATTTCTGTGTTGCCATCCTCCAGATCAGTGCAATTTCTGAATACATTAAACATGACGGGTTTAGGCACATGCTGCGCTACCCACAGGGCGGACGAAAGGCACAAGGTAAATGGCTGCACACACCGTTATGTAACGCACCTTATGTAGCAGGTGAGAGAGACACCTGTGAGCACGAAGCTGGCGATGAGGATAAACAGTAGAATGACAAACGTAGGATCCACACCTGTAAATGACACAACGTCAGAGGCGCTCGTGAACAACAATATACGGTGCTGAATTCACGCTATCTTTGGCCTAGTTACGTCATAAGGAAGTATCTGCAGCTGGGATGTGTATAAGGAGTTATCCATCTGTAGGAAACTTCTAGCTGACAAGAGTGCTGGGACTTGTAGTTCCCACGCTGGAAAGGAAGGCTTCATATACTCTGAGTGGCCAGTTATGTCTTCCTAGTACAGCATTTCCTCATAGCCCACTGACAGTCCAGGCATTAAGGATATCCATGGTGGCTTATTACCTCAGACAGTTAGATTTACCCAGCTGTGCTGAAGTAGGGATATCCCTGATGTCTGGACTGTGAGCAGGCCATGAGGACTTGGGAAACACTGACCTAGTAAAAGTTTTATATTATAACTGCCATCAGAAATCATTAGGGTGGCTGCCACAAGGTGTCCGTGTCAACGTGTTCCACCCCTGCCAACATTCCTGGCAGGCAACACCCCCAAATCCTCCATACCACACCCAGTCCACGCCCGTTTCAAGCAAGGCCACCCCACTCCCCTGGTGGCCACAAATCCCTTATCCTGGGGGTCATTGGGGAAGGTTTCTTCTGTATCCTGGTGGCCGGCGAGAGTTTTCAATGGGCTGCTCCAGCCTCCTGGCAGGGAGCGTTATCTTGCCGAAAAAGCCCCGTTTGCAGACAGGTACCCTGATTAGGTTGGCGGCCTATTCACATTACACCTATGGGGCGGTGCTGAGCGGAAGCCTCCGGGAGTGCTGCTGTTACTGGTGCTCTTCATGCTGCCAAACACCTGTACTCAAAACTATCTTGTGTTAAAGTCAGTTACTACCCCCCCCCCCCCCCCTATTTATATTTAAAATAAATAAGTAGACCGAGTCCATAAATTAATATTTCTTATCGCTGCATATCACGGCAATAAGGAACGTTTTCCGCTGCTATGTACCAAAGAACTGTTTTCAGGACAGCAGCTGCAAAAAGAGACAGCGCCAGCTTACATCTTGGCAGCGAAGTGATAGCGATCACCTCCACAGGCACCAATTCCCAACAGGGGCAAGCTATGATACCCTATGATAAGCTATGCCTACTGGAGCTTGATAAATGGTGGCCAGCCAGAAAGTCCCAATTGGAATATCTGTGACTGTGGGCTTTAGGGCTATTTAGACTAATAGAAGAGATCTCTCTGGGCTCTTGCCGTTTCTGCATTAGGTAACAGGTGCTTGATAAATGCCCCCCCTAGTCCCATCCCATCTTCCCTACTAAATTACAAACCTACTTATCTTACTGGTCCATTTAATGTCGTGCTGCATAAACTGGCCAATCAGTGCACAGTACTTACAAGCAGAGCCGGCCCTAGCCATAGGCAAACTAAGCAAATGCCTAGGGCCGGCGGAGGTTTGGGGCAGGCATGGCCGAGGCACCTGCTGCCAGCTGGGCAGAGACTCTGGCAGCTCTAATTGCAACCGCGCAGCGTTCAAGATCGAGGCTCAGCTGTCGGCTCTAATCGGGGCAAGTAGCAGCAAACAGTGACTGTGTTTGATATGTTTTCAATAAATATATATATATATATGTATATATATATATATATACACACCTTTAAATAATATCCAGTTTCAGTGAACTTGCTTCTATTCCCCTATTCTATTTGAGCTGCCTTGTATATTTATAATTTTCTAGAGTTTTTGGGACCGTCTATACCAATCAACTCTTTTTGAATTGGGGACAATATTTCTCTCAAGTGCCAGGGTACTACCACTATAGTTATTGCACTGCTGGGGAGGTGAGATATAAAATGTGCAGAGAGAGGTGGATGTTAGAGGCAGTGGCGTCACTAGGGGGGGGGGGGTGCAGACCGCTCTGGGGGGACTGCATTCGAAGTGGGTGACACCAGAATAGCAGAGCTGCTCAGTGACTCCCACTCCAACCCAGAATCAGCCCCAGAATGTGGTGGAAAATTCGGCTAACCGGTGCCATGGAAGTCTCTGCACAAATTACCCAAGCTTTGACTTTGGACTGTAGCTCCTGGCTCTGTTACAAAGCCGCCATGATGTTGTGGCCCAGGACTGCAGCGAGCGCGATGCCCAGACCCCCTAAATAGAGTACTGAATATAGGATTGGATGGTAACAAGCATATTCCTTAGGTGGTCTAAAAGGATAGTAGCCCCAGTCAGAGCCTCTGAGATATGATGCTTTTCTCAAAATATCATGTACGACCCTTATCGTGTAACCACTACGCTCTCACTTGGAACTAATGAATGACCAAGTTGAACCCTACAGGTCTACACAAGGTCGTACCTCCAATACAGATTGAGCTATGATCAAACCAGCAGTCAGAGTCCGTTCCAGGGTAGTAATTGTATGGGAAGTGAATTTTTCTCAGATGATGCAGGTCTGCCGTAGCGGGATTAATAGTATAGACTGGGGTGAGCAGCCGGCTCTCCCCATCTGTATCCAGAATGATGTACGGAGTCTGGGAGTCCCCATCGTCATCCACAGAGAGTGGGAAGCCGAAGCCCTCCAGCTGTATGTTCTGGGCATGTCGTGTAATGGAGGCAGCCGTCACTCTTTGCCCTGTTCGGTAGGTCCTCTTGATTACGGTGGCCATCAGGTAGATGGAGTTGTAGATGGTTGCAAAGAGTGGAGACACCTAGTAACAGGGACAAAGTACAGTAACATATTGTTATATTACAATCCTGTACGAAGACCCGATTGATCAGCAGAAGATAAATACTATTCCTCTGTAGAGGGACAGAGATAGAAAAGGCTGAGAAAAAGAGAAAGGGAGGGTGAGAGAAAGGGGAAAGAGAGGAGAGATAAGGGGAGGAGAGAGGGAGGGAGTAGGTTGAGAGAGAGAGAGAGAAAAATTGAAAGAGGGGCAGAGAGAAAGAGGGGGGGGGAGGGAGAGATGGGAACAGATAGAGTTGGGGAGAGAAAATGAGAGAGGGGTGAGAAAGAGGGCAATAAGGGAAAGAGGGGACATGGAGAGGGAGAGAGAGGGAAAGGTTGAGAGGGGGAAAGAGTGAGGGAGAGGGAGGGACGAAAGTGAGAGGGAGAGATGGGTACAGAGAGAAAGACAGAGAAGAAGTTTGGGAAATAATAGAGAGAGGGTGAGAGAGAGGGGGGGAATGACATGAAGGAGGGAGAGAAAGAGGGTGAGACAGGGAAAGAGTTGGGGAGAGAAAGTGAGAGAAGTGGAGGAGATAAAGTGAGAGAGGGGGACATGGAGGGGAAGAGAAGGGGAGAGAGAAAGTGAGAAAGGGAAGAGAGAAAAAGTGAGAGGAGGAAGAAAGAGGGTGTGAGTAAATGAAAGAAAGTGTGATAGGGGAGAGAAAGTGAGAGAGGTAGAGGGTGAGAGATGGGAGAGAGAAAGCGAGAGGGAGAGAGACAGGTGGAGAGAGTGAAAGTGAGTGGGAAAGAGATGAGAACACAGGTGACAGACAAAAATTGAGTAGAGAAAGCGAAGGGGAAGAGAGGAGGGAGAGAGAGTGAGACGGGTGGGGGCAGAGAGATATAGAGGGGATAGAGAAAGTGAGAGGAAGAAAAAAAAGATGGGGGGAGAAAGTGAGAGAGAGAAAGTGGGAGGGGGAGAGAGAAAGTGAGAGAGGGAGATAGGGGGTGAGAGATGGGAGAGAGAAAGTGAGAGGGGGAGAGAGAAAGTGGAGGGGCAGAGAAAGTGTGAGGGGAAGAAAGAAAGTGAGAGGGAGAGACGGACAGAGAGAGAAGGGGACAGAGAAAGTGAGAGAAGGGGGAGGAAAGTGAGGGGGAGAGAAAGCGAGAGAGAGAGAGAGAGAGAGAGAGAGAGAAAGAGGGGGCCATGGAGAAGAGAGAATATCAGATAGGGGAGAGGAAAGTGAGAGGGAGAGAGGGAAGAGTGAGAGGGGGTGAGAGAGAACGTGAGGTAGCAGAGAGAGAAAGTTTGATATGGGTGAGAGGGACAGAAAAAGAGGGAGAGCCGAGGACAGAGAGAAAAGAACAGAAAAAGAGTTGGCTAGAGAAATTGAGAGAAGGGGGATAGAGAGTGAGGAGGAGAGAGAGGGGGACAGAGAGAAAGTGAGATTGTATGAAGTGTATGAGGGGGAAAGAAATAAAATGAGAGGAGAAAAAGAAAAGGGGAGAGAAAGTGAGAGGGGGTAAGAGAGAGGAGGGAGACAAAGTGAGAGAGGGGGAGAGAGGGAAGGAGAGAGAGAAAGGGACAGATAAATAGTTGGTGAGAGAAAGAGGTGGTGAGAGAGGTGAACATGGAAGGAAAGAGAAAGAGGGAGACAGCGACAAAGAGTTGGGGAGAGAAAGTGAGAGAAGGGTGAGAGAGAGGGGGACATGAAGGGTAAGAGAAGGTGAGAGAAAAAGGAGGAGGGTGAGCGTGTGAGAGAGAAACTTAGATAGGGGAGAGAAAGTGAGAGGGAGAGAGAGGGGTTAGATAAGGGAGAGAGAAAGTGAGAGGGAGAGAGAGAGGGGTAAGATAAAGGAGAGAGGAAGTGAGAGGGGGAGAGAGAAAGTGAGAGGGGGAGAGAGAGGGGTAAGATAAGGGAGAGAGGAAGTGAGAGGGTGAGAGAGAAAGTGAGAGAAAGAGAAAGTGAGAGAGGAACAGAGGAGGAAATAAAGAGATGGAGAGACAAGGACAGAGAGAGAAGGGGTGAGAAAAAGCGTTGGGTAGAAAAAGTGAGAGGAGAGAGGAGGAGAGAAAGTGAAAGAGGGGGACAGAGAGAAAGTGAAAGAGGGGGACACAGAAATAAGAGAGGTAGAGAATAGGGGGACATGGGGGGAGAGAGAAAGTGAGAGAAGGAGTGGAGGAAGAAAGAGGGGGTGAAAGACGGGGACAGAGAAAAAGAGGACAGAAAAAGAGATGGGTAAAGAGGACAGAAAAAGAGAAAGTGAGAGAAGGGGGAGAGAGAGGAGGGAGAGAGTGAGAAGGGGACAGAGAGAAAGTGAGAGTGTAAGAGGGTAAATAAATAAAGTGACAGAGGAAAGAGGGGGAGAAAAATGAGATGGGGTAAGACAAAGTGAGAGAGGAGGAAAGTGAGAGGGAGGAAGACAGTTGGAGAAGGAGAGAAGGGGAGTGAGAGGGGAGAAAGAGACACAGAGGGACATGGAGGGAACAAGAGAGGAAGTGACAGGGACAAAGAGAAGGGGACAGAGAAAGAGTGGAGAAGGAAAGAGAAGGGAGAGGAGAGAGGGGGAAAGAAAGTGAGAGGGGAGAGAGAGAGTTGGAGGGAGAAGGGTAGGAGGGGGCATGGAGGGAGAGAGGAAGAGAAAGTGACATAGGGAGAGAGGGAAAGTGAGAGGGGGAGAGAGATAAGGGAGAGGGGGACAGGGAAAGAGGGGGAGAGAGAAAGTGAGGGAGGGAGAAAGGGAGAGGGGGACAGAGAAAGTGAGAGAGAGAGTGGCAGAGAGAAAGTGAGAGAGGGAATGGACAGGCACAGAGAGAATTAGACAGAAAAATGAGTTGGGTAGAGAAGGTGAGAGAAGGGAGGAAAGATGAGGGAGATGGGGACAGAGAAGGTGAGAGTAAGTGAGAGAGAGAGAGAAAGTGGGAGAGGTGGAGAGGAAGGGGGTGGAAGAGAGAGAAGGGGAGTGAGAGGGGAGAAATAGAGGGGAAGAGAAAGTGAGAGGAGAGAGGGAAAGAGAGTGAGATGGGGAGAGAGTGAGAGGGGGAGATTGTGAGAGGCAGAGAGAGAAAGAAGGAGGAAGAGATGTTAGAAAACAGAGATATGAGATTACCTCTATTGGATCAATGTCTTGTGGGACCTCGTCATTGGCTTTTGCATCCTGGAAAGTTTTATAGAAGCTGCCATGTTGGGAGGCGACGGTGATCGTGAGGACGGCATCGTATGCTCGGCGCAGCTTAGTGTTGTTAAATAAGATGGGGAATGGACGGTCATATGGAAGACTGTACTGCAGGGTATCATATGGAATAAAAACCACGGATCCATCTGTCATACGTAGATCATGGGCTACTTCTAGAAGGTGACGTTGGTCCTCTCCACCAATCAGTACTGAGTGCATGCACATCACCACCACTGCAGAAGACGAGTAAGCTTTACCATTTTACCAATAGAATGTCTACAATTTTAAGGCTTTTCTTGACATCTATACAGAGATTACATGAAGTCTTGAGCATGTCGGTTTGGACAGCATTAATCTACCAGTGTGACTCAAGTTAACATCGACATGCAGGGGGGGGGCATATTCTAGGACATTTATCAACTCTCTGAGTGTTATTATTATTATCATCCTTTATTTATATGGTGCCACAAAGGTTCCGCAGCACCTTACACAGTACATAAATGAGCACACAAGAGAAACAGTTGATAGTAGTACAAAACAATGTAGGACAAGGACATGGTTTAGACACATAGCTGCATAACACAAGCAGCAGGACATAAGCAACCAGGTGTTAGGTGCCGTTGTGGGGAGTTAGGAGTAAATGATACTATAAGTAGGGGGAGGAGAAGCACGTGAGGGATGAGGGCCCTGCTCGTGAGAGCTTACATTCTAAAGGGGAGGGGCAGACAGACAGGGGTGGCACAGAAGGGGTAGATAGTGAGGAAGTGGCATGGAGCAGTGGGTTAGGATATGTGCTGCGGAATGTGTGTGTATAAGATGACCTAATGTTATGTCAAAATTAAGTCCTTCATTCATCTATCTCTATGACAGAAAATAGATTTTGATTGTGTTATTTACATGAGAGATGTACAAAATAAAGTTGTAGCACTTTAATTATTGTGTGTTACATTTTATCATCTAAATACACCCTGATAGAAATGGATATATTATGGGACTGTCCCGCCATCCTGATACAGTAGTGAATACTTTAATCCCAGATGCTGGGTGCTATGCCGTGCTCCTGTGAGTGGGTGCATCTCACATGCTAGACCCACCCACAAATGGGTGCAGCCATGCCCAGCATGCTGTGGTCCCACAGGATGTTGCAGTACCCGGGGCCCAGAATTTTCTCTTGGCAGGGGAAAGAAGCAGAGGGTTGGAAAGCAGACTGATGAGAGAAAAAAAGGGGGAACAGCAAGCATAGGAGACAAGAGGGGGAGGATAGGGATGGATAAAGTAGAGGATTATGTTAACAAAGGAGGAGCAACGTATGAAGCAGTGTTATAAGGACAAGGACCCAATATGTGGAACGGAAGTCAAAGCAAATTAATTACAAAGATGCACCAGAAAAGATTAAAAAAAAAAGATGCATAAAACGACTCACCTCTCACTCGTCGTCTTCTTTTTACCTTCTTCAGTGCTTCTCTTGCCCCGACTTCTCCTTCCTCCATGGTGACCACTGGACCAACTGGCAGGCCCCAGTTTCGCAGAGCATCAGACAGCTCCCTGCCAGCTCCAACCCAATGCTCTTGTGGTCCAATGACCACGGCTACACCAGCCCAGTGGAAGAAACTCAGCACAGAATAAAGAATATGGACCGGATGAGGAATAGGGCTCAAAACTCCAAGGCAGGACCAGGAAACCATTGGCTTGTTCCAACCTTTCGCAAGTAGGCTTGCCGAAGAGCAATATGCAGGGTTGACTGGGCCAACAAAGGCAGCCACCGAATGTTCCATGAGAGCGAAGGCCGCAAATGCACGGGGCGCCGAGCACCCTTGAGTCAATAGCACATAGTCAATCCAGACTCCGGCAGTGAGCGAATGATCCGCGTTCAAGTCAGAGATCGCCAGGCGAGCCGCCACATCGGGGAGAGCCTTAGCTAGCAATGGGTCACAGGCCCAAGGACCCACTAAGCCAATTCGAAAGGTGGCTGCCAAAACTGTCCTTGGTAAGAGAAGTAGCACAAAGCAAAGCAGGGCAGCTGAAGATGGTACGGTCCACCTGGGATGGTTGGCAAGGAAGAGCAGGGAACTCGGACAAGGCATGACGTTTAGAACAATTTCAAGGACATGAGCGAGTCATGGCGATGGCTGACAGTTATCTCTCGGGCTAGTCGTGCAGCATTTTGACAGATGAAACATGGAGGACAGCAAAGGACCGTCGGGAGAAAAGAGACAAAGAATTAGTACACTGTAGTAGGACTCTATTAGACATAGTGGTCACGGCTTGCCGCAGAGCACATTATCTCATCCCAGTACCTAGATCTGGGGATTTTCCTTGCTAGGGCCACATAGAGGTCAAGCAGGCTTTGAACAGACCTATCATAATCACTTTGTAACAAAAGGACATTTTTGTAATTTATTTTTTACAAGAATCACAAAGGTAATTAGAAGTGGACTACACAGAACACTTCGTGCACAGACATTACAGCACACAAAAACCAGTACATGATACTACTCTGCAACTGGTGTAAGGGTATCAATAGCAGTGTGTACACACCAAAGGAAAATCGAAGCAACAAAGTTTGTGAACCGTTGGATTTCAAGGGGACCCTTCTTGCATTAAGGAATGAGAACAAACATTTGGTGAGAACTTTTTCCCCAACATTTGCATTCAACCTATATCAGCCCCCCCCCCCCATAGACCCTCCCTTTTAAATTACTCGAAATGGCGGAAGCCCCTGCAAGGTTTCTCCTTCAGGTCGTGCAGCCAATTAATCACGCAGAGCGTCACCTTAATTCGGATTAGTGACCTGCAGAGCATTGCTCCTTTAATCTTTTTTTTTTTTCATTTCGCGAGCCAGGTACTCACCTGGACATCCCGAGATATGTCCCTGGACCTTGATGCGCCCTGGATGTTTGGGATGGAGGTTGTAGATTCCTCGAGAGATCCAAAAGGGTCCGTTTGGTGACAACGAAGCAGAAAGAGCGAGAGAGAGAGAGAGAGAGAGAGTCACCTAATCCTGATCTTTAATCTGCTTTTTTTTTTACCCTTACTCTCTTCTACTTATTAGAAGGATGAGAGATTAGGAGGTGGAGAGAGAACAGTCTCTCACTAGCGGCACATTCGCTGGTCCTTCCAAGCTGCTCAATTCTTCGCTCTTCAATTAATTTACACTCTTTTATCCTTTTTCCATCTTCTTTTTGTTACTTTATCTCTTGTTCTCTCTTCCCTTAGCCATGCACATTTCCCTGATATGCCTCTTAAATATGAGGGTTTCATAAGGTTCTCTTCAAGTCGGGAAAATTGTCTTTTGCCAAAACTACTGATCCTCTAACTCTAAAAGGTTCTTCTTCCACCAACACTGGCTTCTGTTTCATTGCTGATATCTGTGCTCTTCTCCACCTGTCACACACACACACACACAGACCCCCCCCTAACAATTCTCTCCAACCTCATTAAGCTGATTAGCCGAAGCAGTGTTCAAGGGGGGTAAAGATTAGGTCACCTCTTGCTGTGTGTTGGTATACAGTCAGCACTGAGAGCTGCGTACTTTTATAGTGAAGAGAGTAGCAGCGACGTCTATTACACAGAGGGATAGCAGCGTTATATTATAGAGAGGAACAAAGTTATAAGTAGCTGTGTGTATTATATACAGCACATCAAGATGATAGATAACTGTATGTAGTACACGGAGGACCAAAGTGAGAGCAATGCACGTAACACAGGAACAATTACATAGCTGTGGGAAAAGGGGCAGGGTGAGGGAAAGCTATGTATATTATTCAGGAATGTGTGTCTATTACAGAGGTTCGTAAATTTGGTCCTCAAGGCACCCTAACGGTCCAGGTATTAAGGATAACCAGGCTTGGGCAGAGGTGATTTTATTAGTACCGCAGTCTTTTGATTTAACCATCTGTGCTGAACCAAGGATATCCTTAAAACCTGGATCGTTAGGGTGCCTTGAGGACCAAGTTTGGGAACCTCTGGTCTATTATACAGGTAGGGGAGAGAGGATAGCGTGTTTATCATACAGGAATCAGTAGGATAAATGATGACGAGTTTATGCTAAAGGAATCAGTAGTGAGTATATTATACAGGAATCAGCGGGGTGATGGACATCTAGATAAAATATCGACAAACTAAAAGGTCAACAAGGACATAAGGTCGACAGTTAAAATGTTGACAACCAAAATGTAGACGGTAGAAATGTCGACTTCAGTAAAATAATAAATAATGGTGACCAGTCATAATGGGCAAATGTACAAGATAGTGTCCCAGCGAGAGAAGTGCACTGTGCAGTCATCCTGTCATGCCACCCACATCGTTTGTGTCCTGTGGCACTCCAGCTGCTGCGGAACTACACATGCCAGCATGCACTGCTCTTAGGGCATGCGGAGACTGCAGCAGGACATATGTAGTTCCACAGCAGCTGTTAGGCCTACTTAGGGAAGAGCACTATCACACCCCTGCTGGAGAGCTGTGCACTGACTAACTGCATGCCCATTATCACACCCCGGCTGGAGAGCTGTGCACTGACTAACTGCACACCCGTTATCACACCCCTGCTAGATAACTGTACACTGACTAACTGCACGCCCGTTATCACACCCCTGCTAGAGAACTGTGCACTGACTAACTGCACGCCCGTTATCACACTTCTGCTAGAGAACTGTACACTGACTAACTGCACAACCGTTATCACACCCCTGCTAGAGAACTGTGCACTGACTAACTGCACGCCCGTTATCACACCCCTGCTAGAGAACTGTGCACTGACTAACTGCACGCCCGTTATCACACCCCTGCTAGAAAACTATGCACTGACTAACTGCATGCCCGTTATCACACCCCTGCTAGAGAACTGTGCACTGACTAACTGCACGCCCGTTATCACACCCCTGCTGGAGAGCTGTGCACTGACTAACTGCACGTCCGTTATCACACCCCTGCTGGAGAGCTGTGCACTGACTAACTGCACTCCCATTATCACACCCCTGCTAGAGAACTGTGCACTGACTAACTGCACGCCCGTTATCACACCCCTGCTAGAGAACTGTGCACTGACTAACTGCACGCCCGTTATCACACCCCTGCTAGAGAACTGTACACTGACTAATGGCACACCCGTTATCACACCCCTGCTAGAGAACTGTGCACTGACTAACTGCACGCCCGTTATTACATTCCTGCTAGAGAACTGTGCACTAACTGCACACCCGTTATCACATTCCTGCTAGAGAACTGTGCACTGACTAACTGCACACCCGTTATCACATTCCTGCTAGAGAACTATACACTGACTAACTGCACGCCCGTTATCACACCCCTGCTAGAGAACTGTGCACTAACTGCACGCCCGTTATCACACCCCTGCTAGAGAACTATGCACTGACTAACTGCATGCCCGTTATCACACCCCTGCTAGAGAACTGTGCACTAACTGCACACCCGTTATCACACTCCTGCTGGAGAGCTGTGCACTGACTAACTGCATGCCCGTTATCACACCCCTGCTAGAGAACTGTGCACTGACTAACTGCACTCCCGTTATCACACCCCTGCTAGAGAACTGTACACTGACTAACTGCACACCCGTTATCACACCCCTGCTAGTGAGCTGTGCACTGACTAACTGCATCCCCGTTATCACACCCCTGCTAGAGAACTGTGCACTGACTAACTGCACACCCGTTATC
Organism: Taudactylus pleione; assembly: GCA_031769625.1. NCBI lineage: Eukaryota > Metazoa > Chordata > Amphibia > Anura > Myobatrachidae > Taudactylus > Taudactylus pleione. The sequence goes on along the minus strand of JAUIMM010000391.1, from coordinate 3,373,845 downwards.
ACACTCCTGCTGGAGAGCTGTGCACTGACTAACTGCATGCCCGTTATCACACCCCTGCTAGAGAACTGTGCACTGACTAACTGCACGCCCGTTATCACACCCCTGCTGGAGAGCTGTGCACTGACTAACTGCACTCCCGTTATCACACCCCTGCTAGAGAACTGTGCACTGACTAACTGCATGCCCGTTATCACACTCCTGATAGAGAACTGTGCACTAACTGCACGCCCGTTATCACACCCCTGCTAGAGAACTGTGCACTGACTAACTGCACGCCCGTTATCACACTCCTACTAGAGAACTGTGCACTGACTAACTGCACGCCCGTTATCACACCCCTGCTAGAGAACTGTACACTGACTAATGGCACACCCGTTATCACACCCCTGCTAGAGAACTGTGCACTGACTAACTGCACACCCGTTATCACATTCCTGCTAGAGAACTATGCACTGACTAACTGCATGCCCGTTATCACACCCCTGCTAGAGAACTGTGCACTAACTGCACACCCGTTATCACACTCCTGCTGGAGAGCTGTGCACTGACTAACTGCATGCCCGTTATCACACCCCTGCTAGAGAACTGTGCACTAATTGTACGACAATTATCACACCCCTGCTAGAGAACTGCACACCCATTATCACACCCCTGCTAGAGAACTGTGCACTGACTAACTGCATGCCCATTATCACACCCCTGCTAAAGATCGGTGCACTAACTGCACGCCCTTTCACACTCCTGCTAGAGAACTGTGCACTGACTACCCGCACACCCGTTATCACACCCCTGCTAGAGAACTGTGCACTGACTAACCGCACACCCGTTATCACACCCCTGCTGGAGAACTGTGCACTGACTAACCGCACACCCGTTATCACACTCCTGCTAGAGAACTATGCTTTAACTGCATGCCTGTTATCACACCCCTGCTAGAAAACCGTGCACTGACTAAGTGCACGCCCGTTATCACACCCCTGCTAGAGAACTGTGCACTAATTGTTTGCCCATTATCACACCCCTGCTAGAGAACTGTGCACTGACTAACTGCATGCCCATTATCACACCGCTGCTAAAGATCGGTGCACTAACTGCACGCCCTTTCACACCCCTGCCAGAGGACTGCACTCCCATTATCACACCCCTGCTAGAGAACTGTGCACTGACTAACTGCATGCCCGTTATCACACCCCTGCTAAAGATCTGTGCACTAACTGCACACCCTTTCACACCTCTGCCAGAGGACTGCACGCCCGTTATCACATACCTGCTAGAGGACTGTGCACTAGTTGTACACCCGTTATCACACCCCTTTTAGAGAACTGCACGCCCATTATCACACCTCTACTAGAGAACTGTGCAGACTAACTGCATGCACTTTATCACACCCCTGCTAGAGAACTTTGCACAGACTAATACCCCCTTTTATACCAAAAACCCCTTTTACTCCGCAGCGGCCCGGGTCAGCACCGTTCACACCAGAGCCAGGTCAGCACGCACTGACCCAACTCTTAACGTCGCAGGTGAGCAGCGCTCTCTCCCCTCCTACCTCATTCCGCAGTGGTCCAGAGGCAGGGAGTGCGGGTGGAGTGCATTGCTCCGTGCTGGTCGGTCCGACCCTGGTTGCAGTGGATGCTTGGAGATGATGTCATCTCCATGCACCACTGAAGCCGGCCAATCAGGCGGCATGATGACCCAGATCGCGCCATTTACAGTGCAGGGTAACACGGAAACGACCCTCTGTCTGGAACGCTCTTTGAATACCTCAATTAAGATATTAATGTAATTCTTTCGCAACGGATTTCAATCAGCAATAAAATTACAGAATTTGAACTAAAACTAAAAAATTTCATGGAAAAAACGTAATAAATGCTTTAGTATAGCTAACCTTAAAATGTCAAGAAAACGACAAGAACGCAGAGCCGACACAGTGACCCGGGAGAAGTGGGATAAGGGAGACCAATGCCGGCTGCTGTTCTCACGCACTACTGGTGGTCTGTGCTCTCACATGGACCTGGCGCCCTAGCCTTGTGCGGACACTGTTTACGTTCTGCCCAGTCCGGCACCTGAATGGCCGCCTGACGTAGCTATTACATAACAAGGGAGGGCGCACGGGCGGCAGACACGCGAGGCTCCCTCACCTACTTTCTCCAACACGTCGATTCCAGACTGGCAACTCCCAGCCAATCAGCACCGGGTTTGCGCCTCGAAGGCAACGCCTCTTTCTCTGCTTTCCATGACAACTGCCGGCAGTCGCTGATTGGCGGGAGGCTGGGAGACGGTGAGGCGGAGTAACAGTGCTTTATCATTTGCATCTATAGGGGCTCAGCTTGCAATACCCCCTGGAAACGGTCCATTTTGCATCAAAGTCCATAGTCAAATATATCATCGTACTTACAAATTGGCAAAATGTTACAATAAAAAAAAATCCCCCAAAACCATAAATGGGCGTGGCTTAGCCAGTTATGTTTAACACACACGATTCCGTTGTATTAACATATAAACCATCGAAGCATTATCTGTATGTATGTTCTGCGTTCAAATTGATGTAATGTATCGCTACGGGCATACACTAGTACAGGAATAAGCAGGGTTTAGGGATAGCCTTACATATTATACAGGAATAAGCAGGATGTAGAGATAGCATTACATATTATACAGGAATAGGCAGGGTGTAGGGATAGTATTACATATTATACAGGAATAAGCAGGGTGTAGGGAGAGTATTACATATTATACAGGAATAAGCAGGGTGTATGGATAGTATTACATATTATACAGGAATAAGCAGGGTGTAGGGATAGTATTACATATTATACAGGAATAAGCAGGGTGTAGGGATAGTATTACATATTATACAGGAATAAGCAGGGTGTAGGGATAGTATTACATATTATACAGGAATAAGCAGGGTGTAGGGATAGTATTACATATTATACAGGAATAAGCAGGGTGTAGGGATATTATTATATATTATACAGGAATAAGCAAGGTGTAGGGATAGTATTACATATTATACAGGAATAAGCAGGGTGTATGGATAGTATTACATATTATACAGGAATAAGCAGGGTGTAGGAATATTATTACATATTATACAGGAATAAGCAGGGTGTAGGGATAGTATTACATATTATACAGGAATAAGCAGGGTGTAGGGATATTATTACATATTATACAGGAATAAGCAAGGTGTAGGGATAGCATTACATATTATACAGGAATAAGCAGGGTGTAGGGATTTTATTACATATTATATAGGAATAAGCAGGGTGTAGGGATAGTATTACATATTATACAGGAATAAGCAGGGTGTAGGGATAGTATTATATATTATACAGGAATAAGCAGGGTGTAGGGACAGCCTTACATATTATACAGGAATAGGCAGGGTGTAGGGATAGCCTTACATATTTATACAGGAATAAGCAGGGTGTAGAGATAGCATTACATATTATACAGGAATAAGCAGGGTGTAGAGATAGCATTACATATTATACAGGAATAAGCAGGGTGTAGGGATAGCATTACATATTATACAGGAATAAGCAGGGTGTAGGGATAGTATTACATATTATACAGGAATAAGCAGGGTGTAGGGATAGCATTACATATTATACAGGAATAAGCAGGGTGTAAGGATAGCATTACATATTATACAGGAATAAGCAGGGTGTAAGGATAGCATTACATATTATACAGGAATAAGCAGGATGTAGGGATAGCCTTACATATTTATACAGGAATAAGCAGGGTGTAGAGATAGCATTACATATTATACAGGAATAAGCAGGGTGTAGGGATATTATTACATATTATACAGGAATAAGCAGGGTGTAGGGATAGTATTACATATTATACAGGAATAAGCAGGGTGTATGGATAGTATTACATATTATACAGGAATAAGCAGGGTGTAGGAATATTATTACATATTATACAGGAATAAGCAGGGTGTAGGGATAGTATTACATATTATACAGGAATAAGCAGGGTGTAGGGATATTATTACATATTATACAGGAATAAGCAAGGTGTAGGGATAGCATTACATATTATACAGGAATAAGCAGGGTGTAGGGATTTTATTACATATTATACAGGAATAAGCAGGGTGTAGGTATAGTATTACATATTATACAGGAATAAGCAGGGTGTAGGGATAGTATTACATATTATACAGGAATAAGCAGGGTGTAGGGACAGCCTTACATATTATACAGGAATAGGCAGGGTGTAGGGAGAGTATTACATATTATACAGGAATAAGCAGGGTGTATGGATAGTATTACATATTATACAGGAATAAGCAGGGTGTAGGGATATTATTACATATTATACAGGAATAAGCAGGGTGTAGGGATAGTATTACATATTATGCAGGAATAAGCAGGGTGTAGGGATAGTATTACATATTATACAGGAATAAGCAGGGTGTATGGATAGTATTACATATTATACAGGAATAAGCAGGGTGTAGGGATATTATTACATATTATACAGGAATAAGCAAGGTGTAGGGATAGCATTACATATTATACAGGAATAAGCAGGGTGTAGGGATTTTATTACATATTATACAGGAATAAGCAGGGTGTAGGGACAGAGTTACATATTATACAGGAATAAAAAAATACAGAACAAATATTTTCCTGAAAACATTAATTTTATTATTATGTAAAAATAATTTATATGAAAGTTTTTTTTTAAGTAAAAATAACAAATATACAGGTTTTTTATGGCAAATAAATAAATAATAATAATAATAAGAGAACAGAGTGTTGGCAATCTCCAGTCCCTGTCTGTCCGTCCGTCATGCGCTGAGATATAGGATAATATCACCTGCTGGCGATGGAGCCGTCCAGTAGGCACGTTACACCATGTACGACTCATACTGATATGTTGTAATAGTGATATAATGTTCTCTCCCTAGAAACGCAGGAATGTCCCAGATGAACACTATGTAGGAATGCATGTGTCATCCTTCTATAGGGTTAGGACCCCTTCGTCCCCTGACATGTCCTGCTCTTTGGCCCTTTATATGCCTCCTAAGGTGCCAATAGAGCGTGTGGTCGGAACCACAGTGACTTTCTCTCAGAGGCTGCGGTGACTGACTGAGGGAGAACGGGGAGTCACAGCGCTATAACTCCTATGTGATGGGAGAGCAGCATTCCCCATCCACCCTCATGTTACGCTGACCCCCGGAGCCTCTTAGTTACATGTATGTACATCGCTTACATGTGTGACTGGATGAGAATATATACCACTAATACAGGAGGTGTGTATAGGTCATACATGTGCAGTACACAGGCCGTGTGCAGATCTCCTATTTCCAGACTCCTGTGCGCCCTCCTCTTCCAGCCACCCGCTTCAGTGGCTTGGGGCGACGCTGACTGGACAATACCTGGGAACCAGAACGGGGTGGGGGTGAGTAACAACCAGTGAGTGCGGTACCAGAACCAGAGTGTGTGTGTGTGTGTGTGTGTGTGTGTGTGGGGGGGTACCTACCTCTTTCCTCACCACCCCTGACGTTTTACGCTCTGCCTGTTTCTTGTGTTCACTCTGATGTGTGGAAACGTCCGAGTTGTTCTCCTCCGATCTGTATACAGAGGTAGCATGAAAGAGGTGTATACACCAGAGGGAGTACTAGGTAATCATCTGGGTATAGTACAGAGAGCACTAGTGATAGGTAGCTGTGTATAGTACAGAGAGCATTAGTGATAGGTAGCCGTGTATAGTACAGAGAGCACTAGTGATAGGTAGCTGTGTATAGTACAGAGAGCACTAGTGATAGGTAGCTGTGTATAGTACAGAGAGCATTAGTGATAGGTAGCCGTGTATAGTACAGAGAGCACTAGTGATAGGTAGCTGTGTATAGTACAGAGAGCAATAGAGATAGATAGCTGTGTATAGTACAGAGGGCACTAGTGATAGGTAGCTGTGTATAGTACAGAGAGCACTAGTGATAGGTAGCTGTGTATAGTACAGAGAGCACTAGTGATAGGTAGCTGTGTATAGTACAGTACAGAGAGCACTAGTGATAGATATCTGTGTATAGTACAGAGAGCAATAGAGATAGATAGCCGTGTATAGTACAGAGAGCACTAGTGAAAGGTAGCCGTGTATAGTACAGAGAACACTAGTGATAGATAGCTGTGTATAGTACAGAGAGCACTAGTGATAGGTAGCTGTGTATAGTACAGAGAGCACTAGTGATAGGTAGCTGTGTATAGTACAGAGAGCACTAGTGATAGGTAGCTGTGTATAGTACAGTACAGAGAGCACTAGTGATAGATATCTGTGTATAGTACAGAGAGCAATAGAGATAGATAGCCGTGTATAGTACAGAGAGCACTAGTGACAGGTAGCCGTGTATAGTACAGAGAGCACTAGTGATAGATAGCTGTGTACAGTACAGAGAGCACTAGTGATAGATAGCTGTGTATAGTACAGAGAGCAATAGAGATAGATAGCTGTGTATAGTACAGAGAGCACTAGTGATAGGTAGCTGTGTATAGTACAGAGAGCACTAGTGATAGGTAGCTGTGTATAGTACAGAGAGCACTAGTGATAGGTAGCTGTGTATAGTACAGAGAGCACTAGTGATAGGTAGCTGTGTATAGTACAGAGAGCACTAGTGATAGGTAGCCGTGTATAGTACAGAGAGCATTAGTGATAGGTAGCCGTGTATAGTACAGAGAGCACTAGTGATAGGTAGCTGTGTATAGTACAGAGAGCATTAGTGATAGGTAGCCGTGTATAGTACAGAGAGCAATAGAGATAGATAGCCGTGTATAGTACAGAGAACACTAGTGATAGATAGCTGTGTACAGTACAGAGAGCACTAGTGATAGGTAGCTGTGTATAGTACAGAGAGCAATAGAGATAGATAGCTGTGTATAGTACAGAGAGCACTAGTGATAGGTAGCTGTGTATAGTACAGAGAGCACTAGTGATAGGTAGCTGTGTATAGTACAGTACAGAGAGCACTAGTGATAGATATCTGTGTATAGTACAGAGAGCAATAGAGATAGATAGCCGTGTATAGTACAGAGAGCACTAGTGACAGGTAGCCGTGTATAGTACAGAGAGCACTAGTGATAGATAGCTGTGTACAGTACAGAGAGCACTAGTGATAGATAGCTGTGTATAGTACAGAGAGCAATAGAGATAGATAGCTGTGTATAGTACAGAGAGCACTAGTGATAGGTAGCTGTGTATAGTACAGAGAGCACTAGTGATAGGTAGCTGTGTATAGTACAGAGAGCACTAGTGATAGGTAGCTGTGTATAGTACAGAGAGCACTAGTGATAGGTAGCTGTGTATAGTACAGAGAGCACTAGTGATAGGTAGCCGTGTATAGTACAGAGAGCATTAGTGATAGGTAGCCGTGTATAGTACAGAGAGCACTAGTGATAGGTAGCTGTGTATAGTACAGAGAGCATTAGTGATAGGTAGCCGTGTATAGTACAGAGAGCAATAGAGATAGATAGCTGTGTATAGTACAGAGAACACTAGTGATAGGTAGCTGTGTATAGTACAGAGAGCACTAGTGATAAGTAGCTGTGTATAGTACAGAGAGCACTAGAGATAGATAGCTGTGTATAGTACAGAGAGCACTAGTGATAGGTAGCTGTATATAGTACAGAGAGCACTAGTGATAGGTAGCTGTATATAGTACAGAGAGCACTAGTGATAGGTAGCTGTGTATAGTACAGAGAGCACTAGTGATAGGTAGCTGTGTATAGTACAGAGAGCACTAGTGATAGGTAGCTGTGTATAGTACAGAGAGCACTAGTGATAGGTAGCCGTGTATAGTACAGAGAGCATTAGTGATAGGTAGCCGTGTATAGTACAGAGAGCACTAGTGATAGGTAGCTGTGTATAGTACAGAGAGCATTAGTGATAGGTAGCCGTGTATAGTACAGAGAGCACTAGTGATAGGTAGCTGTGTATAGTACAGAGAGCAATAGAGATAGATAGCTGTGTATAGTACAGAGAGCACTAGTGATAGGTAGCTGTGTATAGTACAGAGAGCACTAGTGATAAGTAGCTGTGTATAGTACAGAGAGCACTAGTTATAGGTAGCTGTGTATAGTACAGAGAGCACTAGTGATAGGTAGCCGTGTATAGTACAGAGAGCACTAGTTATAGGTAGCTGTGTATAGTACAGAGAGCACTAGTTATAGGTAGCTGTGTATAGTACAGAGAGCAATAGAGATAGATAGCTGTGTATAGTACAGAGAGCACTAGTGATAGGTAGCTGTGTATAGTACAGAGAGCACTAGTGATAAGTAGCTGTGTATAGTACAGAGAGCACTAGAGATAGATAGCTGTGTATAGTACAGAGAGCACTAGTGATAGGTAGCTGTATATAGTACAGAGAGCACTAGTGATAGGTAGCTGTGTATAGTACAGAGAGCACTAGTGATAGGTAGCTGTGTATAGTACAGAGAGCAATAGAGATAGATAGCTGTGTATAGTACAGAGAGTAATAGTGACAGGTAGCCATGTATAGTACAAAGAGCACTAGTGATAGAAAGCAGTGTGTAATACAGAGAGTACTAGTGATAGGTAGCTGTGTATAGTACAAAACACTACAGTGATAGAGAGCGGTTTATCGTATAGAGCACTACAGTGATAAATAGCAATGTAATTTACAGGGAGTACTAAAAAGGAGAGTTACCCTTGTTAACTCTCTTTCTTCAAAGTCCATAGGGGTCACAGGGAGACAATGGGGTGAAGGTGGGACTTGGAGGACCGGACAGCACAGCAAAGCTTTTCAATCCCAGGATGCTCTGGTCCTTCCCCCTATACCCCGTCCACAGCCTGCGGGCAACTCAGTTTTGTTAACAAGCCCAAGGCAGGAGCAGGATAGGAGAGGAGGAAGACTGGTACACTGAGGAATCACACTCTCACACAGAGAAGGGAACTGGTGACCTAGAGAAGAAAGCCATAGAAGCCAGGTGCGTCAGGGTGGGTGCTCTGTGGACCGTATGGACTTCAAAGAAATAGAGTTAACAAGGGTAATTTCGACCATAACTCTCTTTTTCTTCTTCAGGGTCCATAGGTCTCCACAGGGACAAAATGGGGATGTCCCAAAGCCGTTGTTCAAGGGCGGGGATGCTCCTAAGCTGATAGGAGAACCTGGCGCCTGAAGGAAGCATCCTCAGAGGCAAATATTTCAAAGGCATAGAACCTAAGAACGGTGTGGACAGAGGACCATGTAGCCGCCTTGCATAGTTGTTCAGCCGAGGCGCCACGCCGGGCTGCCCTCGAGGGACCCACAGAGCGAATAGAATAAGCAGATACTGAAGCTGGCACAGAAAGGTCAGTCTGCGTGTAAGCCTGTGAGATAGTCATGCAAATCCATGTGGCCAGAGTCTGTTTGTTAGCTGGCCATCCCTTCTTATGGAATCCATAGTAGATGAAGAATGAGTCATATTTCCTGATGGAACTAGTACGGTCCAAGTAAATCTTCAGAGCACAGACCACATCCAAAAAGGCCTCACCTGCCAAGAGGTCTGGCGATTGAAATGCCGGAACCATAATTTCCTCATTAAAGTGGAAACGAGAAACCACCTTGGGAAGGAAGCCAGGGCGCGTTCGAAGAACAGCCCTGTCCTGATGAAAGCTCAAAAAGGGAGAGCGACATGACAGCGCCCCTAAATCCGATACTCTACGGGCAGATGCTATACCCAGAAGAAACAGAGTCTTTGCAGTGAGCCACTTGACATCTACCGATTCCAGTGGTTCGAAGAAGGTAAGCCAAATGGAAAGTCCACTTCACAGATAATGCGTCCACGAACACAGCGTTGGGATCCCTTGTCCTGGCTCCATACACTGGAAGTTTGTGGTTGTGTCTTGAGGCCATGAGGTCCACATTCGGTATACCCCATTTGTCCACCAGGAGTTTAAAGACTACAGGATGTAGAGACCACTTTCCTGCATGCATGACGTGACGACTGAGGAAATTTGGTCCCATTTGAGAATTCTTGGGATGAACACTGCGGAAATGGCTGGGAGATGGTGTTCGGCCCATGTGAGAACGCGGAATACTTCTGCCATTGCTGTCCGACTTCGAGTGCCTCCTTGGTGATTGAGGTAGGCCACTGCCGTGGTGTTGACAGACATTACTTGTACTGGCCTACCCTGAAGAATATCCTGAGCCAGAGTGAGAGCCCTGTAGATGGATCGAGTTCCAGGTGGTTGATTGGTAAAACCTCTTTGTCTGAAGTCCAGCGGCCTTGGAAGGAGTGCTGTCCGGTCACTGCGCCCCAGCCGCGGAGACTTGCATCCGTGGTTAGTAGTGCCCAGTCCGAGATTCAAAAGGGGCGCCTCTTGTCTAAGTGGGGCGTCTGTAGCCACCAGGCCAGGGACAGGCGAACCTTCGGGGAGAGGCCCATCGTCTGGGATCTGAGCACATGGGGCAGCCCGTTCCACCTGGAGAAGAGTGAAACTGAGTGAACTCCATGTCGAAGGTGGACACCATGGATCCCAGGACCTGCATTGCAGAGTGAATTGACACTCGGAGACTGTGTAGTAGTCTGTGCACCCGGTGCAGTAATACCAAGATTTTGTCTGCTGTTAGGAAAATTCTCTGAACCTGAGAGTCCAGGAGAACTCCCTGATGTACCACTCTTTGAGAAGGTGTCAGGGAAGACTCTTTCAAGCTGATCAGCCAACCGTGCCTTTTGTAGAAAGGCAATGGTTACCTGCAGATGGCGGTGAAGAATCTCTGGGGAGCTGGCCAACTGCAAGAAATCGTCTAAGTATGGGAGCTGTCTGATCCCTTGACGACGAAGATAGGCCCGCCATAACTGGCATGATCTTGGAAAAGACAAGAGGAGCCGTTGAAAGGCCAAAAGGCAGAGCCTGAAATTGGTAATGTTGCTGTAGTATAGCAAACCGGATATATTGTTGATGAGAAGGCGCTATAGGTACATGTAGGTAAGTGTCCTGAATGTCCAGAGACACCATAAAGTCCCCAGGCTCCATAGCCAGGATAATAGAGCGGAGGGTTTCCATACAAAACCTGGGCACACTGATAAACTTGTTCAGAGACTTGAGGTTGAGGATAGGCCGATGAGACCCGTTGGGCTTCTGAACTAAAAAAGGGGTAGAATAATAGCCCCCCCTCACTGTGAGAAGGGGACCGGATTTATTACTCCTGAGAGCAGTAAGGACTGAATGGCCTTTTGGAGCAGCAGGGCCTTCTTGGGTCCGAGGAGGTCCATTGCAAAAGAATTGCTGGGGGGGGGGTCGTCTCAGGAAGGAGAGTGCATATCTGTGAGACCACTTCTCTTACCAAGGCGTCTGATGTGGTCTGACGCCAGAACTGGGCGAAATGAAGAAGTCGGCCTTCCCAGGCTGAAGGCTTGTTCTCAGATTTGGTAGCTGGATGTCTAGTCACCCAGGTCTGCTTGGTCCTAGGCTTGGAGGCCTTAGTTGATGCCCGATTCCTTGGAAAGGACTGACCTTTAGCTTTTCCTTGAGGACGAAAGGACCGAAAGGATGACATCCGAGGCTTCGCATTATATGCAGAGGGCAGGAACGCAGTCTTGGAAGCTGCCAAGGTAGTCACAATTCTGGCCAATTCTGGGCCAAACAGGATATCCCCAGAATAAGGCAGAGACTCAAATGCCTTTTTAGAATCTGAATCTGTCTTGCATGAGCGTAGCCAAACAATACGGTGGGCCACCACAGAAGTGGCAGATGCCTTGGAAGCTAGGAGAGCCGTATCCAGAGCTGCTTCACTCAAATTGGAGGCTGTATCTCTAATGTGAGATATGTAGGACAGCTGTTCCCGCGAAACATCAGAGGGAAATGTATCTTCTAGGGCCTCTGCCCAACTCTCAATGGCTTTTGCCACCCAGGCCGTAGCCCTGACAGGATGAGTAATAGCTCCTGTAAGAGAGTATATAGATTCAATCCTTCTATCCGTAGTCTCCTTTAAGGAGGTTGCAGTATGGATAGGTAAGGTGGCATTCTTAACCAGACGTGTCACGGGGGAATCCACTGCTGGGGGAACTTCCCATTTAGTGCAATCAGTAGCGGGAAGAAACCTAAACATTTAGGCAGCTAAAATCATTTACTGGGCATATTCCATGCCTCACTCATATGATCAGATAGCTGATCACAGTGAGGAAACTCTGGTAAAACTACCTTTTGTCATTTAAAGAGGGGCTCCTTTGTCTTAGTAGTGAGTTCTGTCTCTTCTATTTGGAGAATAGATTTTACAGCTCTCACAAGTGCAGGTATAATTAATTTAGAGGGGGTTCCTTGTCTCCCGAGGGGGAGTCAAAGTGAGAGAGGTCTGCGTCTTCTGCCTCCCCAGATGATAATTCGGAATTTGATAGCTGTGTGGACTGGGAAGATAACACAGCAGGCTTAGTAGGTTTACTAGGTAAGGTTATCTCCTTTTGCAGCATTTGTTGAAAGGCTGTAGAGGTAACCGCCAGACTTTGCAATGAGGTAGAAAGTACGTCTACCCATGGGGAAGGCAAAGTATTTGCAGGGAGTACTTGTTGTTGCCATCCCATAGGGATCGCTATGTGGTCCGCAATTTTTGCCAGCACCTGTGAAAGAGTAGCCCAGGGTGGGTCCTGAGGAGAGGACATCGGGGCTGATGGGCCCAGGGCAGTATAACAAGAGCACAAAGACCATCGTGAATGAGGTCCTCTGACGCTAAACCTGCTGAGCAGGATTTACAAGACACCAGAGTGGGAGCAGCAGGCTGCTTGTTATTCTTGCCTCTGCCAGACATAGCTGCAAGAACAATGTAACACACAATGTGACACAGTGCAGTGAGCAACCCAGATGTATGTGTAATATGGCACAGTGTAGTGCGCAACAGTGATATATAGTATGTAATAGCACTCACAAATATAGAGAGATGTGAGGTACAATGAACCCCCTATACCTTAGTATGCCAGGGTTATAGTAGAATAAAGGGAAAGGTATAAGCTGTCAGTAATCGGAAAACAGCAGTGCTAGCACAAATCACATACAAATGCAGAATTATACAATATAACTGCAGTGGGCACTAAAATCAACTACACAGACCGCAGTGGCTGGTAGGATATAGCGCTGTATAAACCTGGCCCTTGGGAGAGGTATACAAGAACACTGGACAAGGCATTCCCGGAGACCTGAATGCAGAAAATAGCTGCCGAGAGTCTCAGAGTGGGGCGGAGTGTGAGGGAGGAGAAGCAAGACCGCAGTGGAATTGTGCCCTGAGCTGGGGGAGGGTCGGCAGGGAGAGCGCCTTCTCCCCTATGCTAACATTACCCACCGGGTCCCCTGGCTTTAATCGTTGCCCTGCGCCAGTTCGTGTAGTGTCCTGGTGGTCTAGTGGAGTCCCGGACGCACCGGTGTCCACATCAGCGCCTCTGGTCTGTCACCATGAGTCCCGGCTGCAGTCTGGGGTTCGGGGAGCCCTGCTAGCTAGGTCCTCCTTGGAGCCCTGCCAAAAAGTACCTAGCTGAGGGCTGGAGTCACGGAGCCGCGGAAGGGTGATGGAGCAGCAGAATAAATTAAAATAAAATTAAATCATAAAAATAAGCTTGGGCTGCATAATAGCAGCCCCATTGTTAAAACGGTGATCCAGCTCCTGCCGGACACCAACGAAACTAAGTTGCTCTCAGGCTGTGGGCGGGGTATAGGGGGAAGGACTGGAGCATCCTGGGATTGAAAAGCTTTGCGGTTGGTGTCCGATCCTCCAAGTCCCACCTACACTGCATTGTCTCCCTGTGGAGTCCTATAACCCTGAAGAAGGAAGTGATAGATAGCTGTGTATGATACATGGCAATCTATCACTGTAGTGCTCTGTATCATACAGAGTACTACAGTGATAGATAGCCATGTAAATTACAGGGAGTGATAGTGTGATAGATAGCCATGTATCATACAGAGCACTACAGATATAGATAGCCATGTATCATACAGAGCACTACAGTGATAGATAGCCGTGTATCATACAGAGCACTACAGTGATAGATAGCCGTGTATCATACAGAGCACTACAGTGATAGATAGCCATGTATCATACAGAGCACTACAGTGATAGATAGCCATGTATCATACAGAGCACTACAGTGATAGATAGCCGTGTATCATACAGAGCACTACAGTGATAGATAGCCATGTGTCATACAGAGCACTACAGTGATAGATAGCCATGTATCATACAGAGCACTACAGTGATAGATAGCCATGTGTCATACAGAGCACTACAGTGATAGATAGCCATGTGTCATACAGAGCACTACAGTGATAGATAGCCATGTATCATACAGAGCACTACAGTGATAGATAGCCATGTGTCATACAGAGCACTACAGTGATAGATAGCCATGTATCATACAGAGTACTACAGTGATAGATAGCCATGTATAATACAGAGAACTACAGTGATAGATAGCCATGTATCATACAGAGCACTACAGTGATAGATAGCCATGTATCATACAGAGCACTACAGTGATAGATAGCCATGTATCATACAGAGCACTACAGTGATAGATAGCCATGTATCATACAGAGCACTACAGTGATAGATAGCCATGTGTCATACAGAGCACTACAGTGATAGATAGCCATGTGTCATACAGAGCACTACAGTGATAGATAGCCATGTATCATACAGAGCACTACAGTGATAGATAGCCATGTGTCATACAGAGCACTACAGTGATAGATAGCCATGTGTCATACAGAGCACTACAGTGATAGATAGCCATGTGTCATACAGAGCACTACAGTGATAAGATAGCCGTGTAAATTATAGGAAGTACTAGAGTGATAGATTGCTGTGTATCGTACAGAGCACTACAGTGTTCAACCCAGGCTGTTTTTTGCGGAAGCACAGCTCGGCCAGAAACAGCCCGACACTTCCCCCCACCCCAATTCGCAGCATCCCCGTACAACTTACTGCCCGGCACTCCCCCCCCGCCCCAATGCGCTGCGTCCCGCCGCCCTCAACGTGTCCTTGTTGCCACGGATGCCGGATGTGATGCTGAGCTGCGCCTACGTCACATGCGTGCACTGCTGAATCACACCCAGTATCTGTAGAGCCTGCGAGTGGGTTAGTACTCTAAAACGAATTAAAACCTGTTTAAGGGATGCAGCAGAGCACACTAAATAACCGGATTCAGATTTCACTAGAGGAACCAGATCCTACAGACTTTATGGATTTAAAACATTTTATTATTGCGAAGGCCCCCACCCGGCTACTTCTTCATACCACCCGGCTGGAAAAATTTTCTGTGGAGAACACCGATGTATTACACAGAGGAACAGGGTGATAGATAAATGTACAATATATATTACATAGAGTAGCCAGGCGATGCCGCCAGTCTCAAACCTGACAGGGGAAACCCGACAAGGGACTTAAGCTAGGCATCGAAATACCAACGCCTATCTTAATCCCGACGCCGGAACACAGAAGGACGGCTACCTGAACAAGGTAAGTCCGGGGCACCCTCAGTGTTAGCCGCAGGGGGGGAGGGGAGTTAAATTTAGGTAGCATAGCGGGGTTAGCGTTAAGCACGAAGGGGGGAGACTTAGGTTTAGGCAAGAAGGTGGGAGACTTGGGTTTAGGCACGAACGGGGAGGGTTAGGGGGAGAAGGGTAAGTATACTTACCCCACCCCTGTCGGGATACCAACCATCGGGATACCGTTGTCGGTATTGTGACAGGAGGTATCACGACAGCCGGTATTACATACCCTTTCAAGATAGATAGACGTGTGTATTACACAGAGAAAGAGTGATGTACAATATGTATTACACAGAGGAGCCAGGTGATAGATAGATAGATAGATGTGTGTATTACAGAGGAACAGAGTGATAGATAAGTGTATATATTACACAGAGGAGCAGGGGGATAAGAAAGGGGCTATATTACCTGTGAGGGGGCTATATTACCTGTGAGGGGGCTGGCCTTCCGTGCTCAGTAGATACTGACACAGCTCAGTCATGTCTGAGAGAAGATATCAGAAAATACACAATGAATCCAAGACAGCTAGCCCTACAATACCTGCCCAGCAATCCCTTTATACAGGCCACTGCACACATTCTGTGTATTACACACCAGTGGTGACGAGCACCCGGTCCTAGGGCCATCATTTTACTCTCCGCCCTTTGTCTCCTCTAAGCACCCCTCAATCAGGAAGATCTCTGTACCCTAATGCCACCCTGTGCTGCCGTACTGACCCCACCATAAAGCTCCAAGCCACTCACCAGGACCTTTGTCCAGCTCATTCAGGGGGTCCCCTGGAGTCCGATCTAATAACTGAGGATAGAGGAGGAGAAGAGAGACGGAGAACATGAATATCTGATGGAGGTATTTGTGCACATTATTGGTGGTAGTGTAACGAGGGGAGGATGCGTCAGAGGCAGCCCCCCGGCTGAAGATCACCATCACTAGGGCACAATGACATCAGAGTTGTCTCTCACCATGCGGATGTAATACTGAAGGATGGGATTTGGGGTGGCTCTGTCCTCGCTCGCTCCCCAGTTCTGGGGTATCTCAGAGGCGTTTAAAGAGGGCTCCTCCTGGAAGGGGTGCTCCGGAGACGTTTGGGGTAGAGTTGCAGAGACTGGGGGAGTGGAAGACATAAGAGAAGTACAATGTATGAATGGAGTAATCTATTGATCTGATCCCCCATGGATGCACTGAGCCCCCCCTGCGGGAGCCTCTGCTCGTTAGTCTGACTCCCCACCGTCCCTCGTTAATAAATAATACCCTGTCTAACCACAGAGAAGATTAACCCGCTCATTGCCACAGATACTGGGAAGACAGGCTCCATTTATAAGAGTCATATCCTTAAAACGATTGCCATAGAGGACCTGGCAACCATCAGCAGAGCGCTCTGCACCTGTAACTACAGGTAGGTGACCCATAGCCTGCTAAGACATCGGTGAAACACAGCAGAGCGCTCTGCACCTGTAACTACAGGTAGATGACCCATAGCCTGCTAAGACATCGGTGAAATACAGCAGAGCGCTCTGCACCTGTAACTGCAGGTAGGTGACCCATAGCCTGCTAAGACATCGGTGAAATACAGCAGAGCGCTCTGCACCTGTAACTGCAGGTAGGTGACCCATAGCCTGCTACGACATCGGTGAAATACAGCAGAGCGCTCTGCACCTGTAACTGCAGGTAGGTGACCCATAGCCTGCTAAGACATCGGTGAAACACAGCAGAGCGCTCTGCACCTGTAACTACAGGTAGATGACCCATAGCCTGCTAAGACATCGGTGAAATACAGCAGAGCGCTCTGCACCTGTAACTGCAGGTAGGTGACCCATAGCCTGCTAAGACATCGGTGAAATACAGTAGAGCGCTCTGCACCTGTAACTGCAGGTAGGTGACCCATAGCCTGCTAAGACATGGGTGAAACACAGCAGAGCGCTCTGCACCTGTAACTGCAGGTAGGTGACCCATAGCCTGCTAAGACATCGGTGAAATACAGCAGAGCGCTCTGCACCTGTAACTGCAGGTAGGTGACCCATAGCCTGCTAAGACATCGGTGAAACACAGCAGAGCGCTCTGCACCTGTAACTACAGGTAGATGACCCATAGCCTGCTAAGACATCGGTGAAATACAGCAGAGCGCTCTGCACCTGTAACTGCAGGTAGGTGACCCATAGCCTGCTAAGACATCGGTGAAACACAGCAGAGCGCTCTGCACCTGTAACTACAGGTAGGTGACCCATAGCCTGCTAAGACATCGGTGAAACACAGCAGAGCGCTCTGCACCTGTAACTACAGGTAGGTGACCCATAGCCTGCTAAGACATCGGTGAAACACAGCAGAGCGCTCTGCACCTGTAACTACAGGTAGATGACCCATAGCCTGCTAAGACATCGGTGAAACACAGCAGAGCGCTCTGCACCTGTAACTGCAGGTAGGTGACCCATAGCCTGCTAAGACATCGGTGAAACACAGCAGAGCGCTCTGCACCTGTAACTACAGGTAGGTGACCCATAGCCTGCTAAGACATCGGTGAAACACAGCAGAGCGCTCTGCACCTGTAACTACAGGTAGATGACCCATAGCCTGCTAAGACATCGGTGAAATACAGCAGAGCGCTCTGCACCTGTAACTGCAGGTAGATGACCCATAACCTGCTAAGACATCGGTGAAATACAGCAGAGCGCTCTGCACCTGTAACTGCAGGTAGGTGACCCATAGCCTGCTAAGACATCGGTGAAACACAGCAGAGCGCTCCACATTGACCATAGGAGGGGCAGTATTTACCATGTAACTACAGGTAGGTGACCCACATCCTACCACAACAATGATGATACCACACAGCAGATTATAGCAGAGCGCTCTGCACTGTCCATTGCAGAAGCAGTAATTACCCTGTAACTACAAGCAGGTGTCCCACATCCCACTACAACTACAACGCACAGCAGATTATAGCAGAGCGCTCCGCAGTAACCATGGGAAGAGCAGCATTTATACTGTGATTACAGGTAGGTATCCCACATCCCACTACAACAATGATACACAGCAGATAACGGCAGAGCGCTCCGCATTGACCATGGGAGGGGCAGAAATTACCCTGTAAGTGAAGGTAGGTGTCTCACGTCCCACTACAACTACGATGATACTACATAGAGCGCTCCGCACTGAAAATGGGTGGAGCAACATGTATCCTGTGACTACAGGTAGGTGATCAACTTTTCACTACAACAATCATGATGCACAGCAGACTAGAGCTGAGCGCTCCGCACTGACCATGAGAGGGGCAGAAATTACCCTGTAGCTAGATCAGTGATAATAGATGTAGTGGTCACTCTAGGTGCAGGGTGCTGATCAGTGATAATAGATGTAGTGGTCACTCTAGGTGCAGGGTGCTGATCAGTGATAATAGATGTAGTGGTCACTCTAGGTGCAGGGTGCTGATCAGTGATAATATATGTAGTGGTCACTCTAGGTGCAGGGTGCTGATCAGTGATAATAGATGTAGTGGTCACTCTAGGTGCAGGGTGCTGATCAGTGATAATAGATGTAGTGGTCACTCTAGGTGCAGGGTGCTGATCAGTGATAATAGATTTAGTGGTCACTCTAGGTACAGGGTGCTGATCAGTGATAATAGATGTAGTGGTCACTCTAGGTGCAGGGTGCTGATCAGTGATAATAGATGTAGTGGTCACTCTAGGTGCAGGGTGCTGATCAGTGATGATAGATGTAGTGGTCACTCTAGGTACAGGGTGCTGATCAGTGATAATAGATGTAGTGGTCACTCTAGGTACAGGGTGCTGATCAGTGATAATAGATGTAGTGGTCACTCTAGGTGCAGGGTGCTGATCAGTGATAATAGATGTAGTGGTCACTCTAGGTGCAGGGTGCTGATCAGTGATAATAGACGTAGTGGTCACTCTAGGTACAGGGTGCTGATCAGTGATAATAGATGTAGTGGTCACTCTAGGTGCAGGGTGCTGATCAGTGATAATAGACGTAGTGGTCACTCTAGGTACAGGGTGCTGATCAGTGATAATAGATGTAGTGGTCACTCTAGGTGCAGGGTGCTGATCAGTGATAACAAGAGATATGGTAAGAACTTACCTTTGTTATCTCTGTTTCTACGAAGTCCATAGGGTCCACACGGTTGACCTTGGGGTATAGGTTGGGAACCAAATCCGGGCACCACGCAGTTAAAGCTTTTAGCTCCCAGGATGCACTGGGTCCACTCTCCCTATAACCCCACCCCCAAGCCAGAGGCACCTCAGTTTGTAAGTAGCCAAAGGCCGGAGGAGGAGAGAAAAAGAGAGAGAAAACTGGAACACTCAATAACCATACTCACCGAAATGGGAGACGGAAAACCGTGACCAGCCACACAGCCCATATGAAGCCAGGTGCGTCAGGGCGGGCGCCCTGTGGACCCTATGGACTTCGTAGAAACAGAGATAACAAAGGTAAGTTCTTACCATATCTCTTGTTTTCTACTTCAGGGTCCATAGGGGGTCCACAGGGTTGACCTTGGGGATGTCCCAAAGCAGTTCAACCAAGGGTGGGGACGCTCCTGTGCTGAGAGGAGAATCCGTCACCAAAAAGGAAGCATCCTGAGAGGCAAAGGAAACCAATGCCTAGAACCTTAAAAAGGTGTGGACAGAAGACCACGTGGCCACCTAGTAAGGTAAAACAGCCGAGGCGCCACAACGAGCCGCACACGAGGGTCACATGGCCCGAGAAAAAACAAGCATCAACAACAGGAAGGCCTACCCATGGGTAGGCCCCTGAGGAAGACCTACGAGGCCATCCAGCCAACATTTGGTTATAGGCCGGCCATCCTTTCCTGTGAAAACCAGAAATCTCAGACCACCAATAAGGAGTCCGATTTCCGTAAGGAACCTGAACGGATCACAAAAATCCAAAGAGGCCAGACCACAGTCAATGAGGCCACACCAGCCGAGAGGACTGGGGACAGAATGGCCGTACCATAAGTTCCAGAATAATATGGAACCTGAAAACCACTAAGAAGCAACACAGGGCGAGAGCAACTCCCACCCTGA
The DNA here is from genome assembly GCA_031769625.1 of Taudactylus pleione. NCBI lineage: Eukaryota > Metazoa > Chordata > Amphibia > Anura > Myobatrachidae > Taudactylus > Taudactylus pleione. The sequence goes on along the minus strand of JAUIMM010000391.1, from coordinate 3,353,317 downwards.
CATGATGCCCTCCAGAAGAGGGAGCCACATGAGAACGCTCCCAATTCAGACACTCTCCTGGTTGATATAAACACCCTGAGAGAAAGAGAGAGCCTAAGCAATAGACCATGTAATGGCTATCACAACCAGCGGTTCCATTGACTGTCCCCGGAGGTAACGAAGAACCACTACTTACTCCCCAGGAGTCCCTAGGGAGGACAAATGGAGGCATAATCAAGAAAACACTCCAAAGGATGAACTGGATACCAGAGTGGAGCAATTCCATATCTTAACCATACTGACAGTGTAGAGATCCGCACTGTCAGGAAGACCAGGCCAAGTGTGAAACCCAAGCCAGCCGGAAGGAATGCCAGAATATCTGGAAATCCTGGACACCGGAGGATTGTATCGACAGGTACAATACCATAAGATTTATGGCTGCCACAGTTTGTGGTAGGTCCCAGCAAAAGCTGATCCATGTGCTCTAATCATTCCAACGATGACAAAGCCAGGGAAGCCGTAAGACCACTGTAAGGACACAGTCAAAGACAAATGACCCAGGTCCAAGGCAAAACCAAGGACCCTGAGACAACAGGTCCGGGCAGTGAAGCATCAGGGATGGAGTATCGATGTAGAGACTCCAAAGATCCAAGTACCCCTGACATCTGGGGCAATCAGGAGCCACCAGCAGGAAAGCATCTCCGTCTCGATTGAAAACACTTCCAAAGACCTCGAGGAAGAAGGGAGACCGGAGAACACAGGTACACAAAGTGGAAGGACCACTTCACCGACAAAGAGTCGCTGAAGGTTGCTTCAGAATCCCCAGAGCTGAACTGTAACACCATAGTGTGATAAAGTCAGAAGGCCATGAGGGTCACCTCAGGGGGGCCCCCCCTGCTCACCAGGAGATGAAACCTCTCTTGGGGAAGAGACTAGTCCCCGGGATGCACGTCGTGACGGCTGAGGACTCCCGCTTCCCAATGGAGAGCTCCTGAAATGAACGCTGCCGAGATGGTCGGGAGGAGACCCTCGGACTATGTCCGAATATGTGACATACCTGTCATTGCCACCCAACGAACAGTGTTGCTAAAAAGGAAGCCACTGTCCTGACCCTGTCGGACTGAACCTTTTCAGGTTCACCGGGAAACAAGAGTTATGCCAGAGTAAGTTAATTGACAGGGTGGAATCGACAGACGTCCAACTGCACTGAAAAGGATTCGATCCAGACACTGTCCATAGCAAAGAAAACCCTGGACGAGATGGCCATAGCCACCCGGACAGGGACCGACTTGCCTCCGGAGAGAGCATCATCGTTTGAACAGTTATCCGACAGAAAAAACTCATTCCATCTGGAGATGAGCCAATTATGGAAAGGCCTGGAATGGAACTGAGCCCATTCCACCATGCATCCCAGAGTGTAAAGACATCTGTCGACTGCGCAGACAACCATGTACTCCTAATGGAAGAGAGGAGATTCCGTCTTACGCCAGAAGAATTCTCAGATTCTGAGAATCCAGCAGGGATCCTAGATGAAGAATACCCAGAGAGGGATGCAGGGAGGACTTTTTCCCCGTTGATTAAACGTCTGCACCCTGAAGAAGCCACAGTCATCCTGACCTGGCCGTAAAGTACCCCGGTGATCCCGCTAAGAGCAGGAGGCCGTCCAGGTACAGGAGCATTGGGATATACTGAACAGAAGAACTGTCAGAAAATCCAAAACGCTGGTAAACCCCTGTGGGGCTGAGGACAGTCCCAACAGGCAGAGCCCGAAAAATTGTAAGTGTTGCTGTGATACAGCAAACCTCAGCCCATGCTGAGGAAAGGTCTCTGTAAGTACCCGTAGGCACGCGTCCTGTATATCCAGTGATACCATAAAGTCCCCAGGTTCCAAACATCGTATGATGGAGCATAGGGATTTCCTCCTGAGCCCAGGTAGCTTTAGGAACTGGTCCAGGGAATTGAGACAGAGAATAGGCCAAAGAGGACCATTCAGCCACCGCACCAGAAAGAAAACAGAACAACCAGTCCCTCACTGAGATAGTGGGGATGGCCTAATTAGCTCCGCTTACCGCAACAACTGCATAGCTTTCTGGATCTGTAAGGCCCTTGTAAAGAGGGCGTACCCTCCTACCCACGTAGCCGCGGCAACTTGACACTAATACCGGGCGAACTGAGAAAATCGGTATCTCCCAGTTGTAGGCCTGTCCCGTCAGGCTGAAGAGATATCCGTAGGTTCAGAAGCAGGATCGGCTGGCAGTCCAGGCCTGCTCGGTACTGGATATGTCGGCCCTTGTAGATGCCGACAGTCTACGAAGAAACAGACCTTTAGGCTGACCCAGAGGACAAAAAAGACTTAACAGACTTAGTCTGAGGCCTTGTAGTGGGCATAGCTGAAAGCGGTAAACTTGTCGTTAGTAATACTGCCAATGTTACTACAATCTTGTCAAGGTCAGGACCAAACAATATCAACCCTAAAGATGGTATCTGCACCTCTGCATTCCCAGAGCGCAGCCATAGGGTATTACGGAGGATACAGTCGCAGCCGGAACTCTGAAAGTTAGGAGACTGGTATCCAATATAGGCATTTCCACCTATGACAACAGCATATATTACGTGAGCGACCAAATACATTTGAACCCCCGACGTGTTGGAGGGGAAAAAACGTTACAAATGCATCAACCCAATATGCAATAGTATTAACCAACCATGCTATAGCCATGGTAGGATGGGTAACAACTCCTGAAAGCAAGTATACTGATTTCAGGCAGAGTTACCATCTACGGATCCGAAGAATCCGACCACGCAGGAATGGGAGGCGTAGTAACGTCTGTAATCAGACGAGTAACACGCCCATCCCCCCCAGGAGGGGCTCGTGATGACCCTCAGGGAATTTGGGACAGGAGGCCAAACACTGTTGTAACACCTCCTATCCGGCAACAGCCAGAGTCCCGCTATGCGATCCACCCGCTAGTCAGCAACAGGGAACCCGAAGGCACGCAATACTGAGGGTGTATGATACAGGTGCAGGTCAACATTCACTCTAACCAGAATGGACCTGCTACCAGCCCTAAAGCAGGGATAATAATACCTGAAATAGGCTTCCCCCAGTGTAAGAGGGAAAGAGCCCCGAACAGTACCCAGTTCACGGCAGAGCCAACTGGGAAGTAACCACAGGGCGTCAACCACGCCAATTAGCGTTTCGTAGAAAACGACATCCACCCAGGGTGGCTGTTGTGGTAATCCCTGCAAGGGGAATGACAGACTATTGTGGCACCAGGGGGAATTCATATACTGCGAAAAACCCCTGCAGGGAGCGGTAGTCTGTGTCACAGGGGAAGAGTGCAAGAAGCTGCGAGATACCCTGAGATGAAAAGGGCAGTATGGTGAAGTAACCCCAAGTGAGGTACAACAATGGGGCCCGCCCGGCGATCCGCAATTGAGAGGATCCCGAGAAAACAAACCGCCCAAGGGGGTCGTGAAAGAGGCCAGCACCAGATGACGCCACATACAGAACCCTTTATGAGTCAAATCCTCCGCACTAACACCTGCAGCACATGACTTGCAGGATAGTAAAAATGGGTGCAGTATAACGCTCTATCTCCTGGTCAGACATATCTGACCAATCTTGGCGGAAATATTAAGCAGCACTATACTGGTCCTGACTGATGCCAAAAATTAGCTGCAGGGACCCATTTTCAGCGTATGCAACACACAGTTCCATCTAAAATATGGCAACGTGCAGCACGCAACAGTATGTGACAAACCACACAAATATTAACAAGTATATAAATGTGAGGTCTCAGAACCACCCTAAGTACAGCTGTATTAGGGCAGATAAAGAAAAGGGATAGATATACACTGACAGGTGAGAGAATAAAGTACAGTCAGCACTAGCATAAGTCACATACAATGCAGATATATACATATATACATAAACATGTCATATAATATACTGCACTATTACACTGCATTCAACTGCCCAGATTCAGTGTCTGGGAAGGCTACAGCGCTGTGTACACTGACCTGATGGTGAGGTACGCAGGGGGACTGGACTCACTGCCATCTCCAGAGATTTCTGCTGCACCACAGAGATAAAATGGCCGCTGGAGACCTCAGAAGAAGCGTGGCCCGCGGAGGAAGCAGCTCAGCGACGCCAGACTATGGATACTGAAAGGCGCGCTGAGCTGAGGGGAGGAGCCGCTGTAACAGGGAAGGCTGCCTCCCCTGGCCGGCTATTAACCCCCGGGACGCCGGCTCCCTGCACCGATCGTTAAGTCCCTGGTGGTCTAGTGGACACACGGGGTATGGGGGGCCCGCCGCCACTGCCGGCGCCTCCGGTCTGTCCCCTGAGACCGGAGGCACAGGACTGCATTTGAAATGCGCGGATCACCGCAAGCGGTGATCCGCGACCTTACCTGCTCCCCGTGGATCCGGCAGCAGTCCTGGGCACCCACAGAGTCCGGCTAGTACAGACTCTGGGGTCCCGCTGAGATCCCCAGATCTGTACTGGCGTCTCAGCGCCAGCGGGGTGACGGAGCGGCAGCTTAGACGTCCTATGGACAGTCCGACGCTGCCGCTCTGAAGAGTCCAAAGTCCATGGAAAAAACTTTGTCCCTAAAAAAATAAAATAAGCTTAGGGGCTGCTAATCAGCTCCCCCTGCGCTAACGGCGACCCGACTCCGGCCGGGCACCAACTTAAACTGAGGTGCCTCTGGCTTGGGGGTGGGGTTATAGGGAGAGTGGACCCAGTGCATCCTGGGAGCTAAAAGCTTTAACTGCGTGGTGCCCGGATTTGGTTCCCAACCTATACCCCAAGGTCAACCCTGTGGACCCCCTATGGACCCTGAAGTAGAAATTAGACGTAGTGGTCACTCTAGGTGCAGGGTGATCAGTGATAATAGATGTAGTGGTCACTCTAGGTGCAGGGTGCTGATCAGTGATAATAGATGTAGTGGTCACTCTAGGTGCAGGGTGCTGATCAGTGATAATAGATGTAGTGGTCACTCTAGGTGCAGGGTGATCAGTGATAATAGATGTAGTGGTCACTCTAGGTGCAGGGTGCTGATCAGTGATAATAGATGTAGTGGTCACTCTAGGTGCAGGGTGCTGATCAGTGATAATAGATGTAGTGGTCACTCTAGGTGCAGGGTGCTGATCAGTGATAATAGATGTAGTGGTCACTCTAGGTGCAGGGTGATCAGTGATAATAGATGTAGTGGTCACTCTAGGTGCAGGGTGATCAGTGATAATAGATGTAGTGGTCACTCTAGGTACAGGGTGCTGATCAGTGATAATAGATGTAGTGGTCACTCTAGGTGCAGGGTGCTGATCAGTGATAATAGATGTAGTGGTCACTCTAGGTGCAGGGTGATCAGTGATAATAGATGTAGTGGTCACTCTAGGTGCAGGGTGATCAGTGATAATAGATGTAGTGGTCACTCTAGGTACAGGGTGCTGATCAGTGATAATAGATGTAGTGGTCACTCTAGGTGCAGGGTGCTGATCAGTGATGATAGATGTAGTGGTCACTCTAGGTGCAGGGTGCTGATCAGTGATAATAGATGTAGTGGTCACTCTAGGTGCAGGGTGCTGATCAGTGATAATAGATGTAGTGGTCACTCTAGGTGCAGGGTACTGATCAGTGATGATAGATGTAGTGGTCACTCTAGGTGCAGGGTGCTGATCAGTGATAATAGATGTAGTGGTCACTCTAGGTGCAGGGTACTGATCAGTGATGATAGATGTAGTGGTCACTCTAGGTGCAGGGTGCTGATCAGTGATAATAGATGTAGTGGTCACTCTAGGTGCAGGGTGCTGATCAGTGATAATAGACGTAGTGGTCACTCTAGGTACAGGGTGCTGATCAGTGATAATAGATGTAGTGGTCACTCTAGGTGCAGGGTGCTGATCAGTGATAATAGATGTAGTGGTCACTCTAGGTACAGGGTGCTGATCAGGGAGGAGTGAATATTTACATTGTGAAGGACAAAATGTTAGACATGATGTATCGCTACGGCTACAGTATGGTAACCATACATCACGCATACAATTTTACACTTTAAAATTTAAATATTCCCTCCTCCCTGATCAGCACCCTGCACCTAGAGTGACCACTAAGACGGGTGTCGGCGGTACAACAAATGTATATTGTTCATCACTTTAGACGGGAGCTGCCGATATGAGGAAACCAATTCCCCGCAAAGACGCTTATCCTGGATCTGCATCGTTTCAGAACCCGGGAGGAGAAGTTGTGGACACGGCTCAGGACGAGAAGCGTAAATGTGTTAATGTATAGATGCTACAGTATAGAAGACGGATCTGGGATGACGACATGTATAAATAGACTGGCATGTCAATAACAAGTGACCTAAAACACAGATCTTAAACAAACATGGTTTGGTGCACTGGTTACGTATATATACACGCTGAAAGCTGTTCTAATAGAGAATACAGCCAGTTATCATTGTGATGGGTTTGTTTGGCGTCTTAAGGTGCCCACACACATACCGACTTTTCATCCAATTTGGCCGATTTCGACGAATCGTGACGACAGATCATGTAAAAAATGGCCAAATCGTGAGTTTCTACACTTGATCACGATGCCGATGCTCGTCCCCGCTCGTCGTACATCGCATCTTCAGATCTGCCGTGCTGTAGGGCAGATTAGCCAATCTGGGATACAATGCACTGGCTGCACGATAGATCTTAAGTCAGATTGGACATTTTTAACTCCAAATCGTGACCACGACTGCCTGGGGAGAGTTCAGGGGAAATCGTGTACATTGGCTGATTGGGAGCAAGTCGGTATGTGTGTGGGCACCTTTAGATATAAATCAGGGGTGCACGAGGCAGACAAATTGCAGACAAGAAAACAAATCTAACAATTGAGCGCCATATGCACTAATGTAACAGTAACTGCAATCTCTTATGGATCACAGTTGGTAAAATACGCTAATGACTTCCAAAGCTTAGCCGAGCATAGGGACGCCCACTGCTGCCTTCTCATATCTGTCCGACGACATGCAACAGGGTAAACAGGCAGCCACACAACTCGTAAGTCAGGTCTGACCTGCCGCAAACACTGACAGGGTGAGAGCTCTCATGGTGCGTGGGAGACTGCAAAGGCCGTCATATGCACGCCCATGTGACGGCATTTAAACGGTCAGCCACGCCTGTGTTTGCCTAGCCACCCCCCCCATTAGCTCTCCCAAAAGCTGATTACCTGTCACTCACTTTGCGAGTGAATCCTCTGTGAGAGAGTGATCACATGACTGTCTATTTGCAGCATTCCCCTAACTAACCCCACCCGAGACTATATTCTATAACTGGCTCGTAAATACCCTCTTGGAACTTGCATTGGTTTCATTTTTCCAACATTCTCCTCCTGTGTTTTTCAGTCTTGCAGTTATATGATCTGGTAGAACGGTTTATTTCCATTTCCACTGAATAACATAAAGCTCTGCTGCACCCTTTTGCATCGGAAACGATTATATCACTTGGCAATAAGACTATACACAGCTCTGCCAGATGATACAAGCACATAGCTGAGAAGCATAGAAGAACCCTCTCACAAGGACAATAGAGTATCCATCTCAAAGAGGAAGACCACCATAAAATCCGTGCTCAATATGAGGCTGCTACTGTTCATCTTACTTACCCCTTACATGAAGCAATTTCGGTGGCGGCTTCATTACCTTAAGTCCCGTGGTGCCACGAGCAGTGCTCCTATGTGACAGAGACATGGATGGGCACTGTCATCTCGCAATACACAGCGTGATTGGCTGCCTAGCGCTAACCAATCAATTCACTAAAGGGGCACATCCACTAGACGATCTACTCCCTGTCCAATCTCTAAACGATTTTCCCTTGATTTTTTTCCCTTGAAATTTTATCTTTCAGTCTGAACGATTTGCAAACGATTAGCAAACTATCTTTAATAGATCAAGTGAAATTGACCGGCATGTTCGGTCAACTGATGAGACGATCAAACGACCAGCGGGAGCGCGCATTGTTGATCGTTAACGACCAAACACTGCACGATTTATAAACGATTGAACGATAACGACGTCGTTATCTTTTCAATCGCCTGCTAAAATCGTGTAGTGGATGCCCCCCTTAAGAACCAGTGGCACTAGTGACAATGAAATCCATCTATTTGCTCAGAACTAGTGACAACACTGGTAATGGAGCCAATCAGTTCACTCAAAACCAATGACCTCACCAAGTTGGCAGTCAGTCAAATGGGTTGGGCACGGGATGCCGACGGTCAGAATCCCAACGCCACTATCCCGACAGGGTAAGGATACTGACACTTGTCGGTCAGTATCCTAACCCTACCCACAGATTAAACCTACCTCCCCTGCTGCAGCCTAACCCTAACTCTCCTCCCTGGTGCCTAACCCTAGCCCCCCCCCCCCAGCCCCAATACTTACCGTTGGGATGCCGGCATTGGGATTCCGACTCTTGATATTATGACGGCATCCCATCAGATCACACGGAACCAATTACATAAATTATAAATTGGTCTAGTACATCAGTGACACCCCAGGGTCCTAGTAAAGTGTGTGGGAGATGAGACTCACCGGTGCCAGTCATTGTGCCATCCGCCTGTGGCTCCAGTGGGTAGAAGCCATGGTGGCTACTGAAGCTGTGACTCAGATCTTCCACTTGCATGGGGTAGAAAATTTCTTCGTGGTCAGTGACCCTGTGACTTGGTTGGTGACTGCCAATAGAGTCCTCTTGATGGCCAGACTGGATTCCAAACTGGCCGAGGGGTGGAATGATTACCGGGGTCTGAAGCTGGTGAGTGCGTGTGTTGTGGCTACTGATATCCTTTTGGTGGCGACTGTCAATATTGGGCTGGCTGGTGTCTTCTTTGGTATGGGCACGGTTGGCATGGTTCTGGCTACTGATACTGTCTCTTAGTGTCGGAGGCCGGCTGCGACTAACTGCGAAAGAATGGACATCCAAGTCCCTGAAGTGGCTACTGCCGATAAGGTTCAAGCTGTTTTGACTACCCAACTTGGATCGATGGATCCCCCCCATGATGTGGTTATAGTTTACGAGGTTTCGGCTACTACTATCTCTTAATATCACTGGCTGGCTTTGGATATCAGAATGGCCACTGCCAACATTGAAGCATTTTGTCTCTGTATGGCCTGGGTTTGGACCACTAACCATCACAGACTGACCGTATGGTTCATCTCCTTTATATTTCCTGCTCGAGTCACTGCCCGTCGTTTGCTGGAGTTGGCCTTGACCTGCTGCCTGGAGAAGACTTTGCCTGGTGGTATCTGCTGTCCCTGAGGCTTTGGCTTTTTGACTTAAGTCATCACTTGACTGGCTGCCATGTAAGAAGGATAACCCACCAGCATTATTAGCCATCATAGCTTTGTTACTTATCTGGTTGTCGACCTCTAAGAATCTAGGACCTAGCTCCCGTGACTGGCTCAGATGGATAACGATTTGGTTTGGGTCATCCATGAAGTTAATCAAGTCTGAGCCGCTGTTCTGCTTGAATTGTCTATCGCAAAAAGCCTGCTGTCTGGTTCCATCAATGTCTTGGCTTCTGTTCAGCTCGAGGCGACTACCACCGGCTGTGTTCTGGCTGCTTCTATCAGTCACTGTATTTGAGGCGGTACTGCCAATAGAGTCGCCCGTTCCCGCTTCCCCCGGCCTTGTTTGGTCACTGGACTTGCTGTAGCCGCCATCTCTGGCTTGCAGGGAGGTCCATCGGTCTTCGGGGTCTGTCTGCTGACCAGGCACAACGAGTGACAACATGGAAGAAGGTTGAGTTGCGGTTTAGTTACGTAACTGGATACAGATGTACTATCAATGTACCTAAATAGCCGTGTGTTATAAAATAGTCATTCCATTACATAACAAAACCTTCTTACCTTGGCAGTGAGCACCTGCAGGGCCTGACTCCAGTGACTCTTCATGACGTCTTGAAGCTGGGACAACTTTTGCGCTCGATCGCTCTCCAACCGGCGGACAGCCCGTGACAGCTCCAGACAGCGCTCGTCTGAACGAGACAGTCTAGAGTGAATGGGGAGAATAGAATGTAACCCTGACATATTCTCAAGCTGTACATCCCACTATAGGGTGACACACAGTGGCAAATACAAAAAAGTGGGAACTGACCAATCAGAGTGTGCCCGGGTGACCTCTCATTCACAATGGGGCTCTGGGGAGCGGTAACATTTCTTTGTTTTGCCAAGTTTTAAGGATGATACATAAACCGAAGAGGATGTGAACCCCTACATTTTTTAATAAATGGATCATATGAGGGCTGTTTGGGGGTGTTATTATTTATTAAAATACTCAGTGTGTCTGCTGTCTTTTGATGAAGATTTTTTTATTTATTTTTTTTACAGGTGGATTAGAGGTGCCAGCTGGCCCTTGATGCCTGGACGTGCTGGCACTTGTTGTTCGACAAGTGTCATCATTCCCGGGCAGCCTTGCTGGGACCTGTAATCCAGTTGTAAAGAACAATGGGCCTGATTCAGACCCACTCGCGAGCGGCTGTCCGCTCGCAAGTGGGTCGATGTTATGGACTGAGCATGCGCACGACGGAGGGAGCTCCGTCGTGCGCATGCGCCAGACGCGACGAGCGAAGGAAAGTCCTTCGCTCGTTGTGTCCGATCAAAGGGGGCGTGCTGTCAATGTTGATTGACAGCACGCCCCCTTTGGTGGGCGTGCCTCCCTGACGGGGGCGTTCCCACAGGAACGCCTCCCGTCAGAAGCCGGCCCACTGACATCACTAGTGATGTCAGTGGGAGTGATTTTGGCTCTGATAGAGCCAAAATCACTCCGGAGCTTGCGGTTGAAAACCTCAACCGCAGGCTCCGGCACGCAAATTCGATGGTCGCGATGGTCTCGACCATCGCGACCATCACAATGCACGCTCGTATAGCCTGTGGGTGGTGACCCACAGCTATAAGAGCGTCCAGGAGGACGCTCCATGAAAATGGAGCCCGGCCCTCATTCAGAGCGTGCGCTCTGCTCAGAGCGTACGGCTCTGAATGAGGGCCAATATCTTTTATCATTTATTTACTATTACCTCCACACCTAAAGCCCTGGTGGTGCAGAGAAGTGACCTGGGCTGAAAGCCCAATGCTGGTTGTCCTTGGGGAGGAAGACACAATTTTTGGGGGGGCCCCCACTTCTCTAGGGATTCCAGCCCTGGACTGACTAGTTTTGGGCAGGTTGCCGTAATGGCAGGGTGTCTCCACGATGTGTGTCCCCCTGCTAAAGCATCAGCTGTTCGGCCTGTTTAAGCCTAGTGAGGGTTGTTGGAATATAGGGGGAACCACACACTGATTTTTTTCCCACATATTTTCCAATAACATCCAAGGCTATGAGCTATGGATATTGATCTAGACATAGATATAGACGTAGACATAGATATAGACGCCGGTCATTTATCCCACACCGGGATAAAGCAGTCGGGAAGCAGGCTGTCGGGATTCCGGCAGCCGGCTTTGCGATTGTATACCCTGTCGGGCCCCCTCACCGTTTTTTAAAATAAATTTTTAATTATTTTAAACCACATGTAAAATGAAGACTGCACAGATCAAAGTGATCTGTGCAGTGCTACACACCAACTTGCCTGGCAGAGGCAGGTATATCATTTGGGAGAGTTTGTAGTCGGCTTTGCGTAGGGCTCCAAACCCACTTCTTAATAAATCTGGGGTTATAATATCCTAACAGAAAAAAAAACCTTGATAGTTGGTCCAAAGTTCTATTGCCGTCTAAAGTAGGGTGTTTTCTGCTAATTTCTGTTGGATTTGCCCTTAGTAAATCTCTTAATTTGAAAATACGACTGAAAATCAAAAGGTAAAACGCAAACTAGACGCTTGGTAAATTTACCCCTAGGAGTACAGATTACAAGAAGAAACACTCACTGGAGTTCATAATCCACGATGACATCTCGGTGACGTCTCTCTCGCTCCTGTAATTCTGATTTGAACTGAGACAGCTGGTTGGACAGCTCTGTCTCATGCTGAGAGGTGAGGTCTAATAACTGTCTCCTACGTGTTGGGAGAGAAGACTCAGGTGAATAGACCAACAATGATAGTCCTTCCTGACACTCTGCTCCCTATGACACTCATACACATGTACAGTCCTTCCTGACACTCTGCTCCCTATGACACTCATACACATGTACAGTCCTTCCTGACACTCTGCTCCCTATGACACTCATACACATGTACAGTCCTTCCTGACACTCTGCTCCCTATGACACTCATACACATGTACAGTCCTTCCTGACACTCTGCTCCCTATGACACTCATACACATGTACAGTCCTTCCTGACACTCTGCTCCCTATGACACTCATACACATGTACAGTCCTTCCTGACACTCTGCTCCCTATGACACTCATACACATGTATAGTCCTTCCTGACAATCTGCTCCCTACGACACTAATACACATGTACAGTCCTTCCTGACACTCTGCTCCCTATGACACTCATACACATGTACAGTCCTTCCTGACACTCTGCTCCCTATGACACTAATACACATGTACAGTCCTTCCTGTCACTCATACACATGTATAGTCTTTCCTGTCACTGCTCCCTATGACACTCATACACATGTATAGTCCTTCCTGTCACTCTGCTCCCTATGACACTCACACACATGTATAGTCCTTCCTGTCACTGCTCCCTATGACACTCATACACATGTATAGTCCTTCCTGACACTATGCTCCCTATGACACTCACACACATGTATAGTCCTTCCTGTCACTGCTCCCTATGACACTAATACACATGTATAGTCCTTCCTGACACTCTGCTACCTATGACACTAATACACTTGTATAGTCCTTCCTGTCACTCTGCTCCCTATGACACGCATACAGATGTATAGTCCTTCCAGTCAATGCTCCCTATGACACTCATACACATGTATAGTCCTTCCTGTCACTGCTCCCTATGACACTAATACACATGTATAGTCCTTCCTGTCACTGCTCCCTATGTCACTCATACACATGTATAGTCCTTCCTCTCACTGCTCCCTATGATACACATGTATAGTCCTTCCTGTCACTCTGCTCCCTATGACACTCATACACATGTATAGTCCTTCCCGTCACTCTGCTCCCTATGACACTCATACACATGTACAGTCCTTCCTGTCATTGCTCCCTATGACACTAATACACATGTATAGTCCTTCCTGTCACTGCTCCCTATGACACTAATACACATGTATAGTCCTTCCTGTCACTGCTCCCTATGACACTCATACACATGTATAGTCCTTCCCGTCACTCTGCTCCCTATGACACTCATACACATGTACAGACCTTCCTGTCATTGCTCCCTATGATACACATGTATAGTCCTTCCTGTCCCTGCTCCCTATGACACTCATACACATGTATAGTTCTTCCTGTCACTGCTCCCTATGACACTCATACACATGTATAGTCCTTCCTGTCACTGCTCCCTATGACAATAATACACATGTATAGTCCTTCCTGTCACTGCTCCCTATGACACTCATACACATGTACAGTCCTTCCTGTCACTGCTCCCTATGACACTCATACACATGTACAGTCCTTCCTGTCATTGCTCCCTATGACACTAATACACATGTATAGTCCTTCCTGTCACTGCTCCCTATGACACTAATACACATGTATAGTCCTTCCTGTCACTGCTCCCTATGACACTAATACACATGTATAGTCCTTCCTGTCACTGCTCCCTATGATACTAATACACATGTATAATCCTTCCTGTCACTGCTCCCTATGATACACATCTATAGTCCTTCCTGTCACTGCTCCCTATGACACTCATACACATGTATAGTCCTTCCTGTCACTGCTCCCTATGGCACTAATACACATGTATAGTCCTTCCTGTCACAGCTCCCTATGACAATAATACACATGTACAGTCCTTGCTGTCATTGCTCCCAATGACACTCATACACATGTACAGTCCTTCCTGTCACTGCTCCCTATGATACACATGTATAGTCCTTCCTGTCACTGCTCCCTATGACACTCATACACATGTATAGTCCTTCCTGTCACTGCTCCCTATGACACTCATACACATGTATAGTCCTTCCTGTCACTGCTCCCTATGACAATCATACACATATACAGTCCTTCCTGTCACTGCTCCCTATGATACACATGTATAGTCCTTCCTGTCACTGCTCCCTATGACACTCATACACATGTATAGTCCTTCCTGTCACTGCTCCCTATGACACTCATACACATGTATAGTCCTTCCTGTCACTGCTCCCTATGACACTCATACACATATACAGTCCTTCCTGTCACTGCTCCCTATGATACACATGTATAGTCCTTCCTGTCACTGCTCCCTATGACACTCATACACATGTATAGTCCTTCCTGTCACTCTGCTTCCTATGACACTCATACACATGTACAGTCCTTCCTGTCATTGCTCCCTATGACACTAATACACATGTATAGTCCTTCCTGTCACTGCTCCCTATGACACTCATACACAAGTATAGTCCTTCCTGTCACTGCTCTCTATGATACTAATACACATGTATAATCCTTCCTGTCACTGCTCCCTATGATACACATCTATAGTCCTTCCTGTCACTGCTCCCTATGACACTCATACACATGTATAGTCCGTCCTGTCACTCTGCTCCCTATGTCACTCATACACATGTATAGTCCTCCTGTCACTCTGCTCCCTATGACACTAATACACATGTACAGTCCTTCCTGTCACTGCTCCCTATGACACTAATACACATGTATAGTCCTTCCTGTCACTGCTCCCTAAGACACTAATACACATGTACAGTCCCTCCTGTCACTCTGCTCCCTATGACACTCATACACATGTATAGTCCTTCCTGTCACTGCTCCCTATGTCACTCATACACATGTATAGTCATTCCCGTCACTCTGCTCCCTATGACACTAATATACATGTATAGTCCTTCCTGTCACTGCTCCCTATGTCACTCATACACATGTATAGTCCTTCCTGTCACTGCTCCCTATGACACTCATACACAAGTACAGTCCCTTCCTGTCACTGCTCCCTATAACACTAATACACATGTATAGTCCTTCCTGACATTGCTCCCTAAGACACTAATACACATGTACAGTCCCTCCTGTCACTGCTCCCTATGACACTCATACACATGTATAGTCCTTCCTGTCACTCTGCTCCCTATGACACTCATACACATGTACAGTCCTTCCTGTCATTGCTCCCTATGACACTAATACACATGTATAGTCCTTCCTGTCACTGCTCATTATGACACTCATACACATGTATAGTCCTTCCTGTCACTGCTCCCTAAGACACTAATACACATGTACAGTCCCTCCTGTCACTGCTCCCTATGACACTCATACACATGTATAGTCCTTCCTGTCACTGCTCCCTATGACACTAATACACATGTATAGTCCTACCTGTCACTGCTCCCTATGACAATAATACACATGTATAGTCCTTCCCGTCACTGCTCCCTATGACACTCATACACATGTATAGTCCTTCCTGTCACTGCTCCCTAAGACACTAATACACATGTACAGTCCCTCCTGTCACTCTGCTCCCTATGACACTCATACACATGTATAGTTCTTCCTGTCACTGCTCCCTATGTCACTCATACACATGTATAGTCCTTCCCGTCACTCTGCTCCCTATGACACTAATATACATGTATAGTCCTTCCTGTCACTGCTCCCTATGTCACTCATACACATGTATAGTCCTTCCTGTCACTGCTCCCTATGACACTCATACACAAGTACAGTCCCTTCCTGTCACTGCTCCCTATAACACTAATACACATGTATAGTCCTTCCTGACATTGCTCCCTAAGACACTAATACACATGTACAGTCCCTCCTGTCACTGCTCCCTATGACACTCATACATATGTATAGTCCTTCCTGTCACTCTGCTCCCTATGACACTCATACACATGTACAGTCCTTCCTGTCATTGCTCCCTATGACACTAATACACATGTATAGTCCTTCCTGTCACTGCTCATTATGACACTCATACACATGTATAGTCCTTCCTGTCACTGCTCCCTATGACACTAATACACATGTATAGTCCTACCTGTCACTGCTCCCTATGACAATAATACACATGTATAGTCCTACCTGTCACTGCTCCCTATGAAATACACATGTATAGTCCTTCCCGTCACTGTTCCCTATGACACTCATACACATGTACAGTCCTTCCTGTCACTGCTCCCTATGACACTCATACACATGTATAGTCCTTCCTGTCACTGCTCCCTATGACACTCATACACATGTATAGTCCTTCCTGTCATTGCTCCCTATGATACTAATACACATGTATAGTCCTTCCTGTCACTGCTCCCTATGATAACAAGAGATATGGTAAGAACTTACCTTTGTTATCTCTGTTTCTACGAAGTCCATAGGGTCCACAGGGTTGACCTTGGGGTATAGGTTGGGAACCAAATCCGGGCACCACGCAGTTAAAGCTTTTAGCTCCCAGGATGCACTTGGGTCCACTCTCCCTATAACCCCACCCCCAAGCCAGAGGCACCTCAGTTTGTAAGTAGCCAAAGGCCGGAGGAGGAGAAAAAAAGAGAGAGAAAACTGGAACACTCGATAACCATACTCACAGAAATGGGAGACGGAAAACCGGTGACCAGCCACACAGCCCATTTGAAGCCAGGTGCGTCAGGGCGGGCGCCCTGTGGACCCTATGGACTTCGTAGAAACAGAGATAACAAAGGTAAGTTCTTACCATATCTCTTGTTTTCTACTTCAGGGTCCATAGGGGGTCCACAGGGTTGACCTTGGGGATGTCCCAAAGCAGTTCAACCAAGGGAGGGGACGCTCCTGTGCTGAGAGGAGAATCCGCCGCCAAAAAGGAAGCATCCGGAGAGGCAAAGGAAACCAATGCCTAGAACCTTAAAAAGGTGTGGGCAGAAGACCACGTGGCCATCTAGCAAGGCAAAACAGCCAAGGCGCCACAGCGAGCCACCCACGAGGGTTACATGGCCCGAGAAAAAACAAGCATCAACAACAGAAAGGCCTACCCATGGGTAGGCCCCTGAAGAAGACATACGAGGCCGTCCAGCCAACATTTGGCCATAGGCCGGCCATCCTTTCCTGTTAAAACCAGAAATCTCAGACCACCAATAAGGAGTCCGATTTCCGTCAGGAACTTGAACGGATCACATAAATCCACAGAGGCCGGACCACAGTCAATGAGGCCACACCAGCCGATAAGACCGGGGACTGAATGGCCTCACCATAAGTTCCAGAATAATATGGAACCTAAAAATCACTAAGAAGAAACACAGGGTGAGAGCAACTCACACCCTGACAAGATGCCCTCCAGAAGAGGGAGCCACATGAGAAGGCTCCCAATTCCGACACTCACCTGGGTGATATAAACTCCCTGAGAGAAAGAGAGAAAGCCAAAGCAATAGACCATGTAATGGCAATCACAACCAGCGGTTCCATTAACTTTCCCCGGAGTCAACGAAGAACCACTACTAACTCCCAAGGAGTCCCTAGGGAGGACAAATGGAGGCATAATCCAGAAAACACTCCAAAGGATGAACTGGATACCAGAGCGGAGCAATTCCATATCTTAATCATACTGACAGTGTAGAGATCCGCACTGTCAGGAAGGCCATGCCGAGGGTGAAACCCAAGCCAGCCGGAAGGAATGCCAGAATATCTGGAAATCCTGGACACCAGAGGATCATATCGACAGGTATAATACCATAAGAATTATGGCTGCCACAGTTTGTGGTAGGTCCCAGCAAAAACTGATCCATGTGCTCTAATCATTCCAACGATGACAAAGCCAGGGAAGCCGTAAGACCACTGTAGGGACGCAGTCAAAGACAAACGACCCAGGTCCAAGACAAACCCCAGGACCCTGAGACAACAGGTCTGGGCAGTGAAGCATCAGGAATGGAGTATCGATGGAGAGACTCCGAAAAACCAAGTACCTCTGACATCTGGGGCAATCAGGAGCCACCAGCAGGAAAGCATCTCCGTCTCGATTGAAACACTTCCCTCGAGGAAGAATGGAGACCGGAGAACACAGGTACGCAAATTGGAAGAACTACTTCACCGACAAAGAGTCACTGAAGGTTGCTTCAGAATCCCCAGAGTTGGACTGTAACACCATAGTGTGATAGAGTCAGAAGGCCATGAGGGTCACCTCAGGAGGACCCCCCCCCCCTGCTCACCAGGAGATGAAACCTCTCTTGGGGAAGAGACTAGTCCCCTGGATGCACGTCGTGACGGCTGAGGACTCCCGCTTACCAATGGAGAGCACCTGAAATGAACACTGTCGAGATGGTCGGGAGGAGACCCTCAGACAATGTCCGAATGTATGACATACCTGACATTGCCACCCAACGAACAGTATTGCTAAAAAGGAAGCCACTGTTCTGACCCTGTCGGACTGAACTTTTTCAGGTTCACCGGGAAACAAGGGTTATGCCAGAGTGAAGGCCCAAGACAGGCTAAAGTTCCAACCAGTTAATTGACAGGGTGGAATCGACAGACATCCAACTGCACTGAAATGGATGCGAACCAGACACTGTCCTTAGCAAAGAATACCCTGGACGAGATGGCCATAGTCACCCGAAAAGGGACCGACTCGCCTCCGGGGATAGCATCATCGTTTGAACAGTGATCAGACAGAAATAACTTGTTCCATCTGGAGATAAGCCAATTATGGAAAGGCCTGGAATGGAACTAAGCCCATTCCACCCTTCCAAAGGCAGACACTGAATAGTGGACCATGCATCCCAGAGTGTAAAGACATATGTCGACTGCGCAGACATCCATGTACTCCTAATGGAAGAGTGGAGATGCCGTCTTATGCCAGAAGAATTCTCAGATTCTGAGAATCCAGCAGGGCTCCTAGGTGAAGAATACCCAGAGAGGGATGCAGGGAGGACTTTTTCCCCATTGATTAAACGTCTGCAGTCAACCCCCCTGTCAGTCAGTCAGACCCGGCTGTAAAGTACCCCGGTGATCCTGCTAAGAGCAGGAGGCCATCCAGGTACAGGAGCATTGGGATATACTGAACAGAAGAACTGTCAGAAAATCCAAAACGCTGGTAAACCCCTGTGGGGCTGAGAGCAGTCCCAACAGGCAGAGCCCGAAAAATCGTAAGTGCTGTGATACAGCAAACCTCAGTCCATGCTGAGGTAAGGTCTCTGTAAGTACCCGTAGGCACGCGTCCTGTATATCCAGTGATACCATAAAGTCCCCAGGTTCCAAACATAGTATGATGGAGCATAGGGATTGCTTCCTGAGCCCAGGTAGCTTTAGGAACTGGTTCGGGGAATTGAGACAGAGAATAGGCCAAAGAGGACCATTCAGCCACCGCACCAGAAAGAAAGCAGAACAACCAGTCCCTCGCTGAGAAAGTGGGGATGGCCCAATTAGCTCCGCTTACCGCAACAACTGTATAGCTTTCTGGATTTGTAAGGCCCTGTTCCGAATAAGGGCCTGCGTACCATCACATGGAAATAGGCCGCCTGAGCAAAGAGAGTGCGTACCCTCCTACCCACGTAGCCGCGGCAACTAGACACTAGTACCGGGCAAACTGAGAAATCGCCATCTCCCAGTGGTAGGCCTGTCTCGTCAGGCTGACGATATATCCGTAGGTTCAGAAGCAGGATCGGCTGGCAGTCCAGGTCTGCTCGGAACTGGATATGTCGGCCCTTGTAAAGGCCGACAGTCTATGAAGAAACAGACCTTTAGGCTGACCCAGAGGACAAAAAGACTTAATAGTCTGAGGCCCCGTAGTGAGCATAGCTGACGGCGGGAAATTTGTACTGCCACTGTCAAGGTCAGGACCCAACAAGATATACCCTATAGATGGTATCTGCACCTCTGCATTCCCAGAGCGCAGCCATAGGGTATTACGGAGGATACCGTCGCAGCCGGAACTCTGAAAATTAGGAGCTGGTATCCAATATAGGCATGTCCACCTATGACAACTGCATATATTACGTGAGCAACCAAATACATTTGAACCCCAGACGTGTTGGAGGGGAAAAAACATTACAAATGCATCAGCTCAGTATGCAATAGTATTAACCAACCATGCTATAGCCATGGTAGGATGGGTAACAACCCCTGAAAGCGAGTATACTGATTTCAGGCAGAGTTACCATCTACGGATCCGAAGAATCCGACCACGCAGGAATGGGAGGCGTAGTAACGTCTGTAATCAGACGAGTAACACGCCCATCCACCCCAGGAGGGGCTCATGATGACCCTCAGGGAATTTGGGACAGGAGACCAAACACTGTTGTAATACCTCATATCTGGCAACAGCCAGAGTCCCGCCATGCGATCCACCCGCTAGTCAGCAACAGGGACCCAAAAGGCACGTAATACTGAGGGTGTATGATACAGGTGCAGAATGGACCTGCTACCAGCCCTAAAACAGGGATAATAATACTTGAGATAGGCTTCCCCCCGTGTAAGAGGGAAAGAGCCCAAAACAGTATCCAGTTCACGGTAGAGCCAAGTGGGAAGTAAGCACAGGGCGTCAACCACGCCAATTTGCGTTTCATAGAAAAACGACATCCACCCAGGGTGGCTGTTGTGGTAATCCCTGCAAGGGGCATGACAGACTATTGTGGCACCAGGGGGAATTCATATACTCGAAAAACCCCTGTAGGGAGCGGTAGTCTGTGTCACAGGCGAAGAGTGCAAGAAACTGCGAGATACCCTGAGATGAAAAAGGGCAGTATGGTGAAGTAACCCCAAGTGAGGTACAACAATGGGGCCCGCCCGGCGATCCGCAATTAAGAGGATCCCGAGAAAACAAACCGCCCAAGGGGGTCGTGAAAGGGGCCGGCACCCGATGACGCCACATACAGAACCCTTTAAGAGTTAAATCCTCCGCACTAACACCTGCAGCACATGGCTTGCAGGATAGTAAAAATGGGTGCAGTATAACGCTCTATCTCCTGGTCAGACATATCTGACCAAGCCTTGTGATCAAGCAGCGCTATACTGGTCCTGACTGAAACTAAAAATTAGCTGCAGGGACCCATTTTCAGCGTATGCAACACACAGTTCCACTCAAAATATGGCAACGTGCAGCACGCAACAGTATGTGACAAACCTCACAAATATTAACAAGTATATAAATGTGAGGTCTCAGAACCACCCCAAGTACAGCTGTATTAGGGCAGATAAGGAAAGGGATAGATATACACTGACAGGTGAGAGAATAAAGTACAGTCAGCACTAGCATAAGTCACATACAATGCAGATATATACATATATACATAAACATGTCATATAATATACTGCACTATTACACTGCATTCAACTGCCCAGATTCAGTGTCTGGGAAGGCTACAGCGCTGTGTACACTGACCTGATGGTGAGGTACGCAGGGGGACTGGACTCACTGCCATCTCCAGAGATTTCTGCTGCACCACAGAGAAAATGGCCGCTGGAGACCTCAGAAGAAGCGTGGCCCGCGGAGGAAGCAGCTCAGCGACGCCAGACTATAGATACTGAAAGGCGCGCTGAGCTGAGGGGAGTAGCCTCTGTAACAGGGAAGGCTGTCTCCCCTGGCCGGCTATTAACCCCCGGGACGCCGGCTCCCTGCACCGAACACTAAGTCCCTGGTGGTCTAGTGGACACACGGGGTATGGGGGGCCCGCCGCCACTGCCGGCGCCTCCGGTCTGTCCACAGAGACCGGAGGCACAGGACTGCATTTCAAATGCGCGGATCACCGCAAGCGGTGACCCGCGCCTTACCTGCTCCCCGTGGATCCGGCAGCAGTCCTGGGCGCCCGCAGAGTCCGGCTAGTACAGACTCTGGGGTCCCGCTGAGATCCCCAGATCTGTACTGGTGTCTCAGCGCCAGCGGGGTGACGGAGCGGCAGCTTAGACGTCCTATGGACAGTCTGACGCTGCCGCTCTGAAGAATCCAAAGGAAAAATAAAAAACTCTGTCCTTTAGAAAAAATAAAGCTATGGGGCTGCTAATCAGCTCCCCACTGCACTAAACGGTGACCCGATTCCGGCCGGGCACCAACTTAAACTGAGGTGCCTCTGGCTTGGGGGTGGGGTTATAGGGAGAGTGGACCCAAGTGCATCCTGGGAGCTAAAAGCTTTAACTGCGTGGTGCCCGGATTTGGTTCCCAACCTATACCCCAAGGTCAACCCTGTGGACCCCCTATGGACCCTGAAGTAGAAACACATGTATAGTCCTTCCTGTCACTGCTCCCTAAGACACTCATACACATGTATAGTCCTTCCAGTCACTGCTCCCTATGACACTCTTATACATGTACAGTCCTTCCCGTCACTCTGCTCCCTATGACACTCATACACATGTATAGTCCTTCCTGTCACTGCTCCCTATGATACACATGTATAGTCCGTCCTGTCACTCTGCTGCCTATGACACTCATACACATGTATAGTCCTTCCTGTCACTGCTCCCTATGACACTCATACACATGTATAGTCCTTCCTGTCATTGCTCCCTATGATACTATTACACAAGTATAGTCCTTCCTGTCACTGCTCCCTATGATACACATGTATAATCCTTCCTGTCACTGCTCCCTAAGACACTCATACACATGTATAGTCCTTCCAGTCACTGCTCCCTATGACACTCATACACATGTATAGTCCCTCCTGTCACTGCTCCCTATGACACTCATACACATGTATAGTCCTTCCTGTCACTGCTCCCTAAGACACTAATACACATGTATAGTCCTTCCGGTCACTGCTCCCTATGACACTAATACACATAAATAGTCCTTCCTGTCACTGCTCCCTATGTCACTCATACACATGTATAGTCCTTCCCGTCACTCTGCTAACTATGACACTAATACACATGTATAGTCCTTCCTGTCACTGCTCCCTATGACACTCATTCACAAGTACAGTCCCTTCCTGTCACTGCTCCCTATGACACTCATACACATGTACAGTCCTTCCTGTCATTGCTCCCTATGACACTAATACACATGTATAGTCCTTCCTGTCACTGCTCCCTATGACACTAATACACATGTATAGTCCTTCCTGTCATTGCTCCCTATGATACTAATACACATGTACAGTCCTTCCCGTCACTCTGCTCCCTATGACACTCATACACATGTATAGTCCTTCCTGTCACTGCTCCCTATGATACACATGTATAGTCCTTCCTGTCACTGCTCCCTAAGACACTCATACACATGTATAGTCCTTCCAGTCACTGCTCCCTATGACACTCATACACATGTACAGTCCTTCCCGTCACTCTGCTCCCTATGACACTCATACACATGTATAGTCCTTCCTGTCACTCTGCTCCCTATGACACTCATACACATGTACAGTCCTTCCTGTCATTGCTCCCTATGACACTAATACACATGTATAGTCCTTCCTGTCACTGCTCCCTATGACACTCATACACATGTATAGTCCTTCCTGTCACTGCTCCCTATGACACTCATACACATGTATAGTCCTTCCTGTCACTGCTCCCTATGACACTCATACACATGTATAGTCCTACCTGTCACTGCTCCCTATGACAATAATACACATGTATAGTCCTTCCCGTCACTGCTCCCTATGACACTCATACACATGTACAGTCCTTCCTGTCACTGCTCCCTATGACACTCATACACATGTATAGTCCTTCCTGTCACTGCTCCCTATGACACTCATACACATGTATAGTCCGTCCTGTCACTCTGCTCCCTATGTCACTCATACACATGTATAGTCCTCCTGTCACTCTGCTCCCTATGACACTAATACACATGTACAGTCCTTCCTGTCACTGCTCCCTATGACACTAATACACATGTATAGTCCTTCCTGTCACTGCTCCCTAAGACACTAATACACATGTATAGTCCTTCCTGTCACTGCTCCCTATGTCACTCATACACATGTATAGTCCTTCCCGTCACTCTGCTCCCTATGACACTAATATACATGTATAGTCCTTCCTGTCACTGCTCCCTATGTCACTCATACACATGTATAGTCCTTCCTGTCACTGCTCCCTATGACACTCATACACAAGTACAGTCCCTCCTGTCACTGCTCCCTATGACACTCATACACATGTACAGTCCTTCCTTTCACTGCTCCCTATGACACTCATACACATGTATAGTCCTTCCTGTCACTGCTCCCTATGACACTCATACACATGTATAGTCCTTCCTGTCATTGCTCCCTATGATACTAATACACATGTATAGTCCTTCCTGTCACTGCTCCCTATGATACACATGTATAGTCCTTCCTGTCACTGCTCCCTAAGACACTCATACACATGTATAGTCCTTCCAGTCACTGCTCCCTATGACACTCATATACATGTACAGTCCTTCCCGTCACTCTGCTCCCTATGACACTCATACACATGTATAGTCCTTCCTGTCACTGCTCCCTATGACACTCATACACATGTATAGTCCTTCCTGTCACTGCTCCCTATGATACACATGTATAGTCCGTCCTGTCACTCTGCTCCCTATGACACTCATACACATGTATAGTCCTTCCCGTCACTCTGCTCCCTATGACACTCATACACATGTACAGTCCTTCCTGTCATTGCTCCCTATGACACTAATACACATGTATAGTCCTTCCTGTCACTGCTCCCTATGACACTAATACACATGTATAGTCCTTCCTGTCACTGCTCCCTATGACACTCATACACAAGTATAGTCCTTCCTGTCACTGCTCCCTATGATACACATGTATAGTCCTTCCTGTCACTGCTCCCTATGACACTCATACACATGTATAGTCCTTCCTGTCACTGCTCCCTATGACACTCATACACATGTATAGTCCCTCCTGTCACTGCTCCCTATGACACTCATACACATGTATAGTCCTTCCTGTCACTGCTCCCTAAGACACTAATACACATGTACAGTCCCTCCTGTCACTCTGCTCCCTAAGACACTAATACACATGTACAGTCCCTCCTGTCACTCTGCTCCCTAAGACACTAATACACATGTACAGTCCCTCCTGTCACTCTGCTCCCTATGACACTAATACACATGTATAGTCCTTCCTGTCACTGCTCCCTATGTCACTCATACACATGTATAGTCCTTCCTGTGACTGCTCCCTATGACACTCATACACAAGTACAGTCCCTTCCTGTCACTGCTCCCTATGACACTCATACACATGTATAGTCCTTCCTGTCACTCTGCTCCCTATGACACTCATACACATGTACAGTCCTTCCTGTCATTGCTCCCTATGACACTCATACACATGTATAGTCCTTCCTGTCACTGCTCCCTATGACACTCATACACATGTATAGTCCTTCCTGTCATTGCTCCCTATGATACTAATACACATGTATAGTCCTTCCTGTCACTGCTCCCTATGATACACATGTATAGTCCTTCCTGTCACTGCTCCCTAAGACACTCATACACATGTATAGTCCTTCCTGTCACTGCTCCCTATGATACACATGTATAGTCCGTCCTGTCACTCTGCTCCCTATGACACTCATACACATGTATAGTCCTTCCCGTCACTCTGCTCCCTAT
The DNA here is from genome assembly GCA_031769625.1 of Taudactylus pleione. NCBI lineage: Eukaryota > Metazoa > Chordata > Amphibia > Anura > Myobatrachidae > Taudactylus > Taudactylus pleione. Next base: position 3,327,711 of record JAUIMM010000391.1, on the reverse strand, counting down.
GACACTCATACACATGTATAGTCCTTCCTGTCACTGCTCCCTATGACACTAATAACAAGAGATATGGTAAGAACTTACCTTTGTTATCTCTGTTTCTACGAAGTCCATAGGGTCCACAGGGTTGACCTTGGGGGTATAGGTTGGGAACCAAATCCGGGCACCACGCAGTTAAAGCTTTTAGCTCCCAGGATGCACTTGGGTCCACTCTCCCTATAACCCCACCCCCCAGCCAGAGGCACCTCAGTTTGTAAGTAGCCAAAGGCCGGAGGAGGAGAGAAAAAGAGAGAGAAAACTGTAACACTCTAGAACCATACTCACAGAAAAGGAGACGGGAAACCGGTGACCAGTAACACAGCCCATATGAAGCCAGGTGCGTCAGGGCGGGCGCCCTGTGGACCCTATGGACTTCGTAGAAACAGAGATAACAAAGGTAAGTTCTTACCATATCTCTTGTTTTCTACTTCAGGGTCCATAGGGGGTCCACAGGGTTGACCTTGGGGATGTCCCAAAGCAGTTCAACCAAGGGTGGGGACGCTCCTGTGCTGAGAGGAGAATCCGTCGCCAAAAAGGAAGCATCCTGAGAGGCAAAGGAAACCAATGCCTAGAACCTTAAAAAAAGGTTTGGACAGAAGACCACGTGGACACCTAGTAAGGCAAAACAGCCGAGGCGCCACAACGAGCCGCCCACGAGGGTTACATGACCCGAGAAAAAACAAGCCTCAACGACAGAAATGCCTACCTATGGGTAGGCCCCTGAGGAAGACATACGAGGCCATCCAGCCAACATTTCATTATAGGCCGGCCATCGTTTCCTGTGAAAACCAGAAACCGCAGACCACCAATAAGGAGTCCGATTACCATAAGGAACTTGAACGGATCATATAAAGCCAAAGAGGCCGGACCACAGTCAATGAGGCCACACCAGCCGAGAAGACTGGGGACTGAATGGCCGTACCATAAGTTCCAGAATAATATGGAACCTAAAAACCACTCTAAGAAGAAATACAGGGCGAGAGCAACTCACACCCTGACATGATGCCCTCCAGAAGAGGGAGCCACATGAGAACGCTCCCAATTCAGACACTCTCCTGGTTGATTTAAACACCCTGAGAGAGAGAGAGCTTAAACAATAGACCATGTAATGGCTATCACAACCAGCAGTTCCATTGACTGTCCCCGGACGGAACAAAGAACCACTACTAACTCCCCAGGAGTCCCTAGGGAGGACAAGTGGAGGCATAATCCAGAAAACACTCCAAAGGATGAACTGGATACCAGAGCGGAGCAATTCCATATCTTAACCATACCGACAGTGTAGAGATCCGCACTGTCAGGAAGGCCAGGCCAAGGGTGAAACCCAAGCCAGCCGGAAGGAATGCCAGAATATCTGAAAATCCTGGACACCGGAGGATCGTATCGACAGGTACGATACCATAAGAATTATGTATGCCACAGTCCGTGGCAGATCCCAGCAAAGTCTGGCCTATCTGCTCTAAACATCTCAATGAAGACAGAGCCAGGGAAGCCCTAGGACCACAGTAGGGGCGCAGTCAAAGACAAACGATCCAGGTCCAGGGAAAAACAAGGACCCTGAGACAACAGGTCCAGATAGTGAAGCAGTAGGAACGGAGTATCGATGAGGAGACTCCGAAAATCTCAGTACCAGTGATGTCTGGGACGAACTGGAGCCCCCAGAAGGAAAGCCCCTCCGTCTCGAATTAAACTTCCGAAGACCTCGAGGAAGAAGGGAGACCGGAGGACACAGGTACACAAAGTGGAAGGACCACTTCACTGACAAAGAGTCACTGAAGGTAGCTTCAGTACTCCTGGAGCTGGACTGTAACACCGGTAATGTGTGATCAAGTCAGAAGGCCATGAGGATCAATCCCCTCAGGGAGGCCCCCTCTGCTCACCAGGAGTTGAAACCTCTCTTGGAGAAGAGACTAGTCCCCGGGATGCACGTCGCAACAGCTGAGGAAGCCCGCTTCCCAATGGAGAGCTCCGGGAATAAACACTGCAGAGTTGGCCAGGAGAAGACCCTTGGACTATGTCAGAATGGATGACATACCTGACATTGCCACCCAACTACCAGTGTTGCCTAGATGGAAGTCACTGTTGTGACACTGTCGGACTGAACCTATTCAGGTTTACCGTGACATATGGGTTAGGCCAGAGTGAAGGTCCAAGACAGCCTAAAGTATCAACAAGTTAAGTGGCAGGACAGAAACGACAGACGTCCAACTGCCCCGAAACGAATGCGGACCAGACACTGTCTGTAGCAAAGAACACCCTGGACGAGATGGCCATAGCCACCCGGACAGAGACCAACTCGCCTCCGGAGAAAGTATCATCGTTCGAACAGCGATCCGATGGGAAAAACTCGATCCATCTGGAGGGGAGTCAATTATGGCAAGGTCTGGAATGGAACTGAGCACATTCCACCCTACCAAAAGGTAGACACTCTGGTAGACCACGCATCACAAAGAGTAATGACATATGTCGAATGCGTAGATATCCGCACACTCCAAGTTGAAGAGTGGAGATCTTGTCTTACGCCAGAAAAATTCTCAGAGTCTGAGAATCCAGCAGTGCTCCCAGATGAAGAAAACCCTGTGAGGGATGTAGGGAGGACTTTTTCTCCGTTGACTAATTATCTGTGCCGAGAAGAAGCCACGGTTATCCTGACCTGGCGGTAAAGTACCTTGGTGATCCTGCTAAAAGCAGGAGACCGTCCAGAGAAAGGAGCATTCGGATACCCTGAACAGGTGAACTGTCAGAAAATCCATAAGGCTGGTAAACCCCGGTGGAGTTGAGGACAGTCCCAAAAGGCAGAGCCCGAAACTTACAAGTGTTGCTGTGGCACAGCAAACCTGAACCCATGCTGATGAGATGGCTCTGTACGTACCCGTAGGTACGTATCCTGAATACTCAGATATACCCTAAAATCCCCAGGTTCCAAACGTCGGATGATGGAGCATGGACGATTCCACCTGAGTCCAGGCACCGTTGGAATCTGATTCAGGGATTTGAGACAGAGTATAGGCAAATGAGGACCAGTCGGTCACCGCCCCAGAAAGAAAGTAGAACAACCAGTCCCTCACTGAGATAGTGAGGTTGGCCGAAATAGCTCTGCTTACCACAAAGACTGTATAGCTTTCTGGGATTGTAAGGCCCTGATCAGGTCTGAAGAAGGGCCCGTGTAACAATGCCTGTGAGGAGGCTGCCTGAGCAATGAGAGGCCGTTGAGAATCAGTACCTCACTCTGGAAATTCCCCAGATGTAGACCTGTCCCGTCAGGCTGAGGGTATATCCTCAGGTGTAGAAACAGGGTCGTCCGGAAGTCCAGGACTGCTCGGTACTGGATATGGTGGCCCCCATGGAGGCCGACAGCCTAGGAAAAAACAGGCCTTTAGGCTGACCCTGAGGACAAAAAGACTTAACAGAGTTAGTCCGAATGTAGTGTGAGTAGCTAAAGACGGTATCTCCCCATTAGTGATACTGCCAATGATGCAACGATCTTGTCAAGGTCAGGACCAAACAAGATCTTCCCCATGGAAGGAGTGTGCACCTCTGCTTTCCCATAACGCAGCCATAGGGTACTGCGGCGGATACAGACGCCGCCGAAACCCTGAAAGTTAGAAGACCGGCATCCCATGAGGTAATCCCACATATGACCACTGCATTTTTATGTGAGCGGCAAAAGATATTTGAACCTCAGGACGTGTTGGAGGGGAAAAACGTCACAAAAGCATCACCATGCGATGGCCATGGTAGGACGGGCAACAGGCCCTGAAAACGAGTACATTGATTTCAGGCAAAGTTACCACCTACGGATCCGTAAAATCCGTCCAGGCCGGGATGGGAGGCGTATTAATGCCTGTAACCCGATGATTAACATACAAATCCATCCCAGAAGGGGATTTCCATTACTTGTGAGGACCCTCAGGGAATGGGAAACAGGAGGCCTTTGTGACTCCTCGTATCTGGCGACAGCCAGACTCCCGCTATGAGATCCACCCGCTGGGCAGAAAACGGGAGATGTATGATACAGGTGCAGGATCGACATTCTCTATATCCAGAATGAACCTGGCTACCAGCCCCAAAGCAGGGATAATAATATGTGCAGGCTCGGTTCTACTCGGTTCCGTTCGGTTCTTTTTACCGGATCTTATTGGGTTTCAGCTGTCACGAGTTTTGGATAGCCAATAAGATTCGGTAAAAAGAACCGAACGGAACCGAGTAGAACCGAGCCTGCACATCCCTAAATAATACTTGAAATCGGCTCCCCCCATGTGAGAGGGAAAGAGCCGAATATACCATCCAGTTCACGGCAGAGCCACTGATCAGTAACCACAGGGCGTATATCACGCCAATTAGTATTTCTATAAAACAACATCCACCAGGGTGGCCGTTGTGGTAATCCCTGCAAGGGGAATGACAGACCGATGTGGTATCGGAGGTAATTCATGTACTGTGAAAAACCCCGGCGGGGAGCGACAGTCTGTTGCACAGGGGTAAATTGCAAGAAATTGCGAGATACCCCGAGTTCAAAAGGGCAGTATGGTGAAGTAACTCCAAGCGAGTGACGACAATGGGGCCCGCCCGGCGATCCTCAAAGGAGAGGATCCTGAGAAATAAACCGCCCTTTAAGGGGGTCGTGCAAGGGGCCCCGCACCAGATGGTGCCGCATACATAAACCTTTCTGAGTTAAAATCCTCCGCACTAATTCCTGCAGGCTATGACTTGCAGGATCGCAATAATGGGTGCAGTATCGTGTGCAATCTCCTGGTCAGATATATCTGACTATCTTGACGGAAATATTAAGCAGCGCCATACCGGTCCTGACTGACGCTAAGATTAGCTGCAGGGACCCATTATCAGCGTATGCAACTCACAGTTCCATCTAAAATATGGCAACGTGCTGCACGCAACAGTATGTGACAAACCTCACAGATATTAACAAATATATATATGTGAGGTCTCAGAACCACCCCAAGTACACCTGTTTTAGGGCAGATAAAGAAAAGGGATAGATATACACTGACAGGTGAGAGAAAAAGCAGACAGTCAGCACTAGCATAAGTCACATACAATGCAGAAAAATATATATACATACATAAGCATGACATATAATATACTGCACAATGTCGCTACATTCAACTGCCCAGATTCAGTGTCTGGGAAGGCTATAGCGCTGTGTACACTCACCCAAAATGGCCAGGTACGCAGGGGGACTGGGCTCACTGACATCCTAAGAGTTCTGCAGCACAACAGAGAGAAAATGGCCACTGGAGACCTCAGAAGAAGCGTGGCCCGCGGAGGAAGCAGCTCAGCGATGCCAGACTGTATTATTGAAAGGCGCGCTGAGCTGAGGGGAGGAGCCGCTAGACAGGGAAGGCTTCCTCCCCTGGCTAGCAATTAACCCCCCGGGATGCCGGCTCCCGCTGCCGCTATAATCCCTGGTGGGCTGTGGACACGCGGGGTATGCCTCCATGGAGGGGGAGCCCGCCGCCACCGCTAGCGCCTCCGGTCTGTCCCCAGAGACCGGAGGCATAAGGCTGCATATTCACACGTGGATCACTGCAAGCGGTGACCACGCGACTTACCTGTCCCCGTCGATCCGGCAGCAGCCCAGGGATTCCTCCAGAGCCCGGCTAGTACAGACTCTGGGGTCCCGCTGCGATCCCCAGATCTGTACTGGCGTCGCAGCGCCGGCGGGGTGTAGGAGCGGCAGCTCAGACGTCCATTGGACAGTCTGATGCTGCCGCTCTGAAGAGTAGTAAAAAATAATAAAATAAAACTCTTTTAAGCTTAGGGGCTGCTAAGCAGCCCCCCTGCAGTAACGGTGACCCAACTCCGGCCGGGCACCAACTTAAACTGAGGTGCCTCTGGCTGGGGGGTGGGGTTATAGGGAGAGTGGACCCAAGTGCATCCTGGGAGCTAAAAGCTTTAACTGCGTGGTGCCCGGATTTGGTTCCCAACCTATACCCCAAGGTCAACCCTGTGGACCCCCTATGGACCCTGAAGTAGAAACACATGTATAGTCCTTCCTGTCACTGCTCCCTAAGACACTAATACACATGTACAGTCCCTCCTGTCACTCTGCTCCCTATGACACTAATATACATGTATAGTCCTTCCTGTCACTGCTCCCTATGTCACTCATACACATGTATAGTCCTTCCTGTCACTGCTCCCTATGACACTCATACACAAGTACAGTCCCTTCCTGTCACTGCACCCTATGACACTAATACACATGTATAGTCCTTCCTGTCATTGCTCCCTATGACACGCATACACATGTATAGTACGTCCTGTCACTCTGCTCCCTATGACACTAATACACATGTACAGTCCTTCCTGTCACTGCTCCCTATGACACTAATACACATGTATAGTCCCTCCTGTCACTCTGCTCCCTAAGATACTAATACACATGTACAGTCCCTCCTGTCACTCTGCTCCCTATGACACTAATACACATGTATAGTCCTTCCTGTCACTCTGCTCCCTATGACACTAATACACATGTACAGTCCTTCCTGTCACTCTGCTCCCTATGACACTAATACACATGTATAGTCCTTCCTGTCACTGCTCCCTATGTCACTCATACACATGTATAGTCCTTCCTGTGACTGCTCCCTATGACACTCATACACAAGTACAGTCCCTTCCTGTCACTGCTCCCTATGACACTCATACACATGTATAGTCCTTCCTGTCACTCTGCTCCCTATGACACTCATACACATGTATAGTCCTTCCTGTCACTGCTCCCTATGACACTCATACACATGTATAGTCCTTCCTGTCATTGCTCCCTATGATACTCATACACATGTATAGTCCTTCCTGTCACTGCTCCCTATGATACACATGTATAGTCCTTCCTGTCACTGCTCCCTAAGACACTCATACACATGTACAGTCCTTCCCGTCACTCTGCTCCCTATGACACTCATACACATGTATAGTCCTTCCTGTCACTGCTCCCTATGACACTAATACACATGTATAATCCTTCCTGTCACTGCTCCCTATGACACGCATACACATGTATAGTCCTTCCTGTCACTGCTCCCTATGACACTCATACACATGTATAGTCCGTCCTGTCACTCTGCTCCCTATGACACTAATACACATGTACAGTCCTTCCTGTCACTGCTCCCTATGACACTAATACACATGTATAGTCCTTCCTGTCACTGCTCCCTAAGACACTAATACACATGTACAGTCCCTCCTGTCACTCTGCTCCCTATGACACTCATACACATGTATAGTCCTTCCTGTCACTGCTCCCTATGTCACTCATACACATGTATAGTCCTTCCCGTCACTCTGCTCCCTATGACACTAATATACATGTATAGTCCTTCCTGTCACTGCTCCCTATGTCACTCATACACATGTATAGTCCTTCCTGTCACTGCTCCCTATGACACTCATACACAAGTACAGTCCCTTCCTGTCACTGCACCCTATGACACTAATACACTTGTATAGTCCTTCCTGTCATTGCTCCCTAAGACACTAATACACATGTACAGTCCCTCCTGTCACTGCTCCCTATGACACTCATACACATGTATAGTCCTTCCTGTCACTCTGCTCCCTATGACACTCATACACATGTACATTCCTTCCTGTCATTGCTCCCTATGACACTAATACACATGTATAGTCCTTCCTGTCACTGCTCCCTATGACACTCATACACATGTATAGTCCTTCCTGTCACTGCTCCCTATGACACTCATACACATGTATAGTCCTACCTGTCACTGCTCCCTATGACAATAATACACATGTATAGTCCTTCCCATCACTGCTCCCTATGACACTCATACACATGTACAGTCCTTCCTGTCACTGCTCCCTATGACACTCATACACATGTATAGTCCTTCCTGTCACTGCTCCCTATGACACTCATACACATGTATAGTCCTTCCTGTCATTGCTCCCTATGATACTAATACACATGTATAGTCCTTCCTGTCACTGCTCCCTATGATACACATGTATAGTCCTTCCTGCCACTGCTCCCTAAGACACTCATACACATGTATAGTCCTTCCAGTCACTGCTCCCTATGACACTCATATACATGTACAGTCCTTCCCGTCACGCTGCTCCCTATGACACTCATACACATGTATAGTCCTTCCTGTCACTGCTCCATATGACACTCATACACATGTATAGTCCTTCCTGTCACTGCTCCCTATGATACACATGTATAGTCCGTCCTGTCACTCTGCTCCCTATGACACTCATAAACATGTATAGTCCTTCCCGTCACTCTGCTCCCTATGACACTCATACACATGTACAGTCCTTCCTGTCATTGCTCCCTATCACACTAATACACATGTATAGTCCTTCCTGTCACTGCTCCCTAAGACACTAATACACATGTACAGTCCCTCCTGTCACTCTGCTCCCTATGACACTCATACACATGTATAGTCCTTCCTGTCACTGCTCCCTATGTCACTCATACACATGTATAGTCCTTCCCGTCACTCTGCTCCCTATGACACTAATACACATGTATAGTCCTTCCTGTCACTGCTCCCTATGTCACTCATACACATGTATAGTCCTTCCTGTCACTGCTCCCTATGACACTCATACACAAGTACAGTCCCTTCCTGTCACTGCTCCCTATGACACTCATACACATGTATAGTCCTTCCTGTCACTGCTCCTTTTGATACACATGTATAGTCCTTCCTGTCACTGCTCCCTAAGACACTCATACACATGTATAGTCCTTCCAGTCACTGCTCCCTATGACACTCATACACATGTATAGTCCTTCCTGTCACTGCTCCCTAAGACACTAATACACATGTACAGTCCTTCCTGTCATTGCTCCCTATGACACTAATACACATGTATAGTCCTTCCTGTCACTGCTCCCTATGACACTCATACACATGTATAGTCCTTCCTGTCACTGCTCCCTATGACACTAATACACATGTATAGTCCTACCTGTCACTGCTCCCTATGACAATAATACACATGTATAGTCCTTCCCGTCACTGCTCCCTATGACACTCATACACATGTACAGTCCTTCCTGTCACTGCTCCCTATGACACTCATACACATGTATAGTCCTTCCTGTCACTGCTCCCTATGACACTCATACACATGTATAGTCCTTCCTGTCACTGCTCCCTATGATACACATGTATAGTCCTTCCTGTCACTGCTCCCTAAGACACTCATACACATGTATAGTCCTTCCAGTCACTGCTCCCTATGACACTCTTATACATGTACAGTCCTTCCCGTCACTCTGCTCCCTATGATACTCATACACATGTATAGTCCTTCCTGTCACTGCTCCCTATGACACTCATACACATGTATAGTCCTTCCTGTCACTGCTCCCTATGATACACATGTATAGTCCGTCCTGTCACTCTGCTGCCTATGACACTCATACACATGTACAGTCCTTCCTGTCATTGCTCCCTATGACACTAATACACATGTATAGACCTTCCTGTCACTGCTCCCTATGACACTAATACACATGTATAGTCCTTCCTGTCACTGCTCCCTATGACACTCATACACATGTATAGTCCTTCCTGTCACTGCTCCCTATGATACACATGTATAGTCCTTCCTGTCACTGCTCCCTATGACACTCATACACATGTATAGTCCTTCCTGTCACTGCTCCCTATGACACTCATACACATGTATAGTCCTTCCTGTCATTGCTCCCTATGATACTAATACACAAGTATAGTCCTTCCTGTCACTGCTCCCTATGATACACATGTATAATCCTTCTTGTCACTGCTCCCTAAGACACTCATACACATGTATAGTCCTTCCAGTCACTGCTCCCTAAGACACTCATACACATGTATAGTCCCTCCTGTCACTGCTCCCTATGACACTCATACACATGTATAGTCCTTCCTGTCACTGCTCCCTAAGACACTAATACACATGTACAGTCCCTCCTGTCACTCTGCTCCCTAAGACACTCATACACATGTATAGTTCCTCCTGTCACTCTGCTCCCTATGACACTCATACACATGTATAGTCCTTCCTGTCACTGCTCCCTATGACACTAATACACATGTATAATCCTTCCTGTCACTGCTCCCTATGACACGCATACACATGTATAATCCTTCCTGTCACTGCTCCCTATGACACTCATACACATGTATAGTCCGTCCTGTCACTCTGCTCCCTATGTCACTCATACACATGTATAGTCCTCCTGTCACTCTGCTCCCTATGACACTAATACACATGTACAGTCCTTCCTGTCACTGCTCCCTATGACACTAATACACATGTATAGTCCTTACGGTCACTGCTCCCTAAGACACTAATACACATGTACAGTCCCTCCTGTCACTCTGCTCCCTATGACACTAATACACATGTATAGTCCTTCCTGTCACTGCTCCCTATGTCACTCATACACATGTATAGTCCTTCCTGTGACTGCTCCCTATGACACTCATACACAAGTACAGTCCCTTCCTGTCACTGCTCCCTATGACACTCATACACATGTATAGTCCTTCCTGTCACTCTGCTCCCTATGACACTCATACACATGTACAGTCCTTCCTGTCATTGCTCCCTATGACACTCATACACATGTATAGTCCTTCCTGTCACTGCTCCCTATGACACTCATACACATGTATAGTCCTTCCTGTCATTGCTCCCTATGATACAAATACACATGTATAGTCCTTCCTGTCACTGCTCCCTATGATACACATGTATAGTCCTTCCTGTCACTGCTCCCTAAGACACTCATACACATGTACAGTCCTTCCCGTCACTCTGCTCCCTATGACACTAATACACATGTATAGTCCTTACGGTCACTGCTCCCTAAGACACTAATACACATGTACAGTCCCTCCTGTCACTCTGCTCCCTATGACACTAATACACATGTATAGTCCTTCCTGTCACTGCTCCCTATGTCACTCATACACATGTATAGTCCTTCCCGTCACTCTGCTAACTATGACACTAATACACATGTATAGTCCTTCCTGTCACTGCTCCCTATGTCACTCATACACATGTATAGTCCTTCCTGTCACTGCTCCCTAAGACACTAATACACATGTACAGTCCCTTCCTGTCACTGCTCCCTATGACACTCATACACATGTATAGTCCTTCCTGTCACTGCTCCCTATGACACTCATACACAAGTACAGTCCCTTCCTGTCACTGCACCCTATGACACTAATACACTTGTATAGTCCTTCCTGTCATTGCTCCCTAAGACACTCATACACATGTATAGTCCTTCCTGTCACTCTGCTAACTATGACACTAATACACATGTATAGTCCTTCCTGTCACTGCTCCCTATGTCACTCATACACATGTATAGTCCTTCCTGTGACTGCTCCCTATGACACTCATACACAAGTACAGTCCCTTCCTGTCACTGCTCCCTATGACACTCATACACATGTATAGTCCTTCCTGTCACTCTGCTCCCTATGACACTCATACACATGTACAGTCCTTCCTGTCATTGCTCCCTATGTCACTCATACACATGTATAGTCCTTCCCGTCACTCTGCTAACTATGACACTCATACACATGTATAGTCCTTCCTGTCATTGCTCCCTATGATACTAATACACATGTATAGTCCTTCCTGTCACTGCTCCCTATGATACACATGTATAGTCCTTCCTGTCACTGCTCCCTAAGACACTCATACACATGTACAGTCCTTCCCGTCACTCTGCTCCCTATGACACTAATACACATGTATAGTCCTTACGGTCACTGCTCCCTAAGACACTAATACACATGTACAGTCCCTCCTGTCACTCTGCTCCCTATGACACTAATACACATGTATAGTCCTTCCTGTGACTGCTCCCTATGACACTCATACACAAGTACAGTCCCTTCCTGTCACTGCTCCCTATGACACTCATACACATGTATAGTCCTTCCTGTCACTCTGCTCCCTATGACACTCATACACATGTACAGTCCTTCCTGTCATTGCTCCCTATGACACTCATACACATGTATAGTCCTTCCTGTCACTGCTCCCTATGACACTCATACACATGTATAGTCCTTCCTGTCATTGCTCCCTATGATACTAATACACATGTATAGTCCTTCCTGTCACTGCTCCCTATGATACACATGTATAGTCCTTCCTGTCACTGCTCCCTAAGACACTCATACACATGTACAGTCCTTCCCGTCACTCTGCTCCCTATGACACTAATACACATGTATAGTCCTTACGGTCACTGCTCCCTAAGACACTAATACACATGTACAGTCCCTCCTGTCACTCTGCTCCCTATGACACTAATACACATGTATAGTCCTTCCTGTCACTGCTCCCTATGTCACTCATACACATGTATAGTCCTTCCCGTCACTCTGCTAACTATGACACTAATACACATGTATAGTCCTTCCTGTCACTGCTCCCTATGTCACTCATACACATGTATAGTCCTTCCTGTGACTGCTCCCTATGACACTCATACACAAGTACAGTCCCTTCCTGTCACTGCTCCCTATGACACTCATACACATGTATAGTCCTTCCTGTCACTCTGCTCCCTATGACACTCATACACATGTATAGTCCTTCCTGTCACTGCTCCCTATGATACACATGTATAGTCCTTCCTGTCACTGCTCCCTAAGACACTCATACACATGTATAGTCCTTCCAGTCACTGCTCCCTATGACACTCATACACATGTATAGTCCTTCCTGTCACTGCTCCCTAAGACACTAATACACATGTACAGTCCTTCCTGTCATTGCTCCCTATGACACTAATACACATGTATAGTCCTTCCTGTCACTGCTCCCTATGACACTCATACACATGTATAGTCCTTCCTGTCACTGCTCCCTATGACACTAATACACATGTATAGTCCTACCTGTCACTGCTCCCTATGACAATAATACACATGTATAGTCCTTCCCGTCACTGCTCCCTATGACACTCATACACATGTACAGTCCTTCCTGTCACTGCTCCCTATGACACTCATACACATGTATAGTCCTTCCTGTCACTGCTCCCTATGACACTCATACACATGTATAGTCCTTCCTGTCACTGCTCCCTATGATACACATGTATAGTCCTTCCTGTCACTGCTCCCTAAGACACTCATACACATGTATAGTCCTTCCTGTCACTGCTCCCTAAGACACTCATACACATGTATAGTCCTTCCAGTCACTGCTCCCTATGACACTCTTATACATGTACAGTCCTTCCCGTCACTCTGCTCCCTATGACACTCATACACATGTATAGTCCTTCCTGTCACTGCTCCCTATGACACTCATACACATGTATAGTCCTTCCTGTCACTGCTCCCTATGATACACATGTATAGTCCGTCCTGTCACTCTGCTGCCTATGACACTCATACACATGTACAGTCCTTCCTGTCATTGCTCCCTATGACACTAATACACATGTATAGTCCTTCCTGTCACTGCTCCCTATGACACTAATACACATGTAGAGTCCTTCCTGTCACTGCTCCCTATGACACTCATACACATGTATAGTCCTTCCTGTCACTGCTCCCTATGATTAACATGTATAGTCCTTCCTGTCACTGCTCCCTATGACACTCATACACATGTATAGTCCTTCCTGTCACTGCTCCCTATGACACTCATACACATGTATAGTCCTTCCTGTCATTGCTCCCTATGATACTAATACACAAGTATAGTCCTTCCTGTCACTGCTCCCTATGATACACATGTATAATCCTTCCTGTCACTGCTCCCTGAGACACTCATACACATGTATAGTCCTTCCAGTCACTGCTCCCTATGACACTCATACACATGTATAGTCCCTCCTGTCACTGCTCCCTATGACACTCATACACATGTATAGTCCCTCCTGTCACTGCTCCCTATGACACTCATACACATGTATAGTCCCTCCTGTCACTGCTCCCTAAGACACTAATACACATGTACAGTCCCTCCTGTCACTCTGCTCCCTAAGACACTCATACACATGTATAGTTCCTCCTGTCACTCTGCTCCCTATGACACTCATACACATGTATAGTCCTTCCTGTCACTGCTCCCTATGACACTAATACACATGTATAATCCTTCCTGTCACTGCTCCCTATGACACGCATACACATGTATAATCCTTCCTGTCACTGCTCCCTATGACACTCATACACATGTATAGTCCCTCCTGTCACTGCTCCCTAAGACACTAATACACATGTACAGTCCCTCCTGTCACTCTGCTCCCTAAGACACTCATACACATGTATAGTTCCTCCTGTCACTCTGCTCCCTATGACACTCATACACATGTATAGTCCTTCCTGTCACTGCTCCCTATGACACTAATACACATGTATAATCCTTCCTGTCACTGCTCCCTATGACACGCATACACATGTATAATCCTTCCTGTCACTGCTCCCTATGACACTCATACACATGTATAGTCCGTCCTGTCACTCTGCTCCCTATGTCACTCATACACATGTATAGTCCTCCTGTCACTCTGCTCCCTATGACACTAATACACATGTACAGTCCTTCCTGTCACTGCTCCCTATGACACTAATACACATGTATAGTCCTTACGGTCACTGCTCCCTAAGACACTAATACACATGTACAGTCCCTCCTGTCACTCTGCTCCCTATGACACTAATACACATGTATAGTCCTTCCTGTCACTGCTCCCTATGTCACTCATACACATGTATAGTCCTTCCTGTCACTGCTCCCTATGACACTCATACACAAGTACAGTCCATTCCTGTCACTGCTCCCTATGACACTAATACACATGTATAGTCCTTCCTGTCACTGCTCCCTATGACACTCATACACATGTATAGTCCTTCCTGTCATTGCTTCCTATGATACTAATACACATGTATAGTCCATCCTGTCACTGCTCGATATGATACACATGTATAGTCCTTCCAGTCACTGCTCCCTATGACACTCATACACATGTACAGTCCTTCCCGTCACTCTGCTCCCTATGACACTCATACACATGTATAGTCCTTCCTGTCACTCTGCTCCCTATGACACTCATACACATGTACAGTCCTTCCTGTCATTGCTCCCTATGACACTAATACACATGTATAGTCCTTCCTGTCACTGCTCCCTATGACACTCATACACATGTATAGTCCTTCCTGTCACTGCTCCCTATGACACTCATACACATGTATAGTCCGTCCTGTCACTCTGCTCCCTATGTCACTCATACACATGTATAGTGCTCCTGTCACTCTGCTCCCTATGACACTAATACACATGTACAGTCCTTCCTGTCACTGCTCCCTATGACACTCATACACATGTATAGTCCTTCCTGTCACTGCTCCCTAAGACACTAATACACATGTACAGTCCCTCCTGTCACTCTGCTCCCTATGACACTAATACACATGTATAGTCCTTCCTGTCACTGCTCCCTATGTCACTCATACACATGTATAGTCCTTCCCGTCACTCTGCTCCCTATGACACTAAAATACATGTATAGTCCTTCCTGTCACTGCTCCCTATGTCACTCATACACATGTATAGTCCTTCCTGTCACTGCTCCCTATGACACTCATACACAAGTACAGTCCCTTCCTGTCACTGCACCCTATGACACTAATACACATGTATAGTCCTTCCTGTCATTGCTCCCTAAGATACTAATACACATGTACAGTCCCTCCTGTCACTGCTCCCTATGACACTCATACACATGTACAGTCCTTCCTGTCACTCTGCTCCCTATGACACTCATACACATGTATAGTCCTTCCAGTCACTGCTCCCTAAGACACTCATACACATGTATAGTCCCTCCTGTCACTGCTCCCTATGACACTCATACACATGTATAGTCCTTCCTGTCACTACTCCCAAAGACACTAATACACATGTACAGTCCCTCCTGTCACTCTGCTCCCTAAGACACTCATACACATGTATAGTTCCTCCTGTCACTCTGCTCCCTATGACACTCATACACATGTATAGTCCTTCCTGTCACTGCTCCCTATGACACTAATACACATGTATAATCCTTCCTGTCACTGCTCCCTATGACACGCATACACATGTATAATCCTTCCTGTCACTGCTCCCTATGACACTCATACACATGTATAGTCCGTCCTGTCACTCTGCTCCCTATGTCACTCATACACATGTATAGTCCTCCTGTCACTCTGCTCCCTATGACACTAATACACATGTACAGTCCTTCCTGTCACTGCTCCCTATGACACTAATACACATGTATAGTCCTTACGGTCACTGCTCCCTAAGACACTAATACACATGTACAGTCCCTCCTGTCACTCTGCTCCCTATGACACGAATACACATGTATAGTCCTTCCTGTCACTGCTCCCTATGTCACTCATACACATGTATAGTCCTTCCCGTCACTCTGCTAACTATGACACTAATACACATGTATAGTCCTTCCTGTCACTGATCCCTATGTCACTCATACACATGTATAGTCCTTCCTGTGACTGCTCCCTATGACACTCATACACAAGTACAGTCCCTTCCTGTCACTGCTCCCTATGACACTCATACACATGTATAGTCCTTCCTGTCACTCTGCTCCCTATGACACTCATACACATGTACAGTCCTTCCTGTCATTGCTCCCTATGACACTCATACACATGTATAGTCCTTCCTGTCACTGCTCCCTATGACACTCATACACATGTATAGTCCTTCCTGTCATTGCTCCCTATGATACTAATACACATGTATAGTCCTTCCTGTCACTGCTCCCTATGATACACATGTATAGTCCTTCCTGTCACTGCTCCCTAAGACACTCATACACATGTACAGTCCTTCCCGTCACTCTGCTCCCTAAGACACTAATACACATGTATAGTCCTTACGGTCACTGCTCCCTAAGACACTTATACACATGTACAGTCCCTCCTGTCACTCTGCTCCCTATGACACTAATACACATGTATAGTCCTTCCTGTCACTGCTCCCTATGTCACTCATACACATGTATAGTCCTTCCCGTCACTCTGCTAACTATGACACTCATACACATGTACAGTCCTTCCTGTCATTGCTCCCTATGACACTCATACACATGTATAGTCCTTCCTGTCACTGCTCCCTATGACACTCATACACAAGTACAGTCCCTTCCTGTCACTGCTCCCTATGACACTCATACACATGTACAGTCCTTCCTGTCATTGCTCCCTATGTCACTCATACACATGTATAGTCCTTCCTGTGACTGCTCCCTATGACACTCATACACAAGTACAGTCCCTTCCTGTCACTGCTCCCTATGACACTCATACACATGTACAGTCCTTCCTGTCATTGCTCCCTATGATACTAATACACATGTATAGTCCTTCCTGTCACTGCTCCCTAAGACACTCATACACATGTACAGTCCTTCCCGTCACTCTGCTCCGTATGACACTAATACACATGTATAGTCCTTACGGTCACTGCTCCCTAAGACACTAATACACATGTACAGTCCCTCCTGTCACTCTGCTCCCTATGACACTAATACACATGTATAGTCCTTCCTGTCACTGCTCCCTATGTCACTCATACACATGTACAGTCCTTCCCGTCACTCTGCTCCCTATGACACTCATACACATGTACAGTCCTTCCCGTCACTCTGCTCCCTATGACACTAATACACATGTATAGTCCTTACGGTCACTGCTCCCTAAGACACTAATACACATGTACAGTCCCTCCTGTCACTCTGCTCCCTATGACACTAATACACATGTATAGTCCTTCCTGTCACTGCTCCCTATGTCACTCATACACATGTATAGTCCTTCCTGTGACTGCTCCCTATGACACTCATACACAAGTACAGTCCCTTCCTGTCACTGCTCCCTATGACACTCATACACATGTATAGTCCTTCCTGTCACTCTGCTCCCTATGACACTCATACACATGTACAGTCCTTCCTGTCATTGCTCCCTATGACACTCATACACATGTATAGTCCTTCCTGTCACTGCTCCCTATGACACTCATACACATGTATAGTCCTTCCTGTCATTGCTCCCTATGATACTAATACACATGTATAGTCCTTCCTGTCACTGCTCCCTATGATACACATGTATAGTCCTTCCTGTCACTGCTCCCTAAGACACTCATACACATGTACAGTCCTTCCCGTCACTCTGCTCCCTATGACACTAATACACATGTATAGTCCTTACGGTCACTGCTCCCTAAGACACTAATACACATGTACAGTCCCTCCTGTCACTCTGCTCCCTATGACACTAATACACATGTATAGTCCTTCCTGTCACTGCTCCCTATGTCACTCATACACATGTATAGTCCTTCCCGTCACTCTGCTAACTATGACACTAATACACATGTATAGTCCTTCCTGTCACTGCTCCCTATGTCACTCATACACATGTATAGTCCTTCCTGTGACTGCTCCCTATGACACTCATACACAAGTACAGTCCCTTCCTGTCACTGCTCCCTATGACACTCATACACATGTATAGTCCTTCCTGTCACTCTGCTCCCTATGACACTCATACACATGTATAGTCCTTCCTGTCACTGCTCCCTATGACACGCATACACATGTATAGTCCTTCCTGTCACTGCTCCCTATGACACTCATACACATGTATAGTACGTCCTGTCACTCTGCTCCCTATGACACTAATACACATGTACAGTCCTTCCTGTCACTGCTCCCTATGACACTAATACACATGTATAGTCCTTCCTGTCACTGCTCCCTAAGACACTAATACACATGTACAGTCCCTCCTGTCACTCTGCTCCCTATGTCACTCATACACATGTATAGTCCTTCCTGTCACTGCTCCCTATGACACTCATACACAAGTACAGTCCCTTCCTGTCACTGCACCCTATGACACTAATACACTTGTATAGTCCTTCCTGTCATTGCTCCCTAAGACACTAATACACATGTCCAGTCCTTCCTGTCACTCTGCTCCCCATGACACTCATACACATGTACATTCCTTCCTGTCATTGCTCCCTATGACACTAATACACATGTATAGTCCTTCCTGTCACTGCTCCCTATGACACTCATACACATGTATAGTCCTTCCTGTCACTGCTCCCTATGACACTCATACACATGTATAGTCCTACCTGTCACTGCTCCCTATGACAATAATACACATGTATAGTCCTTCCCATCACTGCTCCCTATGACACTCATACACATGTACAGTCCTTCCTGTCACTGCTCCCTATGACACTCATACACATGTATAGTCCTTCCTGTCACTGCTCCCTATGACACTCATACACATGTATAGTCCTTCCTGTCATTGCTCCCTATGATACTAATACACATGTATAGTCCTTCCTGTCACTGCTCCCTATGATACACATGTATAGTCCTTCCTGTCACTGCTCCCTAAGACACTCATACACATGTATAGTCCTTCCAGTCACTGCTCCCTATGACACTCATATACATGTATAGTCCTTCCTGTCACTGCTCCATATGACACTCATACACATGTATAGTCCTTCCTGTCACTGCTCCCTATGATACACATGTATAGTCCGTCCTGTCACTCTGCTCCCTATGACACTCATAAACATGTATAGTCCTTCCCGTCACTCTGCTCCCTATGACACTCATACACATGTACAGTCCTTCCTGTCATTGCTCCCTATCACACTAATACACATGTATAGTCCTTCCTGTCACTGCTCCCTAAGACACTAATACACATGTACAGTCCCTCCTGTCACTCTGCTCCCTATGACACTCATACACATGTATAGTCCTTCCTGTCACTGCTCCCTATGTCACTCATACACATGTATAGTCCTTCCCGTCACTCTGCTCCCTATGACACTAATACACATGTATAGTCCTTCCTGTCACTGCTCCCTATGTCACTCATACACATGTATAGTCCTTCCTGTCACTGCTCCCTATGACACTCATACACAAGTACAGTCCCTTCCTGTCACTGCTCCCTATGACACTAATACACATGTATAGTCCTTCCTGTCACTGCTCCATATGACACTCATACACATGTATAGTCCTTCCTGTCACTGCTCCCTATGATACACATGTATAGTCCTTCCTGTCACTGCTCCCTAAGACACTCATACACATGTATAGTCCTTCCAGTCACTGCTCCCTATGACACTCATACACATGTATAGTCCTTCCTGTCACTGCTCCCTAAGACACTAATACACATGTACAGTCCTTCCTGTCATTGCTCCCTATGACACTAATACACATGTATAGTCCTTCCTGTCACTGCTCCCTATGACACTCATACACATGTATAGTCCTTCCTGTCACTGCTCCCTATGATACACATGTATAGTCCTTCCTGTCACTGCTCCCTAAGACACTCATACACATGTATAGTCCTTCCAGTCACTGCTCCCTATGACACTCTTATACATGTACAGTCCTTCCCGTCACTCTGCTCCCTATGACACTCATACACATGTATAGTCCTTCCTGTCACTGCTCCCTATGACACTCATACACATGTATAGTCCTTCCTGTCACTGCTCCCTATGATACACATGTATAGTCCGTCCTGTCACTCTGCTGCCTATGACACTCATACACATGTACAGTCCTTCCTGTCATTGCTCCCTATGACACTAATACACATGTATAGTCCTTCCTGTCACTGCTCCCTATGACACTAATACACATGTACAGTCCTTCCTGTCACTGCTCCCTATGACACTCATACACATGTATAGTCCTTCCAGTCACTGCTCCCTATGATTAACATGTATAGTCCTTCCTGTCACTGCTCCCTATGACATTCATACACATGTATAGTCCTTCCTGTCACTGCTCCATATGACACTCATACACATGTATAGTCCTTCCTGTCATTGCTCCCTATGATACTAATACACAAGTATAGTCCTTCCTGTCACTGCTCCCTATGATACACATGTATAATCCTTCCTGTCACTGCTCCCTAAGACACTCATACACATGTATAGTCCTTCCAGTCACTGCTCCCTATGACACTCATACACATGTATAGTCCCTCCTGTCACTGCTCCCTATGACACTCATACACATGTATAGTCCTTCCTGTCACTGCTCCCTAAGACACTAATACACATGTACAGTCCCTCCTGTCACTCTGCTCCCTAAGACACTCATACACATGTATAGTTCCTCCTGTCACTCTGCTCCCTATGACACTCATACACATGTATAGTCCTTCCTGTCACTGCTCCCTATGACACTAATACACATGTATAATCCTTCCTGTCACTGCTCCCTATGACACGCATACACATGTATAATCCTTCCTGTCACTGCTCCCTATGACACTCATACACATGTAACGTCCGTCCTGTCACTCTGCTCCCTATGTCACTCATACACATGTATAGTATTCCTGTCACTCTGCTCCCTATGACACTAATACACATGTACAGTCCTTCCTGTCACTGCTCCCTATGACACTAATACACATGTATAGTCCTTACGGTCACTGCTCCCTAAGACACTAATACACATGTACAGTCCCTCCTGTCACTCTGCTCCCTATGACACTAATACACATGTATAGTCCTTCCTGTCACTGCTCCCTATGTCACTCATACACATGTATAGTCCTTCCCGTCACTCTGCTAACTATGACACTAATACACATGTATAGTCCTTCCTGTCACTGCTCCCTATGTCACTCATACACATGTATAGTCCTTCCTGTCACTGCTCCCTATGACACTCATACACAAGTACAGTCCCTTCCTGTCACTGCTCCCTATGACACTAATACACATGTATAGTCCTTCCTGTCACTGCTCCCTATGACACTCATACACATGTATAGTCCTTCCTGTCATTGCTCCCTATGATACTAATACACATGTATAGTCCATCCTGTCACTGCTCGATATGATACACATGTATAGTCCTTCCTGTCACTGCTCCCTAAGACACTCATACACATGTATAGTCCTTCCAGTCACTGCTCCCTATGACACTCATACACATGTACAGTCCTTCCCGTCACTCTGCTCCCTATGACACTCATACACATGTATAGTCCTTCCTGTCACTCTGCTCCCTATGACACTCATACACATGTACAGTCCTTCCTGTCATTGCTCCCTATGACACTAATACACATGTATAGTCCTTCCTGTCACTGCTCCCTATGTCACTCATACACATGTATAGTCCTTCCCGTCACTCTGCTCCCTATGACACTAATATACATGTATAGTCCTTCCTGTCACTGCTCCCTATGTCACTCATACACATGTATAGTCCTTCCTGTCACTGCTCCCTATGACACTCATACACAAGTACAGTCCCTTCCTGTCACTGCACCCTATGACACTAATACACTTGTATAGTCCTTCCTGTCATTGCTCCCTAAGACACTAATACACATGTCCAGTCCTTCCTGTCACTCTGCTCCCCATGACACTCATACACATGTACATTCCTTCCTGTCATTGCTCCCTATGACACTAATACACATGTATAGTCCTTCCTGTCACTGCTCCCTATGACACTCATACACATGTATAGTCCTTCCTGTCACTGCTCCCTATGACACTCATACACATGTATAGTCCTACCTGTCACTGCTCCCTATGACAATAATACACATGTATAGTCCTTCCCATCACTGCTCCCTATGACACTCATACACATGTACAGTCCTTCCTGTCACTGCTCCCTATGACACTCATACACATGTATAGTCCTTCCTGTCACTGCTCCCTATGACACTCATACACATGTATAGTCCTTCCTGTCATTGCTCCCTATGATACTAATACACATGTATAGTCCTTCCTGTCACTGCTCCCTATGATACACATGTATAGTCCTTCCAGTCACTGCTCCCTATGACACTCATATACATGTATAGTCCTTCCTGTCACTGCTCCATATGACACTCATACACATGTATAGTCCTTCCTGTCACTGCTCCCTATGATACACATGTATAGTCCGTCCTGTCACTCTGCTCCCTATGACACTCATAAACATGTATAGTCCTTCCCGTCACTCTGCTCCCTATGACACTCATACACATGTACAGTCCTTCCTGTCATTGCTCCCTATCACACTAATACACATGTATAGTCCTTCCTGTCACTGCTCCCTAAGACACTAATACACATGTACAGTCCCTCCTGTCACTCTGCTCCCTATGACACTCATACACATGTATAGTCCTTCCTGTCACTGCTCCCTATGTCACTCATACACATGTATAGTCCTTCCCGTCACTCTGCTCCCTATGACACTAATACACATGTATAGTCCTTCCTGTCACTGCTCCCTATGTCACTCATACACATGTATAGTCCTTCCTGTCACTGCTCCCTATGACACTCATACACAAGTACAGTCCCTTCCTGTCACTGCTCCCTATGACACTAATACACATGTATAGTCCTTCCTGTCACTGCTCCATATGGCACTCATACACATGTATAGTCCTTCCTGTCACTGCTCCCTATGATACACATGTATAGTCCTTCCTGTCACTGCTCCCTAAGACACTCATACACATGTATAGTCCTTCCAGTCACTGCTCCCTATGACACTCATACACATGTATAGTCCTTCCTGTCACTGCTCCCTAAGACACTAATACACATGTACAGTCCTTCCTGTCATTGCTCCCTATGACACTAATACACATGTATAGTCCTTCCTGTCACTGCTCCCTATGACACTCATACACATGTATAGTCCTTCCTGTCACTGCTCCCTATGATACACATGTATAGTCCTTCCTGTCACTGCTCCCTAAGACACTCATACACATGTATAGTCCTTCCAGTCACTGCTCCCTATGACACTCTTATACATGTACAGTCCTTCCCGTCACTCTGCTCCCTATGACACTCATACACATGTATAGTCCTTCCTGTCACTGCTCCCTATGACACTCATACACATGTATAGTCCTTCCTGTCACTGCTCCCTATGATACAAATGTATAGTCCGTCCTGTCACTCTGCTGCCTATGACACTCATACACATGTACAGTCCTTCCTGTCATTGCTCCCTATGACACTAATACACATGTATAGTCCTTCCTGTCACTGCTCCCTATGACACTAATACACATGTACAGTCCTTCCTGTCACTGCTCCCTATGACACTCATACACATGTATAGTCCTTCCAGTCACTGCTCCCTATGATTAACATGTATAGTCCTTCCTGTCACTGCTCCCTATGACATTCATACACATGTATAGTCCTTCCTGTCACTGCTCCATATGACACTCATACACATGTATAGTCCTTCCTGTCATTGCTCCCTATGATACTAATACACAAGTATAGTCCTTCCTGTCACTGCTCCCTATGATACACATGTATAATCCTTCCTGTCACTGCTCCCTAAGACACTCATACACATGTATAGTCCTTCCAGTCACTGCTCCCTATGACACTCATACACATGTATAGTCCCTCCTGTCACTGCTCCCTATGACACTCATACACATGTATAGTCCTTCCTGTCACTGCTCCCTAAGACACTAATACACATGTACAGTCCCTCCTGTCACTCTGCTCCCTAAGACACTCATACACATGTATAGTTCCTCCTGTCACTCTGCTCCCTATGACACTCATACACATGTATAGTCCTTCCTGTCACTGCTCCCTATGACACTAATACACATGTATAATCCTTCCTGTCACTGCTCCCTATGACACGCATACACATGTATAATCCTTCCTGTCACTGCTCCCTATGACACTCATACACATGTAACGTCCGTCCTGTCACTCTGCTCCCTATGTCACTCATACACATGTATAGTATTCCTGTCACTCTGCTCCCTATGACACTAATACACATGTACAGTCCTTCCTGTCACTGCTCCCTATGACACTAATACACATGTATAGTCCTTACGGTCACTGCTCCCTAAGACACTAATACACATGTACAGTCCCTCCTGTCACTCTGCTCCCTATGACACTAATACACATGTATAGTCCTTCCTGTCACTGCTCCCTATGTCACTCATACACATGTATAGTCCTTCCCGTCACTCTGCTAACTATGACACTAATACACATGTATAGTCCTTCCTGTCACTGCTCCCTATGTCACTCATACACATGTATAGTCCTTCCTGTCACTGCTCCCTATGACACTCATACACAAGTACAGTCCCTTCCTGTCACTGCTCCCTATGACACTAATACACATGTATAGTCCTTCCTGTCACTGCTCCCTATGACACTCATACACATGTATAGTCCTTCCTGTCATTGCTCCCTATGATACTAATACACATGTATAGTCCATCCTGTCACTGCTCGATATGATACACATGTATAGTCCTTCCTGTCACTGCTCCCTAAGACACTCATACACATGTATAGTCCTTCCAGTCACTGCTCCCTATGACACTCATACACATGTACAGTCCTTCCCGTCACTCTGCTCCCTATGACACTCATACACATGTATAGTCCTTCCTGTCACTCTGCTCCCTATGACACTCATACACATGTACAGTCCTTCCTGTCATTGCTCCCTATGACACTAATACACATGTATAGTCCTTCCTGTCACTGCTCCCTATGTCACTCATACACATGTATAGTCCTTCCCGTCACTCTGCTCCCTATGACACTAATATACATGTATAGTCCTTCCTGTCACTGCTCCCTATGTCACTCATACACATGTATAGTCCTTCCTGTCACTGCTCCCTATGACACTCATACACAAGTACAGTCCCTCCTGTCACTGCTCCCTATGACACTCATACACATGTACAGTCCTTCCTTTCACTGCTCCCTATGACACTCATACACATGTATAGTCCTTCCTGTCACTGCTCCCTATGACACTCATACACATGTATAGTCCTTCCTGTCATTGCTCCCTATGATACTAATACACATGTATAGTCCTTCCTGTCACTGCTCCCTATGATACACATGTATAGTCCTTCCTGTCACTGCTCCCTAAGACACTCATACACATGTATAGTCCTTCCAGTCACTGCTCCCTATGACACTCATATACATGTACAGTCCTTCCCGTCACTCTGCTCCCTATGACACTCATACACATGTATAGTCCTTCCTGTCACTGCTCCCTATGACACTCATACACATGTATAGTCCTTCCTGTCACTGCTCCCTATGATACACATGTATAGTCCTTCCTGTCACTGCTCCCTATGATACACATGTATAGTCCGTCCTGTCACTCTGCTCCCTATGACACTCATACACATGTATAGTCCTTCCCGTCACTCTGCTCCCTATGACACTCATACACATGTACAGTCCTTCCTGTCATTGCTCCCTATGACACTAATACACATGTATAGTCCTTCCTGTCACTGCTCCCTATGACACTAATACACATGTATAGTCCTTCCTGTCACTGCTCCCTATGACACTCATACACAAGTATAGTCCTTCCTGTCACTGCTCCCTATGATACACATGTATAGTCCTTCCTGTCACTGCTCCCTATGACACTCATACACATGTATAGTCCTTCCTGTCACTGCTCCCTATGACACTCATACACATGTATAGTCCCTCCTGTCACTGCTCCCTATGACACTCATACACATGTATAGTCCTTCCTGTCACTGCTCCCTAAGACACTAATACACATGTACAGTCCCTCCTGTCACTCTGCTCCCTAAGACACTAATACACATGTACAGTCCCTCCTGTCACTCTGCTCCCTAAGACACTAATACACATGTACAGTCCCTCCTGTCACTCTGCTCCCTAAGACACTAATACACATGTACAGTCCCTCCTGTCACTCTGCTCCCTATGACACTAATACACATGTATAGTCCTTCCTGTCACTGCTCCCTATGTCACTCATACACATGTATAGTCCTTCCTGTGACTGCTCCCTATGACACTCATACACAAGTACAGTCCCTTCCTGTCACTGCTCCCTATGATACTAATACACATGTATAGTCCTTCCTGTCACTGCTCCCTATGATACACATGTATAGTCCTTCCTGTCACTGCTCCCTAAGACACTCATACACATGTATAGTCCTTCCTGTCACTGCTCCCTATGATACACATGTATAGTCCGTCCTGTCACTCTGCTCCCTATGACACTCATACAC
Source organism: Taudactylus pleione (assembly GCA_031769625.1). Taxonomy (NCBI): domain Eukaryota; kingdom Metazoa; phylum Chordata; class Amphibia; order Anura; family Myobatrachidae; genus Taudactylus; species Taudactylus pleione. The sequence goes on along the minus strand of JAUIMM010000391.1, from coordinate 3,300,463 downwards.
ATGTATAGTCCTTCCCGTCACTCTGCTCCCTATGACACTCATACACATGTATAGTCTTTCCTGTCACTGCTCCCTATGACACTAATAACAAGAGATATGGTAAGAACTTACCTTTGTTATCTCTGTTTCTACGAAGTCCATAGGGTCCACAGGGTTGACCTTGGGGGTATAGGTTGGGAACCAAATCCGGGCACCACGCAGTTAAAGCTTTTAGCTCCCAGGATGCACTTGGGTCCACTCTCCCTATAACCCCACCCCCCAGCCAGAGGCACCTCAGTTTGTAAGTAGCCAAAGGCCGGAGGAGGAGAGAAAAAGAGAGAGAAAACTGGAACACTCTAGAACCATACTCACAGAAAAGGAGACGGGAAACCGGTGACCAGTAACACAGCCCATATGAAGCCAGGTGCGTCAGGGCGGGCGCCCTGTGGACCCTATGGACTTCGTAGAAACAGAGATAACAAAGGTAAGTTCTTACCATATCTCTTGTTTTCTACTTCAGGGTCCATAGGGGGTCCACAGGGTTGACCTTGGGGATGTCCCAAAGCAGTTCAACCAAGGGTGGGGACGCTCCTGTGCTGAGAGGAGAATCCGTCGCCAAAAAGGAAGCATCCTGAGAGGCAAAGGAAACCAATGCCTAGAACCTTAAAAAAAGGTTTGGACAGAAGACCACGTGGACACCTAGTAAGGCAAAACAGCCGAGGCGCCACAACGAGCCGCCCACGAGGGTTACATGACCCGAGAAAAAACAAGCCTCAACGACAGAAATGCCTACCTATGGGTAGGCCCCTGAGGAAGACATACGAGGCCATCCAGCCAACATTTCATTATAGGCCGGCCATCGTTTCCTGTGAAAACCAGAAACCGCAGACCACCAATAAGGAGTCCGATTACCATAAGGAACTTGAACGGATCATATAAAGCCAAAGAGGCCGGACCACAGTCAATGAGGCCACACCAGCCGAGAAGACTGGGGACTGAATGGCCGTACCATAAGTTCCAGAATAATATGGAACCTAAAAACCACTCTAAGAAGAAATACAGGGCGAGAGCAACTCACACCCTGACATGATGCCCTCCAGAAGAGGGAGCCACATGAGAACGCTCCCAATTCAGACACTCTCCTGGTTGATTTAAACACCCTGAGAGAGAGAGAGCTTAAACAATAGACCATGTAATGGCTATCACAACCAGCAGTTCCATTGACTGTCCCCGGACGGAACAAAGAACCACTACTAACTCCCCAGGAGTCCCTAGGGAGGACAAGTGGAGGCATAATCCAGAAAACACTCCAAAGGATGAACTGGATACCAGAGCGGAGCAATTCCATATCTTAACCATACCGACAGTGTAGAGATCCGCACTGTCAGGAAGGCCAGGCCAAGGGTGAAACCCAAGCCAGCCGGAAGGAATGCCAGAATATCTGAAAATCCTGGACACCGGAGGATCGTATCGACAGGTACGATACCATAAGAATTATGTATGCCACAGTCCGTGGCAGATCCCAGCAAAGTCTGGCCTATCTGCTCTAAACATCTCAATGAAGACAGAGCCAGGGAAGCCCTAGGACCACAGTAGGGGCGCAGTCAAAGACAAACGATCCAGGTCCAGGGAAAAACAAGGACCCTGAGACAACAGGTCCAGATAGTGAAGCAGTAGGAACGGAGTATCGATGAGGAGACTCCGAAAATCTCAGTACCAGTGATGTCTGGGACGAACTGGAGCCCCCAGAAGGAAAGCCCCTCCGTCTCGAATTAAACTTCCGAAGACCTCGAGGAAGAAGGGAGACCGGAGGACACAGGTACACAAAGTGGAAGGACCACTTCACTGACAAAGAGTCACTGAAGGTAGCTTCAGTACTCCTGGAGCTGGACTGTAACACCGGTAATGTGTGATCAAGTCAGAAGGCCATGAGGATCAATCCCCTCAGGGAGGCCCCCTCTGCTCACCAGGAGTTGAAACCTCTCTTGGAGAAGAGACTAGTCCCCGGGATGCACGTCGCAACAGCTGAGGAAGCCCGCTTCCCAATGGAGAGCTCCGGGAATAAACACTGCAGAGTTGGCCAGGAGAAGACCCTTGGACTATGTCAGAATGGATGACATACCTGACATTGCCACCCAACTACCAGTGTTGCCTAGATGGAAGTCACTGTTGTGACACTGTCGGACTGAACCTATTCAGGTTTACCGTGACATATGGGTTAGGCCAGAGTGAAGGTCCAAGACAGCCTAAAGTATCAACAAGTTAAGTGGCAGGACAGAAACGACAGACGTCCAACTGCCCCGAAACGAATGCGGACCAGACACTGTCTGTAGCAAAGAACACCCTGGACGAGATGGCCATAGCCACCCGGACAGAGACCAACTCGCCTCCGGAGAAAGTATCATCGTTCGAACAGCGATCCGATGGGAAAAACTCGATCCATCTGGAGGGGAGTCAATTATGGCAAGGTCTGGAATGGAACTGAGCACATTCCACCCTACCAAAAGGTAGACACTCTGGTAGACCACGCATCACAAAGAGTAATGACATATGTCGAATGCGTAGATATCCGCACACTCCAAGTTGAAGAGTGGAGATCTTGTCTTACGCCAGAAAAATTCTCAGAGTCTGAGAATCCAGCAGTGCTCCCAGATGAAGAAAACCCTGTGAGGGATGTAGGGAGGACTTTTTCTCCGTTGACTAATTATCTGTGCCGAGAAGAAGCCACGGTTATCCTGACCTGGCGGTAAAGTACCTTGGTGATCCTGCTAAAAGCAGGAGACCGTCCAGAGAAAGGAGCATTCGGATACCCTGAACAGGTGAACTGTCAGAAAATCCATAAGGCTGGTAAACCCCGGTGGAGTTGAGGACAGTCCCAAAAGGCAGAGCCCGAAACTTACAAGTGTTGCTGTGGCACAGCAAACCTGAACCCATGCTGATGAGATGGCTCTGTACGTACCCGTAGGTACGTATCCTGAATACTCAGATATACCCTAAAATCCCCAGGTTCCAAACGTCGGATGATGGAGCATGGACGATTCCACCTGAGTCCAGGCACCGTTGGAATCTGATTCAGGGATTTGAGACAGAGTATAGGCAAATGAGGACCAGTCGGTCACCGCCCCAGAAAGAAAGTAGAACAACCAGTCCCTCACTGAGATAGTGAGGTTGGCCGAAATAGCTCTGCTTACCACAAAGACTGTATAGCTTTCTGGGATTGTAAGGCCCTGATCAGGTCTGAAGAAGGGCCCGTGTAACAATGCCTGTGAGGAGGCTGCCTGAGCAATGAGAGGCCGTTGAGAATCAGTACCTCACTCTGGAAATTCCCCAGATGTAGACCTGTCCCGTCAGGCTGAGGGTATATCCTCAGGTGTAGAAACAGGGTCGTCCGGAAGTCCAGGACTGCTCGGTACTGGATATGGTGGCCCCCATGGAGGCCGACAGCCTAGGAAAAAACAGGCCTTTAGGCTGACCCTGAGGACAAAAAGACTTAACAGAGTTAGTCCGAATGTAGTGGGAGTAGCTAAAGACGGTATCTCCCCATTAGTGATACTGCCAATGATGCAACGATCTTGTCAAGGTCAGGACCAAACAAGATCTTCCCCATGGAAGGAGTGTGCACCTCTGCTTTCCCATAACGCAGCCATAGGGTACTGCGGCGGATACAGACGCCGCCGAAACCCTGAAAGTTAGAAGACCGGCATCCCATGAGGTAATCCCACATATGACCACTGCATATTTTATGTGAGCGGCAAAAGATATTTGAACCTCAGGACGTGTTGGAGGGGAAAAACGTCACAAAAGCATCACCATGCGATGGCCATGGTAGGACGGGCAACAGGCCCTGAAAACAAGTACATTGATTTCAGGCAAAGTTACCACCTACGGATCCGTAAAATCCGTCCAGGCCGGGATGGGAGGCGTATTAATGCCTGTAACCCGATGATTAACATACAAATCCATCCCAGAAGGGGATTTCCATTACTTGTGAGGACCCTCAGGGAATGGGAAACAGGAGGCCTTTGTGACTCCTCGTATCTGGCGACAGCCAGACTCCCGCTATGAGATCCACCCGCTGGGCAGAAAACGGGAGATGTATGATACAGGTGCAGGATCGACATTCTCTATATCCAGAATGAACCTGGCTACCAGCCCCAAAGCAGGGATAATAATATGTGCAGGCTCGGTTCTACTCGGTTCCGTTCGGTTCTTTTTACCGGATCTTATTGGGTTTCAGCTGTCACGAGTTTTGGATAGCCAATAAGATTCGGTAAAAAGAACCGAACGGAACCGAGTAGAACCGAGCCTGCACATCCCTAAATAATACTTGAAATCGGCTCCCCCCATGTGAGAGGGAAAGAGCCGAATATACCATCCAGTTCACGGCAGAGCCACTGATCAGTAACCACAGGGCGTATATCACGCCAATTAGTATTTCTATAAAACAACATCCACCAGGGTGGCCGTTGTGGTAATCCCTGCAAGGGGAATGACAGACCGATGTGGTATCGGAGGTAATTCATGTACTGTGAAAAACCCCGGCGGGGAGCGACAGTCTGTTGCACAGGGGTAAATTGCAAGAAATTGCGAGATACCCCGAGTTCAAAAGGGCAGTATGGTGAAGTAACTCCAAGCGAGTGACGACAATGGGGCCCGCCCGGCGATCCTCAAAGGAGAGGATCCTGAGAAATAAACCGCCCTTTAAGGGGGTCGTGCAAGGGGCCCCGCACCAGATGGTGCCGCATACATAAACCTTTCTGAGTTAAAATCCTCCGCACTAATTCCTGCAGGCTATGACTTGCAGGATCGCAATAATGGGTGCAGTATCGTGTGCAATCTCCTGGTCAGATATATCTGACTATCTTGACGGAAATATTAAGCAGCGCCATACCGGTCCTGACTGACGCTAAGATTAGCTGCAGGGACCCATTATCAGCGTATGCAACTCACAGTTCCATCTAAAATATGGCAACGTGCTGCACGCAACAGTATGTGACAAACCTCACAGATATTAACAAATATATATATGTGAGGTCTCAGAACCACCCCAAGTACACCTGTTTTAGGGCAGATAAAGAAAAGGGATAGATATACACTGACAGGTGAGAGAAAAAGCAGACAGTCAGCACTAGCATAAGTCACATACAATGCAGAAAAATATATATACATACATAAGCATGACATATAATATACTGCACAATGTCGCTACATTCAACTGCCCAGATTCAGTGTCTGGGAAGGCTATAGCGCTGTGTACACTCACCCAAAATGGCCAGGTACGCAGGGGGACTGGGCTCACTGACATCCTAAGAGTTCTGCAGCACAACAGAGAGAAAATGGCCACTGGAGACCTCAGAAGAAGCGTGGCCCGCGGAGGAAGCAGCTCAGCGATGCCAGACTGTATTATTGAAAGGCGCGCTGAGCTGAGGGGAGGAGCCGCTAGACAGGGAAGGCTTCCTCCCCTGGCTAGCAATTAAACCCCCGGGATGCCGGCTCCCGCTGCCGCTATAATCCCTGGTGGGCTGTGGACACGCGGGGTATGCCTCCATGGAGGGGGAGCCCGCCGCCACCGCTAGCGCCTCCGGTCTGTCCCCAGAGACCGGAGGCATAAGGCTGCATATTCACACGTGGATCACTGCAAGCGGTGACCACGCGACTTACCTGTCCCCGTCGATCCGGCAGCAGCCCAGGGATTCCTCCAGAGCCCGGCTAGTACAGACTCTGGGGTCCCGCTGCGATCCCCAGATCTGTACTGGCGTCGCAGCGCCGGCGGGGTGTAGGAGCGGCAGCTCAGACGTCCATTGGACAGTCTGATGCTGCCGCTCTGAAGAGTAGTAAAAAATAATAAAATAAAACTCTTTTAAGCTTAGGGGCTGCTAAGCAGCCCCCCTGCAGTAACGGTGACCCAACTCCGGCCGGGCACCAACTTAAACTGAGGTGCCTCTGGCTGGGGGGTGGGGTTATAGGGAGAGTGGACCCAAGTGCATCCTGGGAGCTAAAAGCTTTAACTGCGTGGTGCCCGGATTTGGTTCCCAACCTATACCCCAAGGTCAACCCTGTGGACCCCCTATGGACCCTGAAGTAGAAACACATGTATAGTCCTTCCTGTCACTGCTCCCTAAGACACTAATACACATGTACAGTCCCTCCTGTCACTCTGCTCCCTATGACACTAATATACATGTATAGTCCTTCCTGTCACTGCTCCCTATGTCACTCATACACAAGTACAGTCCCTTCCTGTCACTGCACCCTATGACACTAATACACATGTATAGTCCTTCCTGTCATTGCTCCCTATGACACGCATACACATGTATAGTACGTCCTGTCACTCTGCTCCCTATGACACTAATACACATGTACAGTCCTTCCTGTCACTGCTCCCTATGACACTAATACACATGTATAGTCCCTCCTGTCACTCTGCTCCCTAAGATACTAATACACATGTACAGTCCCTCCTGTCACTCTGCTCCCTATGACACTAATACACATGTATAGTCCTTCCTGTCACTCTGCTCCCTATGACACTAATACACATGTACAGTCCTTCCTGTCACTCTGCTCCCTATGACACTAATACACATGTATAGTCCTTCCTGTCACTGCTCCCTATGTCACTCATACACATGTATAGTCCTTCCTGTGACTGCTCCCTATGACACTCATACACAAGTACAGTCCCTTCCTGTCACTGCTCCCTATGACACTCATACACATGTATAGTCCTTCCTGTCACTCTGCTCCCTATGACACTCATACACATGTATAGTCCTTCCTGTCACTGCTCCCTATGACACTCATACACATGTATAGTCCTTCCTGTCATTGCTCCCTATGATACTCATACACATGTATAGTCCTTCCTGTCACTGCTCCCTATGATACACATGTATAGTCCTTCCTGTCACTGCTCCCTAAGACACTCATACACATGTACAGTCCTTCCCGTCACTCTGCTCCCTATGACACTCATACACATGTATAGTCCTTCCTGTCACTGCTCCCTATGACACTAATACACATGTATAATCCTTCCTGTCACTGCTCCCTATGACACGCATACACATGTATAGTCCTTCCTGTCACTGCTCCCTATGACACTCATACACATGTATAGTCCGTCCTGTCACTCTGCTCCCTATGACACTAATACACATGTACAGTCCTTCCTGTCACTGCTCCCTATGACACTAATACACATGTATAGTCCTTCCTGTCACTGCTCCCTAAGACACTAATACACATGTACAGTCCCTCCTGTCACTCTGCTCCCTATGACACTAATACACATGTATAGTCCTTCCTGTCACTGCTCCCTATGTCACTCATACATATGTATAGTCCTTCCCGTCACTCTGCTCCCTATGACACTAATATACATGTATAGTCCTTCCTGTCACTGCTCCCTATGTCACTCATACACATGTATAGTCCTTCCTGTCACTGCTCCCTATGACACTCATACACAAGTACAGTCCCTTCCTGTCACTGTACCCTATGACACTAATACACTTGTATAGTCCTTCCTGTCATTGCTCCCTAAGACACTAATACACATGTACAGTCCCTCCTGTCACTGCTCCCTATGACACTCATACACATGTATAGTCCTTCCTGTCACTCTGCTCCCTATGACACTCATACACATGTACATTCCTTCCTGTCATTGCTCCCTATGACACTAATACACATGTATAGTCCTTCCTGTCACTGCTCCCTATGACACTCATACACATGTATAGTCCTTCCTGTCACTGCTCCCTATGACACTCATACACATGTATAGTCCTACCTGTCACTGCTCCCTATGACAATAATACACATGTATAGTCCTTCCCATCACTGCTCCCTATGACACTCATACACATGTACAGTCCTTCCTGTCACTGCTCCCTATGACACTCATACACATGTATAGTCCTTCCTGTCACTGCTCCCTATGACACTCATACACATGTATAGTCCTTCCTGTCATTGCTCCCTATGATACTAATACACATGTATAGTCCTTCCTGTCACTGCTCCCTATGATACACATGTATAGTCCTTCCTGCCACTGCTCCCTAAGACACTCATACACATGTATAGTCCTTCCAGTCACTGCTCCCTATGACACTCATATACATGTACAGTCCTTCCCGTCACGCTGCTCCCTATGACACTCATACACATGTATAGTCCTTCCTGTCACTGCTCCATATGACACTCATACACATGTATAGTCCTTCCTGTCACTGCTCCCTATGATACACATGTATAGTCCGTCCTGTCACTCTGCTCCCTATGACACTCATAAACATGTATAGTCCTTCCCGTCACTCTGCTCCCTATGACACTCATACACATGTACAGTCCTTCCTGTCATTGCTCCCTATCACACTAATACACATGTATAGTCCTTCCTGTCACTGCTCCCTAAGACACTAATACACATGTACATTCCTGTCACTCTGCTCCCTATGACACTCATACACATGTATAGTCCTTCCTGTCACTGCTCCCTATGTCACTCATACACATGTATAGTCCTTCCCGTCACTCTGCTCCCTATGACACTAATACACATGTATAGTCCTTCCTGTCACTGCTCCCTATGTCACTCATACACATGTATAGTCCTTCCTGTCACTGCTCCCTATGACACTCATACACAAGTACAGTCCCTTCCTGTCACTGCTCCCTATGACACTCATACACATGTATAGTCCTTCCTGTCACTGCTCCCTATGATACACATGTATAGTCCTTCCTGTCACTGCTCCCTAAGACACTCATACACATGTATAGTCCTTCCAGTCACTGCTCCCTATGACACTCATACACATGTATAGTCCTTCCTGTCACTGCTCCCTAAGACACTAATACACATGTACAGTCCTTCCTGTCATTGCTCCCTATGACACTAATACACATGTATAGTCCTTCCTGTCACTGCTCCCTATGACACTCATACACATGTATAGTCCTTCCTGTCACTGCTCCCTATGACACTAATACACATGTATAGTCCTACCTGTCACTGCTCCCTATGACAATAATACACATGTATAGTCCTTCCCGTCACTGCTCCCTATGACACTCATACACATGTACAGTCCTTCCTGTCACTGCTCCCTATGACACTCATACACATGTATAGTCCTTCCTGTCACTGCTCCCTATGACACTCATACACATGTATAGTCCTTCCTGTCACTGCTCCCTATGATACACATGTATAGTCCTTCCTGTCACTGCTCCCTAAGACACTCATACACATGTATAGTCCTTCCAGTCACTGCTCCCTATGACACTCTTATACATGTACAGTCCTTCCCGTCACTCTGCTCCCTATGACACTCATACACATGTATAGTCCTTCCTGTCACTGCTCCCTATGACACTCATACACATGTATAGTCCTTCCTGTCACTGCTCCCTATGATACACATGTATAGTCCGTCCTGTCACTCTGCTGCCTATGACACTCATACACATGTACAGTCCTTCCTGTCATTGCTCCCTATGACACTAATACACATGTATAGACCTTCCTGTCACTGCTCCCTATGACACTAATACACATGTATAGTCCTTCCTGTCACTGCTCCCTATGACACTCATACACATGTATAGTCCTTCCTGTCACTGCTCCCTATGATACACATGTATAGTCCTTCCTGTCACTGCTCCCTATGACACTCATACACATGTATAGTCCTTCCTGTCACTGCTCCCTATGACACTCATACACATGTATAGTCCTTCCTGTCATTGCTCCCTATGATACTAATACACAAGTATAGTCCTTCCTGTCACTGCTCCCTATGATACACATGTATAATCCTTCCTGTCACTGCTCCCTAAGACACTCATACACATGTATAGTCCTTCCAGTCACTGCTCCCTAAGACACTCATACACATGTATAGTCCCTCCTGTCACTGCTCCCTATGACACTCATACACATGTATAGTCCTTCCTGTCACTGCTCCCTAAGACACTAATACACATGTACAGTCCCTCCTGTCACTCTGCTCACTAAGACACTCATACACATGTATAGTTCCTCCTGTCACTCTGCTCCCTATGACACTCATACACATGTATAGTCCTTCCTGTCACTGCTCCCTATGACACTAATACACATGTATAATCCTTCCTGTCACTGCTCCCTATGACACGCATACACATGTATAATCCTTCCTGTCACTGCTCCCTATGACACTCATACACATGTATAGTCCGTCCTGTCACTCTGCTCCCTATGTCACTCATACACATGTATAGTCCTCCTGTCACTCTGCTCCCTATGACACTAATACACATGTACAGTCCTTCCTGTCACTGCTCCCTATGACACTAATACACATGTATAGTCCTTACGGTCACTGCTCCCTAAGACACTAATACACATGTACAGTCCCTCCTGTCACTCTGCTCCCTATGACACTAATACACATGTATAGTCCTTCCTGTCACTGCTCCCTATGTCACTCATACACATGTATAGTCCTTCCTGTGACTGCTCCCTATGACACTCATACACAAGTACAGTCCCTTCCTGTCACTGCTCCCTATGACACTCATACACATGTATAGTCCTTCCTGTCACTCTGCTCCCTATGACACTCATACACATGTACAGTCCTTCCTGTCATTGCTCCCTATGACACTCATACACATGTATAGTCCTTCCTGTCACTGCTCCCTATGACACTCATACACATGTATAGTCCTTCCTGTCATTACTCCCTATGATACTAATACACATGTATAGTCCTTCCTGTCACTGCTCCCTATGATACACATGTATAGTCCTTCCTGTCACTGCTCCCTAAGACACTCATACACATGTACAGTCCTTCCCGTCACTCTGCTCCCTATGACACTAATACACATGTATAGTCCTTACGGTCACTGCTCCCTAAGACACTAATACACATGTACAGTCCCTCCTGTCACTCTGCTCCCTATGACACTAATACACATGTATAGTCCTTCCTGTCACTGCTCCCTATGTCACTCATACACATGTATAGTCCTTCCCGTCACTCTGCTAACTATGACACTAATACACATGTATAGTCCTTCCTGTCACTGCTCCCTATGTCACTCATACACATGTATAGTCCTTCCTGTCACTGCTCCCTAAGACACTAATACACATGTACAGTCCCTTCCTGTCACTGCTCCCTATGACACTCATACACATGTATAGTCCTTCCTGTCACTGCTCCCTATGACACTCATACACAAGTACAGTCCCTTCCTGTCACTGCACCCTATGACACTAATACACTTGTATAGTCCTTCCTGTCATTGCTCCCTAAGACACTCATACACATGTATAGTCCTTCCTGTCACTCTGCTAACTATGACACTAATACACATGTATAGTCCTTCCTGTCACTGCTCCCTATGTCACTCATACACATGTATAGTCCTTCCTGTGACTGCTCCCTATGACACTCATACACAAGTACAGTCCCTTCCTGTCACTGCTCCCTATGACACTCATACACATGTATAGTCCTTCCTGTCACTCTGCTCCCTATGACACTCATACACATGTACAGTCCTTCCTGTCATTGCTCCCTATGTCACTCATACACATGTATAGTCCTTCCCGTCACTCTGCTAACTATGACACTCATAAACATGTATAGTCCTTCCTGTCATTGCTCCCTATGATACTAATACACATGTATAGTCCTTCCTGTCACTGCTCCCTATGATACACATGTATAGTCCTTCCTGTCACTGCTCCCTAAGACACTCATACACATGTACAGTCCTTCCCGTCACTCTGCTCCCTATGACACTAATACACATGTATAGTCCTTACGGTCACTGCTCCCTAAGACACTAATACACATGTACAGTCCCTCCTGTCACTCTGCTCCCTATGACACTAATACACATGTATAGTCCTTCCTGTGACTGCTCCCTATGACACTCATACACAAGTACAGTCCCTTCCTGTCACTGCTCCCTATGACACTCATACACATGTATAGTCCTTCCTGTCACTCTGCTCCCTATGACACTCATACACATGTACAGTCCTTCCTGTCATTGCTCCCTATGACACTCATACACATGTATAGTCCTTCCTGTCACTGCTCCCTATGACACTCATACACATGTATAGTCCTTCCTGTCATTGCTCCCTATGATACTAATACACATGTATAGTCCTTCCTGTCACTGCTCCCTATGATACACATGTATAGTCCTTCCTGTCACTGCTCCCTAAGACACTCATACACATGTACAGTCCTTCCCGTCACTCTGCTCCCTATGACACTAATACACATGTATAGTCCTTCCTGTCACTGCTCCCTATGTCACTCATACACATGTATAGTCCTTCCCGTCACTCTGCTAACTATGACACTAATACACATGTATAGTCCTTCCTGTCACTGCTCCCTATGTCACTCATACACATGTATAGTCCTTCCTGTGACTGCTCCCTATGACACTCATACACAAGTACAGTCCCTTCCTGTCACTGCTCCCTATGACACTCATACACATGTATAGTCCTTCCTGTCACTCTGCTCCCTATGACACTCATACACATGTATAGTCCTTCCTGTCACTGCTCCCTATGATACACATGTATAGTCCTTCCTGTCACTGCTCCCTAAGACACTCATACACATGTATAGTCCTTCCAGTCACTGCTCCCTATGACACTCATACACATGTATAGTCCTTCCTGTCACTGCTCCCTAAGACACTAATACACATGTACAGTCCTTCCTGTCATTGCTCCCTATGACACTAATACACATGTATAGTCCTTCCTGTCACTGCTCCCTATGACACTCATACACATGTATAGTCCTTCCTGTCACTGCTCCCTATGACACTAATACACATGTATAGTCCTACCTGTCACTGCTCCCTATGACAATAATACACATGTATAGTCCTTCCCGTCACTGCTCCCTATGACACTCATACACATGTACAGTCCTTCCTGTCACTGCTCCCTATGACACTCATACACATGTATAGTCCTTCCTGTCACTGCTCCCTATGACACTCATACACATGTATAGTCCTTCCTGTCACTGCTCCCTATGATACACATGTATAGTCCTTCCTGTCACTGCTCCCTAAGACACTCATACACATGTATAGTCCTTCCTGTCACTGCTCCCTAAGACACTCATACACATGTATAGTCCTTCCAGTCACTGCTCCCTATGACACTCTTATACATGTACAGTCCTTCCCGTCACTCTGCTCCCTATGACACTCATACACATGTATAGTCCTTCCTGTCACTGCTCCCTATGACACTCATACACATGTATAGTCCTTCCTGTCACTGCTCCCTATGATACACATGTATAGTCCGTCCTGTCACTCTGCTGCCTATGACACTCATACACATGTACAGTCCTTCCTGTCATTGCTCCCTATGACACTAATACACATGTATAGTCCTTCCTGTCACTGCTCCCTATGACACTAATACACATGTAGAGTCCTTCCTGTCACTGCTCCCTATGACACTCATACACATGTATAGTCCTTCCTGTCACTGCTCCCTATGATTAACATGTATAGTCCTTCCTGTCACTGCTCCCTATGACACTCATACACATGTATAGTCCTTCCTGTCACTGCTCCCTATGACACTCATACACATGTATAGTCCTTCCTGTCATTGCTCCCTATGATACTAATACACAAGTATAGTCCTTCCTGTCACTGCTCCCTATGATACACATGTATAATCCTTCCTGTCACTGCTCCCTAAGACACTCATACACATGTATAGTCCTTCCAGTCACTGCTCCCTATGACACTCATACACATGTATAGTCCCTCCTGTCACTGCTCCCTATGACACTCATACACATGTATAGTCCCTCCTGTCACTGCTCCCTATGACACTCATACACATGTATAGTCCCTCCTGTCACTGCTCCCTAAGACACTAATACACATGTACAGTCCCTCCTGTCACTCTGCTCCCTAAGACACTCATACACATGTATAGTTCCTCCTGTCACTCTGCTCCCTATGACACTCATACACATGTATAGTCCTTCCTGTCACTGCTCCCTATGACACTAATACACATGTATAATCCTTCCTGTCACTGCTCCCTATGACACGCATACACATGTATAATCCTTCCTGTCACTGCTCCCTATGACACTCATACACATGTATAGTCCCTCCTGTCACTGCTCCCTAAGACACTAATACACATGTACAGTCCCTCCTGTCACTCTGCTCACTAAGACACTCATACACATGTATAGTTCCTCCTGTCACTCTGCTCCCTATGACACTCATACACATGTATAGTCCTTCCTGTCACTGCTCCCTATGACACTAATACACATGTATAATCCTTCCTGTCACTGCTCCCTATGACACGCATACACATGTATAATCCTTCCTGTCACTGCTCCCTATGACACTCATACACATGTATAGTCCGTCCTGTCACTCTGCTCCCTATGTCACTCATACACATGTATAGTCCTCCTGTCACTCTGCTCCCTATGACACTAATACACATGTACAGTCCTTCCTGTCACTGCTCCCTATGACACTAATACACATGTATAGTCCTACCTGTCACTGCTCCCTATGACAATAATACACATGTATAGTCCTTCCCGTCACTGCTCCCTATGACACTCATACACATGTACAGTCCTTCCTGTCACTGCTCCCTATGACACTCATACACATGTATAGTCCTTCCTGTCACTGCTCCCTATGACACTCATACACATGTATAGTCCTTCCTGTCACTGCTCCCTATGATACACATGTATAGTCCTTCCTGTCACTGCTCCCTAAGACACTCATACACATGTATAGTCCTTCCTGTCACTGCTCCCTAAGACACTCATACACATGTATAGTCCTTCCAGTCACTGCTCCCTATGACACTCTTATACATGTACAGTCCTTCCCGTCACTCTGCTCCCTATGACACTCATACACATGTATAGTCCTTCCTGTCACTGCTCCCTATGACACTCATACACATGTATAGTCCTTCCTGTCACTGCTCCCTATGATACACATGTATAGTCCGTCCTGTCACTCTGCTGCCTATGACACTCATACACATGTACAGTCCTTCCTGTCATTGCTCCCTATGACACTAATACACATGTATAGTCCTTCCTGTCACTGCTCCCTATGACACTAATACACATGTAGAGTCCTTCCTGTCACTGCTCCCTATGACACTCATACACATGTATAGTCCTTCCTGTCACTGCTCCCTATGATTAACATGTATAGTCCTTCCTGTCACTGCTCCCTATGACACTCATACACATGTATAGTCCTTCCTGTCACTGCTCCCTATGACACTCATACACATGTATAGTCCTTCCTGTCATTGCTCCCTATGATACTAATACACAAGTATAGTCCTTCCTGTCACTGCTCCCTATGATACACATGTATAATCCTTCCTGTCACTGCTCCCTAAGACACTCATACACATGTATAGTCCTTCCAGTCACTGCTCCCTATGACACTCATACACATGTATAGTCCCTCCTGTCACTGCTCCCTATGACACTCATACACATGTATAGTCCCTCCTGTCACTGCTCCCTATGACACTCATACACATGTATAGTCCCTCCTGTCACTGCTCCCTAAGACACTAATACACATGTACAGTCCCTCCTGTCACTCTGCTCCCTAAGACACTCATACACATGTATAGTTCCTCCTGTCACTCTGCTCCCTATGACACTCATACACATGTATAGTCCTTCCTGTCACTGCTCCCTATGACACTAATACACATGTATAATCCTTCCTGTCACTGCTCCCTATGACACGCATACACATGTATAATCCTTCCTGTCACTGCTCCCTATGACACTCATACACATGTATAGTCCCTCCTGTCACTGCTCCCTAAGACACTAATACACATGTACAGTCCCTCCTGTCACTCTGCTCACTAAGACACTCATACACATGTATAGTTCCTCCTGTCACTCTGCTCCCTATGACACTCATACACATGTATAGTCCTTCCTGTCACTGCTCCCTATGACACTAATACACATGTATAATCCTTCCTGTCACTGCTCCCTATGACACGCATACACATGTATAATCCTTCCTGTCACTGCTCCCTATGACACTCATACACATGTATAGTCCGTCCTGTCACTCTGCTCCCTATGTCACTCATACACATGTATAGTCCTCCTGTCACTCTGCTCCCTATGACACTAATACACATGTACAGTCCTTCCTGTCACTGCTCCCTATGACACTAATACACATGTATAGTCCTTACGGTCACTGCTCCCTAAGACACTAATACACATGTACAGTCCCTCCTGTCACTCTGCTCCCTATGACACTAATACACATGTATAGTCCTTCCTGTCACTGCTCCCTATGTCACTCATACACATGTATAGTCCTTCCCGTCACTCTGCTAACTATGACACTAATACACATGTATAGTCCTTCCTGTCACTGCTCCCTATGTCACTCATACACATGTATAGTCCTTCCTGTCACTGCTCCCTATGACACTCATACACAAGTACAGTCCATTCCTGTCACTGCTCCCTATGACACTAATACACATGTATAGTCCTTCCTGTCACTGCTCCCTATGACACTCATACACATGTATAGTCCTTCCTGTCATTGCTCACTATGATACTAATACACATGTATAGTCCATCCTGTCACTGCTCGATATGATACACATGTATAGTCCTTCCTGTCACTGCTCCCTAAGACACTCATACACATGTATAGTCCTTCCAGTCACTGCTCCCTATGACACTCATACACATGTACAGTCCTTCCCGTCACTCTGCTCCCTATGACACTCATACACATGTATAGTCCTTCCTGTCACTCTGCTCCCTATGACACTCATACACATGTACAGTCCTTCCTGTCATTGCTCCCTATGACACTAATACACATGTATAGTCCTTCCTGTCACTGCTCCCTATGACACTCATACACATGTATAGTCCTTCCTGTCACTGCTCCCTATGACACTCATACACATGTATAGTCCGTCCTGTCACTCTGCTCCCTATGTCACTCATACACATGTATAGTGCTCCTGTCACTCTGCTCCCTATGACACTAATACACATGTACAGTCCTTCCTGTCACTGCTCCCTATGACACTCATACACATGTATAGTCCTTCCTGTCACTGCTCCCTAAGACACTAATACACATGTACAGTCCCTCCTGTCACTCTGCTCCCTATGACACTAATACACATGTATAGTCCTTCCTGTCACTGCTCCTATGTCACTCATACACATGTATAGTCCTTCCCGTCACTCTGCTCCCTATGACACTAATATACATGTATAGTCCTTCCTGTCACTGCTCCCTATGTCACTCATACACATGTATAGTCCTTCCTGTCACTGCTCCCTATGATACACATGTATAGTCCTTCCTGTCACTGCTCCCTAAGACACTCATACACATGTATAGTCCTTCCAGTCACTGCTCCCTATGACACTCATACACATGTATAGTCCTTCCTGTCACTGCTCCCTAAGACACTAATACACATGTACAGTCCTTCCTGTCATTGCTCCCTATGACACTAATACACATGTATAGTCCTTCCTGTCACTGCTCCCTATGACACTCATACACATGTATAGTCCTTCCTGTCACTGCTCCCTATGACACTAATACACATGTATAGTCCTACCTGTCACTGCTCCCTATGACAATAATACACATGTATAGTCCTTCCCGTCACTGCTCCCTATGACACTCATACACATGTACAGTCCTTCCTGTCACTGCTCCCTATGACACTCATACACATGTATAGTCCTTCCTGTCACTGCTCCCTATGACACTCATACACATGTATAGTCCTTCCTGTCACTGCTCCCTATGATACACATGTATAGTCCTTCCTGTCACTGCTCCCTAAGACACTCATACACATGTATAGTCCTTCCAGTCACTGCTCCCTATGACACTCTTATACATGTACAGTCCTTCCCGTCACTCTGCTCCCTATGACACTCATACACATGTATAGTCCTTCCTGTCACTGCTCCCTATGACACTCATACACATGTATAGTCCTTCCTGTCACTGCTCCCTATGATACACATGTATAGTCCGTCCTGTCACTCTGCTGCCTATGACACTCATACACATGTACAGTCCTTCCTGTCATTGCTCCCTATGACACTAATACACATGTATAGACCTTCCTGTCACTGCTCCCTATGACACTAATACACATGTATAGTCCTTCCTGTCACTGCTCCCTATGACACTCATACACATGTATAGTCCTTCCTGTCACTGCTCCCTATGATACACATGTATAGTCCTTCCTGTCACTGCTCCCTATGACACTCATACACATGTATAGTCCTTCCTGTCACTGCTCCCTATGACACTCATACACATGTATAGTCCTTCCTGTCATTGCTCCCTATGATACTAATACACAAGTATAGTCCTTCCTGTCACTGCTCCCTATGATACACATGTATAATCCTTCCTGTCACTGCTCCCTAAGACACTCATACACATGTATAGTCCTTCCAGTCACTGCTCCCTAAGACACTCATACACATGTATAGTCCCTCCTGTCACTGCTCCCTATGACACTCATACACATGTATAGTCCTTCCTGTCACTGCTCCCTAAGACACTAATACACATGTACAGTCCCTCCTGTCACTCTGCTCACTAAGACACTCATACACATGTATAGTTCCTCCTGTCACTCTGCTCCCTATGACACTCATACACATGTATAGTCCTTCCTGTCACTGCTCCCTATGACACTAATACACATGTATAATCCTTCCTGTCACTGCTCCCTATGACACGCATACACATGTATAATCCTTCCTGTCACTGCTCCCTATGACACTCATACACATGTATAGTCCGTCCTGTCACTCTGCTCCCTATGTCACTCATACACATGTATAGTCCTCCTGTCACTCTGCTCCCTATGACACTAATACACATGTACAGTCCTTCCTGTCACTGCTCCCTATGACACTAATACACATGTATAGTCCTTACGGTCACTGCTCCCTAAGACACTAATACACATGTACAGTCCCTCCTGTCACTCTGCTCCCTATGACACTAATACACATGTATAGTCCTTCCTGTCACTGCTCCCTATGTCACTCATACACATGTATAGTCCTTCCTGTGACTGCTCCCTATGACACTCATACACAAGTACAGTCCCTTCCTGTCACTGCTCCCTATGACACTCATACACATGTATAGTCCTTCCTGTCACTCTGCTCCCTATGACACTCATACACATGTACAGTCCTTCCTGTCATTGCTCCCTATGACACTCATACACATGTATAGTCCTTCCTGTCACTGCTCCCTATGACACTCATACACATGTATAGTCCTTCCTGTCATTGCTCCCTATGATACTAATACACATGTATAGTCCTTCCTGTCACTGCTCCCTATGATACACATGTATAGTCCTTCCTGTCACTGCTCCCTAAGACACTCATACACATGTACAGTCCTTCCCGTCACTCTGCTCCCTATGACACTAATACACATGTATAGTCCTTACGGTCACTGCTCCCTAAGACACTAATACACATGTACAGTCCCTCCTGTCACTCTGCTCCCTATGACACTAATACACATGTATAGTCCTTCCTGTCACTGCTCCCTATGTCACTCATACACATGTATAGTCCTTCCCGTCACTCTGCTAACTATGACACTAATACACATGTATAGTCCTTCCTGTCACTGCTCCCTATGTCACTCATACACATGTATAGTCCTTCCTGTCACTGCTCCCTAAGACACTAATACACATGTACAGTCCCTTCCTGTCACTGCTCCCTATGACACTCATACACATGTATAGTCCTTCCTGTCACTGCTCCCTATGACACTCATACACAAGTACAGTCCCTTCCTGTCACTGCACCCTATGACACTAATACACTTGTATAGTCCTTCCTGTCATTGCTCCCTAAGACACTCATACACATGTATAGTCCTTCCTGTCACTCTGCTAACTATGACACTAATACACATGTATAGTCCTTCCTGTCACTGCTCCCTATGTCACTCATACACATGTATAGTCCTTCCTGTGACTGCTCCCTATGACACTCATACACAAGTACAGTCCCTTCCTGTCACTGCTCCCTATGACACTCATACACATGTATAGTCCTTCCTGTCACTCTGCTCCCTATGACACTCATACACATGTACAGTCCTTCCTGTCATTGCTCCCTATGTCACTCATACACATGTATAGTCCTTCCCGTCACTCTGCTAACTATGACACTCATAAACATGTATAGTCCTTCCTGTCATTGCTCCCTATGATACTAATACACATGTATAGTCCTTCCTGTCACTGCTCCCTATGATACACATGTATAGTCCTTCCTGTCACTGCTCCCTAAGACACTCATACACATGTACAGTCCTTCCCGTCACTCTGCTCCCTATGACACTAATACACATGTATAGTCCTTACGGTCACTGCTCCCTAAGACACTAATACACATGTACAGTCCCTCCTGTCACTCTGCTCCCTATGACACTAATACACATGTATAGTCCTTCCTGTGACTGCTCCCTATGACACTCATACACAAGTACAGTCCCTTCCTGTCACTGCTCCCTATGACACTCATACACATGTATAGTCCTTCCTGTCACTCTGCTCCCTATGACACTCATACACATGTACAGTCCTTCCTGTCATTGCTCCCTATGACACTCATACACATGTATAGTCCTTCCTGTCACTGCTCCCTATGACACTCATACACATGTATAGTCCTTCCTGTCATTGCTCCCTATGATACTAATACACATGTATAGTCCTTCCTGTCACTGCTCCCTATGATACACATGTATAGTCCTTCCTGTCACTGCTCCCTAAGACACTCATACACATGTACAGTCCTTCCCGTCACTCTGCTCCCTATGACACTAATACACATGTATAGTCCTTCCTGTCACTGCTCCCTATGTCACTCATACACATGTATAGTCCTTCCCGTCACTCTGCTAACTATGACACTAATACACATGTATAGTCCTTCCTGTCACTGCTCCCTATGTCACTCATACACATGTATAGTCCTTCCTGTGACTGCTCCCTATGACACTCATACACAAGTACAGTCCCTTCCTGTCACTGCTCCCTATGACACTCATACACATGTATAGTCCTTCCTGTCACTCTGCTCCCTATGACACTCATACACATGTATAGTCCTTCCTGTCACTGCTCCCTATGATACACATGTATAGTCCTTCCTGTCACTGCTCCCTAAGACACTCATACACATGTATAGTCCTTCCAGTCACTGCTCCCTATGACACTCATACACATGTACAGTCCTTCCTGTCACTGCTCCCTATGACACTCATACACATGTATAGTCCTTCCTGTCACTCTGCTCCCTATGACACTCATACACATGTACAGTCCTTCCTGTCATTGCTCCCTATGACACTCATACACATGTATAGTCCTTCCTGTCACTGCTCCCTAAGACACTAATACACATGTACAGTCCTTCCTGTCATTGCTCCCTATGACACTAATACACATGTATAGTCCTTCCTGTCACTGCTCCCTATGACACTCATACACATGTATAGTCCTTCCTGTCACTGCTCCCTATGACACTAATACACATGTATAGTCCTACCTGTCACTGCTCCCTATGACAATAATACACATGTATAGTCCTTCCCGTCACTGCTCCCTATGACACTCATACACATGTACAGTCCTTCCTGTCACTGCTCCCTATGACACTCATACACATGTATAGTCCTTCCTGTCACTGCTCCCTATGACACTCATACACATGTATAGTCCTTCCTGTCACTGCTCCCTATGATACACATGTATAGTCCTTCCTGTCACTGCTCCCTAAGACACTCATACACATGTATAGTCCTTCCTGTCACTGCTCCCTAAGACACTCATACACATGTATAGTCCTTCCAGTCACTGCTCCCTATGACACTCTTATACATGTACAGTCCTTCCCGTCACTCTGCTCCCTATGACACTCATACACATGTATAGTCCTTCCTGTCACTGCTCCCTATGACACTCATACACATGTATAGTCCTTCCTGTCACTGCTCCCTATGATACACATGTATAGTCCGTCCTGTCACTCTGCTGCCTATGACACTCATACACATGTACAGTCCTTCCTGTCATTGCTCCCTATGACACTAATACACATGTATAGTCCTTCCTGTCACTGCTCCCTATGACACTAATACACATGTAGAGTCCTTCCTGTCACTGCTCCCTATGACACTCATACACATGTATAGTCCTTCCTGTCACTGCTCCCTATGATTAACATGTATAGTCCTTCCTGTCACTGCTCCCTATGACACTCATACACATGTATAGTCCTTCCTGTCACTGCTCCCTATGACACTCATACACATGTATAGTCCTTCCTGTCATTGCTCCCTATGATACTAATACACAAGTATAGTCCTTCCTGTCACTGCTCCCTATGATACACATGTATAATCCTTCCTGTCACTGCTCCCTAAGACACTCATACACATGTATAGTCCTTCCAGTCACTGCTCCCTATGACACTCATACACATGTATAGTCCCTCCTGTCACTGCTCCCTATGACACTCATACACATGTATAGTCCCTCCTGTCACTGCTCCCTATGACACTCATACACATGTATAGTCCCTCCTGTCACTGCTCCCTAAGACACTAATACACATGTACAGTCCCTCCTGTCACTCTGCTCCCTAAGACACTCATACACATGTATAGTTCCTCCTGTCACTCTGCTCCCTATGACACTCATACACATGTATAGTCCTTCCTGTCACTGCTCCCTATGACACTAATACACATGTATAATCCTTCCTGTCACTGCTCCCTATGACACGCATACACATGTATAATCCTTCCTGTCACTGCTCCCTATGACACTCATACACATGTATAGTCCCTCCTGTCACTGCTCCCTAAGACACTAATACACATGTACAGTCCCTCCTGTCACTCTGCTCACTAAGACACTCATACACATGTATAGTTCCTCCTGTCACTCTGCTCCCTATGACACTCATACACATGTATAGTCCTTCCTGTCACTGCTCCCTATGACACTAATACACATGTATAATCCTTCCTGTCACTGCTCCCTATGACACGCATACACATGTATAATCCTTCCTGTCACTGCTCCCTATGACACTCATACACATGTATAGTCCGTCCTGTCACTCTGCTCCCTATGTCACTCATACACATGTATAGTCCTCCTGTCACTCTGCTCCCTATGACACTAATACACATGTACAGTCCTTCCTGTCACTGCTCCCTATGACACTAATACACATGTATAGTCCTTACGGTCACTGCTCCCTAAGACACTAATACACATGTACAGTCCCTCCTGTCACTCTGCTCCCTATGACACTAATACACATGTATAGTCCTTCCTGTCACTGCTCCCTATGTCACTCATACACATGTATAGTCCTTCCCGTCACTCTGCTAACTATGACACTAATACACATGTATAGTCCTTCCTGTCACTGCTCCCTATGTCACTCATACACATGTATAGTCCTTCCTGTCACTGCTCCCTATGACACTCATACACAAGTACAGTCCATTCCTGTCACTGCTCCCTATGACACTAATACACATGTATAGTCCTTCCTGTCACTGCTCCCTATGACACTCATACACATGTATAGTCCTTCCTGTCATTGCTCACTATGATACTAATACACATGTATAGTCCATCCTGTCACTGCTCGATATGATACACATGTATAGTCCTTCCTGTCACTGCTCCCTAAGACACTCATACACATGTATAGTCCTTCCAGTCACTGCTCCCTATGACACTCATACACATGTACAGTCCTTCCCGTCACTCTGCTCCCTATGACACTCATACACATGTATAGTCCTTCCTGTCACTCTGCTCCCTATGACACTCATACACATGTACAGTCCTTCCTGTCATTGCTCCCTATGACACTAATACACATGTATAGTCCTTCCTGTCACTGCTCCCTATGACACTCATACACATGTATAGTCCTTCCTGTCACTGCTCCCTATGACACTCATACACATGTATAGTCCGTCCTGTCACTCTGCTCCCTATGTCACTCATACACATGTATAGTGCTCCTGTCACTCTGCTCCCTATGACACTAATACACATGTACAGTCCTTCCTGTCACTGCTCCCTATGACACTCATACACATGTATAGTCCTTCCTGTCACTGCTCCCTAAGACACTAATACACATGTACAGTCCCTCCTGTCACTCTGCTCCCTATGACACTAATACACATGTATAGTCCTTCCTGTCACTGCTCCTATGTCACTCATACACATGTATAGTCCTTCCCGTCACTCTGCTCCCTATGACACTAATATACATGTATAGTCCTTCCTGTCACTGCTCCCTATGTCACTCATACACATGTATAGTCCTTCCTGTCACTGCTCCCTATGACACTCATACACAAGTACAGTCCCTTCCTGTCACTGCACCCTATGACACTAATACACATGTATAGTCCTTCCTGTCATTGCTCCCTAAGATACTAATACACATGTACAGTCCCTCCTGTCACTGCTCCCTATGACACTCATACACATGTACAGTCCTTCCTGTCACTCTGCTCCCTATGACACTCATACACATGTATAGTCCTTCCAGTCACTGCTCCCTAAGACACTCATACACATGTATAGTCCCTCCTGTCACTGCTCCCTATGACACTCATACACATGTATAGTCCTTCCTGTCACTGCTCCCTAAGACACTAATACACATGTACAGTCCCTCCTGTCACTCTGCTCCCTAAGACACTCATACACATGTATAGTTCCTCCTGTCACTCTGCTCCCTATGACACTCATACACATGTATAGTCCTTCCTGTCACTGCTCCCTATGACACTAATACACATGTATAATCCTTCCTGTCACTGCTCCCTATGACACGCATACACATGTATAATCCTTCCTGTCACTGCTCCCTATGACACTCATACACATGTATAGTCCGTCCTGTCACTCTGCTCCCTATGTCACTCATACACATGTATAGTCCTCCTGTCACTCTGCTCCCTATGACACTAATACACATGTACAGTCCTTCCTGTCACTGCTCCCTATGACACTAATACACATGTATAGTCCTTACGGTCACTGCTCCCTAAGACACTAATACACATGTACAGTCCCTCCTGTCACTCTGCTCCCTATGACACTAATACACATGTATAGTCCTTCCTGTCACTGCTCCCTATGTCACTCATACACATGAATAGTCCTTCCCGTCACTCTGCTAACTATGACACTAATACACATGTATAGTCCTTCCTGTCACTGCTCCCTATGTCACTCATACACATGTATAGTCCTTCCTGTGACTGCTCCCTATGACACTCATACACAAGTACAGTCCCTTCCTGTCACTGCTCCCTATGACACTCATACACATGTATAGTCCTTCCTGTCACTCTGCTCCCTATGACACTCATACACATGTACAGTCCTTCCTGTCATTGCTCCCTATGACACTCATACACATGTATAGTCCTTCCTGTCACTGCTCCCTATGACACTCATACACATGTATAGTCCTTCCTGTCATTGCTCCCTATGATACTAATACACATGTATAGTCCTTCCTGTCACTGCTCCCTATGATACACATGTATAGTCCTTCCTGTCACTGCTCCCTAAGACACTCATACACATGTACAGTCCTTCCCGTCACTCTGCTCCCTATGACACTAATACACATGTATAGTCCTTACGGTCACTGCTCCCTAAGACACTAATACACATGTACAGTCCGTCCTGTCACTCTGCTCCCTATGACACTAATACACATGTATAGTCCTTCCTGTCACTGCTCCCTATGTCACTCATACACATGTATAGTCCTTCCCGTCACTCTGCTAACTATGACACTAATACACATGTATAGTCCTTCCTGTCACTGCTCCCTATGTCACTCATACACATGTATAGTCCTTCCTGTGACTGCTCCCTATGACACTCATACACATGTATAGTCCTTCCTGTCACTCTGCTCCCTATGACACTCATACACATGTACAGTCCTTCCTGTCATTGCTCCCTATGACACTCATACACATGTATAGTCCTTCCTGTCACTGCTCCCTATGACACTCATACACATGTATAGTCCTTCCTGTCATTGCTCCCTATGATACTAATACACATGTATAGTCCTTCCTGTCACTGCTCCCTATGATACACATGTATAGTCCTTCCTGTCACTGCTCCCTAAGACACTCATACACATGTACAGTCCTTCCCGTCACTCTGCTCCCTATGACACTAATACACATGTATAGTCCTTACGGTCACTGCTCCCTAAGACACTTATACACATGTACAGTCCCTCCTGTCACTCTGCTCCCTATGACACTAATACACATGTATAGTCAATCCTGTCACTGCTCCCTATGTCACTCATACACATGTATAGTCCTTCCCGTCACTCTGCTAACTATGACACTAATACACATGTATAGTCCTTCCTGTCACTGCTCCCTATGACACTCATACACAAGTACAGTCCCTTCCTGTCACTGCTCCCTATGACAATCATACACATGTATAGTCCTTCCTGTCACTCTGCTCCCTATGACACTCATACACATGTATAGTCCTTCCTGTCACTGCTCCCTATGATACACATGTATAGTCCTTCCTGTCACTGCTCCCTAAGACACTCATACACATGTATAGTCCTTCCAGTCACTGCTCCCTATGACACTCATACACATGTATAGTCCTTCCTGTCACTGCTCCCTAAGACACTAATACACATGTACAGTCCTTCCTGTCATTGCTCCCTATGACACTAATACACATGTATAGTCCTTCCTGTCACTGCTCCCTATGACACTCATACACATGTATAGTCCTTCCTGTCACTGCTCCCTATGACACTAATACACATGTATAGTCCTACCTGTCACTGCTCCCTATGACAATAATACACATGTATAGTCCTTCCCGTCACTGCTCCCTATGACACTCATACACATGTACAGTCCTTCCTGTCACTGCTCCCTATGACACTCATACACATGTATAGTCCTTCCTGTCACTGCTCCCTATGACACTCATACACATGTATAGTCCTTCCTGTCACTGCTCCCTATGATACACATGTATAGTCCTTCCTGTCACTGCTCCCTAAGACACTCATACACATGTATAGTCCTTCCAGTCACTGCTCCCTATGACACTCTTATACATGTACAGTCCTTCCCGTCACTCTGCTCCCTATGACACTCATACACATGTATAGTCCTTCCTGTCACTGCTCCCTATGACACTCATACACATGTATAGTCCTTCCTGTCACTGCTCCCTATGATACACATGTATAATCCGTCCTGTCACTCTGCTGCCTATGACACTCATACACATGTACAGTCCTTCCTGTCATTGCTCCCTATGACACTAATACACATGTATAGTCCTTCCTGTCACTGCTCCCTATGACACTAATACACATGTAGAGTCCTTCCTGTCACTGCTCCCTATGACACTCATACACATGTATAGTCCTTCCTGTCACTGCTCCCTATGATTAACATGTATAGTCCTTCCTGTCACTGCTCCCTATGACACTCATACACATGTATAGTCCTTCCTGTCACTGCTCCCTATGACACTCATACACATGTATAGTCCTTCCTGTCATTGCTCCCTATGATACTAATACACAAGTATAGTCCTTCCTGTCACTGCTCCCTATGATACACATGTATAATCCTTCCTGTCACTGCTCCCTAAGACACTCATACACATGTATAGTCCTTCCAGTCACTGCTCCCTATGACACTCATACACATGTATAGTCCCTCCTGTCACTGCTCCCTATGACACTCATACACATGTATAGTCCTTCCTGTCACTGCTCCCTAAGACACTAATACACATGTACAGTCCCTCCTGTCACTCTGCTCCCTAAGACACTCATACACATGTATAGTTCCTCCTGTCACTCTGCTCCCTATGACACTCATACACATGTATAGTCCTTCCTGTCACTGCTCCCTATGACACTAATACACATGTATAATCCTTCCTGTCATTGCTCCCTATGACACGCATACACATGTATAATCCTTCCTGTCACTGCTCCCTATGACACTCATACACATGTATAGTCCGTCCTGTCACTCTGCTCCCTATGTCACTCATACACATGTATAGTCCTCCTGTCACTCTGCTCCCTATGACACTAATACACATGTACAGTCCTTCCTGTCACTGCTCCCTATGACACTAATACACATGTATAGTCCTTACGGTCACTGCTCCCTAAGACACTAATACACATGTACAGTCCCTCCTGTCACTCTGCTCCCTATGACACTAATACACATGTATAGTCCTTCCTGTCACTGCTCCCTATGTCACTCATACACATGTATAGTCCTTCCCGTCACTCTGCTAACTATGACACTAATACACATGTATAGTCCTTCCTGTCACTGCTCCCTATGTCACTCATACACATGTATAGTCCTTCCTGTCACTGCTCCCTATGACACTCATACACAAGTACAGTCCCTTCCTGTCACTGCTCCCTATGACACTAATACACATGTATAGTCCTTCCTGTCACTGCTCCCTATGACACTCATACACATGTATAGTCCTTCCTGTCATTGCTCCCTATGATACTAATACACATGTATAGTCCATCCTGTCACTGCTCGATATGATACACATGTATAGTCCTTCCTGTCACTGCTCCCTAAGACACTCATACACATGTATAGTCCTTCCAGTCACTGCTCCCTATGACACTCATACACATGTACAGTCCTTCCCGTCACTCTGCTCCCTATGACACTCATACACATGTATAGTCCTTCCTGTCACTCTGCTCCCTATGACACTCATACACATGTACAGTCCTTCCTGTCATTGCTCCCTATGACACTAATACACATGTATAGTCCTTCCTGTCACTGCTCCCTATGACACTCATACATATGTATAGTCCTTCCTGTCACTGCTCCCTATGACACTCATACACATGTATAGTCCGTCCTGTCACTCTGCTCCCTAAGTCACTCATACACATGTATAGTGCTCCTGTCACTCTGCTCCCTATGACACTAATACACATGTACAGTCCTTCCTGTCACTGCTCCCTATGACCCTCATACACATGTATAGTCCTTCCTGTCACTGCTCCCTAAGACACTAATACACATGTACAGTCCCTCCTGTCACTCTGCTCCCTATGACACTAATACACATGTATAGTCCTTCCTGTCACTGCTCCCTATGTCACTCATACACATGTATAGTCCTTCCCGTCACTCTGCTCCCTATGACACTAATATACATGTATAGTCCTTCCTGTCACTGCTCCCTATGTCACTCATACACATGTATAGTCCTTCCTGTCACTGCTCCCTATGACACTCATACACAAGTACAGTCCCTTCCTGTCACTGCACCCTATGACACTAATACACATGTATAGTCCTTCCTGTCATTGCTCCCTAAGACACTAATACACATGTACAGTCCCTCCTGTCACTGCTCCCTATGACACTCATACACATGTACAGTCCTTCCTGTCACTCTGCTCCCTATGACACTCATACACATGTACAGTCCTTCCTGTCATTGCTCCCTATGACACTAATACACATGTATAGTCCTTCCTGTCACTGCTCCCTATGACACTCATACACATGTATAGTCCTTCCTGTCACTGCTCCCTATGACACTCATACACATGTATAGTCCTACCTGTCACTGCTCCCTATGACAATAATACACATGTATAGTCCTTCCCATCACTGCTCCCTATGACACTCATACACATGTACAGTCCTTCCTATCACTGTTCCCTATGACACTCATACACATGTATAGTCCTTCCTGTCACTGCTCCCTATGACACTCATACACATGTATAGTCCTTCCTGTCATTGCTCCCTATGATACTAATACACATGTATAGTCCTTCCTGTCACTGCTCCCTATGATACACATGTATAGTCCTTCCTGTCACTGCTCCGTAAGACACTCATACACATGTATAGTCCTTCCAGTCACTGCTCCCTATGACACTCATATACATGTACAGTCCTTCCCGTCACTCTGCTCCCTATGACACTCATACACATGTATAGTCCTTCCTGTCACTGCTCCCTATGACACTCATACACATGTATAGTCCTTCCTGTCACTGCTCCCTATGATACACATGTATAGTCCTTCCTGTCACTGCTCCCTATGACACTCATACACATGTATAGTCCTTCCTGTCACTGCTCCCTATGACACTCATACACATGTATAGTCCTTCCTGTCACTGCTCCCTATGGCACTCATACACATGTATAGTCCTTCCTGTCATTGCTCCCTATGATACTAATACACATGTATAGTCCTTCCTGTCACTGCTCCCTATGATACACATGTATAATCCTTCCTGTCACTGCTCCCTATGACACTCATACACATGTATAGTCCTTCCTGTCACTGCTCCCTAAGACACTAATACACATGTACAGTCCTTCCTGTCACTCTGCTCCCTAAGACACTCATACACATGTATAGTTCCTCCTGTCACTCTGCTCCCTATGACACTCATACACATGTATAGTCCTTCCTGTCACTGCTCCCTATGACACTAATACACATGTATAATCCTTCCTGTCACTGCTCCCTATGACACGCATACACATGTATAGTCCTTCCTGTCACTGCTCCCTATGACACTCATACACATGTATAGTCCGTCCTGTCACTCTGCTCCCTATGTCACTCATACACATGTATAGTCCTCCTGTCACTCTGCTCCCTATGACACTAATACACATGTATAGTCCTTACTGTCATTGCTCCCTAAGACACTAATACACATGTACAGTCCCTCCTGTCACTGCTCCCTATGACACTCATACACATGTACAGTCCTTCCTGTCACTCTGCTCCCTATGACACTCATACACATGTACAGTCCTTCCTGTCATTGCTCCCTATGACACTAATACACATGTATAGTCCTTCCTGTCACTGCTCCCTATGACACTCATACACATGTATAGTCCTTCCTGTCACTGCTCCCTATGACACTCATACACATGTATAGTCCTACCTGTCACTGCTCCCTATGACAATAATACACATGTATAGTCCTTCCCATCACTGCTCCCTATGACACTCATACACATGTACAGTCCTTCCTATCACTGCTCCCTATGACACTCATACACATGTATAGTCCTTCCTGTCACTGCTCCCTATGACACTCATACACATGTATAGTCCTTCCTGTCATTGCTCCCTATGATACTAATACACATGTATAGTCCTTCCTGTCACTGCTCCCTATGATACACATGTATAGTCCTTCCTGTCACTGCTCCGTAAGACACTCATACACATGTATAGTCCTTCCAGTCACTGCTCCCTATGACACTCATATACATGTACAGTCCTTCCCGTCACTCTGCTCCCTATGACACTCATACACATGTATAGTCCTTCCTGTCACTGCTCCCTATGACACTCATACACATGTATAGTCCTTCCTGTCACTGCTCCCTATGATACACATGTATAGTCCTTCCTGTCACTGCTCCCTATGACACTCATACACATGTATAGTCCTTCCTGTCACTGCTCCCTATGACACTCATACACATGTATAGTCCTTCCTGTCACTGCTCCCTATGGCACTCATACACATGTATAGTCCTTCCTGTCATTGCTCCCTATGATACTAATACACATGTATAGTCCTTCCTGTCACTGCTCCCTATGATACACATGTATAATCCTTCCTGTCACTGCTCCCTATGACACTCATACACATGTATAGTCCTTCCTGTCACTGCTCCCTAAGACACTAATACACATGTACAGTCCTTCCTGTCACTCTGCTCCCTAAGACACTCATACACATGTATAGTTCCTCCTGTCACTCTGCTCCCTATGACACTCATACACATGTATAGTCCTTCCTGTCACTGCTCCCTATGACACTAATACACATGTATAATCCTTCCTGTCACTGCTCCCTATGACACGCATACACATGTATAGTCCTTCCTGTCACTGCTCCCTATGACACTCATACACATGTATAGTCCGTCCTGTCACTCTGCTCCCTATGTCACTCATACACATGTATAGTCCTCCTGTCACTCTGCTCCCTATGACACTAATACACATGTATAGTCCTTCCGGTCACTGCTCTCTAAGACACTCATACACATGTATAGTCCTACCTGTCACTGCTCCCTATGACAATAATACACATGTATAGTCCTTCCCATCACTGCTCCCTATGACACTCATACACATGTACAGTCCTTCCTGTCACTGCTCCCTATGACACTCATACACATGTATAGTCCTTCCTGTCACTGCTCCCTATGACACTCATACACATGTATAGTCCTTCCTGTCATTGCTCCCTATGATACTAATACACATGTATAGTCCTTCCTGTCACTGCTCCCTATGATACACATGTATAGTCCTTCCTGTCACTGCTCCGTAAGACACTCATACACATGTATAGTCCTTCCTGTCACTGCTCCCTATGACACTCATATACATGTACAGTCCTTCCCGTCACTCTGCTCCCTATGACACTCATACACATGTATAGTCCTTCCTGTCACTGCTCCCTATGACACTCATACACATGTATAGTCCTTCCTGTCACTGCTCCCTATGATACACATGTATAGTCCTTCCTGTCATTGCTCCCTATGATACTAATACACATGTATAGTCCTTCCTGTCACTGCTCCCTATGATACACATGTATAATCCTTCCTGTCACTGCTCCCTAAGACACTCATACACATGTATAGTCCTTCCAGTCACTGCTCCCTATGACACTCATACACATGTATAGTCTAGTCCCTCCTGTCACTGCTCCCTATGACACTCATACACATGTATAGTCCTTCCTGTCACTGCTCCCTAAGACACTAATACACATGTACAGTCCTTCCTGTCACTCTGCTCCCTAAGACACTCATACACATGTATAGTTCCTCCTGTCACTCTGCTCCCTATGACACTCATACACATGTATAGTCCTTCCTGTCACTGCTCCCTATGACACTAATACACATGTATAATCCTTCCTGTCACTGCTCCCTATGACACGCATACACATGTATAGTCCTTCCTGTCACTGCTCCCTATGACACTCATACACATGTATAGTCCGTCCTGTCACTCTGCTCCCTATGTCACTCATACACATGTATAGTCCTCCTGTCACTCTGCTCCCTATGACACTAATACACATGTATAGTCCTTCCGGTCACTGCTCTCTAAGACACTAATACACATGTACAGTCCCTCCAGTCACTCTGCTCCCTATGACACTAATACACATGTATAGTCCTTCCTGTCACTGCTCCCTAAGACACTAATACACATGTACAGTCCTTCCTGTCACTCTGCTCCCTAAGACACTCATACACATGTATAGTTCCTCCTGTCACTCTGCTCCCTATGACACTCATACACATGTATAGTCCTTCCTGTCACTGCTCCCTATGTCACTCATACACATGTACAGTCCTTCCTGTGACTGCTCCCTATGACACTCATACACAAGTACAGTCCCTTCCTGTCACTGCTCCCTATGACACTCATACACATGTATAGTCCTTCCTGTCACTCTGCTCCCTATGACACTCATACACATGTACAGTCCTTCCTGTCATTGCTCCCTATGACACTAATACACATGTATAGTCCTTCCTGTCACTGCTCCCTATGATACACATGTATAGTCCTTCCTGTCACTGCTCCCTAAGACACTCATACACATGTACAGTCCTTCCCGTCACTCTGCTCCCTATGACACTCATACACATGTATAGTCCTTCCTGTCACTGCTCCCTATGACACTAATACACATGTATAATCCTTCCTGTCACTGCTCCCTATGACACGCATACACATGTATAGTCCTTCCTGTCACTGCTCCCTATGACACTCATACACATGTATAGTCCGTCCTGTCACTCTGCTCCCTATGTCACTCATACACATGTATAGTCCTCCTGTCACTCTGCTCCCTATGACACTAATACACATGTACAGTCCTTCCTATCACTGCTCCCTATGACACTAATAACAAGAGATATGGTAAGAACTTACCTTTGTTATCTCTGTTTCTACGAAGTCCATAGGGTCCACAGGGTTGACCTTGGGGTATAGGTTGGGAACCAAATCCAGGCACCACGCAGTTAAAGCTTTTAGCTCCCAGGATGCACTTGGGTCCACTCTCCCTATAACCCCACCCCCCAGCCAGAGGCACCTCAGTTTGTAAGTAGCCAAAGGCCGGAGGAGGAGAGAAAAAGAGAGAGAAAACTGGAACACTCTAGAACCATACTCACAGAAAAGGAGACGGGAAACCGGTGACCAGTAACACAGCCCATATGAAGCCAGGTGCGTCAGGGCGGGCGCCCTGTGGACCCTATGGACTTCGTAGAAACAGAGATAACAAAGGTAAGTTCTTACCATATCTCTTGTTTTCTACTTCAGGGTCCATAGGGGGTCCACAGGGTTGACCTTGGGGATGTCCCAAAGCAGTTCAACCAAGGGTGGGGGACGCTCCTGTGCTGAGAGGAGAATCCGTCGCCAAAAAGGAAGCATCCTGAGAGGCAAAGGAAACCAATGCCTAGAACCTTAAAAAAAAGGTTTGGACAGAAGACCACGTGGACACCTAGTAAGGCAAAACAGCCGAGGCGCCACAACGAGCCGCCCACGAGGGTTACATGGCCCGAGAAAAAACAAGCCTCAACGACAGAAATGCCTACCTATGGGTAGGCCCCTGAGGAAGACATACGAGGCCATCCAGCCAACATTTCATTATAGGCCGGCCATCGTTTCCTGTGAAAACCAGAAACCGCAGACCACCAATAAGGAGTCCGATTACCATAAGGAACTTGAACGGATCATATAAAGCCAAAGAGGCCGGACCACAGTCAATGAGGCCACACCAGTCGAGAAGACTGGGGACTGAATGGCCGTACCATAAGTTCCAGAATAATATGGAACCTAAAAACCACTCTAAGAAGAAATACAGGGCGAGAGCAACTCACACCCTGACATGATGCCCTCCAGAAGAGGGAGCCACATGAGAACGCTCCCAATTCAGACACTCTCCTGGTTGATTTAAACACCCTGAGAGAGAGAGAGCTTAAACAATAGACCATGTAATGGCTATCACAACCAGCAGTTCCATTGACTGTCCCCGGACGGAACAAAGAACCACTACTAACTCCCCAGGAGTCCCTAGGGAGGACAAGTGGAGGCATAATCCAGAAAACACTCCAAAGGATGAACTGGATACCAGAGCGGAGCAATTCCATATCTTAACCATACCGACAGTGTAGAGATCCGCACTGTCAGGAAGGCCAGGCCAAGGGTGAAACCCAAGCCAGCCGGAAGGAATGCCAGAATATCTGAAAATCCTGGACACCGGAGGATCGTATCGACAGGTACGATACCATAAGAATTATGTATGCCACAGTCCGTGGCAGATCCCAGCAAAGTCTGGCCTATCTGCTCTAAACATCTCAATGAAGACAGAGCCAGGGAAGCCCTAGGACCACAGTAGGGGCGCAGTCAAAGACAAACGATCCAGGTCCAGGGAAAAACAAGGACCCTGAGACAACAGGTCCAGATAGTGAAGCAGTAGGAACGGAGTATCGATGAGGAGACTCCGAAAATCTCAGTACCAGTGATGTCTGGGACGAACTGGAGCCCCCAGAAGGAAAGCCCCTCCGTCTCGAATTAAACTTCCGAAGACCTCGAGGAAGAAGGGAGACCGGAGGACACAGGTACACAAAGTGGAAGGACCACTTCACTGACAAAGAGTCACTGAAGGTAGCTTCAGTACTCCTGGAGCTGGACTGTAACACCGGTAATGTGTGATCAAGTCAGAAGGCCATGAGGATCAATCCCCTCAGGGAGGCCCCCTCTGCTCACCAGGAGTTGAAACCTCTCTTGGAGAAGAGACTAGTCCCCGGGATGCACGTCGCAACAGCTGAGGAAGCCCGCTTCCCAATGGAGAGCTCCGGGAATAAACACTGCAGAGTTGGCCAGGAGAAGACCCTTGGACTATGTCAGAATGGATGACATACCTGACATTGCCACCCAACTACCAGTGTTGCCTAGATGGAAGTCACTGTTGTGACACTGTCGGACTGAACCTATTCAGGTTTACCGTGACATATGGGTTAGGCCAGAGTGAAGGTCCAAGACAGCCTAAAGTATCAACAAGTTAAGTGGCAGGACAGAAACGACAGACGTCCAACTGCCCCGAAACGAATGCGGACCAGACACTGTCTGTAGCAAAGAACACCCTGGACGAGATGGCCATAGCCACCCGGACAGAGACCAACTCGCCTCCGGAGAAAGTATCATCGTTCGAACAGCGATCCGATGGGAAAAACTCGATCCATCTGGAGGGGAGTCAATTATGGCAAGGTCTGGAATGGAACTGAGCACATTCCACCCTACCAAAAGGTAGACAC
This sequence comes from Taudactylus pleione, assembly GCA_031769625.1. NCBI lineage: Eukaryota > Metazoa > Chordata > Amphibia > Anura > Myobatrachidae > Taudactylus > Taudactylus pleione. Next base: position 3,263,833 of record JAUIMM010000391.1, on the reverse strand, counting down.
TCTGGTAGACCGCGCATCACAAAGAGTAATGACATATGTCGAATGCGTAGATATCCGCACACTCCAAGTTGAAGAGTGGAGATCTTGTCTTACGCCAGAAAAATTCTCAGAGTCTGAGAATCCAGCAGTGCTCCCAGATGAAGAAAACCCTGTGAGGGATGTAGGGAGGACTTTTTCTCCGTTGACTAATTATCTGTGCCGAGAAGAAGCCACGGTTATCCTGACCTGGCGGTCAAGTACCTTGGTGATCCTGCTAAAAGCAGGAGACCGTCCAGAGAAAGGAGCATTCGGATACCCTGAACAGGTGAACTGTCAGAAAATCCATAAGGCTGGTAAACCCCGGTGGAGTTGAGGACAGTCCCAAAAGGCAGAGCCCGAAACTTACAAGTGTTGCTGTGGCACAGCAAACCTGAACCCATGCTGATGAGATGGCTCTGTACGTACCCGTAGGTACGTATCCTGAATACTCAGATATACCCTAAAATCCCCAGGTTCCAAACGTCGGATGATGGAGCATGGACGATTCCACCTGAGTCCAGGCACCGTTGGAATCTGATTCAGGGATTTGAGACAGAGTATAGGCAAATGAGGACCAGTCGGTCACCGCCCCAGAAAGAAAGTAGAACAACCAGTCCCTCACTGAGATAGTGAGGTTGGCCGAAATAGCTCTGCTTACCACAAAGACTGTATAGCTTTCTGGGATTGTAAGGCCCTGATCAGGTATGAAGAAGGGCCCGTGTAACAATGCCTGTGAGGAGGCTGCCTGAGCAATGAGAGGCCGTTGAGAATCAGTACCTCACTCTGGAAATTCCCCAGATGTAGACCTGTCCCGTCAGGCTGAGGGTATATCCTCAGGTGTAGAAACAGGGTCGTCCGGAAGTCCAGGACTGCTCGGTACTGGATATGGTGGCCCCCATGGAGGCCGACAGCCTAGGAAAAAACAGGCCTTTAGGCTGACCCTGAGGACAAAAAGACTTAACAGAGTTAGTCCGAATGTAGTGGGAGTAGCTAAAGACGGTATCTCCCCATTAGTGATACTGCCAATGATGCAACAATCTTGTCAAGGTCAGGACCAAACAAGATCTTCCCCATGGAAGGAGTGTGCACCTCTGCTTTCCCATAACGCAGCCATAGGGTACTGCGGCGGATACAGACGCCGCCGAAACCCTGAAAGTTAGAAGACCGGCATCCCATGAGGTAATCCCACATATGACCACTGCATATTTTATGTGAGCGGCAAAAGATATTTGAACCTCAGGACGTGTTGGAGGGGAAAAACGTCACAAAAGCATCACCATGCGATGGCCATGGTAGGACGGGCAACAGGCCCTGAAAACGAGTACATTGATTTCAGGCAAAGTTACCACCTACGGATCCGTAAAATCCGTCCAGGCCGGGATGGGAGGCGGATTAATGCCTGTAACCCGACGAATAACATACAAATCCACCCCAGAAGGGGATTTCCATTACTTGTGAGGACCCTCAGGGAATGGGAAACAGGAGGCCTTTGTGACTCCTCGTATCTGGCGACAGCCAGACTCCCGCTATGAGATCCACCCGCTGGGCAGAAAACGGGAGATGTATGATACAGGTGCAGGATCGACATTCTCTATATCCAGAATGAACCTGGCTACCAGCCCCAAAGCAGGGATAATAATACTTGAAATCGGCTCCCCCCATGTGAGAGGGAAAGAGCCGAATATACCATCCAGTTCACGGCAGAGCCACTGGTCAGTAACCACAGGGCGTATATCACGCCAATTAGTATTTCTATAAAACAACATCCACCAGGGTGGCCGTTGTGGTAATCCCTGCAAGGGGAATGACAGACCGATGTGGTATCGGAGGTAATTCATGTACTGTGAAAAACCCCGGCGGGGAGCGACAGTCTGTTGCACAGGGGTAAATTGCAAGAAATTGCGAGATACCCAGAGTTCAAAAGGGCAGTATGGTGAAGTAACTCCAAGCGAGTGACGACAATGGGGCCCGCCCGGCGATCCTCAAAGGAGAGGATCCTGAGAAATAAACAGCCCTTTAAGGGGGTCGTGCAAGGGGCCCTGCACCAGATGGTGCCGCATACATAAACCTTTCTGAGTTAAAATCCTCCGCACTAATTCCTGCAGGCTATGACTTGCAGGATCGCAATAATGGGTGCAGTATCGTGTGCAATCTCCTGGTCAGATATATCTGACTATCTTGACGGAAATATTAAGCAGCGCCATACCGGTCCTGACTGACGCTAAGATTAGCTGCAGGGACCCATTATCAGCGTATGCAACCCACAGTTCCATCTAAAATATGGCAACGTGCAGCACGCAACAGTATGTGACAAACCTCACAGATATTAACAAATATATATATGTGAGGTCTCAGAACCACCCCAAGTACACCTGTTTTAGGGCAGATAAAGAAAAGGGATAGATATACACTGACAGGTGAGAGAAAAAGCTGACAGTCAGCACTAGCATAAGTCACATACAATGCAGAAAAATATATATACATACATAAGCATGACATATAATATACTGCACAATGTCGCTACATTCAACTGCCCAGATTCAGTGTCTGGGAAGGCTATAGCGCTGTGTACACTCACCCAAATGGCCAGGTACGCAGGGGGACTGGGCTCACTGACATCCTAAGAGTTCTGCAGCACAACAGAGAGAAAATGGCCACTGGAGACCTCAGAAGAAGCGTGGCCCGCGGAGGAAGCAGCTCAGCGATGCCAGACTGTATTATTGAAAGGCGCGCTGAGCTGAGGGGAGGAGCCGCTAGACAGGGAAGGCTTCCTCCCCTGGCTAGCAATTAACCCCCCGGGATGCCGGCTCCCGCTGCCGCTATAATCCCTGGTGGGCTGTGGACACGCGGGGTATGCCTCCATGGAGGGGGAGCCCGCCGCCACCGCTAGCGCCTCCGGTCTGTCCCCAGAGACCGGAGGCATAAGGCTGCATATTCACACGTGGATCACCGCAAGCGGTGACCACGCGACTTACCTGTCCCCGTCGATCCGGCAGCAGCCCAGGGATTCCTCCAGAGCCCGGCTAGTACAGACTCTGGGGTCCCGCTGCGATCCCCAGATCTGTACTGGCGTCGCAGTGCCGGCGGGGTGTAGGAGCGGCAGCTCAGACGTCCATTGGACAGTCTGATGCTGCCGCTCTGAAGAGTAGTAAAAAATAATAAAATAAAACTCTTTTAAGCTTAGGGGCTGCTAAGCAGACCCCCTGCAGTAACGGTGACCCAACTCCGGCCGGGCACCAACTTAAACTGAGGTGCCTCTGGCTGGGGGGTGGGGTTATAGGGAGAGTGGACCCAAGTGCATCCTGGGAGCTAAAAGCTTTAACTGCGTGGTGCCCGGATTTGGTTCCCAACCTATACCCCCAAGGTCAACCCTGTGGACCCCCTATGGACCCTGAAGTAGAAACACAAGTATAATCCTTCCTGTCACTGCTCCCTATGACACTAATACACATGTACAGTCCTTCCTGTCACTGCTCCCTATGACACTAATACACATGTATAGTCCCTCCTGTCACTCTGCTCCATAAGATACTAATACACATGTACAGTCCCTCCTGTCACTCTGCTCCCTATGACACTAATACACATGTATAGTCCTTCCTGTCACTGCTCCCTATGTCACTCATACACATGTATAGTCCTTCCTGTGACTGCTCCCTATGACACTCATACACAAGTACAGTCCCTTCCTGTCACTCTGCTCCCTATGACACTCATACACATGTATAGTCCTTCCTGTCACTGCTCCCTATGACACTCATACACATGTATAGTCCTTCCTGTCATTGCTCCCTATGATACTAATACACATGTATAGTCCTTCCTGTCACTGCTCCCTATGATACACATGTATAGTTCTTCCTGTCACTGCTCCCTAAGACACTCATACACATGTACAGTCCTTCCCGTCACTCTGCTCCCTATGACACTCATACACATGTATAGTCCTTCCTGTCACTGCTCCCTATGACACTAATACACATGTATAATCCTTCCTGTCACTGCTCCCTATGACACGCATACACATGTATAGTCCTTCCTGTCACTGCTCCCTATGACACTAATACACATGTACAGTCCTTCCTGTCACTGCTCCCTATGACACTAATACACATGTATAGTCCTTCCTGTCACTGCTCCCTAAGACACTAATACACATGTGCAGTCCCTCCTGTCACTCTGCTCCCTATGACACTAATACACATGTATAGTCCTTCCTGTCACTGCTCCCTATGTCACTCATACACATGTATAGTCCTTCCCGTCACTCTGCTCCCTATGACACTAATATACATGTATAGTCCTTCCTGTCACTGCTCCCTATGTCACTCATACACATGTATAGTCCTTCCTGTCACTGCTCCCTATGACACTCATACACAAGTACAGTCCCTTCCTGTCACTGCACCCTATGACACTAATACACTTGTATAGTCCTTCCTGTCATTGCTCCCTAAGACACTAATACACATGTACAGTCCCTCCTGTCACTGCTCCCTATGACACTCATACACATGTATAGTCCTTCCTGTCACTCTGCTCCCTATGACACTCATACACATGTACAGTCCTTCCTGTCATTGCTCCCTATGACACTAATACACATGTATAGTCCTTCCTGTCACTGCTCCCTATGATACACATGTATAGTCCTTCCTGTCACTGCTCCCTAAGACACTCATACACATGTACAGTCCTTCCCGTCACTCTGCTCCCTATGACACTCATACACATGTATAGTCCTTCCTGTCACTGCTCCCTATGACACTAATACACATGTATAATCCTTCCTGTCACTGCTCCCTATGACACGCATACACATGTATAGTCCTTCCTGTCACTGCTCCCTATGACACTCATACACATGTATAGTCCGTCCTGTCACTCTGCTCCCTATGTCACTCATACACATGTATAGTCCTCCTGTCACTCTGCTCCCTATGACACTAATACACATGTACAGTCCTTCCTATCACTGCTCCCTATGACACTAATAACAAGAGATATGGTAAGAACTTACCTTTGTTATCTCTGTTTCTACGAAGTCCATAGGGTCCACAGGGTTGACCTTGGGGTATAGGTTGGGAACCAAATCCAGGCACCACGCAGTTAAAGCTTTTAGCTCCCAGGATGCACTTGGGTCCACTCTCCCTATAACCCCACCCCCCAGCCAGAGGCACCTCAGTTTGTAAGTAGCCAAAGGCCGGAGGAGGAGAGAAAAAGAGAGAGAAAACTGGAACACTCTAGAACCATACTCACAGAAAAGGAGACGGGAAACCGGTGACCAGTAACACAGCCCATATGAAGCCAGGTGCGTCAGGGCGGGCGCCCTGTGGACCCTATGGACTTCGTAGAAACAGAGATAACAAAGGTAAGTTCTTACCATATCTCTTGTTTTCTACTTCAGGGTCCATAGGGGGTCCACAGGGTTGACCTTGGGGATGTCCCAAAGCAGTTCAACCAAGGGTGGGGGACGCTCCTGTGCTGAGAGGAGAATCCGTCGCCAAAAAGGAAGCATCCTGAGAGGCAAAGGAAACCAATGCCTAGAACCTTAAAAAAAAGGTTTGGACAGAAGACCACGTGGACACCTAGTAAGGCAAAACAGCCGAGGCGCCACAACGAGCCGCCCACGAGGGTTACATGGCCCGAGAAAAAACAAGCCTCAACGACAGAAATGCCTACCTATGGGTAGGCCCCTGAGGAAGACATACGAGGCCATCCAGCCAACATTTCATTATAGGCCGGCCATCGTTTCCTGTGAAAACCAGAAACCGCAGACCACCAATAAGGAGTCCGATTACCATAAGGAACTTGAACGGATCATATAAAGCCAAAGAGGCCGGACCACAGTCAATGAGGCCACACCAGTCGAGAAGACTGGGGACTGAATGGCCGTACCATAAGTTCCAGAATAATATGGAACCTAAAAACCACTCTAAGAAGAAATACAGGGCGAGAGCAACTCACACCCTGACATGATGCCCTCCAGAAGAGGGAGCCACATGAGAACGCTCCCAATTCAGACACTCTCCTGGTTGATTTAAACACCCTGAGAGAGAGAGAGCTTAAACAATAGACCATGTAATGGCTATCACAACCAGCAGTTCCATTGACTGTCCCCGGACGGAACAAAGAACCACTACTAACTCCCCAGGAGTCCCTAGGGAGGACAAGTGGAGGCATAATCCAGAAAACACTCCAAAGGATGAACTGGATACCAGAGCGGAGCAATTCCATATCTTAACCATACCGACAGTGTAGAGATCCGCACTGTCAGGAAGGCCAGGCCAAGGGTGAAACCCAAGCCAGCCGGAAGGAATGCCAGAATATCTGAAAATCCTGGACACCGGAGGATCGTATCGACAGGTACGATACCATAAGAATTATGTATGCCACAGTCCGTGGCAGATCCCAGCAAAGTCTGGCCTATCTGCTCTAAACATCTCAATGAAGACAGAGCCAGGGAAGCCCTAGGACCACAGTAGGGGCGCAGTCAAAGACAAACGATCCAGGTCCAGGGAAAAACAAGGACCCTGAGACAACAGGTCCAGATAGTGAAGCAGTAGGAACGGAGTATCGATGAGGAGACTCCGAAAATCTCAGTACCAGTGATGTCTGGGACGAACTGGAGCCCCCAGAAGGAAAGCCCCTCCGTCTCGAATTAAACTTCCGAAGACCTCGAGGAAGAAGGGAGACCGGAGGACACAGGTACACAAAGTGGAAGGACCACTTCACTGACAAAGAGTCACTGAAGGTAGCTTCAGTACTCCTGGAGCTGGACTGTAACACCGGTAATGTGTGATCAAGTCAGAAGGCCATGAGGATCAATCCCCTCAGGGAGGCCCCCTCTGCTCACCAGGAGTTGAAACCTCTCTTGGAGAAGAGACTAGTCCCCGGGATGCACGTCGCAACAGCTGAGGAAGCCCGCTTCCCAATGGAGAGCTCCGGGAATAAACACTGCAGAGTTGGCCAGGAGAAGACCCTTGGACTATGTCAGAATGGATGACATACCTGACATTGCCACCCAACTACCAGTGTTGCCTAGATGGAAGTCACTGTTGTGACACTGTCGGACTGAACCTATTCAGGTTTACCGTGACATATGGGTTAGGCCAGAGTGAAGGTCCAAGACAGCCTAAAGTATCAACAAGTTAAGTGGCAGGACAGAAACGACAGACGTCCAACTGCCCCGAAACGAATGCGGACCAGACACTGTCTGTAGCAAAGAACACCCTGGACGAGATGGCCATAGCCACCCGGACAGAGACCAACTCGCCTCCGGAGAAAGTATCATCGTTCGAACAGCGATCCGATGGGAAAAACTCGATCCATCTGGAGGGGAGTCAATTATGGCAAGGTCTGGAATGGAACTGAGCACATTCCACCCTACCAAAAGGTAGACACTCTGGTAGACCGCGCATCACAAAGAGTAATGACATATGTCGAATGCGTAGATATCCGCACACTCCAAGTTGAAGAGTGGAGATCTTGTCTTACGCCAGAAAAATTCTCAGAGTCTGAGAATCCAGCAGTGCTCCCAGATGAAGAAAACCCTGTGAGGGATGTAGGGAGGACTTTTTCTCCGTTGACTAATTATCTGTGCCGAGAAGAAGCCACGGTTATCCTGACCTGGCGGTCAAGTACCTTGGTGATCCTGCTAAAAGCAGGAGACCGTCCAGAGAAAGGAGCATTCGGATACCCTGAACAGGTGAACTGTCAGAAAATCCATAAGGCTGGTAAACCCCGGTGGAGTTGAGGACAGTCCCAAAAGGCAGAGCCCGAAACTTACAAGTGTTGCTGTGGCACAGCAAACCTGAACCCATGCTGATGAGATGGCTCTGTACGTACCCGTAGGTACGTATCCTGAATACTCAGATATACCCTAAAATCCCCAGGTTCCAAACGTCGGATGATGGAGCATGGACGATTCCACCTGAGTCCAGGCACCGTTGGAATCTGATTCAGGGATTTGAGACAGAGTATAGGCAAATGAGGACCAGTCGGTCACCGCCCCAGAAAGAAAGTAGAACAACCAGTCCCTCACTGAGATAGTGAGGTTGGCCGAAATAGCTCTGCTTACCACAAAGACTGTATAGCTTTCTGGGATTGTAAGGCCCTGATCAGGTATGAAGAAGGGCCCGTGTAACAATGCCTGTGAGGAGGCTGCCTGAGCAATGAGAGGCCGTTGAGAATCAGTACCTCACTCTGGAAATTCCCCAGATGTAGACCTGTCCCGTCAGGCTGAGGGTATATCCTCAGGTGTAGAAACAGGGTCGTCCGGAAGTCCAGGACTGCTCGGTACTGGATATGGTGGCCCCCATGGAGGCCGACAGCCTAGGAAAAAACAGGCCTTTAGGCTGACCCTGAGGACAAAAAGACTTAACAGAGTTAGTCCGAATGTAGTGGGAGTAGCTAAAGACGGTATCTCCCCATTAGTGATACTGCCAATGATGCAACAATCTTGTCAAGGTCAGGACCAAACAAGATCTTCCCCATGGAAGGAGTGTGCACCTCTGCTTTCCCATAACGCAGCCATAGGGTACTGCGGCGGATACAGACGCCGCCGAAACCCTGAAAGTTAGAAGACCGGCATCCCATGAGGTAATCCCACATATGACCACTGCATATTTTATGTGAGCGGCAAAAGATATTTGAACCTCAGGACGTGTTGGAGGGGAAAAACGTCACAAAAGCATCACCATGCGATGGCCATGGTAGGACGGGCAACAGGCCCTGAAAACGAGTACATTGATTTCAGGCAAAGTTACCACCTACGGATCCGTAAAATCCGTCCAGGCCGGGATGGGAGGCGGATTAATGCCTGTAACCCGACGAATAACATACAAATCCACCCCAGAAGGGGATTTCCATTACTTGTGAGGACCCTCAGGGAATGGGAAACAGGAGGCCTTTGTGACTCCTCGTATCTGGCGACAGCCAGACTCCCGCTATGAGATCCACCCGCTGGGCAGAAAACGGGAGATGTATGATACAGGTGCAGGATCGACATTCTCTATATCCAGAATGAACCTGGCTACCAGCCCCAAAGCAGGGATAATAATACTTGAAATCGGCTCCCCCCATGTGAGAGGGAAAGAGCCGAATATACCATCCAGTTCACGGCAGAGCCACTGGTCAGTAACCACAGGGCGTATATCACGCCAATTAGTATTTCTATAAAACAACATCCACCAGGGTGGCCGTTGTGGTAATCCCTGCAAGGGGAATGACAGACCGATGTGGTATCGGAGGTAATTCATGTACTGTGAAAAACCCCGGCGGGGAGCGACAGTCTGTTGCACAGGGGTAAATTGCAAGAAATTGCGAGATACCCCGAGTTCAAAAGGGCAGTATGGTGAAGTAACTCCAAGCGAGTGACGACAATGGGGCCCGCCCGGCGATCCTCAAAGGAGAGGATCCTGAGAAATAAACAGCCCTTTAAGGGGGTCGTGCAAGGGGCCCTGCACCAGATGGTGCCGCATACATAAACCTTTCTGAGTTAAAATCCTCCGCACTAATTCCTGCAGGCTATGACTTGCAGGATCGCAATAATGGGTGCAGTATCGTGTGCAATCTCCTGGTCAGATATATCTGACTATCTTGACGGAAATATTAAGCAGCGCCATACCGGTCCTGACTGACGCTAAGATTAGCTGCAGGGACCCATTATCAGCGTATGCAACCCACAGTTCCATCTAAAATATGGCAACGTGCAGCACGCAACAGTATGTGACAAACCTCACAGATATTAACAAATATATATATGTGAGGTCTCAGAACCACCCCAAGTACACCTGTTTTAGGGCAGATAAAGAAAAGGGATAGATATACACTGACAGGTGAGAGAAAAAGCTGACAGTCAGCACTAGCATAAGTCACATACAATGCAGAAAAATATATATACATACATAAGCATGACATATAATATACTGCACAATGTCGCTACATTCAACTGCCCAGATTCAGTGTCTGGGAAGGCTATAGCGCTGTGTACACTCACCCAAATGGCCAGGTACGCAGGGGGACTGGGCTCACTGACATCCTAAGAGTTCTGCAGCACAACAGAGAGAAAATGGCCACTGGAGACCTCAGAAGAAGCGTGGCCCGCGGAGGAAGCAGCTCAGCGATGCCAGACTGTATTATTGAAAGGCGCGCTGAGCTGAGGGGAGGAGCCGCTAGACAGGGAAGGCTTCCTCCCCTGGCTAGCAATTAACCCCCCGGGATGCCGGCTCCCGCTGCCGCTATAATCCCTGGTGGGCTGTGGACACGCGGGGTATGCCTCCATGGAGGGGGAGCCCGCCGCCACCGCTAGCGCCTCCGGTCTGTCCCCAGAGACCGGAGGCATAAGGCTGCATATTCACACGTGGATCACCGCAAGCGGTGACCACGCGACTTACCTGTCCCCGTCGATCCGGCAGCAGCCCAGGGATTCCTCCAGAGCCCGGCTAGTACAGACTCTGGGGTCCCGCTGCGATCCCCAGATCTGTACTGGCGTCGCAGTGCCGGCGGGGTGTAGGAGCGGCAGCTCAGACGTCCATTGGACAGTCTGATGCTGCCGCTCTGAAGAGTAGTAAAAAATAATAAAATAAAACTCTTTTAAGCTTAGGGGCTGCTAAGCAGACCCCCTGCAGTAACGGTGACCCAACTCCGGCCGGGCACCAACTTAAACTGAGGTGCCTCTGGCTGGGGGGTGGGGTTATAGGGAGAGTGGACCCAAGTGCATCCTGGGAGCTAAAAGCTTTAACTGCGTGGTGCCCGGATTTGGTTCCCAACCTATACCCCCAAGGTCAACCCTGTGGACCCCCTATGGACCCTGAAGTAGAAACACAAGTATAATCCTTCCTGTCACTGCTCCCTATGACACTAATACACATGTACAGTCCTTCCTGTCACTGCTCCCTATGACACTAATACACATGTATAGTCCCTCCTGTCACTCTGCTCCATAAGATACTAATACACATGTACAGTCCCTCCTGTCACTCTGCTCCCTATGACACTAATACACATGTATAGTCCTTCCTGTCACTGCTCCCTATGTCACTCATACACATGTATAGTCCTTCCTGTGACTGCTCCCTATGACACTCATACACAAGTACAGTCCCTTCCTGTCACTCTGCTCCCTATGACACTCATACACATGTATAGTCCTTCCTGTCACTGCTCCCTATGACACTCATACACATGTATAGTCCTTCCTGTCATTGCTCCCTATGATACTAATACACATGTATAGTCCTTCCTGTCACTGCTCCCTATGATACACATGTATAGTTCTTCCTGTCACTGCTCCCTAAGACACTCATACACATGTACAGTCCTTCCCGTCACTCTGCTCCCTATGACACTCATACACATGTATAGTCCTTCCTGTCACTGCTCCCTATGACACTAATACACATGTATAATCCTTCCTGTCACTGCTCCCTATGACACGCATACACATGTATAGTCCTTCCTGTCACTGCTCCCTATGACACTAATACACATGTACAGTCCTTCCTGTCACTGCTCCCTATGACACTAATACACATGTATAGTCCTTCCTGTCACTGCTCCCTAAGACACTAATACACATGTGCAGTCCCTCCTGTCACTCTGCTCCCTATGACACTAATACACATGTATAGTCCTTCCTGTCACTGCTCCCTATGTCACTCATACACATGTATAGTCCTTCCCGTCACTCTGCTCCCTATGACACTAATATACATGTATAGTCCTTCCTGTCACTGCTCCCTATGTCACTCATACACATGTATAGTCCTTCCTGTCACTGCTCCCTATGACACTCATACACAAGTACAGTCCCTTCCTGTCACTGCACCCTATGACACTAATACACTTGTATAGTCCTTCCTGTCATTGCTCCCTAAGACACTAATACACATGTACAGTCCCTCCTGTCACTGCTCCCTATGACACTCATACACATGTATAGTCCTTCCTGTCACTCTGCTCCCTATGACATTCATACACATGTACATTCCTTCCTGTCACTGCTCCTTATGACACTCATACACATGTATAGTCCTTCCTGTCACTGCTCCCTATGACACTCATACACATGTATAGTCCTACCTGTCACTGCTCCCTATGACAATAATACACATGTATAGTCCTTCCCATCACTGCTCCCTATGACACTCATACACATGTACAGTCCTTCCTGTCACTGCTCCCTATGACACTCATACACATGTATAGTCCTTCCTGTCACTGCTCCCTATGACACTCATACACATGTATAGTCCTTCCTGTCATTGCTCCCTATGATACTAATACACATGTATAGTCCTTCCTGTCACTGCTCCCTATGATACACATGTATAGTCCTTCCTGCCACTGCTCCCTAAGACACTCATACACATGTATAGTCCTTCCAGTCACTGCTCCCTATGACACTCATATACATGTACAGTCCTTCCCGTCACGCTGCTCCCTATGACACTCATACACATGTATAGTCCTTCCTGTCACTGCTCCATATGACACTCATACACATGTATAGTCCTTCCTGTCACTGCTCCCTATGATACACATGTATAGTCCGTCCTGTCACTCTGCTCCCTATGACACTCATAAACATGTATAGTCCTTCCCGTCACTCTGCTCCCTATGACACTCATACACATGTACAGTCCTTCCTGTCATTGCTCCCTATCACACTAATACACATGTATAGTCCTTCCTGTCACTGCTCCCGAAGACACTAATACACATGTACAGTCCCTCCTGTCACTCTGCTCCCTATGACACTCATACACATGTATAGTCCTTCCTGTCACTGCTCCCTATGTCACTCATACACATGTATAGTCCTTCCCGTCACTCTGCTCCCTATGACACTAATACACATGTATAGTCCTTCCTGTCACTGCTCCCTATGTCACTCATACACATGTATAGTCCTTCCTGTCACTGCTCCCTATGACACTCATACACAAGTACAGTCCCTTCCTGTCACTGCTCCCTATGACACTAATACACATGTATAGTCCTTCCTGTCACTGCTCCATATGACACTCATACACATGTATAGTCCTTCCTGTCACTGCTCCCTATGATACACATGTATAGTCCTTCCTGTCACTGCTCCCTAAGACACTCATACACATGTATAGTCCTTCCAGTCACTGCTCCCTATGACACTCATACACATGTATAGTCCTTCCTGTCACTGCTCCCTAAGACACTAATACACATGTACAGTCCTTCCTGTCATTGCTCCCTATGACACTAATACACATGTATAGTCCTTCCTGTCACTGCTCCCTATGACACTCATACACATGTATAGTCCTTCCTGTCACTGCTCCCTATGACACTAATACACATGTATAGTCCTACCTGTCACTGCTCCCTATGACAATAATACACATGTATAGTCCTTCCCGTCACTGCTCCCTATGACACTCATACACATGTACAGTCCTTCCTGTCACTGCTCCCTATGACACTCATACACATGTACAGTCCTTCCTGTCACTGCTCCCTATGACACTCATACACATGTATAGTCCTTCCTGTCACTGCTCCCTATGATACACATGTATAGTCCTTCCAGTCACTGCTCCCTATGACACTCTTATACATGTACAGTCCTTCCCGTCACTCTGCTCCCTATGACACTCATACACATGTATAGTCCTTCCTGTCACTGCTCCCTATGACACTCATACACATGTATAGTCCTTCCTGTCACTGCTCCCTATGATACACATGTATAGTCTGTCCTGTCACTCTGCTGCCTATGACACTCATACACATGTACAGTCCTTCCAGTCAATGCTCCCTATGACACTAATACACATGTATAGTCCTTCCTGTCACTGCTCCCTATGACACTAATACACATGTATAGTCCTTCCTGTCACTGCTCCCTATGACACTCATACACATGTATAGTCCTTCCTGTCACTGCTCCCTATGATACACATGTATAGTCTTTCCTGTCACTGCTCCCTATGACACTCATACACATGTATAGTCCTTCCTGTCACTGCTCCCTATGACACTCATACACATGTATAGTCCTTCCTGTCATTGCTCCCTATGATACTAATACACAAGTATAGTCCTTCCTGTCACTGCTCCCTATGATACACATGTATAATCCTTCCTGTCACTGCTCCCTAAGACACTCATACACATGTATAGTCCTTCCAGTCACTGCTCCCTAAGACACTCATACACATGTATAGTCCCTCCTGTCACTGCTCCCTATGACACTCATACACATGTATAGTCCTTCCTGTCACTGCTCCCTAAGACACTAATACACATGTACAGTCCCTCCTGTCACTCTGCTCCCTATGACACTCATACACATGTATAGTCCTTCCTGTCACTGCTCCCTATGACACTAATACACATGTATAATCCTTCCTGTCACTGCTCCTTATGACACTCATACACATGTATAGTCCGTCCTGTCACTCTGCTCCCTATGTCACTCATACACATGTATAGTCCTCCTGTCACTCTGCTCCCTATGACACTAATACACATGTACAGTCCTTCCTGTCACTGCTCCCTATGACACTAATACACATGTATAGTCCTTACGGTCACTGCTCCCTAAGACACTAATACACATGTACAGTCCCTCCTGTCACTCTGCTCCCTATGACACTAATACACATGTATAGTAATTCCTGTCACTGCACCCTATGTCACTCATACACATGTATAGTCCTTCCCGTCACTCTGCTAACTATGACACTAATACACATGTATAGTCCTTCCTGTCACTGCTCCCTATGTCACTCATACACATGTATAGTCCTTCCTGTGACTGCTCCCTATGACACTCATACACAAGTACAGTCCCTTCCTGTCACTGCTCCCTATGACACTCATACACATGTATAGTCCTTCCTGTCACTCTGCTCCCTATGACACTCATACACATGTATAGTCCTTCCTGTCACTGCTCCCTATGACACTAATACACATGTATAGTCCTACCTGTCACTGCTCCCTATGACAATAATACACATGTATAGTCCTTCCCGTCACTGCTCCCTATGACACTCATACACATGTACAGTCCTTCCTGTCACTGCTCCCTATGACACTCATACACATGTATAGTCCTTCCTGTCACTGCTCCCTATGACACTCATACACATGTATAGTCCTTCCTGTCACTGCTCCCTATGATACACATGTATAGTCCTTCCTGTCACTGCTCCCTAAGACACTCATACACATGTATAGTCCTTCCAGTCACTGCTCCCTATGACACTCTTATACATGTACAGTCCTTCCCGTCACTCTGCTCCCTATGACACTCATACACATGTATAGTCCTTCCTGTCACTGCTCCCTATGACACTCATACACATGTATAGTCCTTCCTGTCACTGCTCCCTATGATACACATGTACAGTCCTTCCTGTCACTGCTCCCTATGACACTAATACACATGTATAGTCCTTCCTGTCACTGCTCCCTATGACACTAATACACATGTATAGTCCTTCCTGTCACTGCTCCCTATGACACTCATACACATGTATAGTCCTTCCTGTCACTGCTCCCTATGATACACATGTATAGTCCTTCCTGTCACTGCTCCCTATGACACTCATACACATGTATAGTCCTTCCTGTCACTGCTCCCTATGACACTCATACACATGTATAGTCCTTCCTGTCATTGCTCCCTATGATACTAATACACAAGTATAGTCCTTCCTGTCACTGCTCCCTATGATACACATGTATAATCCTTCCTGTCACTGCTCCCTAAGACACTCATACACATGTATAGTCCTTCCAGTCACTGCTCCCTAAGACACTCATACACATGTATAGTCCCTCCTGTCACTGCTCCCTATGATACTCATACACATGTATAGTCCTTCCTGTCACTGCTCCCTAAGACACTAATACACATGTATAGTCCTTCCTGTCACTCTGCTCCCTAAGACACTCATACACATGTATAGTTCCTCCTGTCACTCTGCTCCCTATGACACTCATACACATGTATAGTCCTCCCTGTCACTGCTCCCTATGACACTAATACACATGTACAGTCCCTCCTGTCACTCTGCTCCCTAAGACACTCATACACATGTATAGTTCCTCCTGTCACTCTGCTCCCTATGACACTCATACACATGTATAATCCTTCCTGTCACTGCTCCCTATGACACGCATACACATGTATAATCCTTCCTGTCACTGCTCCCTATGACACTCATACACATGTATAGTCCGTCCTGTCACTCTGCTCCCTATGTCACTCATACACATGTATAGTCCTCCTGTCACTCGGCTCCCTATGACACTAATACACATGTACAGTCCTTCCTGTCACTGCTCCCTATGACACTAATACACATGTATAGTCCTTACGGTCACTGCTCCCTAAGACACTAATACACATGTACAGTCCCTCCTGTCACTCTGCTCCCTATGACACTAATACACATGTATAGTCCTTCCTGTCACTGCTCCCTATGTCACTCATACACATGTATAGTCCTTCCCGTCACTCTGCTAACTATGACACTAATACACATGTATAGTCCTTCCTGTCACTGCTCCCTATGTCACTCATACACATGTATAGTCCTTCCTGTGACTGCTCCCTATGACACTCATACACAAGTACAGTCCCTTCCTGTCACTGCTCCCTATGACACTCATACACATGTATAGTCCTTCCTGTCACTCTGCTCCCTATGACACTCATACACATGTACAGTCCTTCCTGTCATTGCTCCCTATGACACTCATACACATGTATAGTCCTTCCTGTCACTGCTCCCTATGACACTCATACACATGTATAGTCCTTCCTGTCATTGCTCCCTATGATACTAATACACATGTATAGTCCTTCCTGTCACTGCTCCCTAAGACACTCATACACATGTACAGTCCTTCCCGTCACTCTGCTCCCTATGACACTAATACACATGTATAGTCCTTACGGTCACTGCTCCCTAAGACACTAATACACATGTACAGTCCCTCCTGTCACTCTGCTCCCTATGACACTAATACACATGTATAGTCCTTCCTGTCACTGCTCCCTATGTCACTCATACACATGTACAGTCCTTCCCGTCACTCTGCTCCCTATGACACTCATACACATGTACAGTCCTTCCCGTCACTCTGCTCCCTATGACACTAATACACATGTATAGTCCTTACGGTCACTGCTCCCTAAGACACTAATACACATGTACAGTCCCTCCTGTCACTCTGCTCCCTATGACACTAATACACATGTATAGTCCTTCCTGTCACTGCTCCCTATGTCACTCATACACATGTATAGTCCTTCCTGTGACTGCTCCCTATGACACTCATACACAAGTACAGTCCCTTCCTGTCACTGCTCCCTATGACACTCATACACATGTATAGTCCTTCCTGTCACTCTGCTCCCTATGACACTCATACACATGTACAGTCCTTCCTGTCATTGCTCCCTATGACACTCATACACATGTATAGTCCTTCCTGTCACTGCTCCCTATGACACTCATACACATGTATAGTCCTTCCTGTCATTGCTCCCTATGATACTAATACACATGTATAGTCCTTCCTGTCACTGCTCCCTATGATACACATGTATAGTCCTTCCTGTCACTGCTCCCTAAGACACTCATACACATGTACAGTCCTTCCCGTCACTCTGCTCCCTATGACACTAATACACATGTATAGTCCTTACGGTCACTGCTCCCTAAGACACTAATACACATGTACAGTCCCTCCTGTCACTCTGCTCCCTATGACACTAATACACATGTATAGTCCTTCCTGTCACTGCTCCCTATGTCACTCATACACATGTATAGTCCTTCCCGTCACTCTGCTAACTATGACACTAATACACATGTATAGTCCTTCCTGTCACTGCTCCCTATGTCACTCATACACATGTATAGTCCTTCCTGTGACTGCTCCCTATGACACTCATACACAAGTACAGTCCCTTCCTGTCACTGCTCCCTATGACACTCATACACATGTATAGTACGTCCTGTCACTCTGCTCCCTATGACACTAATACACATGTACAGTCCTTCCTGTCACTGCTCCCTATGACACTAATACACATGTATAGTCCTTCCTGTCACTGCTCCCTAAGACACTAATACACATGTACAGTCCCTCCTGTCACTCTGCTCCCTATGACACTAATACACATGTATAGTCCTTCCTGTCACTGCTCCCTATGTCACTCATACACATGTATAGTCCTTCCTGTCACTGCTCCCTATGACACTCATACACAAGTACAGTCCCTTCCTGTCACTGCACCCTATGACACTAATACACTTGTATAGTCCTTCCTGTCATTGCTCCCTAAGACACTAATACACATGTCCAGTCCTTCCTGTCACTCTGCTCCCCATGACACTCATACACATGTACATTCCTTCCTGTCATTGCTCCCTATGACACTAATACACATGTATAGTCCTTCCTGTCACTGCTCCCTATGACACTCATACACATGTATAGTCCTTCCTGTCACTGCTCCCTATGACACTCATACACATGTATAGTCCTACCTGTCACTGCTCCCTATGACAATAATACACATGTATAGTCCTTCCCATCACTGCTCCCTATGACACTCATACACATGTACAGTCCTTCCTGTCACTGCTCCCTATGACACTCATACACATGTATAGTCCTTCCTGTCACTGCTCCCTATGACACTCATACACATGTATAGTCCTTCCTGTCATTGCTCCCTATGATACTAATACACATGTATAGTCCTTCCTGTCACTGCTCCCTATGATACACATGTATAGTCCTTCCTGTCACTGCTCCCTAAGACACTCATACACATGTATAGTCCTTCCAGTCACTGCTCCCTATGACACTCATATACATGTATAGTCCTTCCTGTCACTGCTCCATATGACACTCATACACATGTATAGTCCTTCCTGTCACTGCTCCCTATGATACACATGTATAGTCCGTCCTGTCACTCTGCTCCCTATGACACTCATAAACATGTATAGTCCTTCCCGTCACTCTGCTCCCTATGACACTCATACACATGTACAGTCCTTCCTGTCATTGCTCCCTATCACACTAATACACATGTATAGTCCTTCCCGTCACTCTGCTCCCTATGACACTAATACACATGTATAGTCCTTCCTGTCACTGCTCCCTATGATACACATGTATAGTCCTTCCTGTCACTGCTCCCTAAGACACTCATACACATGTATAGTCCTTCCAGTCACTGCTCCCTATGACACTCATACACATGTATAGTCCTTCCTGTCACTGCTCCCTAAGACACTAATACACATGTACAGTCCTTCCTGTCATTGCTCCCTATGACACTAATACACATGTATAGTCCTTCCTGTCACTGCTCCCTATGACACTCATACACATGTATAGTCCTTCCTGTCACTGCTCCCTATGATACACATGTATAGTCCTTCCTGTCACTGCTCCCTAAGACACTCATACACATGTATAGTCCTTCCAGTCACTGCTCCCTATGACACTCTTATACATGTACAGTCCTTCCCGTCACTCTGCTCCCTATGACACTCATACACATGTATAGTCCTTCCTGTCACTGCTCCCTATGACACTCATACACATGTATAGTCCTTCCTGTCACTGCTCCCTATGATACACATGTATAGTCCGTCCTGTCACTCTGCTGCCTATGACACTCATACACATGTACAGTCCTTCCTGTCATTGCTCCCTATGACACTAATACACATGTATAGTCCTTCCTGTCACTGCTCCCTATGACACTAATACACATGTACAGTCCTTCCTGTCACTGCTCCCTATGACACTCATACACATGTATAGTCCTTCCAGTCACTGCTCCCTATGATTAACATGTATAGTCCTTCCTGTCACTGCTCCCTATGACATTCATACACATGTATAGTCCTTCCTGTCACTGCTCCATATGACACTCATACACATGTATAGTCCTTCCTGTCATTGCTCCCTATGATACTAATACACAAGTATTGTCCTTCCTGTCACTGCTCCCTATGATACACATGTATAATCCTTCCTGTCACTGCTCCCTAAGACACTCATACACATGTATAGTCCTTCCAGTCACTGCTCCCTATGACACTCATACACATGTATAGTCCCTCCTGTCACTGCTCCCTATGACACTCATACACATGTATAGTCCTTCCTGTCACTGCTCCCTAAGACACTAATACACATGTACAGTCCCTCCTGTCACTCTGCTCCCTAAGACACTCATACACATGTATAGTTCCTCCTGTCACTCTGCTCCCTATGACACTCATACACATGTATAGTCCTTCCTGTCACTGCTCCCTATGACACTAATACACATGTATAATCCTTCCTGTCACTGCTCCCTATGACACGCATACACATGTATAATCCTTCCTGTCACTGCTCCCTATGACACTCATACACATGTAACGTCCGTCCTGTCACTCTGCTCCCTATGTCACTCATACACATGTATAGTATTCCTGTCACTCTGCTCCCTATGACACTAATACACATGTACAGTCCTTCCTGTCACTGCTCCCTATGACACTAATACACATGTATAGTCCTTACGGTCACTGCTCCCTAAGACACTAATACACATGTACAGTCCCTCCTGTCACTCTGCTCCCTATGACACTAATACACATGTATAGTCCTTCCTGTCACTGCTCCCTATGTCACTCATACACATGTATAGTCCTTCCCGTCACTCTGCTAACTATGACACTAATACACATGTATAGTCCTTCCTGTCACTGCTCCCTATGTCACTCATACACATGTATAGTCCTTCCTGTCACTGCTCCCTATGACACTCATACACAAGTACAGTCCCTTCCTGTCACTGCTCCCTATGACATTAATACACATGTATAGTCCTTCCTGTCACTGCTCCCTATGACACTCATACACATGTATAGTCCTTCCTGTCTTTGCTCCCTATGATACTAATACACATGTATAGTCCATCCTGTCACTGCTCGATATGATACACATGTATAGTCCTTCCTGTCACTGCTCCCTAAGACACTCATACACATGTATAGTCCTTCCAGTCACTGCTCCCTATGACACTCATACACATGTACAGTCCTTCCCGTCACTCTGCTCCCTATGACACTCATACACATGTATAGTCCTTCCTGTCACTCTGCTCCCTATGACACTCATACACATGTACAGTCCTTCCTGTCATTGCTCCCTATGACACTAATACACATGTATAGTCCTTCCTGTCACTGCTCCCTATGACACTCATACACATGTATAGTCCTTCCTGTCACTGCTCCCTATGACACTCATACACATGTATAGTCCGTCCTGTCACTCTGCTCCCTATGACACTCATACACATGTATAGTCCTCCTGTCACTCTGCTCCCTATGACACTAATACACATGTACAGTCCTTCCTGTCACTGCTCCCTATGACACTCATACACATGTATAGTCCTTCCTGTCACTGCTCCCTAAGACACTAATACACATGTATAGTCCTTCCTGTCACTGCTCCCTATGTCACTCATACACATGTATAGTCCTTCCCGTCACTCTGCTCCCTATGACACTAATATACATGTATAGTCCTTCCTGTCACTGCTCCCTATGTCACTCATACACATGTATAGTCATTCCTGTCACTGCTCCCTATGACACTCATACACAAGTACAGTCCCTTCCTGTCACTGCACCCTATGACACTAATACACATGTATAGTCCTTCCTGTCATTGCTCCCTAAGACACTAATACACATGTACAGTCCCTCCTGTCACTGCTCCCTATGACACTCATACACATGTACAGTCCTTCCTGTCACTCTGCTCCCTATGACACTCATACACATGTACAGTCCTTCCTGTCATTGCTCCCTATGACACTAATACACATGTATAGTCCTTCCTGTCACTGCTCCCTATGACACTCATACACATGTATAGTCCTTCCTGTCACTGCTCCCTATGACACTCATACACATGTATAGTCCTACCTGTCACTGCTCCCTATGACAATAATACACATGTATAGTCCTTCCCATCACTGCTCCCTATGACACTCATACACATGTACAGTCCTTCCTGTCACTGCTCCCTATGCCACTCATACACATGTATAGTCCTTCCTGTCACTGCTCCCTATGACACTCATACACATGTATAGTCCTTCCTGTCATTGCTCCCTATGATACTAATACACATGTATAGTCCTTCCTGTCACTGCTCCCTATGATACACATGTATAGTCCTTCCTGTCACTGCTCCGTAAGACACTCATACACATGTATAGTCCTTCCAGTCACTGCTCCCTATGACACTCATATACATGTACAGTCCTTCCCGTCACTCTGCTCCCTATGACACTCATACACATGTATAGTCCTTCCTGTCACTGCTCCCTATGATACACATGTATAGTCCTTCCTGTCACTGCTCCCTATGACACTCATACACATGTATAGTCCTTCCTGTCACTGCTCCCTATGACACTCATACACATGTATAGTCCTTCCTGTCATTGCTCCCTATGACACTAATACACATGTATAGTCCTTCCTGTCACTGCTCCCTATGACACTAATACACATGTATAGTCCTTCCTGTCACTGCTCCCTATGACACTCATACACATGTATAGTCCTTCCTGTCACTGCTCCCTATGATACACATGTATAGTCCGTCCTGTCACTCTGCTGCCTATGACACTAATACACATGTACAGTCCTTCCTGTCACTGCTCCCTATGACACTAATACACATGTATAGTCCTTCCTGTCACTGCTCCCTATGACACTCATACACATTGATAGTCCTTCCTGTCACTGCTCCCTATGACACTCATACACATGTATATTCCTGTCTGTCACTGTGCTCCCTATGACACTAATACACATGTATAGTCCTTCCCGTCACTTCTCCCTATGACACTCATACACATGTACAGTCCTTCCTGTCACTGCTCCCTATGACACTAATACACATGTATAGTCCTTCCTGTCATTGCTCCCTAAGACACTAATACACATGTATAGTCCTTCCTGTCACTCTGCTCCCTATGACACTCATACACATGTACAGTCCTTCCTGTCATTGCTACCTTTGACACTAATACACATGTATAGCCCTTCCTGTCACTGCTCCCTATGACACTCATACACATGTATAGTCCTTCCTGTCACTGCTCCCTATGATACTAATACACATGTATAATCCTTCCTGTCACTGCTCCCTATGATACACATGTATAGTCCTTCCTGTCACTGCTCCCTATGACACTAATACACATGTACAGTCCTTCCTGTCACTGCTCCCTATGACACTCATACACATGTATAGTCCTTCCTGTCACTCTGCTCCCTATGACACTCATACACATGTATAGTCCTTCCAGTCACTGCTCCCTATGACACTAATACACATGTATAGTCCTTCCTGTCACTCTGCTCCCTATGACACTCATACACATGTATAGTCCTTCCTGTGACTGCTCCCTATGACACTAATACACATGTATAGTCCTTCCTGTCACTGCTCCCTATGACACTCATACACATGTATAGTCCTTCCTCTCACTCTGCTTCCTATGACACTCATACATATGTACAGTCCTTCCTGTCACTGCTCCCTATGACACTCATACACATGTACAGTCCTTCCTGTCATTGCTCCCTATGACACTAATACACATGTATAGTCCTTCCTGTCACTGCTCCCTATGACACTAATACACATGTCTAGTCCTTCCTGTCACTGCTCCCTATGACACTCATACACATGTATAGTCCTACCTGTCACTGCTCCCTATGATACACATGTATAGTCCTTCCTGTCACTGCTCCCTATGACACTCATACACATGTATAGTTCTTCCTGTCACTGCTCCCTATGACACTCATACACATGTATAGTCCTTCCTGTCAGTGCAACCTATGACACTCATATACATGTATAGTCCTTCCTGTCACTATGCCCCCTATGACACTCATACACATGTACAGTCCTTCCTGTCACTGCTCCCTATGATACTAATACACATTTATAGTCCTTCCTGTCACTGCTCCCTATGACACTCATACACATGTATAGTCCTTCCTGTCACTATGCCCCCTATGACACTCATACACATGTATAGTCCTTCCTGTCACTGCTCCCTATGACACTCATACACATGTATAGTCCTTCCTGTCACTGCTCCCTATGACACTCATACACATGTATAGTCCTTCCTGTCACTGCTCCCTATGACACTCATACACATGTATAGTCCTACCTGTCACTGCTCCCTATGACAATAATACACATGTACGGTCCTTCCCGTCACTGCTCCCTATGACACTCATACACATGTACAGTCCTTCCTGTCACTGCTCCCTATGACACTAATACACATGTATAGTCCTTCCTGTCATTGCTCCCTATGACACTAATACACATGTATAGTCCTTCCTGTCACTGCTCCCTATGACACTCATACACATGTATAGTCCTTCCTGTCACTGCTCCCTACGATACTAATACACATGTATAGTCCTTCCTGTCACTCTGCTCCCTATGACACTCATACACATTTACAGTCCTTCCTGTCATTGCTCCCTAAGACACTAATACACATGTACAGTCCCTCCTGTCACTGCTCCCTATGACACTCATACACATGTATAGTCCTTCCTGTTACTCTGCTCCCTATGACACTCATACACATGTACAGTCCTTCCTGTCATTGCTCCCTATGACACTAATACACATGTATAGTCCTTCCTGTCACTGCTCCCCATGACACTCATACACATGTATAGTCCTTCCTGTCACTGCTCCCTATGATACTAATACACATGTATAGTCCTTCCTGTCACTGCTCCCTATGATACACATGTATAGTCCTTCCTGTCACTGCTCCCTAAGACACTCATACACATGTATAGTCCTTCCAGTCACTGCTCCCTATGACACTCATAACATGTACAGTCCTTCCCGTCACTCTGCTCCCTATGACACTCATACACATGTATAGTCCTTCCCGTCATTGCTCCCTATGACACTAATACACATGTATAGTGCTTCCTGTCACTGCTCCCTATGACACTAATACACATGTATAGTCCTTCCTGTCACTGCTCCCTATGATACTAATACACATGTATAATCCTTCCTGTCACTGCTCCCTATGATACACATGTATAGTCCTTCCTGTCACTGCTCCCTATGACACTCATACACATGTATAGTCCTTCCTGTCACTGCTCCCTATGACACTCATACACATGTATAGTCCTTCCTGTCACTGCTCCCTATGACACTCATACACATGTATAGTCCTACCTGTCACTGCTCCCTATGATACACATGTATAGTCCTTCCTGTCACTGCTCCCTATGACACTCATACACATGTATAGTCCTTCCTGTCACTGCTCCCTATGATACTAATACACATTTTTAGTCCTTCCTGTCACTGCTCCCTATGACACTCATACACATGTATAGTCCTTCCTGTCACTCTGCTCCCTATGACACTCATACACATGTATAGTCCTTCCTGACACTCTGCCCCCTATGACACTCATACACATGTATAGTCCTTCCTGTCACTGCTCCCTATGACACTCATACACATGTATAGTCCTTCCTGTCACTGCTCCCTATGACACTCATACACTTTTCAGGCTACTATGCGGGTTTCCGTCACCCCCGCCTCTGGTTCTGCTGCCCCATACCTGTGCTGTTCTCTAACTGTGCACAAGTGCTGAGCGCTTTCCTCGTGCAGAGCCGTCAGCCGCTCTGTGACCGTCTCTTCCAGTCGCATCTTGTGCTCGCTCTCCAGCCGCACCTTCTCCGACTCGTTCCGTGCCTGCACAGAGAGGACATAACAAATGAAAGAAAGTGGAAACCCGGGCTAGCAGCACCCACTAGGGCAGGTCAGTGACCGGAGTATTAGGAGGCCTACCAGTGCTTGCCCCGTACCACCTTGTACAACAGCCAGGGGTGACCTCATGGGTCTGAGGAAATGATCGGGCTGGATGTCACGTATTATGCATTCCTATAGTCCGGTCCTGTATTTAGCCAATTTAGTGTCATGAGGGAGAATAATCCCGATTGCCTGTTACCTTCTCTAAGTTGAGCTCCATCTGCAGAGTGTCTCTCTCCCTGTACGATGCCTGCAATTCCCGCTCCAAGCGGAGGACTTCTCCCTGCAGGGAGGAGAGGGCCAGCTGCCACTGCTGGGATTTCTGGCTCTCCTGCTGAGTCACAGCCTGCGGGGAGGTAGAGGAGGAGGTTGTAACCTTTACGTAGTGAGAACAAAGTCAGCATATGGCCCTGGAGTGCATTTGGGCAACCGGTGTCTCTCCAGCTAGTGTGGAACTACAAGTCCCATAATGTGCAACATAAAATCAGTTATCAAAGCACCAAACAGCGAGCAATCATCGGAGCTCTGCAGTGTCACAGGCTGCCAGGGCTTACTCTAGAGAGATCATGGACCTGGACGATGGAGACACATTACTACTTAGCTACTTTCTCACCTTCTCCTTCTCCAGCTCTCTCCTCCCCTCCTCCTGCACTCGCCTGCTCTCTTCCTGCAGCTCTCGCTCGCTCTCCTCCCAGGTTCTCTGCTGCTCCGCCATTCGGCAGCGTAGAGACTCCAGCTCCCTCCGCTGCTCTGCCCCGGCCTCCTCCTCGGCCTCACGTTCTGCCTGGAGTCGAGACGCTCGAGCGGCCTGCTCCTCCACCTGCATGGAAAAAGATCCGTCCGTCTGATTCGGTACAAGTTTTGCAGTGGAAACGGCTCTAACCCGGCCGTATCAAGGGGGGGAGGGGCGATGTCCCCGAAGGGTCGCCCCGACCACTTACCAGCCTCTGCCGCTCCTCCGCTGCCTGGCTCTCTGTCGCCAGAGACTCCATAGCCTGGGCCAGCTCTTCCCGCGCCTGAGTCAGAGTCTGGAGGAGAAAGAAGAAGGATTGATACAGAGTGAGAGTGGGGTCTCTCCCCAGACAGCGGGACCCTCACTCACCTCTTGGTCTTTGGATCTGGCCTGTTCTGCGTCCTCCCTCTCTCGTTTCAGGTGGCGCATGGTCTCATCTCTCTGCTGCTCCTGCTGCTTCCAGCCACCCACCACCAGGGCCAGGGTCTGAGGGGGGAACAGTCTTTGCATGAAGTGCCACCAGGGAGGATTCAGTTGTATACAGCCATTATCTTACACAACTAAATACAAACTAGGTTTCACATATTCAGTGTCACCGATATCCAGGCCTGTAGTATCAGTACATTGTTTGAATCATAAATACTGTACGGTGAGATCATACGCTGACCCATGCTACTATATGCTGCCTTCTGGCGCCAAACACTTGTCCACACCAATAAAAACTGAAAGGTAGAAAGCTGTGGAGGAGGACGTCCCCTGCCCTCTGGATTCAGCCATTTTGTGGGCCGAGCCAATGTTCGAGGGACAGCGATGTCACTAGCTGCCAGCGACTTAATTGGCTAAACACTGGTTCAGTCACAAAATGGCTGCCATGAACTCCACGCAGGTGACACAGTAACACTACGTACGTTAGGCATGTTCCCTTCTGCAGAAGCTCGTCATCAGTCATGGCCTGGAAGTAAAGCTGCTCCCTATGTCACCATGTGGCTGCAGGCTGAACATTTACAAAGTCACAGTGAGATATGAAGCTGCACGATCACCTGGTCCAGCTGCTGGATCATGGCGTCCTTCCTGCGGTCGGCTGCCACGGTCACCGACACTCTCTGCTGTAATTCCAGCATCTCGTTCTGTAGCTTCTGGATGTGTCTCTCCAGGTGCTGGTGGGAGAGAGGTACAGAATGCCATTGTAATGTGTCCAGCTAGGGACACCCTCTTCATTGGGGAGGGGTGGATCTAAAGTAATTAGCAGAGAACTGAATGGATTTAATTCAAGCTGCCCCCATGTGAAGCATTAACAGGATTGTCGGCACGGAGGCTTAACAGCTGATCCAGTCATCACAGATGACAGAACCAGGGAGGGAGAGGTGAGGGGGGTGGAGAGAGAGAGCGAGAGCACGGGGGAAAAAGAAAGAGTGCAGCAGCAAGGGAGGGAGCGAGAGCGACAGAATGTAGACCAAAGAAAAAGAAGAAAGAAAAAGACAGAAAGAAAGAAAGGACAGAAAGAAAGGACAGAAAGAAAGAAAGGACGGACAGACAGAAAAAGACAGACAGAAAAAGACAGAAAGAAAAAGAAAGAAAGAAAGAAAGAAAAAGACAGAAAGAAAGAAAGGACGGACAGACAGAAAAAGACAGAAAGAAAAAGAAAGAAAGAAAGAAAGAAAGAAAGAAAGAGAAAGAAAGAAAGAAAAAGACAGAAAGAAAGAAAGGACAGAAAGAAAGAAAGGACAGAAAGAAAGAAAGGACAGACAGACAGAAAAAGACAGAAAGAAAAAGAAAGAAAGAAAAAGAAAGAAAGAAAGAAAAAGACAGAAAGAAAAGAAAAAAAGAAAGAAAAAAAAAAAGAAAGAGACAGAAAGAAAGAAAGAAAATATGAATGCAGAGAAGGGACATGAATAAAGATGGGGAGAGACAGAATAGAGGAAGGATAAGACACATCACCATGTACATATCACTGGTGGTAAGAAATGAGATATAATGGCCCCGGGTACCTTGCGTCGTGTAGTCTCTTTCTCAAGGGCATCTCTTAAATGCAGGTCAGGCAGAGAGGGGGCCGCATTGTACAGGGTGGAATAACGAGGGAAGAGACCCTCCAGGCCAGTGAGAGACAATGGAGGCGACAGGTCCTGCCCAGGATAAGCACTAAGAAATAGAGAGAGGAAAAACATACATAAAGAGAATCCCCTGCTATATAGTCACATTTTCCTCCCTGAGGATTAATGTTATGAAAACACTGAAACGTCTGTCTTCTCACACTACCAGCAGCATCGTCCTGCTCTTTGTACCCGAGACATATATATAACATGCTGCTGTTTTAGTGTATTAAAGTAAACCTCTAGGAGCACTCTGTGTCTCCAAGTCTGATGATAAGCAAAGGTCACATCTAGTTAGAGTCAGGGTGCTCATTGTACGGGGTGTCACATACTTCAGCAGGGTGCTCGTGCTGTCACTTTGTTGCTCCAGTATCTTTTCAGATCCGTCTCCTGCAAGACGACATTGTGTGAGAACCTACCATTGCACTTATGGCTCTCCCTATGGCTGCCATACACACAAAACACTCATCGCTCACCGCGTAAGGTCGCTGCGTTGCCGAGCGTCAGCATATTCTTCAGGTGACATCGCAATGACTCCATCTGGGAGATGTAGGGAGACGGTTCCTGTGGCGTAAAACACTCATGTATCACACGTACCGGCATTATGCTGGCCACATACACACATATCATATAGCTGGCTGGCTGACGGGCACTGGATGGAAACGTGGAATCAGCTTTCCATTGCCTGCCAGTTGTTATCTTTGTCCCGATTTCAACATTAGTGGCCAGAAATATGCATTACCAGGGATAAACAATATCTCTGTGGCCAGAACGCGTCTTGCCGCATGTTTTGGAACCTTACCCTAAAACCAAATAAGCCAATTCTCCCGACTAGAAGATATCCAGTATGTGTATATCATTTTAGGTACTCAAGGTTGTTGTCTCATATCTGCCACATTTATAGATTTGGGGTAACCTGCTTACAACAGTAGCTGACATGCCATGATACATACAGGTTGGGAATGATGCCATTACTAACCTTTGGTCCAGATGCGTCCACGCCCTCCTGCAGCCTCCTCGCCATCTCATCAGCCAGATCATCCACCTCTGAGGTCATGGCAGAACCTCCGGCTGATACCTGCAGGCCTGAGTCGGAGGTCCTCTGAAGCTTCTCAGCCTCCTCCAAGTCCACTTCCCGGCTGCGTCTCAGAGAGGCGTAGAGCTGAGCCGTTACCGCGGATGAGAATGAGCGCCTGAGGGAGGGGGCGGAAGGGGAGAACAAGACAGGTGGAGGAGAGGAGGAATCGGTGAGGGAACGGCGAGGAGATGTAGGAGAAGACAGGAGGAGAGGTTCTATGCCACTGAGCAGGGAGGCATCCTGCAGAGAGAATGCATGAGGAAGAGCCATGAAATGAGAGAGAGCTGGAGAACGAGAAAAAGGGAGGACATTACGATAATTATTTTTCTTATATTTATTAAGGCACCACAGGGGCTCTCTAGCGCCGTACATAGGAGACAGAACATGACACAAAAATGACATATGTACATGCATCTATATAATACCGTGGATGGCTGTTGTTTTTGACATGAATGAGTTTTAGTGGCCTGAATGAGCGTTTTAGTGGCTTACAGGGGGATAAAGGGCCTGATCCAGACTGAATATAGGGGGGGGGGGGATATCTTTATTACACCAATTGGAGAGATCATTAGTTAGGAAGCAAAGTCAACGCATTTCACTCCTGTTGCCAGGAGTCTTGAAAACAACCATCAGGAACGAAATGCATCGAACTTTGCATCCTGACTATTGAGGTCTTCATGCCAATCCTACACATTGCACTAGAATCCACCAACGGAGCAACTATCTACATTCAGCCAAGAGGAAACAAGAGGAACTGCTGCTGGAGATCGGAATCTCTACGGAAGCCCTTTCAGCGCGCACGGATTCAGGACGCTGCCACTTGGCAGCTCGATAGGTTCACGGGAGGATTGTAATCACCTGATTTTTTATATATTTTATTTTTAATTATAAAGTACATTAAATATTGTTGGTTTTTTAACAAGAAGCGTCCTTGCTCTATATATAAAATGACAAGACGCAGATACTAATGACTCTACACTCATACCAGATACCAGCATGGTGACAACAATTCTTTGCATTGTTTAAACTTTTTCTGAGACATTTAGCAGGAATCACCGGTCACCTCCAGCAGGTAGGAGAGGACCCAACCACAGCGCAGGGATAACCCTGTTAGTTATATATTTATATCACTGTATATAGAATAATAATATACTGTATATATTCACATTACAGGGGAGCAGCTGCCTGTGTATACAGATAGTATATATACACTGCTATATATAATACACTGGATATACCCACATTACAGGAGAGCAACTGCCTGTGTACACAGATAGTACATATACTGCTATATATAAATCACACTGTATATAGAATATTGTACTGTATATACTCACATTACAGGGGAGCAGCTGTCTGTGTATACAGATGATAGTATATATACACTGCTATATATAATACACTGTATATAGAATAATAATATACTGTATATACTCACATTACAGGGGAGCAGCTGCCTGTGTATACAGATAGTATATATCACACTGTATATAGAATAATAATATACTGTATATACTCACATTACAGGGGAGCAGCTGCCTGTGTATACAGATAGTATATATCACACTGTATATAGAATAATAATATACTGTATATACTCACATTACAGGGGAGCAGCTGCCTGTGTATACAGATAGTATATATCACACTGTATATAGAATAATAATATACTGTATATACTCACATTACAGGGGAGCAGCTGCCTGTGTATACAGATAGTACATAGAATGATATATGATTATGAGAAGGGAAGCCCGCTCCTGGGGCCGCCGTGTGACGTCACTTTCCTGCGTCCCGGGCAGCTCGTTTAGTCACCATGGTAACGGCGGGTAGGGCCTGTACTGGGTGTAGCCGCCATCTTGGTACACCCTTCCCTTCCTGTAACCCTTCCATGACCCCCTCGTCCGTCCGCTCTTCCATCCACACCCGGAGGCCGGAGAGGGCACGGTGAGACTGCATACACCTCTAGGGAAGGAGTGCACCACACCATGGGTGACTACCCTCCTATCGCGTGGTCACCGGCCGCCATGTCGGCTCCTGGCATGCCCATACTAGTGACGGGGCTGGCGGCCGTTCCTCCAAGGTATGGGCGGGTGTAACTGGTGATCCCGGTAGTGCTGGGTACTGGACGCTGCAGGGTGAGGTCAGCATCGTTATCCCTGTTGTATGTACGCCTTAAATAGAAATCTACCTTACCGTCAATCTATAGGGCAGAGTTAGACAGGGACTACAAGTCCCAGCATGCCCTGCCGTCACCTGGCACCCTGGGACTTGTAGTTCCACAGGGATTTTATAGCCTCACCCCCCCCCCCCCCCCCCCCCCAGCTGTGTCACTGTATACTCACAGCTCAGCGCATTGTGTGGGAGATTGAAGCAGTTACGAAGTGGGCCGCAGAGCTTGCAATCTGCAGTCGCCTGGGCAGGAAGGGCCGCACTCTTATCAGGCTCTGCGTAGCATACCACCGTCTTAGGACGTTCCTCGTGAGACGTCAGACTGCGTTCTCGTAGTCACCGACTCGTCCCAGAACACGGCGGCCCGCGCTCTGTAAAGGCGAGCGGCGCGCTGTCAGGGTAGCGCCCTATGGTCGGCGAAGCCAACGCTTTTTATGTCCCAGCCAGGTGGCGTTCAGGATGCGGCGTGTGCGATGCTACGTGTGTCATTTAACTCCGCCGTCTCTTATCTTCTCTTCCTGTTAAACACCCCACTCCCCGTCTGTTCGTTTCCTTCCCATCGCAGATGACGATCCACAACCTGTACGTATTTGACCGGAATGGCATCTGCCTCCATTATAGCGAGTGGAATCGCAGGAAGCAAGCCGGAATCTCCAAGGATGAGGTGACTTCATGGACACGTGGATGTCTATAGATCTGATATGTCAATATTGTATTTATTTTTTAGTTTTTAACCACTATTTCTTCTATTCACACCTCTACTCCTCCCTCCACCACGTGTGATGTCTTCTGTATTCTTTGCCTCATCTTCTATCCCTGTTCCACAATGCATCAACGTATCTTCTACCCACCTCTCTCCTCTTTCCAGGAGTACAAACTGATGTATGGGATGCTGTACTCCATCCGGTCCTTCGTCAGTAAGATGAGCCCCGTGGACATGTATCCTTTCCGTATGTCTTGTGTTACGCTGGGTACACACCTAAACGACCTGCAATCCTGCCGATGTTAAGGGTGATTTGCCTTCACCCTTGACATCGTATGATTGCCGGTAAACACTGCACGATTTAATGAACGAGGGAACGATCACTTGTCCCGTCCTTCATTAATAAGTATGGCGCCTCATGCGATATCATGTGATTGGCTGTGCAGCACGGCCAATCACACGATATCGCATGTGACCGCGGGAGCGCTAAAATCGGCGTACACACAATATGCTCGATTTGTCTAAATCTGCCAAATCGGGCCGATATCTCGTGCAGGTGTGTACCTACCCTTAGAGTGTGGATGGTGGCTAGTTACTGGGAATTTTGGCATGGTGGGCATCAGAAAGGGTGGAGGGCGCTACAAACTTATTATTCTTTAACCACGTGGCGATAGGAAAGATGGCTTCCTCTCTTTCCAAACCAGCAAGTACAAGCTCCATTACTATGAGACGCCGAGCGGGCTGAAGATGGTTATGAACACGGATCTTAGCGTGGGAAGCACGCGAGATGTCCTACATCAGATCTACAGCACGGTATGAGTCCAT
The DNA here is from genome assembly GCA_031769625.1 of Taudactylus pleione. Taxonomy (NCBI): domain Eukaryota; kingdom Metazoa; phylum Chordata; class Amphibia; order Anura; family Myobatrachidae; genus Taudactylus; species Taudactylus pleione. The sequence continues at coordinate 3,230,288 of JAUIMM010000391.1, read as the reverse complement.
TCAGTTCAGAGGAAGGGGGCAGCACTATTATAGGCACATTTTATTGATTGTCCGATCCATTAACAGATTGCCGTACGCAGGCGTGCCAGTGCGTTTGAACGCCGTTGCATGGGCGTGCGTAAATTGCCACTGCGATGCCCTACGCAGCCTGTGGCCTGATAGCGTGCGTGGAAGTTAACAATGTCTGAGTAAGGTCAGGGCTTGTGTAAGTGTGCGTGAGGCTGCGACGGTGCTCGATTGTACCGATGGTTTCGCAGTCTTGCTGAACATTACGGATGTGTGTCAGGTAAAGTGGGCGTCCTCATGTAGTGCAGCAGCGACATTGCGATCGCAATCAATTAGCTTACTATCGTAGTTGAACTGCGTGCATAATCGCTATTGCAGTTGCTTTGCTTAATAAATGAGGCTCATAGTTCAGTGTGTCGCTTATATATTTCATAAAGCCGTATTCCTGGTCCTTAGTCTGTATTAGGTATGTTTTCAAAGGCTGCCTTGTGTCGACGTATTTGGGTAAAAATTGCGCGCTTTAGGTGTAAACACAGGATCTGTCCTAATGTGGTTGTCGCATAACCTTCGATCGCAGTATTCATCGTAAAAAGAGACCTCGGTTAGCAGACGATGTTACTTAATAAAAAAAACAAACTACAGTATGATATATTAAACAGCGTAAACTAAAACCATTTCTAAAAAGTAGATAAGAATAGCAAAACAAGTAAAAATAAGTTTACATTATTGCAACATGATTGAAAAGAGGATCGACTATTGATTTTAATCTTTTACCTATATATTCTCACTTTTGGCTATATTTATGAAAAGCCGCTCCTTGTCGGGAGGTTGGAGCGTAAAATTTTAAAGCTGCACTCGCATTTGGCGTAAAGCTTTACATGTAACGTGATTGCCGCTTTAACTTTCCAGCTCCAACTCGCCGAGAGGCGATGGCTTATAAAAGTTGGTGCTTTGTAAAAAATAGCCCTTTGACAGTACATGGTTTTAGCCTTGTGAGATTAGGTGAACATTAAAGTGAATTTGTTTCAGTGAGACCGGAGTCTTGACCGAAGTTTAATGGGTTAGTGGGCAAAGGAAGGTCCTATGGCAAATGGATTTCACTCTGGCCCCTACAGTTCCATCTTGAGTAAAGGAGATTATAAAAGAAATCTAAATATTACAATTCACCTCATTAGAGGCAGCTGAGATTATATTCTGATGTTCCTTGGTATCTTGCTGTCCGTGAAGAGCTTTTAAACTGGGTACATATTATACGATCTATTGTCCGATATATCGTTCTGACGTTGTTCGGAACAATATATTATATACATCTAAGAGTGTGTATGCCCATTCTGTCGTTCCCAGACATCGTTCGTTGAATTGTCCCATCTCCTGTGCTGCACGTGAGATGGCGCGATTCCATCGTTGAGGCGGTGCCGTTACACGAAGCTTGTCACGATACATTGCTCAGTCGTGTAGTGTGTACGGCAACAAGATATATCGTTACATCGCATCACTGGGTTGCACCGTCATAAGGGGTGTACCCAGCTTTAGTCATAGACTGCAGTAACAAGAGTGACATCTGCAGGTTGTAACACAGACTTGCAATTAAAGGAAGTAATAATGAAAAAAATAGGGAACAATACTAAATAATTCTGTTTATAAAAAACATAAATTTGCTTGAATCTGTAGGCAGCGCGTCACATATGGGTAGTTTCGTCCCGCTACTGAAGATTGATGGGGGGCTACTTACGAAATGTGCCAGGGGAAGTCTCGGAATAGTTGAAGGGAGATAATGGACAGATTGGGTACTTTAAAGTTAATGAAAAAGACATTGAACAACATTTATCTCCCTCCCAGAATCACTTATTTGCTGGAGAGCTTAGACCCTCTCTGGGCTGCAGAGTAATCGCTTGTCTCCTTCTCTCCTCCTTAGATTTATGTAGAATATGTGGTTAAAAATTCCCTCTGCTCTCTCAACGAGCCCATTCAGAGTGAACTTTTCAAAAGCAAACTGGACAGTTTTATCCGCAGTCTCCCGTACTTCTCGGCCCGTGCTGGCTAAGCCTGGCCGTCCCCCAGGTGTGTCCTGTACCCCCTCCAGTCCTCTGCGATGCTGTAATTCCACAGGAGGTTTTCGTACTGGCGTTCTGCAGGCATCCCATGGAAACAGAGGAACGACGTCTTCACCTGTACCCTACACTGTCATGTTTCCAGACCTCAGACGACACCTTCTGGGATATTATTATTGCTATATACATAGAGAACTAAACAAAGTTTGGAATGGAAACATTTGCTTTATCTACCTTAATCTGCTCCGCAGAATAATCCTCTGTTCTGCATGCAGAGTCATTTGAATAGTTACAGCTGAATGTGGTTGGATGGTCGTGGACCTGTAAGTCTGCAACTCACAGCAATCGTATGTATATAGTTGTGTTTGTGTAGTTAAATGCTCCATTAAAGCTACTTAAAATAATGGATTGCTTGTTATGTATAACTATTTGTGCAGTTACTTTATACAATGTAGAGCACCATGGAATGGACAGAAGGGAGCTATGAGCCTGTCCCTCCCCCTGTAGGGTGACACAGTGACACAGACAGAAGGGAGCTATGAGCCTGTCCCTCCCCCTGCAGGGTGACACAGACAGAAGGGAGCTATGAGCCTGTCCCTCCCCCTGCAGGGTGACAGTAACACAGACAGAAGGGAGCTATGAGCCTGTCCCTCCCCCTGCAGGGTGACACAGTGACACAGACAGAAGGGAGCTATGAGCCTGTCCCTCCCCCTGCAGGGTGACACAGTGACACAGACAGAAGGGAGCTATGAGCCTGTCCCTCCCCCTGCAGGGTGACACAGACAGAAGGGAGCTATGAGCCTGTCCCTCCCCCTGCAGGGTGACAGTAACACAGACAGAAGGGAGCTATGAGCCTGTCCCTCCCCCTGCAGGGTGACACAGTGACACAGACAGAAGGGAGCTATGAGCCTGTCCCTCCCCCTGCAGGGTGACACAGTGACACAGACAGAAGGGAGCTATGAGCCTGTCCCTCCCCCTGCAGGGTGACATAGTGACACAGACAGAAGGGAGCTATGAGCCTGTCCCTCCCCCTGCAGGGTGACACAGTGACACAGACAGAAGGGAGCTATGAGCCTGTCCCTCCCCCTGCAGGGTGACACAGAAGAGAGCTATGAGCCTGTCCCTCCCCCTGCAGGGTGACACATACAGAAGGGAGCTATGAGCCTGTCCCTCCCCCTGCAGGGTGACATAGTGACACAGACAGAAGGGAGCTATGAGCCTGTCCCTCCCCTTGCAGGGTGAGACACAGACAGAAGGGAGCTATGAGCCTGTCCCTCCCCTTGCAGGGTGACAGACAGAAGGGAGCTATGACCCTGTCCCTCCCCCTATAGGGTAACAGTGACTCAGACAGAGCGGAGCTATGAGCCTGTCCCTCCCCCTGCAGAGTGACACAGACAGAAGGGAGCTATGAGCCTGTCCCTCCCCCTGCAGGGTGACACAGACAGAAGGGAGCTATGAGCCTATCCCTCCCCCTGCGGGGTGACACAGACAGAAGGGAACTATTAATCTGTGCCTTCCCCTGCGGGGTGATAGTGAATATGTGTATTTGCTACCAGCTATCAAAGATAAATTGTGAAGTCTGCTCAGCTTACTTGGATTTCCAAAGTCCAAAGGATTTATTTGCACAAAGAAATAAATAGCGTACCGCCCCCTTGCAATACACATGCGCGATTGGTCATCAATACAAGGCTTCAATTCTGAATGCACTGACTTCCAGCGGTCACTGCAGTACAATTTATAGGTTCACATTCAAATAGTCCTTAGGGAATAAGATGATTGGATACAGGCAGGATTCTGTATATACTCGACGTCGGATAGGTCAGTTCCCTCTTCTTTGTGTGTGCCAACTGGATCTTCATTGGCCAGAGGGCCCCGCCAAAACTATCTCAATTCTGGAATTCCTTTGTCTCACAGTATCAGGGGAGAGGGAGAAGTTTCAGGTTCAGGTTAAGCACATTACATTGCTTAACTGCAAATAAACAGGATCTAAAACATTATACCAATAATATTACATTTATGTTTACAACAAAGATTCAGTATTTACCTATAATACATTACAAATTAAGGGCCTGATTCAGACCCGCTCGCCCGCAGCAAGCTATGTGTTTAAATGTGCGCATGCGTACGCTTCGTATTGCGCGTGCGCGAACTGGTACGAGCGATGGGGAAACTCTCGCTCGCCAAGCATAGACAGCCCAGCTGAATGAGTGACAGGAGAAGCCGTTTATGGGTGGTAACAGGGGCAGCCCACTGGAAACGGGGGAGTGGAGGTGCGAATGCAGGCGTGCTTGAGATTTTTAACGCCGTTTCAGAGGCGTGCATAATTAACAGGCAGCATCATAGGACGCGTCACTTGCTAGAAATATACACTGAAGTGCTCGCAGTGCTTGCGGCAGGGTATAGTCTACCTCAAGCGCTGCGATCGCATCCGATGGTGCTCGATGTACCGATGGTTTCATGCACTTCCAGGAGATGACATACGCAAGTGGGCGTCTTAAAACAGGCTGGTGGGCGTCTACAAACAAAAAGTGATCGCTCGCCAAAACAAAGTGGGCGTGCTTATGACTTGCCCTGCGCGCGGCTGCCTTGACGTCTCTTAGCCGAATTTCCATACGCTCGGAGCGAGCGATCGCATCCAGCGAACGGGTCTGAATCAGGTCCTCAATGCTGATTAAAATAAGACTAAACATCAATATACAGTTATGTAACATAAATCTACTTAAAGTATATTTAAAATAAGAACTTTATATTAATGATATTCCATAACCGCACGATGTGATGGTTTCTGCAGGGTCACCAAAGTTATCCTATTGGAATACAGAACAGAACAAGCCCAAGGAATGGTGCAATATTATGAATCGCAATAGCAAACAATCAGATCCCATACAATCAGATCCCATACAATCAGATCCCATACAATCAGATCCCATGCAATCAGATTTCATACAATCAGATATCATATAATCAGATTCATACAATACAGATTTTATACAATCAGATCGACCAATCTGTCATTTGTAACCTATATAAATGCATGCCTTCATCCAAAATATCTTTAATACAGCGTTGGAGCAGCAGGTTGAAGTCCTATAATCGGAGCCTAGCACTCATACTGCATACAATCCGGAGCTTAGTCGGATGGAAGAGGCACAGTGGAACCGGGGTCCCGGTCACTGGCTCTTACTATATTACGCTGAACCTCTCTCTGACTCTGCTATGCAGACTTTTATGGAAATCATTTATGGTACGGTCTTGTACCTTTTTTTAATAATTTTACACCAGGGGCGCTTATCTTTTGTGAAAGAATATAATACTCAGCCTCATGGCTATGACTAATGTGTTAGATGTCTATGTACAATCTATGACAGAGGACAATAGAATGGTGAAATCTATAGGTCATTTATTTATGTATTCAAATTTTAAACTAATCTTCAGCTGATATGTAGATGGTACTAGGAAATCAACAAATACATTCTAATAGGCTAAATGGTATTAAGCCAGCCGGCTGGTTGTTGTAAAAATGACCCCCCCCAAACGTATACAGACCTGCAATAATGACAGCAGAGGGAGGGAGTGTGTGTGGTAATAAGGAACAGACAGAGACAGAGGCGTATAGTGATGAGGGGAAATGGGAATGACTCCAATTGATCCTGTATAAATTTGTAATGTCCAAAAAAGGCAGCTGATCTGTCGGTGCAACCTATGCCGTGGGGTATCGTGGCCTGCAATTACTTGTGACCAATATGGGGTGTGCCTTGGATGCGTTCCCGAGTGTTTTTAGTCCCGTGTGGTGGTACGGGAGTATGGCCGTATTATGCACCATAAGAACATGCTGCGTGGACCTGTATGTGCTCACCCTACCTCGCTGGGCGGGCTGTGTGTGGGTAGTAAGGCCCTGATTCAGAGCCGGCCGCTATTTGCGGACGGTCGTTCAGGAAAAGGGGGTGGCTATTCAAATGAACCGTTCGCTCTTTGCGGTCTGTTGATGTCTCCATGTCTGAACGAGCGACCAAAACACGCGGTCGTTTTTTGGAAAAATACGCCCCCTGGCCACTCGCACCATACTTCATGTCCGCTATTTAATAGATTAATCGAGTACATCGAACAGCGTATGAACTGCTCGCTATTCTTGTGGCTGGTTTTTCCTACCGCAATCTTGCGAGCAGTTCTGGCTATAAAATAACCAAGTGACGTGGTCAATGACGCTGTTGTTTTAATTATGCACACCCTAAAAACGCCCATTTTGACCTTTAAGCACGCCTGTGTTCTGATTTCCACTCCCCGTTTTCAAGCACCTTCCCCCTGTTACCACCCACATACGCCTCCTCCTGTCACTCAAAATAGCAGGCATTTGTTATATTGCGAACAAACGATTTCTGGCCGCACTGACTGGTTCGCGCATGCGTATTACAATCCGTAATGAGACCCAAAGTCGGGGTCTGCGGTGGCTTCTGGCTTGTGTCCGGTGTTGGAGCGATCGCGGGTGTCTGGGGCTATGGTACCTCCATGTGTCAGCTGGCGGAGGATGTCCAATGGGCCTACTGATGAACCTTGGGGACGGAAATAGTGTGCAGAAGCGGTGTAATGTCTGGTCCAACGCGTTTCGTCCTGGCTTAGCCTTTTTCAAGGGATGTATCTTTTATGCACTGAAAACAATAGGAAACAGCGGCAGGGTGTTTGGATTACCACACGTTTCCTATAGGCAGGAAGAATTCACCATATATATATATATACATATACGCTCACAAACATCATATATGAAGTAAGTGCATAACCATGGGGAGGTAATAAGGTCGGAGTTTCTAAGTATAAAGAATGAAGACTCATTAAAGAAAAAGAACATTAGAACACACCCAGCCCCTTACAAGTTATTTATTAACATTATTTCCCTATAGATTGTAAGCTTGCAAGCAGGGCCCTCTTACCTCTATGTCTGTCTGTTATTACCCTGTTTTGTTCTGTCAATGTTTCCAATTGTAAAGCGCAACGGAATATGCTGTGCTATATAAGAAACTGTTAATAAATAATAAATAAAAAATGTTAGAAATCTATTTAAAACATTTGTCAATGTGTCATTCTCACGTGATACCACTAGAGGGAGCTTTGCAACTTTTAGTTTGTGTCAGATCTTTCTGGCGAAATGTCAATGAAAGCACGTGATGCTTTATAAATAACACATGATAATACAATCACATTACGCAGCACTATACTTTGGGGGGATGAAGAGAATGTAAAGATGGTGTCAATTTATAATAAGAGATATGGTAAGAACTTACCTTTTGTTATCTCTTTCTACGAAGTCCATAGGGTCCACAGGAGACCTTGGGGTATAGGCGATGGCGGAAGTCATCGGGTACCACACAGTTAATATTCTGCTCCCAGGATGCACCGGGGCCCCTCTCCTATACTCCACGGCCCCAGGCCAAGGCACCTTCAGTTACGTAACAAGCCATAGGCCGGAGGAGGAGAAAAAGAAGTGAGAAGAAAGTCTGGAACACACAAGGATCACATTCTCACACAGAAGGAGACGGAAAACCGGTGACCAGAGCAAAGCCCATCTGAAGCACAGGTGCAACAGGGTGGGAGTCCTGTGGACCCTATGGACTTCGTAGAAAGAGAGATAACAAAGGTAAGCTCTTACCATATCTCTTCTGTACTACATCAGGGTCCATAGGGCTCCACAGGAAACCTTGGGGATGTCCCAAAGCAGTCCCTTTAAGGGTGGGGACGCCCCTGTGCAGAAAAGAGAATCCGCCGCCCAAAGGAAGCATCCTGAGAGGCAAAGGTATCAAATGTATAATACCTCACAAAGGTATGGACAGAAGACCACGTGGCCGCCTTACAAAGCTGAACAGCCGAGGCGCCACAGCGAGCTGCCCACGAATGACCCACAGACCGAATAGAATGAGCAGTAACAGAGGGAGGCACTGGAAGGCCCTCATGAGTATAGGCCTCAGAGATTGTTATGCGAAGCCATCTAGCCAAAGTTTGCTTATTGTCTGGCCATCCCTTCTTGTGGAATCCATAGAGTACAAACAAGGAGTCTGACTTCCGAAGGGAACTGGTACGGTCCACATAAATCCTGAGAGCACGTACCACATCCAATGAGGCCTCACTTGCTGAGAGGTCTGGAGAGTTAAAGGCCGGCACAATAATTTCCTCATTAATGGGGAAACTAGACACCACCTTAGGAAGGAACCTAAGGCGTGTCCGAAGCACGGCCCTGTCCTGGTGAAAAATCAGAAATGGAGGGCGACAAGAGAGAACCCCCAAATCGGACACTCTTGTGGCGGAAGCAATAGCCAGAAGAAACACAACTTTAGCCGTAAGCCATTTGAGGTCCACTGAGCCCAGGATTTCAAATCGAGAGCCCTAAGCGCCACAGCCAAATCCCAAGGCGCCACAGGAGGGCAAAGGGAGGCTGAATGCGAAGGACCCCCTGTAGGAAAGTGCTGATATCCAGGAGAGGAGCAATCCCTTGCTGGAACCACACAGAAAAGGGCAGAGACATGCACCTTCAGTGAAGCAAGGCGGTGACAAGGTCCAAACCTACCTGCAGGAAAGCCAAAACTCTGGGTATCCGAAACACCTGGGGGTCGTAACCTCTTGGACGACACCAATCAAAGTAGGCATGCCACACCCTGTGATAAATCCTGGCAGAGGCAGGTTTTCGTGCTCTGAGCATGGTGTTAACCACAGAGGTAGAAAAAAATCTTTAGACCTCAGGAGGGTTGTCTCAAGAGTCACGCCGTCAAAGTGCAGAATATCCACCTGCACTAATGGCACTACCATCAACTACGCAGACCTAAAGTCTGGTAGGAATAGTGCTACATACGCTGACCTTACAGGAGGAGAGCTATGCAGGGGAACCCAGGCTCCACACCGCCGAAGAGACCAGGCGTCTATGCCTTAAAATGGCCGACGGAGAGCTCAGAGGAGGTGGGCCCGGAGGAGGAGCACTGACACAGTCCGCCAGACCGCAGTGGAAAGGCGCTGTGTGCAGCGGGGAGGAGCCGGCTGTGCTACAGGGAAGGGCGAGCTCCCCATGCCTGCTATTAACCCCCGGGATACTACTGGAGCTTGTTTGAAAGCTCCAGCCCGACGTCCCTGGTGGTCTAGTGGCAGCGCAGGCTCAGTGCCTGGCTCCACGCGCGGCCGTCCCCAGGGAGCACCCTACCCTGGGGATAAACAAGGACTGTGTATCAGCGGGCGCCTACCGCAGACGCCCGCTGCTTACCTGCATTCCCCGTGGTATCCGGCCACAGTCCAGGGATCCTCCGGGGTCCCTGCTAGCAGAGACCTCAGAAGCCCGCCGAGATCCCCAGGTCGGTATCGGCGTCTCGGCGCCGGCGGGGTGGCGGAGTGGCGGCACGGACATCTGCTGGACTGTCCGTGCTGACAGCTCTAAGCAATGAAGAATCTTCGGGGGCTGTTTGAACAGCCCCTCCGTGCAGTGACCCAACTGCGGCCGGGCACCTACGAAACTGAAGGTGCCTTGGCCTGGGGGCGGGGTATACGAGGGGGCCCCGGTGCATCCTGGGAGCAGAAAATTAACTGTGTGGTGCCCGATGACTTCCACCATCGCCTATACTCCAAGGTCTCCTGTTGAGCCCTATGGACCCTGATGTAGTAATATACGAGGTGAAATCTGATGTACCATGTCTACAGCTGGGACACACAGACGTTTATTACCAGTTACTTACATAGCGCACACATATTCTGCAGCACTGTACAGAGAATATTTGGCCATTCACATCAGTCCCTGCCACAGTGGAGCTTACACTCCATATTCCCTATCACACGTACCTACACATTCCTGGGTTATTATTGTGCCAGCAGCCAATTAACCTGCGAGTGTGTTTTTGCAGCTTCTCAAGTGACATATTAGTCGCAGTGTGTAATGCGCTACACATTTAAATAGTTTATTTCTGTGTCACCCTGCAGGGGGAGGGACAGGCTCATAGCTCCCTTCTGTCTGTGTCACCCTACAGGGGGAGGGACAGGCTCATAGCTCCCTTCTGTCTGTGTCACTGTGTCACCCTACAGGGGGAGGGACAGACTCATAGCTCCCTTCTGTCTGTGTCACCCTACAGGGGGAGGGACAGACTCATAGCTCCCTTCTGTCTGTGTCATCCTGTAGGGGGAGGGACAGGCTCATAGCTCCCTTCTGTCTGTGTCACTGTGTCACCCTGCAGGGGGAGGGACAGGCTCATAGCTCCCTTCTGTCTGTGTCACTGTGTCACCCTGCAGGGGAAGGGACAGGCTCATAACTCACTTCTGTCTGTGTCACCATACAGGGGGAGGGACAGGCTCATAGCTCCCTTCTGTCTGTGTCACCCTGCAGGGGGAGGGACAGGCTCATAGCTCCCTTCTGTCTTTGTCACCCTACAGGGGGAGGGACAGGCTCATAGCTCCCTTCTGTCTGTGTCACCCTACAGGGGGAGGGACAGGCTCATAGCTCCCTTCTGTCTGTGTCACCCTACAGGGGGAGGGACAGGCTCATAGCTCCCTTCTGTCTGTGTCACTGTGTCACCCTACAGGGGGAGGGACAGACTCATAGCTCCCTTCTGTCTGTGTCACCCTACAGGGGGAGGGACAGACTCATAGCTCCCTTCTGTCTGTGTCATCCTGTAGGGGGAGGGACAGGCTCATAGCTCCCTTCTGTCTGTGTCACTGTGTCACCCTGCAGGGGGAGGGACAGGCTCATAGCTCCCTTCTGTCTGTGTCACTGTGTCACCCTGCAGGGGAAGGGACAGGCTCATAACTCACTTCTGTCTGTGTCACCATACAGGGGGAGGGACAGGCTCATAGCTCCCTTCTGTCTGTGTCACCCTGCAGGGGGAGGGACAGGCTCCCTCTGTCTGTGTCACCCTGCAGGGGGAGGGACAGGCTCATAGCTCCCTTCTGTCTGTGTCACCGTACAGGGGGAGGGACAGGCTCATAGCTCCCTTCTGTCTGTGTCACCCTACAGGGGGAGGGACAGACTCATAGCTCCCTTCTGTCTGTGTCACCCTACAGGGGGAGGGACAGACTCATGGCTCCCTTCGGTCTATGTCACCCTGCAGGGGGAGGGACAGAGTCATGGCTCCCTTCTGTCTGTGTCACCCTGCAGGGGGAGTGACAGACTCATAGCTCCCTTCTGTCTGTGTCACCCTACAGGGGGAGGGACAGGCTCATAGCTCCCTTCTGTCTGTGTCACCCTGCAGGGGGAGGGACAGGCTCATAGCTCCCTTCTGTCTGTGTCACTGTGTCACCCTACAGGGGGAGGGACAGACTCATAGCTCCCTTCTGTCTGTGTCACCCTACAGGGGGAAGGACAGGCTCATAGCTCCCTTCGGTCTATGTCACCCTGCAGGGGGAGGGACAGAGTCATGGCTCCCTTCTGTCTGTGTCACTATGTCACCCTACAGGAGGAGGGACAGGCTCATAGCTCCCTTCTGTCTGTGTCACCCTACAGGGGGAGGGACAGACTCATAGCTCCCTTCTGTCTGTGTCACTTTACAGGGGTGGGGCAGGCTCATAACTCCCTTCTGTCTGTGTCACCCTACAGGGGGAGGGACAGGCTCATAGCTCCCTTCTGTCTGTGTCACCCTGCAGGGGGAGGGACAGACTCATAGCTCCCTTCTGTCTGTGTCACTGTGTCACCCTACAGGGGGAGGGACAGGCCCATAGCTCCCTTCTGTCTGTGTCGCCCTACAGGGGGAGGGACAGGCTTATAGCTTCCTTCTGTCTGTGTCACCCTACAGGGGGAGGGACAGGCTCATAGCTCCCTTCTGTCTGTGTCACCCTGCAGGGGGAGGGACAGTCTCATAACTCCCTTCTGTCTGTGTCACCCTGCAGGGGGAGGGACAGGCTCATAGCTCCCTTCTGTCTGTGTCACTTTACAGGGGTGGGGCAGGCTCATAACTCCCTTCTGTCTGTGTCACCCTACAGGGGGAGGGACAGACTCATAGCTCCCTTCTGTCTGTGTCACCCTACAGGGGGAGGGACAGGCTCATAGCTCCCTTCTGTCTGTGTCACCCTGCGGGGGGAGGTACAGACTCATAGCTCCCTTCTGTCTGTCTCACTGTGTCACCCTACAGGGGGAGGGACAGGCTCATAGCTCCCTTCTGTATGTGTCGCCCTACAGGGGGAGGGACAGGCTCATAGCTCCCTTCTGTATGTGTCACCCTGCAGGGGGAGGGACAGGCTCATAGCTCCCTTCTGTCTGTGTCACCCTGCAGGGGGAGGGACAGGCTCATAGCTCCCTTCTGTCTGTGTCACCCTGCAGGGGGAGGGACAGGCTCATAGCTCCCTTCTGTCTGTGTCACCCTGCAGGGGGAGGGACAGGCTCATAGCTCCCTTCTGTCTGTGTCACCCTACAGGGGGAGGGACAGGCCCATAGCTCCCTTCTGTCTGTGTCACCCTTTCGGGGGAGGGACAGACTCATAGCTCCCTTCTGTCTGTGTCACTTTACAGGGGGAGGGACAGGCTCATAACTCCCTTCTGTCTGTGTAATGCGCTACACATTGAAATAGTTTATTTCTGTGTCACCCTGCAGGGGGAGGGACAGGCTCATAGCTCCCTTCTGTCTGTGTCACCCTGCAGGGGGAGGGACAGGCTCATAGCTCCCTTCTGTCTGTGTCACCCTGCAGGGGGACTGACAGGCTCATAGCTCCCTTCTGTCTGTGTCACCCTACAGGGGGAGGGACAGGCTCATAGCTCCCTTCTGTCTGTGTCACTGTGTCACCCTACAGGGGGAGGGACAGACTCATAGCTCCCTTCTGTCTGTGTCACCCTACAGGGGGAGGGACAGGCTCATAGCTCCCTTCGGTCTATGTCAACCTGCAAGGGGAAGGACAGAGTCATGGCTCCCTTCTGTCTGTGTCACCCTACAGGGGGAGGGACAGGCTCATAGCTCCCTTCTGTCTGTGTCACCCTACAGGGGGAGGGACAGGCTCATAGCTCCCTTCTGTCTGTGTCACTGTGTCACCCTACAGCGGGAGGGACAGACTCATAGCTCCCTTCTGTCTGTGTCACTTTACAGGGGGAGGGGCAGGCTCATAGCTCCCTTCTGTCTGTGTCACCCTACAGGGGGAGGGACAGGCTCATAGCTCCCTACTGTCTGTGTCACTGTGTCACCCTACAGGGGGAGGGACAGACTCATAGCTCCCTTCTGTCTGTGTCACCCTACAGGGGGAGGGACAGGCTCATAGCTCCTTTCGGTCTATGTCACCCTACAGGGGGAGGGACAGACTCATAGCTCCCTTCTGTCTGTGTCACTTTACAGGGGGAGGGGCAGGCTCATAACTCCCTTCTGTCTGTGTCACCCTACAGGGGGAGGGACAGGCTCATAGCTCCCTTCTGTCTTTGTCACTGTGTCACCCTACAGGAGGAGGGACAGGCTCATAGCTCCCTTCTGTCTGTGTCACCCTACAGGGGGAGGGACAGACTCATAGCTCCCTTCTGTCTGTGTCACTTTACAGGGGGAGGGGCAGGCTCATAACTCCCTTCTGTCTGTGTCACCTTACAGGGGGAGGGACAGGCTCATAGCTCCCTTCTGTCTGTGTCACCCTACAGGGGGAGGGACAGGCTCATAGCTCCCTTCTGTCTGTGTCACCCTACAGGGGGAGGGACAGGCTCATAGCTCCCTTCTGTCTGTGTCACCCTACAGGGGGAGGGACAGGCTCATAGCTCCCTTATGTCTGTGTCACCCTGCAGGGGGAGGGACAGGCTCATAGCTCCCTACTGTCTGTCACTGTGTCACCCTACAGGGGGAGGGACAGACTCATAGCTCCCTACTGTCTGTCACTGTGTCACCCTGCAGGGGGAGGGACAGGCTCATAGCTCCCTTCTGTCTGTGTCACCCTACAGGGGGAGGGACAGACTCATAGCTCCCTTCTGTTTGTCACTGTGTCACCCTGCAGGGGGAGGGACAGGCTCATAGCTCCCTTCTGTCTGTGTCACCCTACAGGGGGAGGGACAGAATCATAGCTCCCTTCTGTAAGTAAAGTGGAGAGGTCGTGCCGCTGGCTATTGCCAGATAAGCTTGACATCCCAGTGCACTCATTATGCATGTACCCCACCAGTGTCCCTCTGCAAAAAAGAGGGCAAGGCCACGGTGCCTTGGAGCATGCCATGTTTGCCTAAAGCTACCGGAGCACTAGATCAATCCACCTCCCCTTCCCTGAAAGACCTCGGCAATACGGCGTGACCGATTGGCAGTTGCATGTACCATCCAATCATCATGGCAAGTTAGAGACACCTCCCCCCTCGTCCGTGACCTAGAACTATTTTGCCTTGTAAAGTCCCCTCTGCTGCTATCCGTACATTTCAGTGTCTTGTTGTCCTGCGACACGACACAGTCACCCGGCTCTCTGTTCGATGTCGGCATAATTGTCGGCAGGTAGCAGTTTCATGTGGTATGTTCAAGCTAATGTATATACTGTACGTGTATGTGTTCAGGTGTTAAAGGCACAGCAAGTGCTGTCCCTCACGTTCCATAGTTGTCAGCGTGTTTATTCTAAACTACATACACAACAGCTCGCGACAAGAATAAATCCATAACAGGGAAAAGGGGGGGGGGGGAGTTAAGTCAGCCATTTGTGGCTGACTTAAGTATACAGTGTACGCAACGTGCCTCTCCCCAATGATTGAAAGTGTATAAATATGTCGGGATACATTTGTTGGAAATGATGTGTGTGCAGGTGTTGATATTGCATATAGGCAGGCACCAGCAGATGATGACTCTAGTTACTTAACCAGTGGTTTTGGTTTATTGAAGTATAGTAGGTACAGCCGTACTCACTGTTACATGTGCAATAGAGATGAGCTTGAGCGAAACTGGGTTCTATACAGCTCACCAGCCGGTGAGTGTATGCTGCAAATGGGTATCCGTGCAGGGATCTGGAACAGCGTTAAATGCAAGTATTAACTGGGTTTTTCATAAGAGCTGAGCAGGAAACTTTTGTCTCCCACCATGTCACTGTACACAGTAAAGAACAAGATGGCCCTTGCACGTGCTCAGTAGTGAGCTCAGCGTCCATCTTGGGACAGGGCATGGAGCCTCCCTGGAGGACAGGAAAACGAGTCTGCACAGTAGCGCACTCCTCATTAGCACCGTGTCACCCTTCAATGGCACTACAGAAGATTGGGCTATTTATGTAGAAAGAGTGGAACTTGATTGGGATATAAAAATAGTGTTAATGGGGGAAAGAGAGTATTAGCCCTGCTCAGCGTAATGGGAACGAGGACATACTGGTTGTTGAGCAGTTTATCGACACCAGCAAAGCATTTCTGTAAATTGCTGATGTTCTAATGAACCACTTGAACCCCAAGCCACTGGTTATGGCGGAAAGATTTAATTTTCTAAAGGTGAAAGTATACGACAAGATACAGGCTGGTGTGTTCCGTGCTCAGTTAAGGTGTGTGCACAGAGAAGGGACGCCTTTCTCAGAAGCACCTTTTGCACCCAGCATGAGTTAGGTGTAAGTGCTGGAATTAATGAGGATGGTTACGGCGGTGGCTGGGAAAACAGTGGGCGGAGTGATGCATGCGTATGCAGGCAGATGGATCTTCGTCTAGATGGACAGATGCTTGTGTCAGCATGGGGTGGTAAATCTGGTAGCCACAGACGCCTGCATACGCCAGCACTTTGCGTCAGGTGCAGAATCGTGTGTGATGTTTGTACAGTGGAAATGAAGGCCCTAGCCAGAAGCTACGTATGGAGGGCTGGAATCAACGTTCAGAAGATCATGGAAGATATCAAAATACTCCAAATGCTCCTGCACCAGCTCCGCTACACCCTTGGGAACGGTCCTTATCCCCATAGCAAAGTGTTTATAATGGTTTTGCAGGTCTGCTCGTGGCTCATGTGTTTCTGATGGTGGTGTAGGCACATCCCAAGTTGTCCACAAGATGAAGTCTACATCGCTTGGAAAACTAGGGTTGTTTCGAGAACTATGTTCTCCAGCAGTGGGTTACCCGGACACAATGATAGAGATATAATGGGCGTCTGTGTAAGAAGGGAGCAGCGTCGTACATGTGTATATACACAGTATATTGTATGTATACACAGTATGCTGCACTTCCAGGGAGGTGGACGTTTGGAGCATGTTATGTATGTATGTAATGTGCCATGTATGTATTATGTGCATGTGTGTAAACGGTTCAGCAGCCGTCGTTCCTCACATTCTCACGCGGTCAGCGTGTTTGAATAAACGGCTACATAAACATATACAATCTATAGAATCTACTACAGGAAAATGGGGACCTCTATCGCAGTTATGTCATATCTCACATTGTTATCAGTAAGTCACATCCCCCCTATAGCAGCTCATTCTTCATACTCCCCCTATAGCAACACATTCTCCATACTCCCCCCCCTATAGCAACGCATTCTCCATACTCCCCCCTATAGCAGCACATTCTCCATACTCCCCCCCCATAGAAACACATTCTCCCTACTCCCCCCTATAGCAGCACATTCTCCATACTCCCTCCCTATAGCAACACATTCTCCCTACTCCCCCCTATAGCAGCACATTCTCCATACTCCCTCCCTATAGCAGCACATTCTCCATACTCCCTCCCTATAGCAGCACATTCTCCATACTCCCCCCTATAGCAGCACAATCTCCATACTCCCTCGCTATAGCAGCACATTCTCCATACTCCCCCCTATAGCAGCACATTCTCCATACTCCCCCCTATAGCAGCACATTCTCCATACTCCCCCCCTATAGCAGCACATTCTCCCTACTCCCCCCAATAGCACCACATTCTCCCTACTCCCCCCTATAGCAGCACATTCTCCCTACTCCCCCCTATAGCAGCACATTCTCCATCCTCCCACCTATAGCAGCACATTCTCCATACTCCCCCCCCTATAGCAACACATTCTCCATACTCCCCCCTATAGCAGCACATTCTCCATACTCCCCCCCTATAGCAACACATTCTCCATACTCCCCCCTATAGCAGCACATTCTCCATACTCCCCCACCTATAGCAACACATTCTCCATACTCCCCCTTCTAGCAGCACATTCTCCCTACTCCCCCCAATAGCAGCACATTCTCCCTACTCCCCCCTCAAGCAGCACATTCTCCCTACTCCCCCCTATAGCAGCACATTCTCCATACTCCCCCCTCTAGCAGCACATTCTCCCTACTCCCCCTATAGCAGCACATTCTCCATACTCTCCCCTATAGCAGCACATTCTCCATACTCCCCCCTCCAGCAGCACTTTCTCCCTACTCCCCCCTATAGCAGCACATTCTCCCTACTCCCCCCTATAGCAGCACATTCTCCATACTCCCCCCTCCAGCAGCACTTTCTCCATACTCCCCCCTATAGCAGCACATTCTCCCTACTCCCCCCTATAGCAGCACATTCTCCCTACTCCCCCCTATAGCAGCACATTCTCCCTACTTCCCCCTCTAGCAGCACATTCTCCATACTCCCCCCCTATAGCAGCACATTATCTCTACTCCATATAGCAGCACATTCTCCATACTCCCCCCTATAGCAGCACATTCTCCATACTCCCCACTATACCAGTACATTCTCCATACTCCCCCCCCTATAGCAGCAAATTCAAAATACTCCCCCCCTATAGCAGCACATTCTCCATACTCCCTCCCTATAGCAGCACATTCTCCATACTCCCCCCTATAGCAGCACATTCTCCATACTCCCCCCTATAGCAGCACATTCTCCCTACTCCCCCCTATAGCAGCACATTCTCCCTACTCCCCCCTATAGCAGCACATTCTCCCTACTCCCCCTATAGCTGCACATTCTCCATACTCCCCCCCCTATAGCAGCACATTCTCCATACTCCCCCCTATAGCAGCACATTCTCCATCCTCCCACCTATAGCAGCACATTCTCCATACTCCCCCCCCTATAGCAACACATTCTCCATACTCCCCCCTATAGCAGCACATTCTCCATACTCCCCCCATAGCAGCACATTCTCCATACTTCCCCCCCTATAGCAACACATTCTCCATACTCCCCCCTATAGCAGCACATTCTCCCTACTCCCCCCCCTATAGCAACACATTCTCCATACTCCCCCCTATAGCAGCACATTCTCCATACCCCCCACCCTATAGCAGCACATTCTCCATACTCCCCCCTATAGCAGCACATTCTCCATACTCCCTCCCTATAGCAGCACATTCTCCATACTCCCCCCCTATAGCAGCACATTCTCCCTACTCCCCCCTATAGCAGCACATTCTCCCTATTCCCCCCTATAGCAGCACATTCTCCCTACTCCCCCATATAGCAGCACATTCTCCATACTCCCCCCTATAGCAGCACATTCTCCATACTCCCCCCCTATAGCAGCACATTCTCCATACTCCCCCCTATAGCAGCACATTCTCCATACTCCCCCCTATAGCAGCACATTCTCCATCCTCCCACCTATAGCAGCACATTCTCCATACTCCCCCCCTATAGCAGCAAATTCTCCATACTCCCCCCTATAGCAGCACATTCGCCATACTCCCCCCCTATAGCAGCACATTCGCCATACTCCCCCACCCTATAGCAGCACATTCTCCATACTCCCCCCTATAGCAGCACATTCTCCATCCTCCCACCTATAGCAGCACATTCTCCATACTCCCCCCCCTATAGCAACACATTCTCCATACTCCCCCCCTATAGCAACACATTCTCCATACTCCCCCCTATAGCAGCACATTCTCCATACTCCCCCCCCATAGCAGCACATTCTCCATACTCCCCCCCTATAGCAGCACATTCTCCATACTCCCCCCTATAGCAGCACATTCTCCATACTCCCCCCCCTATAGCAGCACATTCTCCATACTCCCCCCTATAGCAGCACATTCTCCATACTCCCCCCTATAGCAGCACATTCTCCATACTCCCTCCCTATAGCAGCACATTCTCCATACTCCCCCCTATAGCAGCACATTCTCCATACTCCCCCCTATAGCAGCACATTCTCCATACTCCCCCCCCCTATAGCAACACATTCTCCATACTCCCCCTTCTAGCAGCACATTCTCCCTACTTCCCCCTCCAGCAGCACATTCTCCCTACTCCCCCCTATAGCAGCACATTCTCCCTACTCCCCCCTATAGCAGCACATTCTCCCTACTCCCCCCTATAGCAGCACATTCTCCATACTCCCCCCTATAGCAGCACATTCTCCCTACTCCCCCCTATAGCAGCACATTCTCCCTACTCCCCCTATAGCAGCACATTCTCCCTACTTCCCCCTATAGCAGCACATTCTCCATACTCCCCCCCCCTATAGCAGCACATTCTCCCTACTCCATATAGCAGCACATTCTCCATACTCCCCACTATACCAGTACATTCTCCATACTCCCCCCCCTATAGCAGCAAATTCTCCATACTCCCCCCCTATAGCAGCACATTCTCCATACTCCCCCCCTATAGCAGCACATTCTCCCTACTCCCCCCCTATAGCAGCACATTATCTCTACTCCATATAGCAGCACATTCTCCATACTCCCCACTATACCAGTACATTCTCCATACTCCCCCCCTATAGCAGCAAATTCTCCATACTCCCCCCCTATAGCAGCACATTCTCCATACTCCCCTCCTATAGCAACACATTCTCCATACTCCCCCCTATAGCAGCACATTCTCCATACTCCCCCCTATAGCAACACATTCTCCATACTCCCCCCCCTATAGCAACACATTCTCCATACTCCCACCTATAGCAGCACATTCTCCATACTCCCCCCTATAGCAGCACATTCTCCATACTCCCCCCTATAGCAACACATTCTCCATACTCCCCCCTATAGCAGCACATTCTCCATACTCCCACCTATAGCAGCACATTCTCCATACTCCCCCCTATAGCAGCACATTCTCCCTACTCCCCCCTATAGCTGCACATTCTCCCTACTCCCCCCTATAGCAGCACATTCTCCCTACTCCCCCCTATAGCAACACATTCTCCCTACTCTCCCCTATAGCAGCACATTCTCCATACTCCCCCCCTATAGCAGCACTTTCTCCATACTCCCCCCTATAGCAGCACATTCTCCATACCCCCCCCCCTATAGCAGCACATTATCTCTACTCCCCCCTATAGCAGCACATTCTCCCTACTCCCCCCTATAGCAGTACATTCTCCCTACTCCCCCCTATAGCAGCACATTCTCCATACTCCCCCCTGTAGCAGCACATTCTCCATACTCCCCCGTATAGCAGCACATTCTCCATACTCCCCCCTATAGCAGCACATTCTCCCTACTCCCCCCTATAGCAGCACATTCTCCATACTTCCCCCTATAGCAGCACATTCTCCTTACTCCCCCCTATAGCAGCACATTTTCCATACTCCCCCCTATAGCAGCAAATTCTCCATACTCCCCCCCTATAGCAGCACATTCTCCCTACTCCCCCCTATAGCAGCACATTCTCCATACTCCCCCTCTAGCAGCACATTCTCCTTACTCCCCCCTATAGCAGCACATTTTCCATACTCCCCCCTATAGCAGCAAATTCTCCATACTCCCCCCCTATAGCAGCACATTCTCCATACTCCCCCCCCTATAGCAGCACATTCTCTCTATTGCTCCCTATAGCAGCACATTCTCCCTACTCCTCCCTATAGCAGCACATTCTCCATACTCCCCCCTACTGCTCATATCGGGATACACTGCACATATCAGGGGGATACGATACACATATCAGGGGGATACGCTGCACATATCAGGGGGATAGGCTGCACATATCGGGATAGGCTGCACATATCGGGATATGCTGCACTTATCAGGATGATACACTGTACATATCGGGATACTCTGCACATATCAGGATACCCTGCACATATCGGGATACGCTGCACATATCAGGATGATACACTGCACATATCGGAATATGCTACACATATCGGGATATGCTGCACATATCGGGATACAATTGCCCGTTACACCGTGCATTGTATAACTGATTATAACCTTGTCTCTGTGGTCTTACTCCTAATGTTATCCAGGCCGTTACCTCCGCCAGGCCTTTCACCAATAGTTACCTGCAGTAAGTGAACCAAAAAAATAACAAAAAATGTTGAAAGTTGATATTTCCAAATAATAGGTGATTGCAATCACCCTTCCAACAGTCCTGTGTTTGGCACAAATGGGGAGTAACCAAACAGATTGTGAATGGAGGTTTGGTTATAAGAGGACGGGGCCCGTAAGCATTGAAATGCTGCCTAAAATGATATTTTACTATGTAGAGGTTTAAATGATGTGGGACAGGTATGCGGAGGTGTAAATGATGTGGGACAGGTATGTGGAGGTGTAAATGATGTAGGACAGGTATGTGGAGGTGTAAATGATGTGGGACAGGTATGCGGAGGTGTAAATGATGTGGGACAGGTATGTGGAGGTGTAATGATGTGGGATAGGTATGTGGAGGTGTAATGATGTGGGACAGATGTGTGGAGGTGTAAATGATGTGGGACAGGTATGTGGATGTGTAAATGATGTGGGACAGGTATGTGGAGGTGTAAATGATGTGGGATAGGTATGTGGAGGTGTAAATGATGTGGGACAGGTATGTGGAGATGTAAATAATGTAAGTCAGGTATGTGGAGGTGTAAATGATGTAAGACAGGTATGGGGAGGTGTAAATGATGTGGGACAAGTATGTGGAGGTGTAAATTATATAAGACAGGTATGTGGAGGTGTAAATGATGTGGGACAAGTATGGGGAGGTGTAAATGATGTGGGACAGGTATGTGGAGGTGCAAATGATGTGGGACAAGTATGTGGAGGTGTAAATGATGTGGGACAGATATGTGGAGGTGTAAATGATGTAACACAGGTATGTGGAGGTGTAAATGATGTGGGACAGGTATGTGGAGGTGTAAATGATGTGGGACAAGTATGTGGAGGTGTAAATGATGTGGGACAGGTATGTGGAGGTGTAAATGATGTGGGACAGGTATGTGGAGGTGTAAATGATGTGGGGCAGGTATGTGGAGGTGTAAATGATGTGGGGCAGGTATGTGGAGGTGTAAATGATGTGGGACAGGTATGTGGAGGTGTAAATGATGTGGGACAGGTATGGGGAGGTGTAAATGATGTGGGACAGGTATGTGGAGGTGTAAATGATGTAGGACAGGTATGTGAAGGTGTAATGATGTGGGACAGGTATGTGAAGGTGTAATGATGTGGGACAGGTATGTGGAGGTGTAAGTGATGTGGGACAGGTATGTAGAGGTGTAAATTATGTGGGACAGGTATGTGGAGGTGTAAATGATGTGGGACAGGTATGTGGAGGTGTAAATGATGTGGGACAGGTATGTGGAGGTGTTGTCTTGATGGGAAATGGGTTTAGTGATGTGGGACAGGTATATGGAGGTGTGAATGATGTAGGACATGTATGCAGAGGTGTGAATTATGTGGTATATGTATGTCTGGTGTTGGGAAATGGGTGTAGTGATGTGGGACAGGTATGTTGAGGTTTTGTATTTACCAGAAATGGACAGCTTCAATAATAGGTTCCCTGCCAGCAGCTCAGGACTGTGCCCTGGTGATCTGTCACATAAGGACCTGCAGGTCCCAGAGGACTAATAAGGTGATATAGTGGTCTCACTTCAGGTGTAATGTGACTGTGGGCCTGGCGGAGGTGAGGTTTGGGTGATCCAAGCCAGTGGCTTAGCCTATCAAAGCCCAGTTTGCCACATGAAATCTTTCATTAGGACAAAGTTTTCCATACTTGATCCAACTGTCCAGGTTTTAAGGATATCCATGCTTGTGCACAGATGGTATAATCAAACTGATTGAGGTACTAAGCATGAAGATCATTAAAACCTGGACTGTCAGGGTGCCTTGAGGACAGAGGGGCCGATTCATACCCGGACGCTCTCTCGCAGCCGTCAGGGGGGCAGATATGCAAATGCCGCGATCGCAAAGCTAGACTAAAGGACGCCTTCTATGTCTTAGATAGCGACGGTAGAGTGATCACACGTCGGTGTAATGACGCCCACTTTTCTTCCTTAGCACACGTCGTCTCCAGGAAGTGTATGATTAATCGGTAACATCGAGAGCCATCGGAGCTGCACGCAGCCTTTGAGGTAGACCCTACCCCACCGCAAGCACTGCGATCACTGCAGGCTGAAATACAACCAGGTGATGTGTACAATGACGCCTCCATGCTAATTATGCACGCCCAAAGAACGCAGTTTTGACGCTCAGACATGCCTGCGTTCGCACATCCGCTCCCCCGTTCTCCCGGACCTTCCCCTCTTACCACCCACAAACGGCACTGTCTGTCACTCAAAGGAGCGGCCCATCTGTGGGCTTCGAGCGAGCACTTCCCCATCGCACAGACTGGTTCGCACATGTGTATTTTGCCACATGCGCAGACGGGCGACAATCACCCATAGCAAGCGAATGAAGTTTGATAACCACTGCATTAGGCGATTTGCTTTGCAACCCTCTGCTTGGACGCTGCATACATGTCAAATATTAATTGGGATGCTTATAGGTCCTGAGCAACGTAAAGGCAGCACAGGCTCCTGCCTGGGGACGGCTGAATCACGGGGCTGGCAGTCTGGTCCCTTCGCACATCATTATTTTTAGTTTGTTACTCTTTTAAAGTGTTTACATATTATGAAACATTTAGCTTGGGGTGGTGTGGGGCGAGATACAAAAAGTGGAGATCGGGGTGCAAAAAAAACCCTGCATGATGTCCATTGGCAGTCACAGACTAAAGGTGTCACCCTACACTTATTATTACCTAATTATAGAGCAGCAGTCATGTGATACAGTAACAACACTCCCTGCCCCAGAGGAGCTTACAGTCTAAATTCCCTACCCCAAGGGGCTTTACTGCCCTTCCTGGAAAGGGGCCTGCAAAGTTTGTCTGGGAGCTGTTGATGGTTCGGATTCGTTTCCAGCGTATGAACCTGGCAATGCTTCTGCTATTTACAACGACAGAGCTGCACAAGTCTGTTAGGTAGAGAGGGAGAGAGACGCAGGACGCTCTGTTGCTTTATTACAGGGAAAACATACCAGGTTATGCCAGGGAGGGAAGCGCGAGTGGCTCTGCCAGGGACTAGGACACGGTGCTCTATATGTCCCCGACAGAGGATGAGGGATGCAACGCTCTGCAGGCCTCTGGAAAGAAACATACCATCTGTCTGGCTGGATGTGAGCTGCTAATCGCTGTGCTAATCTGGGAGCCAGTGGTAGGGGGGTTGGGGTGGGGGTGGGGGGGGAGCAGTGACAGAGACTTAGATGGACAAGTGAGTCAGGAGACGAGGACCCTCTACAGGTGTGACCCAGGGGCAGGACTTATCTCTGGGGCACATAGGTGATGAGGGCATGTATAAAGGAGAGGGCGCAGCGTGTCAGGGAACATAATCAGGGGAGAGAGAGAGAAGTGGAGCGGAGGAGATAAGAGCAGCGAGGACCACGAGGGAGATCAGACATGGGGAGAGGAGGAGAGAGGATCCCAGGCTGATGTCACTGCCCCCAAACCTCACACCTCCCTGTCCTACATGTCACATTCTGCTCACTCCTATATAGTGATAATTCAGCGTTTATCTATTACGCTGTCACTACTACCTACCTGCACCCCATCATTCTATCTCACTACCTACCTGCACCCCCTAATTATCTGTCACTACCTACCTGCACCCCCTCATTCTAACTCACTACCTACCTGCACCCCCTAATTATCTGTCACTACCTACCTGCACCCCCTCATTCTAACTCACTACCTACCTGCACCCCCTAATTATCTGTCACTACCTACCTGCACCCCCTAATTATCTGTCACTACCTACCTGCACCCCCTCATTCTATCTCACTACCTACCTGTACCCCCTAATTATCTGTGACTACCTACCAGCACCCCCTCATTCTAACTCACTACCTACCTGCACCCCCTCATTCTAACTCACTACCTACCTGCACCCCCGAATTATCTGTCACTACCTACCTGCACCCCCTCATTCTAACTCACTACCTACCTGCACCCCCTAATTATCTGTCACTACCTACCTGCACCCCCTCATTCTAACTCACTACCTACCTGCACCCCCTCATTCTAACTACCTACCTGCACCCCCAAATTATCTGTCACTACCTACCTGCACCCCCTCATTCTAACTCACTACCTACCTGCACCCCCTAATTATCTGTCACTACCTACCTGCACCCCCTCATTCTAACTCACTACCTACCTGCACCCCCTCATTCTAACTCACTACCTACCTGCACCCCCGAATTATCTGTCACTACCTACCTGCACCCCCTCATTCTAACTCACTACCTACCTATACTCCCTCATTCTCTCTCACTACCTACCTGCACTCCCTCATTCTGTCTCACTACCTACCTGCACCCCCTCATTATCTCTGTCACTACCTACCTGCACCCCCTCATTCTCTCTCTCTGTCACTACCTACCTGCACCCCCTCATTCTCTGTCACTACCTACCTGCACCCCCTCATTCTCTCTGTCACTACCTACCTGCAGCCCTTCATTCTAACTCACTACCTACCTGCACCCCCTAATTATCTGTCATTACCTACCTGCACCCCCTCATTCTGTCCCACTACCTACCTGCACCCCTAATTATCTGTCCCTACCTACCTGCACCCCCTCATTATCTCTGTCACTACCTACCTGCACCCCTTCATTCTCTCTCACTACCTACCTGCACTCCCTCATTCTATCTCACTACCTGCATCCCCTCATTATCTCTGTCACTACCTACCTGCACCCTCTCATTATCTCTGTCACTACCTACCTCCACTCCCTCATTCTCTCTCACTACCTACCTGCACTCCCTCATTCTATCTCACTACCTACCTGCACCCTCTCATTATCTCAGTCACTACCTACCTGCACCCCCTCATTCTCTCTCTGTCATTACCTACCTGCACCCCCTCATTCTCTCTCTCTGTCACTACCTACCTGCACCCCCTCATTCTCTGTCACTACCTACCTGCACCCCCTCATTCTCTCTCTCTGTCACTACCTACCTGCACCCCCTCATTATCTCTGTCACTACCTACCTGCAGCCTCTCATTATCTCTGTCACTACCTACCTGCACCCCTTCATTCTCTCTCACTACCTACCTGCACTCCCTCATTCTATCTCACTACCTACCTGCACCCCCTCATTCTCTCTCTGTCACTACCTACCTGCACCCCCTCATTCTCTCTCTGTCACTACCTACCTGCACCCCCTCATTCTCTCTCTGTCACTACCTACCTGCACCCCCTCATTCTCTCTCTGTCACTACCTACCTGCACCCCCTCATTCTCTGTCACTACCTACCTGCACCCCCTCATTCTCTGTCACTACCTACCTGCACCCCCTCATTATCTCTGTCACTACCTACCTGCACCCCCTCATTCTCTGTCACTACCTACCTGCACCCCCTCATTATCTCTGTCACTACCTACCTGCACCCCCCTCATTATCTCTGTCACTACCTACCTGCACCCCCTCATTATCTCTGTCACTACCTACCTGCACCCACTCATTATCTCTGTCACTACCTACCTGCACCCCCTCATTATCTCTGTCACTACCTACCTGCACCCACTCATTATCTCTGTCACTACCTACCTGCACCCCCTCATTATCTCTGTCACTACCTACCTGCACCCCCTCATTCTCTGTCACTACCTACCTGCGCCCCCTCATCTCTGTCACTACCTACCTGCACCCTCATTCTCTCTCTCTCTGTCACTACCTGCCTGCACCCCCTCATTCTCTCTGTCACTACCTACCTGCACCCCCTCATTCTCTCTCTCTGTCACTACCTACCTGCACCCCCTCATTCTCTCTCACTACCTACCTACACCCCCTCATTCTCTCTTTCTGTCACTACCTACCTGCACCCCCTCATTCTCTCTGTCACTACCTACCTGCACCCCCTCATTCTCTTTCTCTGTCACTACCTACCTGCACCCCCTCATTATCGCTGTCACTACTTACCTGCACCCCCTCATTATCTCTGTCACTACCTACCTGCACCCCCTCATTCTCTCTCTCTGTCACTACCTACCTGCACCCCCTCATTCTCTGTCACTACCTACCTGCACCCCCTCATTCTCTCTGTCACTACCTACCTGCACCCCCTCATTCTCTCTCTCTGTCACTACCTACCTGCACCCCCTCATTCTCTCTCTCTCTGTCACTACCTACCTGCACCCCCTCATTCTCTGTCACTACCTACCTGCACCCCCTCATTCTCTCTCTCTGTCACTACCTACCTGCACCCCCTCATTCTCTCTGTCACTACCTACCTGCACCCCCTCATTCTCTCTGTCACTACCTACCTGCACCCCCTCATTCTCTCTCTCTGTCACTACCTACCTGCACCCCCTCATTCTCTCTGTCGCTACCTACCTGCACCCCCTCATTCTCTCTCTGTCACTACCTACCTGCACCCCCTCATTCTCTCTCTCTGTCACTACCTGCCTGCACCCCCTCATTATCTCTGTCACTACCTAACTGCACCCCCTCATTCTCTCTGTCACTACCTACCTGCACCCCCTCATTATCTCTGTCACTACCTACCTGCACCCCCTCATTATCTCTGTCACTACCTACCTGCACCCCCTCATTCTCTCTCTGTCATTACCTACCTGCACCCCCTCATTATCTCTGTCACTACCTACCTGCACCCCCTCATTCTCTCTCTCTGTCACTACCTACCTGCACCCCCTCATTCTCTGTCACTACCTACCTGCACCCCCTCATTCTCTCTCTCTGTCACTACCTACCTGCACCCCCTCATTGTCTCTGTCACTACCTACCTGCACCCCCCTCATTATCTCTGTCACTACCTACCTGCACCCCCCTCATTATCTCTGTCACTACCTACCTGCACCCCCTCATTCAATCTCTCTGTCACTACCTACCTGCACCCCCTCATTCTCTCTCTCTGTCACTACCTACCTGCACCCCCTCATTATCTCTGTCACTACCTACCTGCACCCCCCTCATTATCTCTGTCACTACCTATCTGCACCCCCCTCATTATCTCTGTCACTACCTACCTGCACCCCCTCATTATCTCTCTTAGATTTTCTCCCTTAACTCTCTCTTTTGCAATCCCTCCTGTTCCACTTCTGTCCAGGTATTATAAACGCTTTCGTCCCTGTTAGTGCCACTTCCCGCATTACTTACCCCTCCGCCATGTTCTCTCACTCCCACCGGGGCAGCCTGGGACGTATGGGAAGGTTCAGTGTGGACGAAATCTACGGCTTTAATGTCTCCAAGAAGTTGAAGCCACGAGTGGAACTGAGGAGGAGAGGAGAGAATGGCACTGCCGGGACCCACCTCTCGCTCAATGCCCATGATAACCACATGGAGGGTTACCAGGCCCGTGGGATGCCCAGCGGTATGAGGTACAGGTGAGTAGCACTGGCCACCACATGGGTAATGTAGCTCTGCCAATCACTCAGGGCAACTTGGCTGGAGATATCTATGTTGTAGAATGACTTTGGGGCTGTCGAACACCAGTTGGTTTTGCAGACGTATCTTTTGTGGTTTCGGAAGCCGAGCGCACGCAAGTACGGATGATGCAGAGTCCTGCGCAACTCGGCTGCGTCTCCACTTGCGAGCTGAAGGAGGCGTAACTGGGTGGTAAAGGGGCGATCGCAAGCAGGCAAGGTTCAGAGACAGGGCGTTACGACGGAATTGCGGTCTATGCAGAGATGTGCGCTCTCATAATTACGCCTGTTGTCAGACAAATAACTTGCATCAGGGTTAGGGTTGGTGCAAGTGCGTGCTCGTAGCGATGGCAAAAATGAAACTCAAGTGTATGGATTGGGACAGTCCCAACACAGAGATGCGCACGAACCCTGCACACTGACGAATACTCGCGTTTAGTTTTGTGCTGTACTATTTAGACCAGGGATTCTCAACTCCAGTCCTCAGGTAACACCAGCAGGTCATGTTTTAAGGATTTTTTTTAATCATGCACAGGTGAGTTATTTTGCGGGCTCAGTCATTTTACCAAAGAAAAGAAATCCTGAAAACATGACCTGTTCGGAAACACGACGGCTGAGGTTGAGAACCACTGATGTAGACTGTAAGCGCTCTGTATTTACTTGTGGGCCCACTTTGGTTGCTATATATGCTGTAAGGAGATTTGAACATCGGAGCTGATTCAGAGATGGAGGCAAATCCGATGTTTATGTAGTTGGGCGATATCGGTGACCTGCGCATGCGTCTGATTTTCTGTACCGACGGTGACCGCAGCGAGGTAATGGGGGAGTGTTGATGAAAGTGCAGGCGTGTCACGACAATTTGGGGGGCGTGTCGTATCCAGTGTTTCGGTGCCAGCAGCCATTCTGAGTAACTATAGGGTTACTGAGGACTTAGATAATCGGCTGATCTGCGTCCTTGTATGCAATCGTTTGGATTAGCGAAGCCGCCAGTAAAAATCCCGCGTCCATCTGTGAATCAGCCCCATTGTACGGTCCATTTATACATCTATGTATTTACATCTATATCAGGGTAACATTGGAAGACATGTTTTATGACTGTTTTGTAGTTAAAGACGCAGCGACGTTACTGCTACTGGAGGTAATTTACTAACATCAGTCCGCACAGTAACCATGGCAACAGCTTGTAATTTACATAAACAAAGCTGATTGGCTGCCAAGCGGTTACTATATCTGAGTGTTCCACCCACTGTATGTCTGCCCGTTACCCCACCCGTGACGTCTCGCTCACTACGGGTATAACGCCTGCTTCAGAGATGGACGCTATGCAGAAGTTGACGCAGTTGAGCGATTATCGGTCATCTATGCGCATGCGTCCGGTTTCATTACCGTTATCGATCGCAATGAGAATTTATTCGCAAAGTAATTGATGGGCAGGGACCGTTTGTAGGCGGCATCAGGGGGTGGCGACATAAACGCAGGCTTGTTACGACAATTTTCAGGGCGGTTGTCAGCTTCCGACTGACATCCCGTATGCAGTAAAAATGGCTCCGGCGTCTCAGTTCTCCGATCCCGGCGGCTGCGTCATTTGCATTTTTGCGCACAGCTGTGGTGTCATTGCACTTGGAAGATCAGTATGGATCATTGGCCTAGATGTAGCACAACCCCGATGGTTCACGTACACCTCCGACGTTTGTTGAACTGTGCATGCGCAGATCGGGTCCTGCGTCACCGGACGCAGTGCGGCTGCAGACGTCATTGGAGTGACAGTGGGCAGCCATTTGTGGGCGGGGAGGGGTCAGCCACGTGGAGCGTTTTATAATTTGCGCTGAAGACAGGGTCTGCGTCTTCCAACACAGCTCAATTGGGTATAATTGGACAAGGAATTGCTGTTTTATATGTAAATATTACCATAACATTACCCACAAGGCTTTGTTCCAGGACCATCTCTTCTCCTGAGGTACGGTATCAGCCCTGCCTAAACTTTGTTGAATTCCTTTAAAAGTCGCCCAATTAAATAGTCCTGGAAGGGGCAGCCATTGTACGGGGAGTCTAGAATTTCACTAGGAGCCAGTGCCATCAGCTTTATACTGTATAGATTGTATATACATGTACAGACCAGTTGTGAGCTTCTATTTTCTAGTCCTATATGCATGCCATGACCTTTACCCTATGCCCCTTGCTTAACAATAAGCCCCAATTACACTTCCGATTGACCTTGCGGCACCCACCTGCCCCAGTCCTGTTTATGTTGTCGGAAAGGCAGCCTCGCCAGCTGTGGGCGGTACCAGCATCAGTTAAATGAAACTTGTGACATGGCATGGGTCATTTGTTGCTCTGTATGCACGCAAACCCAGTGGGCAGCGCCAGTTTCTGGTATAAGCGCACAGGTGGCGCACACATTACGGTTAAGGTCTTCTACGGATGAAATAATTCCATAAAGCCATTCATTCTAGTAATCTGCCATCACAGTATTCCCCAGTGTAGATATAAAGGGAGCGGGCAGTGCCAGCCTCCCTCGTACACGCTGGCAGGGGCTCACTGCCGAGTGAGGGGAGGGTATAGACATGCTTTGGGTTGCTATGTACGTCCATACGAGATGGAGGGAGGGAGGGGGAGAGCATGTGCTCTCCTAAAGATGTCAGGGGATGTTAGCGTCAGGACAGTATTTGCCCCCAGTGTCTTTGTCATCTTCCCACAATCCTCCTCTGCATGTAGGAGGGAAAACAACATCGGCATGTTCTGAGGTGGGAACACAGACAGAGACCAGGGGGATGGAAAACCACAGATTTATCTCCTATCTTCTTAGTCCATTGCTGGACGAGTGTTGTGTATTATCGCTGATGTAAAGTGCAGTCGGTAATGCATTTCTGCTGCCCACATAGAGGACCTCATTCAGACCCGGTCGCAAGCGCTGAGCGCTCGCAACCGGGTCGATGGTTAGGCCCTGCGCACGCGCAGCGGCCGCACTGCTCGTGCGCAAGCCCCGGAGAAACTCTGGAGCTCACTACAAAAGGGCCGGTTGTCGATGTTGATCGACAGCTCGGCCCGTTTTGTAGGCGTGGCGGGGGGGGGGGGGTGGCTACACAAACAGAGGCGTTCCTGACAGAACATTTGCCGTTTTGTGGGCGGCCGCACTGACATCAGCAGTGATGTCAGTGGGGAGTTTCCTGCTCGATCAGAGCAGAAAGCTCCCTGGGGCTCACGGTTGCCAAGACTCAACCTTAGGGTCTCGTCCCAAGCCCCGATGGTCACGATGGTCTTGACCATCACGACCATCAACCTGGTCGGTTGCTAAGCTGTGGGTGGTAACCCACAGCTTAGCTAGCGACCAGGAGGCCGCACTAAAAAATAGAAGCGGCCACCCTCATTCAGAACGAGTGCTCGCTTATTGCGAGCGCCTCTGAATGAGGGCCTGTGTTACCCGCAAAGGCGAGATTTGACCAGTCTGCTGTCGGACTGCGTGCAAACACTCAGTACGGGCGCCTGTGCAGATTCCCGAACATCGGGAATGTGCGTTCTGCAGCGCACTGCTGAATCAGGCCCTAAGAGAGGAGGGGGCTCATGTGCAGCCTCGGTGCGGGACCCCTCCTTACGGCAGCGCAGTAGACTCTGGCTGCGGAGGCGCAGGTCCCCGGGAACATGGCACCCGCGTTATGTTCTTCACAAGTCACCGGGAAAATGGCCACCCCAACATTTTTGACGGGATTTCAGTCTGCCACACTGGCCGACGTGGGACTCTAGTGAGGTGAGTATAATTATGTGTGTCGTGCGGACTGAGGGCCTGATTCAGAGCCGGACGCTATTTGCGGTCATTCGTTCTGAAAAAAGGGGTGGCTATTCAAATGAACCGTTCGCTCTTTGCGGTCTGTTCACGCCTCTAGGTCTGAACGAGCGAACAAAACTTGCGGTCATTTTTTTTTAAACTACGCCCCCTGGCCGCTCGCATCCTACGTCATGTCCGCTATTTATTAGATTAATCGAGTACATCGACCAGCGTATGAACTGCTCGCTATTCTTGTGGTTGGTTTTTCCTACCGCAATCATGCGAGCAGTTCTGACTATAAAATAACCCAGGGACGTGGTCAATGACGCTGCTGTATTAATTATGCACACCCATAAAACGACCGTTTTGACCTTTAAGCACGCCTGCGATCGGATCTCCACTCCCAGTTTTCAAGCACCTTCCCCCGTTACCACCCACATACGCTTCCTCCTGTCACTCAAAATAGCAGGCATTCGCTATTTAGCGAACAAACGATTTTCGGCCGCACTGACTGGTTCGCGCATGCGTATTACGATCCGTACGCATGCGCAGTTGGGCAAACATCGCTCGGAACGAACAAGCGGCCGCTTACGAGTGGCTCTGAATCAGGCCCTGTGTTTGCACTGGCTATGCAGACCCATCCCAGAGTGATTGACAGGATGTACAGTTTGGTGGGGGGGGTCTACGAAACGCAGGCGTGCCAGTGCATTTGAACGCCTTTGCAGGAGCGTGCATAAATTATCCACTGCGATGCCATACGCAGCCTGAGCTTTCACGGCGTACCGGAAGGTTAGAAATTTCGGAGTAGGGTCCGATGGTACTCCATATTACCGATGGTTTCACAGTGTTACTATTAGGGATGTGTGGGCCTGATTCAGAGCCGCTCGTAAGCGGCCGCTCGTTCGCTCCGAGCGATGTTCGCACATCTGCGCATGCGAATGGGTTGTAATGCGCATGCGCCAACCAGTCAGTGCGATCGGAAATTGAGCGCTTGCAAAATAGCGAGTGCCTGCTAATTTGAGTGACAGGATGAGGCGTTTGTGGGTGGTAACAGGGGAAGGTGCTTGAAAATGGGGAGTGGAGATCCGAACGCAGGCGTGCCAAACGGGCGTTTTAAGGGTGTGCATAATTAACAAAGCAGCGTCATCGACCACGTCACTTGGTTGTTTCTTAGCCTGAACTGTTAGCATGATTGCGGTAGGAAAATCCTACCACAAGCACTGCGAAGCAGTTCAGACGCCTTTTGATGTACTCGATTAATCAAATAAATAGCAGAGATGACGTAGGATGCGAGCAGCCAGGGGGCGTCTTTACAAAATAGCAAGCGCATGTTTCGTTCGCTCGCTCAGACATAGTGGCGTCAACAGACCGCACAGAGCGAGCGCTCAATTTAAATAGCCGGCCCCTTTTTCTGAACGAGCGAGCGCAAATAGCATCTGGCTCTGAATCAGGCCCTGTGTACGGTAAGGTGGGCGACCTTATGTTGTGGTGCGATGGCATAGCGATCGTAGTGGATTAGC
Source organism: Taudactylus pleione (assembly GCA_031769625.1). NCBI lineage: Eukaryota > Metazoa > Chordata > Amphibia > Anura > Myobatrachidae > Taudactylus > Taudactylus pleione. Next base: position 3,196,510 of record JAUIMM010000391.1, on the reverse strand, counting down.
ATATGATCGCAGTGAGACTGCGTGCGTAATCGCTATTGCAATCCCAGTTGCGATTTGTACTGAATCAGGACCATAGACAGTCAAAACATCGAGATGGTTAAAGTCAAGTCAAGTTTTTTTATTTGATCACTTCCACATTACACAAAATTTATCAGCGAAATGACAGTGCAAAAACTCACAGCCCAATAATACCACAAGCTAACAATCACAGAGCCATCCATATACAATTAGAGCGGATCCGCGATACTTTTTCGCCTCCCGGACTTTTCACCTACATCGCGTCTTTTGTAGGCGGAAAAGTATCACGGCCGTGCGTGCTTTACCCCATATTCAATATGGAAGTACGCAAAAACGGGACCCAGTGAAACTTGAACGGGCTTAAAGTACTGTCAGATTTGGGGAAATCAGCCTGACACTCCCCAAAAGATGCTCTGTTCCCTATGGTACCCCCCGATTTGGCTTGCTGAAGGTATTTGGTGTTTTTAAACGGGCTGAATAGCTGCTAAATAGCGTTTTTGTATAAGTGGTGCAGAATAGTATTCAGGAGTAGTTTTACCAGAAAATAACTTATCCCAGCAAATTTGGGGTACTTGAAAATGGGGGTCAGCATATTTTAAAGTTGCTAAAGTTAAGTTTTAAAAAAACGTGAAAAATCCACCTGCCGCAAACACCTGCAATGAAAAAAAACTTGGGGTATACTTGGGGACCCCCCCCAGAGTCAAGTTCGCTAGTTTTTATTTTTTTGCCCCCAAATTCAAAGTGATTTTTTGGGGTGACCTTAAGCGGTTTTTTTTTTTTTTTTGACACAGTTTACTTTTGGGGGACTGTCTGAAGGCTGCACGGGGGTTCCTGCAACGGTGCATCCCAAAACCCCAATTCTGCACTTTTTTCCGCCTCCCATTCATATAGCAGGCGGAAAGTCTTTCAAATTGAATACTTAGTCAAATCAAAACAGGCAAAAATGACGTCATCGGTCAAAAATTTTTTGCCAAAAACACGCGAAAACGGCTTTTCGTTTCAAATGGAATACGGGCCACAGACGGAAAAAACTGTTGCGCAGTCTACTAGTACGGCACCTAAGACACAAAACATCAATAGGGACATAACTTAGAAGCGGTCAAAAGTTAGACAACCAATAATTAGGGGGGGATGAAGGACTAAACAACCAGCTCCTAATTGTCATTTTTTTTCAAAAACAATCTGTAAGGTGACAGGAGCTGGTTGGTTGGTACTTTACCTCCATCCACTTTATCTCTCTCCAAGGTTTGATACATATCCCCCTTAGACAGTTTAAAATATCGACATGGATAAAACGTCGGCAGTTAAAAAGTGAAGATGTCAAAATGTCGACATTCAAAATACAGGCATTGCAAAGCTTAGGTTAAAATCTTGACAGGTCATAATGTCAACAGATATACGTATATATATATATATATATATATATATATATAAAATTATGCAGCATGTCCCACCACCAAACATCGATAGTCTACCATCGATGGTTGAAAAAACATCTATGATTGATAAAGAGAATGATGTACACCTAAACATCAATGAAACGATAAACCACTGATTATCGGTGAAACAAACGATTATCAGAGAACTTTTCTATGTGTTCAGCTCTGTGATCCCCCCCTCCCTCCATAACTCAGGGGAGCTGGTGGTCTAAGGGCGATGTGACCCAGGAACGATCGGGAACTAGTGCCCGAGACTGTGCCTTCTGGGTATCTTCATAAGGTCACCCTCACTTACATCCCTTAATGTGCTCCACCATGCCGAGGTGTTATTGCCAATCTTATATATCTCCCCACCATATCTCACTTACACCTTCCTCCATGTCCTTTCGTCTATCAATGTAGCTTTAAACTCACTTCTGGCCCAGTCTATCTCCCATCGCTTCCCCCCCCCCCCCCGTACCCCTCATTTCACTTACACCAGTCCCTGTCCCTCAGTTTCATCCCCACACTGCCTACGTCTCTCGCCTTTGCTCTCTGCCTCCCCTTTTCTCACCCGCTCTCTCTGCCTGGCAGAGTTCCCTGTCTCAGCTGTGACCCCCCCCTCCCTCAGGCGCCCAGGCACAGGAGGGACACGGACGTCGTACTCTGTGCGCTTGTGAGGTTTCTCATGTGAGAGTAATGCCTCATCCCTCTGCCAGCGGTCTCTCTGCACAGAGCTAGGCTTCCAGTGACCTCTCTTCCATGCTCTCTCTCGTCCAAGCAGTCTCTTCTCTCTACCTCTGTCCCTCACGTTGTGTATTAGCCTGTTATTCCTTTGCCCCCTCTCTTCTCCAAGAATTTGTTCCTAATTTATTAAATCCCCCCTAATCTCACCTTCTCTGTCTCTCCCCCCCCTCCTTTGTGATACAGTCTTTCATTATTCTCCTCGGTGTCTGAAGTTGAATTTCCTTGTCACTTTATCTTGTCTCATTCCCAATACCAATAACAAACCCAATTAAGCTCATCCCCCTCCCCTGAGTATACCCAGACCTCTCCCTCCCCCCCATACACTGTCTCTCATGTACACCTGTAAATCTAACTTCAATGACCTCTTTGGGAGCTCCCATCGTAGGGGAGGAGGATGGAAGCGGAGAGGTTTGGGGCCTGGACTGGGGGAGCCCACATCGCCGCCACACCGCTGGGCCAGTCGTCGACAGGTAGACCGCGGGATAGAGAGCTTTCTGCGCGCACACGGCGTTTCAGTGACAGAGAGGAGCATGAAATACAGGTAACAGCCCGAATCACTATAAGAGACTTAAGCTGGCCACACACTAGACCAACTTTCATCCAACCAGCCAACTAGTTGTATGGTTGGATGTAAGTTGGTCTAGTGTGTGGTCAGCATTAGGGGGAGATAGACCGAGCCTTGGAAAGAGATACAGTGGGGATGTTGACCACGGCATCCAATCAGCTTCTGTCTTTCATCTAGCACATGGCGGATGTACTATGCATTGCATACTGCATGTGATATCATTAGCTAAGCGTGTGGAACTACAAGACCCAGTGTGTCCTGGCCATTAAATTCCTGGGCGTGCCAAAACGTCCAGAACTACAAGCTCCCGCATGCCCGGTAGCTGCCATAGCATGCTAGCGCTTGATGAACTATAAGTTCCAGCATGCTCTGGCATGCAGGGACTGCTGGGCCCTGTAGTGCCTCATACAGAACCCGTAGCAGACAAACCCACCATCTAGCATGGCTGAGGGTAGCCATTGTTGGGGCTGTCCTCATTGAAAGCGTAAATTTGGGGAAGGACAGCCACCATAACCCTCATTCTGCTATTGCAATCTCAGGATAGCAGCACCAGGGCGCACGGGAAAACGCTTTATTATCTACTAGGTTTTTTGTATTAAAATTATTTTTAATAATCACTATTTTCAGTTCGTTATTGTCATTGTTTTTTTTATAATACAAAAGTGGAATAGAAATCTGGGCTCCAGTCGCCCTTTGAATGTAAGAGCAGGAATTCTGGGTCACGTCAGACAGGTACAGAGGGTCCCCCGCCGGCTAGTTCTGCTGCACTGATGGCGCTGACACTGGATTTCCTGCACTAAGCGGACATATCGCCCCAACTTGATAAATATGGGCACTTATCCTCACAAGATTATGTTACACCTCTAGAAATATGTCCCCAGATTTAAATGTCTAATTTATACCATTGTTCTCCTGCTAAAACCACAGGAGACCTTGGATTACCTTAAATCCGAATTGCTCCAAACTTGGGGATCCGAGTCTAATCCGAGCCCTGGCTCAGGTGTTCCCGCCAGGCTCAGATCTCACATTGAGGCCGAACGTCATCCTGTCAGCTTCGGATTTTCGTGGGTTTTGGATTCTATAAATATATATACTGCGGCCGCGACTCAGCGCCATTTCACTCAAGTCACGCTGCCGTGTGCAGCGCTCTGCTCTGCGGTGTCCATCAGGGCTGTGCTGCTGTCAGTGTGACCATCTTTGAAGCTGTGCTGCTGTCACTGTGTCCATCTAAGGGGCTGTGCTGCTGTCACTGTGTCCATCTAAGTGGCTGTGCTGCTGTCACTGTGTCTAAGGGGCTGTGCTGCTGTCACTGTGACCATCTAAGGGGCTGTGCTGCTGTCACTGTGACCATCTAAGGGGCTGTGCTGCTCTCACTGTGTCCATCTAAGGGGCTGTGCTGCTGTCACTGTGACCATCTAAGGGGCTGTGCTGCTGTCACTGTGACCATCTAAGGGGTGTGTTGCTGTCACTGTGTCTAAGGGGCTGTGCTGCTGTCACTGTGACCATCTAAGGGGCTGTGCTGCTGTCACTGTGACCATCTAAGGGGCTGTGCTGCTCTCACTGTGTCCATCTATAAGCTGTTAAAAAGTTATCAAAGTAAAAAATTGTTGTATTTGTACTGTGCACTGCACCCCAGCACGCAGTAGTACCCCAGAGCTTGTACGTAAAAGCTGTCTGACTCCACGCAGTGTAAGCCAGGAGCCATGTTTGTGCCGCTCACTGCTGTCGCTTAGCTTAGTCAGCCAGCTAGCTCGGTGCAACCTTTTGGCCTAAACTGGATGAAAACAATATTGTGAGCTGTGAGGTGGTCATAATTGACTGGAAACAGTGGTGTATCTATAATGGGTGCAGTGTGTGCAGGGCACATGGGCCCCTGGGTCCAGGGGGGTCCCGCACCGCACACCCTGCACCCATATTATTTTCAGAACACGGAAAATGGCCGCCGCGGCCATTTTCCCGGAATTCTGCACATGCGCAGTAGACTCCAGGCACACTCTAGTGCCCAGAGTCTACTAATGCTCCGGTGGCTGGCCAGCCGCGTCAGTCGGTTGCCGGTCACCAGGGAGAGAGGAGGGGGCCCTGCACGGGGAGTGCACATGAGCCCCCTCCTCTCTTAAAACGCCCCTGACTGGAAATGAGTGGAAGCTAATGTTATTGAGGTTAATAAAACTCTAGGAGCAAAAAAATCTGAAATGATGTGATTTTAGCTCGTTTTGTCAATTTCTGGAAAAAAATACAAAACCAAAACCAGTGACGGCAGTTTAGCAAACCAAAACCGTCCGACAAATTACAACCAAAACCAGCAAAAATGGTCAGGCACACATCTCTAGTTTGTGTACAGTGTTGTGGTACATGGCGTCACTCCTTCCCTCTCCATCCATGTGACGTCTCAGATTCAAGTCAGTGACCTGTGGGTAGATTGGATTTTATCTATAGAAACGGTGATTTGCTGTGAGCAACATCAGAATAGTGTGCAGAGGGGTCATATGTGCAGGGCTGGAAGGGCTCATACATGCGGGGGCGGGAGGGGTCATACGTGCAGGGGTGGGTGGGGCCAAATGTGCAGGGGCGGGAGGGGCCATATGTGCAGGGCTGGAAGGGCTCATACATGCGGGGGTGTGAGGGGCCATACGTGCAGGGGCGGGAGGGGTCATACGTGCAGGGGTGGGAGGGGCCAAATGTGCAGGGGTGGGAGGGGCCATATGTGCAGGAGTGGGAGGGGCCAAATGTGCAGGGACGGGAGTGGCCATATGTGTAGGGCTGGAAGGGGTCATACGTGCAGGGGTGGGAGGGGCCATACCTGCAGGGGCGGGAGGGGTCATACGTGCAGGGGCCATACGTGCAGGGGTGGGAGGGGCCATACCTGCAGGGGCGGGAGGGGTCATACGTGCAGGGGCCATACGTGCAGGGGCGGGAGGGGCCAAATGTGCAGGGGCAGGAGGGGCCATCTGTGCAGGGGTGGGAGGGGCCATCTGTGCAGGGGTGGGAGGGGTCATCTGTGCAGGGGTGGGAGGGATCATCTGTGCAGGGGTGGGAGGGGCCATCTGTGCAGGGGTGGGAGGGGCCATCTGTGCAGGGGTGGGAGGGGCCATCTGTGCAGGGGTGAGATGGGCCATATGTGTAGGGGTGGGAGGGGCCATCTGTGTAGGGGTGGGAGGGCCTTATGTGCAGGGGTGAGAGGGGCCTTATGTGCAGGGGTGAGAGGGGCCATCTGTGCAGGGGTGGGAGGGGCCATCTGTGCAGGGGTGGGAGGGGCCATATTTGCAGAGGTGGAAGGGGCCATATGTGCTGTGGTGGGAGGGGCCATCTGTGCAGGGACGGGAGGGGCCATCTGTGCAGGGGTGGGAGGGGCAATATGTGTAGGGGTGGGAGGGGCCTTATGTGCAGGGGTGGGAGGGGCCTTATGTGCAGGGGTGGGAGGGGCCATCTGTGCAGGGGTGGGAGGGGCCATCTGTGCAGGGGTGAGATGGGTCATATGTGCAGGGGTGGGAGGCGCCATATGAGCAGGGGTGGGAGGGGCCATCTGTGCAGGGGTGAGAGGGGCCATGTGTGTAGGGGTGGGAGGGGCCATCTGTGTAGGGGTGGGAGGGGCCATCTGTGCAGGGATGGGAGGGGTCATATGTGCAAGGATGGGAGGGGTCATATGTGCAGGGGTGGGAGGGGCCATCTGTGCTAGGGTGGGAGGGTCCATATGTGCTGTGGTGGAAGGTGCCATATGTGCTGTGGTGGAAGGGGCCATCTGTGCAGGGGTGGGAGGGGCCATCTGCAAGGGTGGAAGGGGCCATCTGTGCAGGGGTGGGAGGGGCCATCTGTGCAAGGGTGGGAGGGTCCATCTGTGCTGTGGTGGAAGGGGCCATATGTGCTGTGGTGGAAGGGGCCATCTGTGCAGGGGTGGGAGGGGCCATCTGCAAGGGTGGAAGGGGCCATATGTGCAGGGGTGAGAGGGGCCATATGTGCAGGGGTGAGAGGGGCCATGTGTGCAGGGGTTGGAGGGGCCATGTGTGCAGGGGTGGGAGGGGCCATATGTGCAGGGGTGAGACGGGCCATGTGTGCAGGGGTGGGAGGGGCCATCTGTGCAGGGACGGGAGGGGCCATATGTGCAGGGGTGGGAGTGGCCATATGTGCAGGGCTGGAAGGGGTCATACGTGCAGGGGTGGGAGGGGCCATACGTGCAGGGGCGGGAGGGGTCATACGTGCAGGGGTGGGAGGGGCCAAATGTGCAGGGGCAGGAGGGGCCATATGTGCAGGGGAGGGAGGGGCCATATTTGCAGGTGTGGGCCGGGCCATATGTGAGGGGCAGGAGGGGCCATATGTGCAGGGGTGGGAGGGGCCATCTGTGCAAGGGTGGGAGGGGCCATATGTGCAGGTTGGCACCTCAACGTGCAGACGAAGTTCTCACATGTTATGCTCTGCATGAGTTCTCGTCTTGCTCCATGGGAGGAACGGCCCTGACTATTAAGGTCATTTACACACTATAAAATCTATGGACCCCAAACGCTTCTTTATGTGGGCAAATGAATTTCAAGGTGCCTGTTCCCTACCTTGCCTTAGTCACCTCCCGGTAAGATTTATGTTTTGTTTTGGTTCCTGATGAACCTGAAAATGTGTGTGGTGGAAGCAGGTCCGCCTCCAGCGCTATCACTAGCGCACCTTAGGGATGGCCCTGTTGCCACCCAGTGCCTTTTAGCCATCGATAAGAAACCATTAAGATGCACAAGACTCGCTCGTATATTGGCTGTGATGGCGAGAAAATGGTGAGATTCAGCTTTGCGTGTGACTCGCAGGATGCTGCTCGTGGTTTGGATGGATCATAGATGGGTTATTAGGGTATCTCTGTTTACCAGTAATCAAAGATCGTCGTCAGGCCTACTGTCCTAGCCAAGGGTCTTGTTCCTTGGGCCACCCCTCATAGTGCAAATATACTGGTAGATGAACTAAACGGGCACCACTGGGTGTGTGCTCACTTATGCCAGTAGTAGGGAAATTAGATTGTAAGCTTCACTGGAGTAGGGACTGACTGAATCACTCATCTCTGTAGAGCGCTGTGTAATATGTTGGTGCTATATGAATATGCATGTAAGCAGATAGGTGCAGAATCCGCACTAGGGACATCATTCAGAGCTGGACGCTATTTGCGCTCGCTCGTTCAGAAAAAAGGGGTGGCTATTCAAATGAACCGTTTGCTCTTTGCGGTCTGTTCACGCCTCTAGGTCTGAACGAGCGAACCAAACATGCGGTCGTTTTTTGGAAAACTACACCCCCTGGCCGCTCGCATCCTACGTCATGTCCGCTATTTATTAGATTAATCGAGTACATCAACCAGTGTATGAACTGCTCGCTATTCTTGTGGTTGGTTTTTCCTACCGCAATCTTGCGAGCAGTTCTGACCATAAAATAACCAAGTGACGTGGTCTATGACGCTGCTGTGTTAATTATGCACACCCTTAAAACGCCCGTTTTGACCTTTTGGCACGCCTGCGTTCGGATCTCCACTCCCCGTTTTCAAGCACCTTCCCCTGTTACCACCCACAAACACCTCATCCTGTCACTCAAAATAGCAGGCATTCGCTATTTAGCGAACAAACAATTTTCGGCCGCACTGACTGGTTCGCGCATGCGTATTACGATCCGTATGCATGCGCAGTTGTGCAAACATCGCTCAGAAAGAACGAGCGGCCGCTTACGAGCGGCTCTGAATCAGGCCCTAGGACAACAACAGTCTACAATTCTGCACGGGAAAGGAATATATATGTACCCTAATTAACAAGCAGAGGTCGGGAGACAGATATCCATATTGCCAAATGGGATGCAGTCAGGAAGCCGACCGCCGACCTCCCATCTGTCTAATCCCAGCAAGGTACAAATGACAGGTGTCGAAGTCCCAACGCCTGTCATAAGAGTTACTGATCGAAGGTAAGCCAGGCGCAGACAGCTACGGGGGGGGGGTGAGGTTAGGGGCTCCCGGGGGGGACTTAGGCACCCCCTGGGAGGTTAGGGTTAGGCTAGGGGGAGGGGGGGGAGTTAGGTTTAGGCACTTGGGGGGGGAGGTTAGGGTTAGGGAGTAAAAAAAGGTTTGTTAATACTTACCTTTTGTAGCTTCGGATTCTTCACCCTTGCCGGGCTTCCGCTGTCGGGATTTGAACCATGCGGCCGGCGGTAAATCATACTGTTTCCTGCCAAATACTATAATTTTATATGCTGATTGCTGTTAACTAGAAAAGGTTGGCAATGCTCCGCTGAGTCAGAATTACAACATTCAAAAAGGGAAAAAAGAGAAAGAAGATTATTATTATTATTATTATTATTATTATTATAACAATTATTATTATTATAACAACTATTATTATTATTATTTTTATAACAACAATTATTACTACTATTATTATAACTATTATTATTATTATTATTATTATTATTATTATTATTATAACAGCTATTATTAATACTACTATTATTATTGTTATTTTTATTATTATTATTACTATTATTATAACAACTATTATTATTATTATTATTATTATTTTTATAACAACAATTATTACTACTATTATTATAACTATTATTATTATTGTTGCATATTCATATAGTCAAAAAGAGAATGAATACTCTTGTTTGGGGGCACACTTATGTAATAATGATGTGATTAAAACTGAGCTTTAAATAAGCAACACTAAAATAAGTAGAAAAAGATTTTTGGTTTCAAAACTAGAAGAAATGCAAAGAAGGAAGAAAAATGCGAGAAAAAGTATATGTATGAGGATAGTTGCTTTTGTGGCTAATTGTCCCATCATGCAGTGCCGTATTGGCTTTGCAAAATATTTTGCGTATATATACAAACTGAAAGAACGGATAACTATACCCTTGTGCTGCATAGTCAGCACCAAAAAATAATAATGATGGAGAAAGTATTAATAACAATTGTGTCAATTTCTCCTAGAACTATGAACTCAGAATATATGCTGTGAATAATTAAACCTTTGTTTTAAGACAAAGATGAGGAACCTCATGTCTGGGGGCCATATAAGGTCCGTGGAATCATTTGGTCTCTGAGCTTTTCTCTGCTAGCCCCATCTGGCTAGCAGGGCGCCTAGAATGGCACTTTGCAGCCAGGATATATGCAGCAGTGCCACCAGGAGCGTCCTTAGGACCCTTCAGACGGTCACACCGCTGCCCTTACAGCTCCCCGGAGCATCCTCAGGATGCCCCGGGCATTGCTGTAATCACCGGCGATTGTGGCCCCACCCCTGTGTGACATCACACGCAGGAGGCTTGGCCCGTAAATAGGTTATACATATCAAAATGGCCCTCGGCAGAAAAAAGGTTCCCCACCCCTGTTTTAAGACATATTAGGAAAGGATGTGCCAATCTTAAGCAATAATATATAATCCTATACTCTTCTTATGACTATATGTCCAGGCAAATTGCTGCAGTATGACTTCGGCACGAAAAAAAAAAAGGAGGAGGGGGCTCTCTGCTGCCAGGTTAAGTAAATAGATTAGATGGTTAAAGGTCAAAGACTGTCTGTAAGGTCTCCTTCATCAGGTGTGGAGATAATGTTAGCCGGGTCTCAACCTATTTATGCTTTTACTACAGCAAAGAGAGAAAATAGCTCAATCACAGAGGATACTTTTGTATCAAACAGTAACAGTAAATATTGTGTTGCTCAGTGTTATGGTGCGTACACACGGGACGATTCGCTCCATGAGCGACATTGCCCCGCGTGTTTCCCCGGCAGGGGTGTGCAAAACTGAGCACAAACAATGAACAAAATCAAGAACGATATCGTTCAGTGCCGGGCTCCCTCCCCCATCCCCGAACATGTTCAACCTGTCAATATCGTCTTGTTGGACGGGAGGTTTGGGCAGTGAACATTAACTACCAACTACAAACGGGAGCTCGCATTGGTAGTTATCGTTCACCGTTTTGGGGCCGAAACTAAAAGAGTTTTTGGACGACTGAACGATAACGATATGGTTATCGTTCAGTCGTCCAAAAAAATCGCTGCGTGTGTAGGCACCTTTAGTATCCTGTAATGCTCAGTTGATGCAATTTACCTGATGACACAGAGGTATGTCAGGCTGTGCTTAATTAACAGCCTGCTGACTGAGCTAAGGTATATCACTTCCAAGGATTTTCTTTATTCTTTGCATTTTTTCTAGTTTTAAAACCAAAAATCTTTTTTTAATTTATTTTAGTGTTGCTTATTAAAAGCTAAGTTTTAATCACATCATTATTACATAAGTGTGCCCCCAAACAAGAGTATCCATTCTCTTTTTTCTCCTTTTTGGCTATATGAATATGCAGCAATAATAATAATAATAATAATAGTAATAATAATAGTTGTAATAATAATAATAATAATAATAGTAGTATTAATAATAGCTGTAATAATAATAATAATAATAATAATAATAACAATGATAAATAGTAGTAATAATAGTTGTTATAATAATAACAACAGTACTAATAATAATAATAATAATAATAATAATAATAATAATAATAATAATAGTAGTATTAATAATAGCTGTAATAATAATAATAATAACAACAATGATAAATAGTAGTAATAATAGTTGTTCTAATAATAACAACAGTACTAATAATAATAATAATAATAATAATAATAATAATAATTATACTAGTAATAATAGTTGTTATAATAATAGTAGTAGTAATAATAATAATAATAATAATAATAATAATAATAATAATAATAATGATAAATAATAGTTTTAATAGTTTTCACAGTTGCACTTTTTTTTTTAATTCACATTTATTTTTGTGATTTTTTTATTTCACTCTTATTTTAAAGGATTTAATAAAGGTTATATAGAAATTTTGTGTCTACCATGGAGGAATAGGTGACATTACTAATCGGTCCATGAGTGCCCCATAATAGGAATACTTTTTATTCTTGTTTTATGAATGGTGGAATCCCGGCAGTTTGCAGGTTTATGATCATTGGGTGCCCTGCATATAAAGTAGGACGGTGCCATCTAGTGCTTATTTTGTGGTACTGCTGTGAGCTGCTATAACAATCCAGAGCTGTTCTGCAATATACTTTCCACCTTAATTAAATAAATCCATCCCAATAATTAAAACAGCAGAAATTGCACATATTCCTGTAATACATCATTTCCCTTACACAATGCACCTCATTGCCATTACCTATAACTATAACCTGTAACTAATGTGACGCCAGCTCTTTATTTTTATTTTCTCTATACTTGTTTCACAAAATAACCAGGCTGGGATAGCGCTGTTTTCTGTAATGCAGTCTTTATTTAAAGTCACATTAATTTACAACTACAAAGATAAAGGGGGGCCCATTTATCAACAATCAAATATGTCATGCGATCTGGGTGCATTACTAGCTCCTATGATCGCACTGCAAGATCTTAGCGCCGGCATGTATCAATTTGCCCCTGCAGGCTTAGCGGCTTTGAAAGGAGCCCGTCCCTGTGAGGTGCTCGTAGTGATGAGATCGTCTCTTCACTCCTTTGCTGGGCTCCTGCGCATGAATGGTCTACAGACAACGCATGCGTGACGGCAATTGTCAGGTAGGGCTTCTCCAGAACCCTCTCACGGTTAGTTTTGCAGTGTGTACTCCATAGGCTACAGCGACACAACTCCACATTGCTCCCCTTAAGCCAGCAAAGAGTAGAACTTACTGGAAACAATGAATTTGACAAGCAGGAGCCCTACACCATGGTTCAGTGCTGCTCACTTGGTGCATGGCATCATACAATCACATATATCATTAAAGTGGTGATAAATTATATTCCTTGAGTGTTACTGCGGTCACATAATTTTTTCCCAATGGCCATACTGCGACCCTGCCTTTTATAGAGGAGATCCATTCAGCACATGTACAGAACGGATCTCTTCTGACTCCCCGGATCCCCCCCCCAATGATCACTGCTGAGGTCATCAGTGTGAGGAGGAGAACTTTGTTCTCCCTGAGCAGAGATTAGCTGCAGCGGAGGGGACTGATCATCAATCCCAGTGGGATGCGACCGTGTCAGCTAAAGCACTGCTGGCTGCAGTCGCATCCTGTGCGATCACTCCAGCTAAGTGGCTAAGGAAGTACCGGTATACAGTAGCTCCATATACAGCAAATGTAACACAGCATTCACATTGCAACACTGAATTGTTTCCAACAGTATCCAGACCTAGCAATTCATGTCGTAGTAAACTACACCTCACACTCACACAGAATTACTCTCATTATTGAACCAAGAAAAAAAAACCCACACCTGCCAACATCACAACATCCGGTTAAGTTCTGTTTTTGTTTGGTTCAATTATGAGACAATTATTATGTTACTTCTTTTCTATATGGTTTTAGGAAAATTTCCCAGTTCTAATTCAACCAGCTGCTTTAGGTCAACTTATTTCTATAGTGTGGACTCTGCGCCAGGCGTGATATTATTATAATTATTATTATTATTATTATTTTATATAGGGGATTAAACTGCTGAAATCACTCATTTGTTTTTAGAAGTAAGAAAAAACTAAGCGAGAATGTTGAGATTGGCTCATAGCCGGCACCGTGTTTGAAATGCCGCCGGTGCTGTTTCTAGCTGGCTGTAGGGATGCTTACCATCGATGGCGATATAGCAAGTGGCCATCTTTGGTTACCAACTATGCAATGGATGACCATTGGTGGTTTCACCAACCGATGGTCATCTCTGTTCTTTGACAGACTGATCCTTGGGCTAATCAGATCTTGTGGGGGTTTTGCGGGTGTCCAGGTGGAGCTATGCTCTGTGTCCTGGCACCTTGTAAAAAAAAAAAAAGAAAAAGAAAAAAAAGATTTGGTTATGCTGTGTTATCGATGGACGGAAACCATCTGGTTCTCCCCCATCGATGGTAAAAGCATTCAACATTGGCCATAAACCATCGATGATTATGAATCATTGATGCCACCCAAGCCCCCGCTCTCTCCTGACGTGCTGAAGGCACCAAGTAGTCTGTAAAGTACATAGGACCTCATTCAGAGGCGGTCGTTAGATGCAGGCAGTCGCACAGAATCAGGACGGCCGCTTGCATCCTGAACGGCCGCCTCCTTGTCGATCGTTAAGCTGTGGGTTACCACCCACAGCTTAACGACCGACCAGGTTGATGGTCGTGATGGTGACCACCCCCACGGCCCGCCTACCAAACTGTTGATCAACATTGAGAGCCGCGCCTTTGGTAATGAGCGCCGGAGCGACACAGTTTCTGTCGCTCCGGGGCTTGCGCACGCGCAGTGCGGCCGCTACGCGTGTGCAGGCCAAACCATCGAGTCGGTTACGAGCGCATCGGCACTCGCGACCGACTCTGAATGAGGTCCATAGTCGCTGCCCTGTGCCCCCCAGTCCAGCCAGCCTTCCCTGCCTTGTGCCTCCGACCCACTCCAGTTAGCCTTCCCTGCCCTATGCCCCCCCATTTAGGTTCAGCCTTACCTGCCCTGTACCCCCTCCAGTCCAGCCTTCCCTGTGCCCTCCCAGTCCAGCCTTCCCTGCACTATGCTGGCTGTGCACCCCCATTTAGGTCCAGCCTTCCCTGTCCTGTGCCACCCCCCCACCATGTCTAGCCGTCCCTGTGCCATCCAATAGGTATAGCTCTCCTTGTCCTAAAATTCCCCTTCCTTCTGACTTTTTATGTGGATCTGGCTTTTTCAGTGTATTTTATGTGGATCTGTTTTTTTCGGTGTATTTTTTTGTGGATCCGGCTTTTTCTGTGTATTTTATGTGGATCTGGCTTTTTCGGTATATTTTATGTGGATCCGACTTTTTCTGTGTATTTTATGTGGATCTGGCTTTTTTGGTGTCTTTTATGTGGATCTGGCTTTTTCTGTGTATTTTATGTGGATCTGGCTTTTTTGGTGTATTTTATGTGGTTCTGGCTTTTTCGGTGTATTTTATGTGGATCTGTCTTTTTCAGTGTATTTGACATGGGTCTGGCTGTTTCATGAATTTTATGTGATTCCAGTGTAGCTCCACCCACATTATCCACAGCTCCGACCAATTCCGCCCCATCCCCGGGGAAAGGAGCGCGAGGGCCTGCCTATTTTGTCAGTACCGGGCTCCACAATTTCTGGTGGCAGCCCTCTGTGAGAGACCTCGCTAAATATGTATCAGGGGCGAATGCAGGATTTTTTTTAAAAAAAGGGGGTTTCCAAATGGTTGATTTTGGAAAAAGCAAAAAACAAAACAAAAATAAAAGCACGTACACAGATTGATCATTCACATGGCCAGATAACGTGACTAATATTGGGCAAGCTTGGTACTTTAATGACAGTAATTAGTCTTCAGTTATTCTTACATTATCAGGCGTCATTGACAGCTGCGGCATCGCACGGTCAGCGTGAAATGCGGCAGCACAGACTGCATAGTGTTTTACCCATCGTGCGATGCAGCGGCACCTCTTCACTTACTTCCAGCGAGGCCGCTGTAAGAGAGCTACCTTATTCACCATGACTAACCTGACGCCGTCCGAGCCGGAGGAGCTGCTGCGCATGCAAAGCCGCAGCATCTTCTCAGAATTCTCAATGAGCAGGCTTTGGCCTCTTTGCCAATGTTCCCTCATCCTGAACACGAGAGATCTCTGCTGATGAGAGCTGACGCTTCTGCGCAGTGGCTCTGTTTCGCGCCCAGATTGTATACCCAGACAGAACAGTGTTCATCTGATAAACATTTTTGTTCCATCGGGAACGTGTCAGGGGTTGTTCCACTTACCTGGAAGCACCCCCTGAGTGCACCACTGTTTTATAGCTGAAGAAATGGCAGGTTATTGGCGAATTCCCTCTTATTTTCCTGTGCTTTGTCTCCCTGGGCGGGATGTATGACGCATCGCATTCCCTTCGCAGGCATGCCGGAGTTAGCAACAACGGCATGCATGACGAACACAGCAAAGGACAGCTCTCTTGGTGAGAGCAGCCCTTAGCGATGGAGAGACTTCCAGGTATATGGCCCAGAAGCCCCTCTGGCGTTGCGGGGGGTGCTGGGAGGGATCCGATTGGATCCGTCTCACAGCACTCTCCCAATAGAAGCCCATAGGCTTCTATAGGATAACGCCATCAGGAGCTGGCGTTGCCCTCCGCAACCAAGCCCCGAAGTACATCGCATTTTCGGGGTTTGACAGCATTTCTACCTTTAGTGCACCCAGCCCCCCATTGTCTTATTCCCTCACCCCTCACACATTAGGCAGCCAGCCCTATCACAGATATCTCCTGCTTACCTTCCTCTCCCGGAATGGCCGCTGTCCCCATACACTAGTATCACAGATATCTCCTGCTTACCTTCCTCTCCCGGAATGGCTGCTGTCCCCATACACTAGTATCACAGATATCTCCTGCTTACCTTCCTCTCCCGGAATGGCCGCTGTCCCCATAAAATAGTATCACAGATATCTCCGGCTTACTTTTCTCTCCCAGAATGGCCGCTGTCCCCATACACTTGTATCACAGATATCTCCTGCTTACCTTTCTCTCCTGGAATGGCCGCTGTCCACATACACTAGTATCACAGATATCTTCTGCTTACCTTTCTCTCCCGGAATGGCCCGCTGTCCCCATACACTAGTATCACAGATATCTCCTGCTTACCTTACACTCCCGGAATGGCCGCTATCCCCATACACGAGTATCACAGATATCTCCTGCTTACCTTCCTCTCCCGGAATGGCCCGCTGCCCCCATACACTAGTATCACAGATATCTCCTCCTTACCTTTCTGTCCCGGAATGGCCCGCTGTCCTCATACACCTAGTATCACAGATATCTCCTGCTTACCTTTCTCTCCCGGAATGGCCGCTGTCCCCATACACTAGTATCACAGATATCTTCTGCTTACCGTTCTCTCCCAGAATGGCCCGCTGTCCCCATACACTAGTATCACAGATATCTCCTGCTTACCTTTCTCTCCTGGAATGGCCGCTGTCCCCATACACTAGTATCACAGATATCTTCTGCTTACCTTTCTCTCCCGGAATGGCCGCTGTCCCCATACACTAGTATCACAGATATCTCCTGCTTACCTTCCTCTCCTGGAATGGCCTGCTGTCCCCATACACTAGTATCACAGATATCTCCTGCTTACCTTTCTCTCAAGGAATGGCCCGCTGTCCCCATACACTAGTATCACAGATATCTCCTCCTTACCGTCCTCTCCCGGAATGGCCGCTGTCCCCATACACTAGTATCACAGATATCTCCTACTTACCTTTCTCTCCCGGAATGGCCGCTTTCCCCATACACTAGTATCACAGATATCTCCTGCTTACCTTTCTCTCCCGGAATGGCCGCTGTCCCCATACACTAGTATCACAGATATCTCCTGCTTACCTTTTTCTCCCAGAATGGCCGCTGTCCCCATACACTAGTATCACAGATATCTCCTGCTTACCTTTCTCTCCCGGAATGGCCGCTGTCCTGGCCGCTGTCCCCATACACTAGTATCACAGATATCTCCTGCTTACCTTTCTCTCCCGGAATGGCCGCTGTCCCCAAACACTAGTATCACAGATATCTCCTGCTTACCTTCCTCTCCCGGAATGGCCGCTGTCCCCATACATTAGTATCACAGATATCTCCTGCTTACCTTTCTCTCCTGGAATGGCCCGCTGTCCCCATACACTAGTATCACAGATATCTCCTGCTTACCTTTCTCTCCAGGAATGGCCGCTGTCCCCATACACTAGTATCACAGATATCTCCTGCTTACCTTTCTCTCCCGGAATGGCCGCTGTCCCCATACACTAGTATCACAGATATCTCCTGCTTACCTTCCTCTCCTGGAATGGCCCGCTGTCCCCATACACAAGTATCACAGATATCTCCTGCTTACCTTTCTCTCCCGGAATGGCCGCTGTCCCCATACACTAGTATCACAGATATCTCCTGCTTACCTTTCTCACACGGAATGACCTGCTGTCCCCATACACTAGTATCACAGATATCTCCTCCTTACCGTCCTCTCCCGGAATGGCCGCTGTCCCCATACACTAGTATCACAGATATCTCCTACTTACCTTTCTCTCCCGGAATGGCCGCTTTCCCCATACACTAGTATCACAGATATCTCCTGCTTACCTTTCTCTCCCGGAATGGCCGCTGTCCCCATACACTAGTATCACAGATATCTCCTGCTTACCTTTTTCTCCCAGGATGGCCGCTGTCCCCATACACTAGTATCACAGATATCTCCTGCTTACCTTTCTCTCCCGGAATGGCCGCTGTCCTGGCCGCTGTCCCCATACACTAGTATCACAGATATCTCCTGCTTACCTTTCTCTCCCGGAATGGCCGCTGTCCCCAAACACTAGTATCACAGATATCTCCTGCTTACCTTCCTCTCCCGGAATGGCCGCTGTCCCCATACATTAGTATCACAGATATCTCCTGCTTACCTTTCTCTCCTGGAATGGCCCGCTGTCCCCATACACTAGTATCACAGATATCTCCTGCTTACCTTTCTCTCCAGGAATGGCCGCTGTCCCCATACACTAGTATCACAGATATCTCCTGCTTACCTTTCTCTCCCGGAATGGCCGCTGTCCCCATACACTAGTATCACAGATATCTCCTGCTTACCTTCCTCTCCTGGAATGGCCCGCTGTCCCCATACACAAGTATCACAGATATCTCCTGCTTACCTTTCTCTCCCGGAATGGCCGCTGTCCCCATACACTAGTATCACAGATATCTCCTGCTTACCTTTCTCACACGGAATGACCTGCTGTCCCCATACACTAGTATCACAGATATCTCCTGCTTACCTTTCTCTCCTGGAATGGCCGCTGTCCCCATAAACTAGTATCACAGATATCTTCTGCTTACCTTTCTCTCCCAGAATGGCCGCTGTCCCCATACACTAGTATCACAGATATCTCCTGCTTACCTTCCTCTCCTGGAATGGCCTGCTGTCCCCATACACTAGTATCACAGATATCTCCTGTTTACCTTTCTCTCATGGAATGGGCCGCTGTCCCCATACACTAGTATCACAGACATCTCCTCCTTACCTTCCTCTCCCGGAATGGCCGCTGTCCCCATACACTAGTATCACAGATATCTCCTACTTACCTTTCTGTCCCGGAATGGCCGCTGTCCCCATACACTAGTATCACAGATATCTCCTGCTTACCTTCCTCTCCCGGAATGGCCGCTGTCCCCATACACTAGTATCACAGATATCTCCTGCTTACCTTTTTCTCCCGGAATGGCCGCTGTCCCCATACACTAGTATCACAGATATCTCCTGCTTACCTTTCTCTCCCGGAATGGCCGCTGTCCTGGCCGCTGTCCCCATACACTAGTATCACAGATTTCTCCTGCTTACCTTTCTCTTTCGGTATGGTCGCTGTCCCCATACACTAGTATCACAGATATCTCCTGCTTACCTTCCTCTCCTGGAATGGCCCTCTGTCCCCATACACTAGTATCACAGATATCTCCTGCTTACCTTTCTCTCCCGGAATGGCCGCTGCCCCCATACACTAGTATCACAGATATCTCCTGCTTACCTTTCTCACACGGAATGACCTGCTGTCCCCATACACTAGTATCACAGATATCTCCTATATACCTTTCTCTTGTGGAGTAGCCCGCTCTCCCCATACACTAGTATCACAGATATCTCCTGATTACCTTCCTCTCCCGGAATGGCCCGCTGTCCCCATACACTAGTATCACAGATATCTCCTGCTTACCTTTCTCTCCTGGAATGGCCCTCTGTCCCCATATACTAGTATCACAGATGTCTCCTGCTTACCTTCCTCTCCTGGAATGGCCCGTTTTCCCCATACACTAGTATAACAGATATCTCCTGCTTACCTTTCTCACCTGGAATGACATGCTGTCCCCATACTCTAGTATCACAGATATCTCCTACTTACCTTTCTCTCCTGGAATGGCTGCTTTCCCCATACACTAGTATCACAGATATCTCCTGCTTACCTTCCTCTCACGGAATGGCCGCTGTCCCCATACACTAGTATCACAGATATCTCCTGCTTACCTTTCTCTCCTGGAATGGCCGCTGTCCCCATACACTAGTATCACAGATATCTTCTGCTTACCTTTCTCTCCCGGAATGGCCGCTGTTCCCATACACTAGTATCACTGCTTACCTTCCTATCCCGGAAAGGCCTGCTGTCCCCATACACTAGTATTACAGGTATCTCCTGCTTAACTTTCTCTCATGGAATGGCCCGCTGTCCCCATACACTAGTATCACAGATATCTCCTGCTTACCTTCCTCTCCCGGAATGGCCGCTGTCCCCATACACTAGTATCACAGATATCTCCTACTTACCTTTCTCTCCCAGAATGGCCGTTGTCCCCATACACTAGTATCACAGATATCTCCTGCTTACCTTTCTCTCCCGGAATGGCCGCTGTCCCCATACACTAGTATCACAGATATCTCCTGCTTACCTTTTTCTCCCGGAATGGCCGCTCTCCCCATACACTAGTATCACAGATATCTCCTGCTTACCTTTCTCTCCCAGAATGGCCGCTGTCCCCATACACTAGTATCACAGATATCTCCTGCTTACCTTTCTCTCCCGGAATGGCCGCTTTCCCCATACACTAGTATCACAGAAATCTCCTGCTTACCTTCCTCTCCTGGAATGGCCCGCTGATCCCATACACTAGTATCACAGATATCTCCTACTTACCTTTCTCTCCCGGAATGGCCGCTGTCCCCATACACTAGTATCACAGATATCTCCTGCTTATCTTCCTCTCCTGGAATGGCCCGCTGTCCCCATACACTAGTATCACAGATATCTCCTGCTTACCTTTCTCTCCCGGAATGGCCCCTGCCCCCATACACTAGTATCACAGATATCTCCTGCTTACCTTTCTCACACGGAATGACCTGCTGTCCCCATACACTAGTATCACAGATATCTCCTGCTTACTTTTCTCTCCTGGAATGGCCCTCTGTCCCCATATACTAGTATCACAGATATCTCCTGCTTACCTTCCTCTCCTGGAATGGCCCGCTGTCCCCATACACTAGTATCACAGATATCTCCTGCTTACCTTTCTCACCCGGAATGACATGCTGTCCCCATACTCTAGTATCACAGATATCTCCTACTTACCTTTCTCTCCTGGAATGGCTGCTTTCCCCATACACTAGTATCACTGCTTACCTTCCTCTCCCGGAATGGCCTGCTGTCCCCATACACTAGTATTATAGGTATCTCCTGCTTAATATTTCTCTCATGGAATGGCCCGCTGTCCCCATACACTCATATCACAGATATCTCCTGCTTACCTTCCTCTCCCGGAATGGCCGCTGTCCCCATACACTAGTATCACAGATATCTCCTGCTTACCTTTTTCTCCCGGAATGGCCGCTCTCCCCATACACTAGTATCACAGATATCTCCTGCTTACCTTTCTCTCCCAGAATGGCCGCTGTCCCCATACTCAAGTATCACAGATATCTCCTGCTCACCTTTCTCTCCCGGAATGGCCGCTTTCCACATACACTAGTATCACAGAAATCTCCTGCTTACCTTCCTCTCCTGGAATGGCCCGCTGTTCCCATACACTAGTATCACAAATATCTCCTGCTTACCTTTCTCTCCCGGAATGGCCGCTGTCCCCATACACTAGTATCACAGATATCTCCTAATTACCTTTCTCTCCCAGAATGGCCGTTGTCCCCATACACTAGTATCACAGATATCTCCTGCTTACCTTTCTCTCCCGGAATGGCCGCTGTCCCCATACACTAGTATCACAGATATCTCCTGCTTACCTTTTTCTCCCGGAATGGCCGCTCTCCCCATACACTAGTATCACAGATATCTCCTGCTTACCTTTCTCTCCCAGAATGGCCGCTGTCCCCATACACTAGTATCAAAGATATCTCCTGCTTACCTTTCTCTCCCGGAATGGCCGCTTTCCCCATACACTAGTATCACAGAAATCTCCTGCTTACCTTCCTATCCTGGAATGGCCAGCTGATCCCATACACTAGTATCATAGATATCTCCTACTTACCTTTCTCTCCCGGAATGGCCGCTGTCCCCATACACTAGTATCACAGATATCTCCTGCTTACCTTCCTCTCCTGGATTGGCCCGCTGTCCCCATACACTAGTATCACAGATATCTCCTGCTTACCTTTCTCTCCCGGAATGGCCGCTGCCCCCATACACTAGTATCACAGATATCTCCTGCTTACCTTTCTCACACGGAATGACCTGCTGTCCCCATACACTAGTATCACAGATATCACCTGCTTACTTTTCTCTCCTGGAATGGCCCTTTGTCCCCATATACTAGTATCACAGATATCTCCTGCTTACCTTCCTCTCCTGGAATGGCCCGCTGTCCCCATACACTAGTATCACAGATATCTCCTGCTTACCTTTCTCACCCGGAATGACATGCTGTCCCCATACTCTAGTATCACAGATATCTCCTACTTACCTTTCTCTCCTGGAATGGCTGCTTTCCCCATACACTAGTATCACAGATATCTCCTGCTTACCTTCCTCTCCCGGAATGGCCGCTGTCCCCATACACTAGTATCACAGATATCTCCTGCTTACCTTTCTCTCCTGGAATGGCCGCTGTCCCCATACCCTAGTATCACAGATATCTTCTGTTTACCTTTCTCTCCCGGAATGGCCACTGTTCCCATACACTAGTATCACTGCTTACCTTCCTCTCCCGGAATGGCCTGCTGTCCCCATACATTAGTATTATAGGTATCTCCTGCTTAATATTTCTCTCATGGAATGGCCCGCTGTCCCCATACACTCATATCACAGATATCTCCTGCTTACCTTCCTCTCCCGGAATGGCCGCTGTCCCCATACACTAGTATCACAGATATCTCCTGCTTACCTTTCTCTCCCGGAATGGCCGCTGTCCCCATACACTAGTATCACAGATATCTCCTGCTTACCTTCCTCTCCTGGAATGGCCCGCTGTCCCCATACACAAGTATCACAGATATCTCCTGCTTACCTTTCTCTCCCGGAATGGCCGCTGTCCCCATACACTAGTATCACAGATATCTCCTGCTTACCTTTCTCACACGGAATGACCTGCTGTCCCCATACACTAGTATCACAGATATCTCCTGCTTACCTTTCTCTCCTGGAATGGCCGCTGTCCCCATAAACTAGTATCACAGATATCTTCTGCTTACCTTTCTCTCCCAGAATGGCCGCTGTCCCCATACACTAGTATCACAGATATCTCCTGCTTACCTTCCTCTCCTGGAATGGCCTGCTGTCCCCATACACTAGTATCACAGATATCTCCTGTTTACCTTTCTCTCATGGAATGGGCCGCTGTCCCCATACACTAGTATCACAGACATCTCCTCCTTACCTTCCTCTCCCGGAATGGCCGCTGTCCCCATACACTAGTATCACAGATATCTCCTACTTACCTTTCTGTCCCGGAATGGCCGCTGTCCCCATACACTAGTATCACAGATATCTCCTGCTTACCTTCCTCTCCCGGAATGGCCGCTGTCCCCATACACTAGTATCACAGATATCTCCTGCTTACCTTTTTCTCCCGGAATGGCCGCTGTCCCCATACACTAGTATCACAGATATCTCCTGCTTACCTTTCTCTCCCGGAATGGCCGCTGTCCTGGCCGCTGTCCCCATACACTAGTATCACAGATTTCTCCTGCTTACCTTTCTCTCTCGGTATGGTCGCTGTCCCCATACACTAGTATCACAGATATCTCCTGCTTGCCTTCCTCTCCTGGAATGGCCCTCTGTCCCCATACACTAGTATCACAGATATCTCCTGCTTACCTTTCTCTCCCGGAATGGCCGCTGCCCCCATACACTAGTATCACAGATATCTCCTGCTTACCTTTCTCACACGGAATGACCTGCTGTCCCCATACACTAGTATCACAGATATCTCCTATATACCTTTCTCTTGTGGAGTAGCCCGCTCTCCCCATACACTAGTATCACAGATATCTCCTGATTACCTTCCTCTCCCGGAATGGCCCGCTGTCCCCATACACTAGTATCACAGATATCTCCTGCTTACCTTTCTCTCCTGGAATGGCCCTCTGTCCCCATATACTAGTATCACAGATATCTCCTGCTTACCTTCCTCTCCTGGAATGGCCCGTTGTCCCCATACACTAGTATAACAGATATCTCCTGCTTACCTTTCTCACCTGGAATGACATGCTGTCCCCATACTCTAGTATCACAGATATCTCCTACTTACCTTTCTCTCCTGGAATGGCTGCTTTCCCCATACACTAGTATCACAGATATCTCCTGCTTACCTTCCTCTCACGGAATGGCCGCTGTCCCCATACACTAGTATCACAGATATCTCCTGCTTACCTTTCTCTCCTGGAATGGCCGCTGTCCCCATACACTAGTATCACAGATATCTTCTGCTTACCTTTCTCTCCCGGAATGGCCGCTGTTCCCATACACTAGTATCACTGCTTACCTTCCTATCCCGGAAAGGCCTGCTGTCCCCATACACTAGTATTACAGGTATCTCCTGCTTAACTTTCTCTCATGGAATGGCCCGCTGTCCCCATACACTAGTATCACAGATATCTCCTGCTTACCTTCCTCTCCCGGAATGGCCGCTGTCCCCATACACTAGTATCACAGATATCTCCTACTTACCTTTCTCTCCCAGAATGGCCGTTGTCCCCATACACTAGTATCACAGATATCTCCTGCTTACCTTTCTCTCCCGGAATGGCCGCTGTCCCCATACACTAGTATCACAGATATCTCCTGCTTACCTTTTTCTCCCGGAATGGCCGCTCTCCCCATACACTAGTATCACAGATATCTCCTGCTTACCTTTCTCTCCCAGAATGGCCGCTGTCCCCATACACTAGTATCACAGATATCTCCTGCTTACCTTTCTCTCCCGGAATGGCCGCTTTCCCCATACACTAGTATCACAGAAATCTCCTGCTTACCTTCCTCTCCTGGAATGGCCCGCTGATCCCATACACTAGTATCACAGATATCTCCTACTTACCTTTCTCTCCCGGAATGGCCGCTGTCCCCATACACTAGTATCACAGATATCTCCTGCTTACCTTCCTCTCCTGGAATGGCCCGCTGTCCCCATACACTAGTATCACAGATATCTCCTGCTTACCTTTCTCTCCCGGAATGGCCCCTGCCCCCATACACTAGTATCACAGATATCTCCTGCTTACCTTTCTCACACGGAATGACCTGCTGTCCCCATACACTAGTATCACAGATATCTCCTGCTTACTTTTCTCTCCTGGAATGGCCCTCTGTCCCCATATACTAATATCACAGATATCTCCTGCTTACCTTCCTCTCCTGGAATGGCCCGCTGTCCCCATACACTAGTATCACAGATATCTCCTGCTTACCTTTCTCACCCGGAATGACATGCTGTCCCCATACTCTAGTATCACAGATATCTCCTACTTACCTTTCTCTCCTGGAATGGCTGCTTTCCCCATACACTAGTATCACTGCTTACCTTCCTCTCCCGGAATGGCCTGCTGTCCCCATACACTAGTATTATAGGTATCTCCTGCTTAATATTTCTCTCATGGAATGGCCCGCTGTCCCCATACACTCATATCACAGATATCTCCTGCTTACCTTCCTCTCCCGGAATGGCCGCTGTCCCCATACACTAGTATCACAGATATCTCCTACTTACCTTTCTCTCCCGGAATGGCCGTTGTCCCCATACACTAGTATCACAGATATCTCCTGCTTACCTTTCTTTCCCCGAATGGCTGCTGTCCCCATACACTAGTATCACAGATATCTCCTGCTTACCTTTCTCTCCCGGAATGTCCGCTGCCCCCATACACTAGTATCACAGATATCTCCTGCTTACCTTTCTCACACGGAATGACCTGCTGTCCCCATACACTAGTATCACAGATATCACCTGCTTACTTTTCTCTCCTGGAATGGCCCTCTGTCCCCATATACTAGTATCACAGATATCTCCTGCTTACCTTCCTCTCCTGGAATGGCCCGCTGTCCCCATACACTAGTATCACAGATATCTCCTGCTTACCTTTCTCACCCGGAATGACATGCTGTCCCCATACTCTAGTATCACAGATATCTCCTACTTACCTTTCTCTCCTGGAATGGCTGCTTTCCCCATACACTAGTATCACAGATATCTCCTGCTTACCTTCCTCTCCCGGAATGGCCGCTGTCCCCATACACTAGTATTACAGATATCTCCTGCTTACCTTTCTCTCCTGGAATGGCCGCTGTCCCCATACACTAGTATCACAGATATCTTCTGTTTACCTTTCTCTCCCGGAATGGCCACTGTTCCCATACACTAGTATCACTGCTTACCTTCCTCTCCCGGAATGGCCTGCTGTCCCCATACATTAGTATTATAGGTATCTCCTGCTTAATATTTCTCTCATGGAATGGCCCGCTGTCCCCATACACTCATATCACAGATATCTCCTGCTTACCTTCCTCTCCCGGAATGGCCGCTGTCCCCATACACTAGTATCACAGATATCTCCTACTTATCTTTCTCTCCCGGAATGGCCGCTGTCCCCATACACTAGTATCACAGATATCTCCTACTTACCTTTCTCTCCCGGAATGGCCGCTTTCCCCATACACTAGTATCACAGATATCTCCTGCTTACCTTTCTCTCCCGGAATGGCCGCTGTCCACATACACTAGTATCACAGATATCTCCTGCTTACCTTTTTCTCCCAGAATGGCCGCTGTCCCCATACACTAGTATCACAGATATCTCCTGCTTACCTTTCTCTCCCGGAATGGCCGCTGTCCTGGCCGCTGTCCCCATACACTAGTATCACAGATATCTCCTGCTTACCTTTCTCTCCCGGAATGGCCGCTGTCCCCATACACTAGTATCACAGATATCTCCTGCTTACCTTCCTCTCCCGGAATGGCCGCTGTCCCCATACACTAGTATCACAGATATCTCCTGCTTACCTTTCTCTCCTGGAATGGCCTGCTGTCCCCATACACTAGTATCACAGATATCTCCTGCTTACCTTTCTCTCCAGGAATGGCCGCTGTCCCCATACACTAGTATCACAGATATCTCCTGCTTACCTTTCTCTCCCGGAATGGCCGCTGTCCCCATACACTAGTATCACAGATATCTCCTGCTTACCTTCCTCTCCTGGAATGGCCCGCTGTCCCCATACACAAGTATCACAGATATCTCCTGCTTACCTTTCTCTCCCGGAATGGCCGCTGTCCCCATACACTAGTATCACAGATATCTCCTGCTTACCTTTCTCTCCTGGAATGGCCGCTGTCCCCATAAACTAGTATCACAGATATCTTCTGCTTACCTTTCTCTCCCAGAATGGCCGCTGTCCCCATACACTAGTATCACAGATATCTCCTGCTTACCTTCCTCTCCTGGAATGGCCTGCTGTCCCCATACACTAGTATCACAGATATCTCCTGTTTACCTTTCTCTCATGGAATGGGCCGCTGTCCCCATACACTAGTATCACAGACATCTCCTCCTTACCTTCCTCTCCCGGAATGGCCGCTGTCCCCATACACTAGTAGCACAGATATCTCCTACTTACCTTTCTGTCCCGGAATGGCCGCTGTCCCCATACACTAGTATCACAGATATCTCCTGCTTACCTTCCTCTCCCGGAATGGCCGCTGTCCCCATACACTAGTATCACAGATATCTCCTGCTTACCTTTTTCTCCCGGAATGGCCGCTGTCCCCATACACTAGTATCACAGATATCTCCTGCTTACCTTTCTCTCCCGGAATGGCCGCTGTCCTGGCCGCTGTCCCCATACACTAGTATCACACATTTCTCCTGCTTACCTTTCTCTCTCGGTATGGTCGCTGTCCCCATACACTAGTATCACAGATATCTCCTGCTTACCTTCCTCTCCTGGAATGGCCCTCTGTCCCCATACACTAGTATCACAGATATCTCCTGCTTACCTTTCTCTCCCGGAATGGCCGCTGCCCCTATACACTAGTATCACAGATATCTCCTGCTTACCTTTCTCACACGTAATGACCTGCTGTCCCCATACACTAGTATCACAGATTTCTCCTATATACCTTTCTCTTGTGGAGTAGCCCGCTCTCCCCATACACTAGTATCACAGATATCTCCTGATTACCTTCCTCTCCCGGAATGGCCCGCTGTCCCCATACACTAGTATCACAGATATCTCCTGCTTACCTTTCTCTCCTGGAATGGCCCTCTGTCCCCATATACTAGTATCACAGATATCTCCTGCTTACCTTCCTCTCCTGGAATGGCCCGTTGTCCCCATACACTAGTATCACAGATATCTCCTGCTTACCTTTCTCACCTGGAATGACATGCTGTCCCCATACTCTATTATCACAGATATCTCCTACTTACCTTTCTCTCCTGGAATGGCTGCTTTCCCCATACACTAGTATCACAGATATCTCCTGCTTACCTTCCTCTCCCGGAATGGCCGCTGTCCCCATACACTAGTATCACAGATATCTCCTGCTTACCTTTCTCTCCTGGAATGGCCGCTGTCCCCATACACTAGTATCACAGATAACTTCTGCTTACCTTTCTCTCCCGGAATGGCCGCTGTTCCCATACACTAGAATCACTGCTTACCTTCCTCTCCCGGAAAGGCCTGCTGTCCCCATACACTAGTATTACAGGTATCTCCTGCTTAACTTTCTCTCATGGAATGGCCCGCTGTCCCCATACACTAGTATCACAGATATCTCCTGCTTACCTTCCTCTCCCGGAATGGCCGCTGTCCCCATACACTAGTATCACAGATATCTCCTACTTACCTTTCTCTCCCAGAATGGCCGTTGTCCCCATACACTAGTATCACAGATATCTCCTGCTTACCTTTCTCTCCCGGAATGGCCGCTGTCCCCATACACTAGTATCACAGATATCTCCTGCTTACCTTTTTCTCCCGGAATGGCTGCTCTCCCCAAACACTAGTATCACAGATATCTCCTGCTTACCTTTCTCTCCCGGAATGGCCGCTTTCCCCATACACTAATATCACAGAAATCTCCTGCTTACCTTCCTCTCCTGGAATGGCCTGCTGATCCCATACACTAGTATCACAGATATCTCCTGCTTACCTTTCTCTCCCGGAATGGCCCCTGCCCCCATACACTAGTATCACAGATATCTCCTGCTTACCTTTCTCACACGGAATGACCTGCTGTCCCCATACACTAGTATCACAGATATCTCCTGCTTACTTTTCTCTCCTGGAATGGCCCTCTGTCCCCATATACTAGTATCACAGATATCTCCTGCTTACCTTCCTCTCCTGGAATGGCCCGCTGTCCCCATACACTAGTATCACAGATATCTCCTGCTTACCTTTCTCACCCGGAATGACATGCTGTCCCCATACTCTAGTATCACAGATATCTCCTACTTACCTTTCTCTCCTGGAATGGCTGCTTTCCCCATACACTAGTATCACAGATATCTCCTGCTTACCTTCCTCTCCCGGAATGGCCGCTGTCCCCATACACTAGTATCACAGATATCTCCTGCTTACCTTTCTCTCCTGGAATGGCCGCTGTCCCCATACACTAGTATCACAGATATCTTCTGTTTACCTTTCTCTCCCGGAATGGCCACTGTTCCCATACACTAGTATCACTGCTTACCTTCCTCTCCCGGAATGGCCTGCTGTCCCCATACACTAGTATTATAGGTATCTCCTGCTTAATATTTCTCTCATGGAATGGCCCGCTGTCCCCATACACTCATATCACAGATATCTCCTGCTTACCTTCCTCTCCCGGAATGGCCGCTGTCCCCATACACTAGTATCACAGATATCTCCTACTTACCTTTCTCTCCCGGAATGGCCGTTGTCCCCATACACTAGTATCACAGATATCTCCTGCTTACCTTTCTTTCCCGGAATGGCTGCTGTCCCCATACACTAGTATCACAGATATCTCCTGCTTACCTTTTTCTCCCGGAATGGCCGCTCTCCTCATACACTAGTATCACAGATATCTCCTGCTTACCTTTCTCTCCCAGAATGGCCGCTGTCCCCATACACAAGTATCACAGATATCTCCTCCTCACCTTTCTCTCCCGGAATGGCCGCTTTCCACATACACTAGTATCACAGAAATCTCCTGCTTACCTTCCTCTCCTGGAATGGCCCGCTGTTCCCATACACTAGTATCACAGATATCTCCTGCTTACCTTTCTCTCCCGGAATGGCCGCTGTCCCCATACACTAGTATCACAGATATCTCCTACTTACCTTTCTCTCCCAGAATGGCCGTTGTCCCCATACACTAGTATCACAGATATCTCCTGCTTACCTTTCTCTCCCGGAATGGCCGCTCTCCCCATACACTAGTATCAGAGATATCTCCTGCTTACCTTTTTCTCCCGGAATGGCCGCTCTCCCCATACACTAGTATCACAGATATCTCCTGCTTACCTTTCTCTCCCAGAATGGCCGCTGTCCCCATACACTAGTATCACAGATATCTCCTGCTTACCTTTCTCTCCCGGAATGGCCGCTTTCCCCATACACTAGTATCACAGAAATCTCCTGCTTACCTTCCTCTCCTGGAATGGCCAGCTGATCCCATACACTAGTATCATAGATATCTCCTACTTACCTTTCTCTCCCGGAATGGCCGCTGTCCCCATACACTAGTATCACAGATATCTCCTGATTACCTTCCTCTCCTGGAATGGCCCGCTGTCCCCATACACTAGTATCACAGATATCTCCTGCTTACCTTTCTCTCCCGGAATGGCCGCTGCCCCCATACACTAGTATCACAGATATCTCCTGCTTACCTTTCTCACACGGAATGACCTGCTGTCCCCATACACTAGTATCACAGATATCTCCTGCTTACTTTTCTCTCCTGGAATGGCGCTCTGTCCCGATATACTAGTATCACAGATATCTCCTGCTTACCTTCCTCTCCTGGAATGGCCCGCTGTCCCCATACACTAGTATCACAGATATCTCCTGCTTACCTTTCTCACCCGGAATGACATGCTGTCCCCATACTCTAGTATCACAGATATCTCCTACTTACCTTTCTCTCCTGGAATGGCTGCTTTCCCCATACACTAGTATCACAGATATCTCCTGCTTACCTTCCTCTCCCCGAATGGCCGCTGTCCCCATACACTAGTATCACAGATATCTCCTGCTTACCTTTCTCTCCTGGAATGGCCGCTGTCCCCATACACTAGTATCACAGATATCTTCTGTTTACCTTTCTCTCCCGGAATGGCCACTGTTCCCATACACTAGTATCACTGCTTACCTTCCTCTCCCGGAATGGCCTGCTGTCCCCATACATTAGTATTATAGGTATCTCCTGCTTAATATTTCTCTCATGGAATGGCCCGCTGTCCCCATACACTCATATCACAGATATCTCCTGCTTACCTTCCTCTCCCGGAATGGCCGCTATCCCCATACACTAGTATCACAGATATCTCCTACTTATCTTTCTCTCCCGGAATGGCTGTTGTCCCCATACACTAGTATCACAGATATTTCCTGCTTACCTTTCTTTCCGGAATGGCTACTGTCCCCATACACTAGTATCACAGATATCTCCTGCTTACCTTTTTCTCCCGGAATGGCCGCTCTCCCCATACACTAGTATCACAGATATCTCCTGCTTACCTTTCTCTCCCAGAATGGCCGCTGTCCCCAAACACAAGTATCACAGATATCTCCTGCTCACCTTTCTCTCCCGGAATGGCCGCTTTCCACATACACTAGTATCACAGAAATCTCCTGCTTACCTTCCTCTCCTGGAATGGCCCGCTGTTCCCATACACTAGTATCACAGATATCTCCTGTTTACATTTCTCTCCCGGAATGGCCGCTGTCCCCATACACTAGTATCGCAGATATCTCCTGCTTAGCTTCCTCTCCTGGAATGGCCCGCTGTCCCCATACACTAGTATCACAGATATCTCCTGCTTACCTTTCTCACATGGAATGACCTGCTGTCCCCATACACTATCACAGATATCTCCTATTTACCTTTCTCTTGTGGAATAGCCCGCTCTCCCCATACACTGGTATCACAGATATCTCCTGCTTACCTTCCTCTCCCGGAATGGCCCGCTGTCCCCATACACTAGTATCACAGATTTATCCTGCTTACCTTTTTCTCCTGGAATGGCCCTCTGTCCCCATACACTAGTTTCACAGATATATTCTACTTACCTTCCTCTCAAGGTCTGGCCCGCTGTCCCCATACACTAGTATCACAGATATCTCCTGCTTACCTTTCTCACCCGGAATGGCCCGCTGTCCTCATACAATAGTTTCACAGGTATCTCCTGCTTACCTTCCTCTCCTGGAATGGCCCGCTGTCCCCATACACTAGTATCACAGATATCTCCTGCTTACCTTTCTCACCCGGAATGACATGCTGTCCCCATACTCTAGTATCACAGATATCTCCTACTTACCTTCCTCTCCCGGAATGGCCGCTGTCCCCATACACTAGTATCACAGATATCTCCTGCTTACCCTTCTCTCCTGGAATTGCCGCTGTCCCCATACACTAGTATCACAGATATCTTCTGCTTACCGTTCTCTCCCGGAATGGCCGCTGTCCCCTTACACTAGTATCACAGATATCTCCTGCTTACCTTTCTCTCTTGAAATGGCCGCTGTCCCCATACACTTGTATCACAGATATCTCCTGCTTACCTTCCTCTCCTGGAATGGCCCGCTGTCCCCATACACAAGTATCACAGATATCTCCTGCTTACCTTTCTCTCCCGGAATGGCCGCTGTCCCCATACACTAGTATCACAGATATCTCCTGCTTACCTTTCTCACACGGAATGACCTGCTGTCCCCATACACTAGTATCACAGATATCTCCTGCTTACCTTTTTCTCCCGGAATGGCCGCTGTCCCCATACACTAGTATCACAGATATGTCCTGCTTACCTTTCTCTCCCGGAATGGCTGTTGTCCTGGCCGCTGTCCCCATACACTAGTATCACAGATTTATCCTGCTTACCTTTCTCTCTTGGTATGGTCGCTGTCCCCATACACTAGTATCACAGATATCTCCTGCTTACCTTCCTCTCCTGGAATGGCCCGCTGTCCCCATACACTAGTATCACAGATATCTCCTGCTTACCTTTCTCTCCAGGAATGGCCGCTGCCCCCATACACTAGTATCACAGATATCTCCTGCTTACCTTTCTCACCTAGAATGACCCGCTGTCCCCATACACTAGTATCACAGATATCTCCTGCTTACCTTTCTCACCTGCAATGACATGCTGTCCCCATACACTAGTATCACAGATATCTCCTACTTACCTTTCTCTCCTGGAATGGCTGCTTTCCCCATACACTAGTATCACAGATATCTCCTGCTTACCTTCCTCTCCCGGAATGGCCACTGTCCCCATACACTAGTATCACAGATATCTCCTGCTTACCTTTCTCTCCTGGAATGGCCGCTGTCCCCATACACTAGTATCACAGATATCTCCTGCTTACCTTTCTCACCCGGAATGACATGCTGTCCCCATACTCTAGTATCACAGATATCTCCTACTTACCTTTCTCTCCTGGAATGGCTGCTTTCCCCATACACTAGTATCACAGATATCTCCTGCTTACCTTCCTCTCCCGGAATGGCCGCTGTCCCCATACACTAGTATCACAGATATCTCCTGCTTACCTTTCTCTCCTGGAATGGCCGCTGTCCCCATACACTAGTATCACAGATATCTTCTGTTTACCTTTCTCTCCCGGAATGGCCACTGTTCCCATACACTAGTATCACTGCTTACCTTCCTCTCCCGGAATGGCCTGCTGTCCCCATACACTAGTATTATAGGTATCTCCTGCTTAATATTTCTCTCATGGAATGGCCCGCTGTCCCCATACACTCATATCACAGATATCTCCTGCTTACCTTCCTCTCCCGGAATGGCCGCTGTCCCCATACACTAGTATCACAGATATCTCCTACTTACCTTTCTCTCCCGGAATGGCCGTTGTCCCCATACACTAGTATCACAGATATCTCCTGCTTACCTTTCTTTCCCGGAATGGCTGCTGTCCCCATACACTAGTATCACAGATATCTCCTGCTTACCTTTTTCTCCCGGAATGGCCGCTCTCCCCATACACTAGTATCACAGATATCTCCTGCTTACCTTTCTCTCCCAGAATGGCCGCTGTCCCCATACACAAGTATCACAGATATCTCCTCCTCACCTTTCTCTCCCGGAATGGCCGCTTTCCACATACACTAGTATCACAGAAATCTCCTGCTTACCTTCCTCTCCTGGAATGGCCCGCTGTTCCCATACACTAGTATCACAGATATCTCCTGCTTACCTTTCTCTCCCGGAATGGCCGCTGTCCCCATACACTAGTATCACAGATATCTCCTACTTACCTTTCTCTCCCAGAATGGCCGTTGTCCCCATACACTAGTATCACAGATATCTCCTGCTTACCTTTCTCTCCCGGAATGGCCGCTCTCCCCATACACTAGTATCAGAGATATCTCCTGCTTACCTTTTTCTCCCGGAATGGCCGCTCTCCCCATACACTAGTATCACAGATATCTCCTGCTTACCTTTCTCTCCCAGAATGGCCGCTGTCCCCATACACTAGTATCACAGATATCTCCTGCTTACCTTTCTCTCCCGGAATGGCCGCTTTCCCCATACACTAGTATCACAGAAATCTCCTGCTTACCTTCCTCTCCTGGAATGGCCAGCTGATCCCATACACTAGTATCATAGATATCTCCTACTTACCTTTCTCTCCCGGAATGGCCGCTGTCCCCATACACTAGTATCACAGATATCTCCTGATTACCTTCCTCTCCTGGAATGGCCCGCTGTCCCCATACACTAGTATCACAGATATCTCCTGCTTACCTTTCTCTCCCGGAATGGCCGCTGCCCCCATACACTAGTATCACAGATATCTCCTGCTTACCTTTCTCACACGGAATGACCTGCTGTCCCCATACACTAGTATCACAGATATCTCCTGCTTACTTTTCTCTCCTGGAATGGCGCTCTGTCCCGATATACTAGTATCACAGATATCTCCTGCTTACCTTCCTCTCCTGGAATGGCCCGCTGTCCCCATACACTAGTATCACAGATATCTCCTGCTTACCTTTCTCACCCGGAATGACATGCTGTCCCCATACTCTAGTATCACAGATATCTCCTACTTACCTTTCTCTCCTGGAATGGCTGCTTTCCCCATACACTAGTATCACAGATATCTCCTGCTTACCTTCCTCTCCCGGAATGGCCGCTGTCCCCATACACTAGTATCACAGATATCTCCTGCTTACCTTTCTCTCCTGGAATGGCCGCTGTCCCCATACACTAGTATCACAGATATCTTCTGTTTACCTTTCTCTCCCGGTATGGCCACTGTTCCCATACACTAGTATCACTGCTTACCTTCCTCTCCCGGAATGGCCTGCTGTCCCCATACATTAGTATTATAGGTATCTCCTGCTTAATATTTCTCTCATGGAATGGCCCGCTGTCCCCATACACTCATATCACAGATATCTCCTGCTTACCTTCCTCTCCCGGAATGGCCGCTATCCCCATACACTAGTATCACAGATATCTCCTACTTATCTTTCTCTCCCGGAATGGCTGTTGTCCCCATACACTAGTATCACAGATATTTCCTGCTTACCTTTCTTTCCGGAATGGCTGCTGTGCCCATACACTAGTATCACAGATATCTCCTGCTTACCTTTTTCTCCCGGAATGGCCGCTCTCCCCATACACTAGTATCACAGATATCTCCTGCTTACCTTTCTCTCCCAGAATGGCCGCTGTCCCCAAACACAAGTATCACAGATATCTCCTGCTCACCTTTCTCTCCCGGAATGGCCGCTTTCCACATACACTAGTATCACAGAAATCTCCTGCTTACCTTCCTCTCCTGGAATGGCCCGCTGTTCCCATACACTAGTATCACAGATATCTCCTGTTTACATTTCTCTCCCGGAATGGCCGCTGTCCCCATACACTAGTATCGCAGATATCTCCTGCTTAGCTTCCTCTCCTGGAATGGCCCGCTGTCCCCATACACTAGTATCACAGATATCTCCTGCTTACCTTTCTCACATGGAATGACCTGCTGTCCCCATACACTATCACAGATATCTCCTATTTACCTTTCTCTTGTGGAATAGCCCGCTCTCCCCATACACTGGTATCACAGATATCTCCTGCTTACCTTCCTCTCCCGGAATGGCCCGCTGTCCCCATACACTAGTATCACAGATTTATCCTGCTTACCTTTTTCTCCTGGAATGGCCCTCTGTCCCCATACACTAGTTTCACAGATATATTCTACTTACCTTCCTCTCAAGGACTGGCCCGCTGTCCCCATACACTAGTATCACAGATATCTCCTGCTTACCTTTCTCACCCGGAATGGCCCGCTGTCCTCATACAATAGTTTCACAGGTATCTCCTGCTTACCTTCCTCTCCTGGAATGGCCCGCTGTCCCCATACACTAGTATCACAGATATCTCCTGCTTACCTTTCTCACCCGGAATGACATGCTGTCCCCATACTCTAGTATCACAGATATCTCCTACTTACCTTCCTCTCCCGGAATGGCCGCTGTCCCCATACACTAGTATCACAGATATCTCCTGCTTACCTTTCTCTCCTGGAATTGCCGCTGTCCCCATACACTAGTATCACAGATATCTTCTGCTTACCGTTCTCTCCCGGAATGGCCGCTGTCCCCTTACACTAGTATCACAGATATCTCCTGCTTACCTTTCTCTCTTGAAATGGCCGCTGTCCCCATACACTTGTATCACAGATATCTCCTGCTTACCTTCCTCTCCTGGAATGGCCCGCTGTCCCCATACACAAGTATCACAGATATCTCCTGCTTACCTTTCTCTCCCGGAATGGCCGCTGTCCCCATACACTAGTATCACAGATATCTCCTGCTTACCTTTCTCACACGGAATGACCTGCTGTCCCCATACACTAGTATCACAGATATCTCCTGCTTACCTTTTTCTCCCGGAATGGCCGCTGTCCCCATACACTAGTATCACAGATATGTCCTGCTTACCTTTCTCTCCCGGAATGGCTGTTGTCCTGGCCGCTGTCCCCATACACTAGTATCACAGATTTCTCCTGCTTACCTTTCTCTCTTGGTATGGTCGCTGTCCCCATACACTAGTATCACAGATATCTCCTGCTTACCTTCCTCTCCTGGAATGGCCCGCTGTCCCCATACACTAGTATCACAGATATCTCCTGCTTACCTTTCTCTCCAGGAATGGCCGCTGCCCCCATACACTAGTATCACAGATATCTCCTGCTTACCTTTCTCACCTAGAATGACCCGCTGTCCCCATACACTAGTATCACAGATATCTCCTGCTTACCTTTCTCACCTGGAATGACATGCTGTCCCCATACACTAGTATCACAGATATCTCCTACTTACCTTTCTCTCCTGGAATGGCTGCTTTCCCCATACACTAGTATCACAGATATCTCCTGCTTACCTTCCTCTCCCGGAATGGCCACTGTCCCCATACACTAGTATCACAGATATCTCCTGCTTACCTTTCTCTCCTGGAATGGCCGCTGTCCCCATACACTAGTATCACAGATATCTCCTGCTTACCTTTCTCACCCGGAATGACATGCTGTCCCCATACTCTAGTATCACAGATATCTCCTACTTACCTTTCTCTCCTGGAATGGCTGCTTTCCCCATACACTAGTATCACAGATATCTCCTGCTTACCTTCCTCTCCCGGAATGGCCGCTGTCCCCATACACTAGTATCACAGATATCTCCTGCTTACCTTTCTCTCCTGGAATGGCCGCTGTCCCCATACACTAGTATCACAGATATCTTCTGTTTACCTTTCTCTCCCGGAATGGCCACTGTTCCCATACACTAGTATCACTGCTTACCTTCCTCTCCCGGAATGGCCTGCTGTCCCCATACACTAGTATTATAGGTATCTCCTGCTTAATATTTCTCTCATGGAATGGCCCGCTGTCCCCATACACTCATATCACAGATATC
Source organism: Taudactylus pleione (assembly GCA_031769625.1). Taxonomy (NCBI): domain Eukaryota; kingdom Metazoa; phylum Chordata; class Amphibia; order Anura; family Myobatrachidae; genus Taudactylus; species Taudactylus pleione. Next base: position 3,158,649 of record JAUIMM010000391.1, on the reverse strand, counting down.
TCCTGCTTACCTTCCTCTCCCGGAATGGCCGCTGTCCCCATACACTAGTATCACAGATATCTCCTACTTACCTTTCTCTCCCGGAATGGCCGTTGTCCCCATACACTAGTATCACAGATATCTCCTGCTTACCTTTCTTTCCCGGAATGGCTGCTGTCCCCATACACTAGTATCACAGATATCTCCTGCTTACCTTTTTCTCCCGGAATGGCCGCTCTCCCCATACACTAGTATCACAGATATCTCCTGCTTACCTTTCTCTCCCAGAATGGCCGCTGTCCCCATACACAAGTATCACAGATATCTCCTCCTCACCTTTCTCTCCCGGAATGGCCGCTTTCCACATACACTAGTATCACAGAAATCTCCTGCTTACCTTCCTCTCCTGGAATGGCCCGCTGTTCCCATACACTAGTATCACAGATATCTCCTGCTTACCTTTCTCTCCCGGAATGGCCGCTGTCCCCATACACTAGTATCACAGATATCTCCTACTTACCTTTCTCTCCCAGAATGGCCGTTGTCCCCATACACTAGTATCACAGATATCTCCTGCTTACCTTTCTCTCCCGGAATGGCCGCTCTCCCCATACACTAGTATCAGAGATATCTCCTGCTTACCTTTTTCTCCCGGAATGGCCGCTCTCCCCATACACTAGTATCACAGATATCTCCTGCTTACCTTTCTCTCCCAGAATGGCCGCTGTCCCCATACACTAGTATCACAGATATCTCCTGCTTACCTTTCTCTCCCGGAATGGCCGCTTTCCCCATACACTAGTATCACAGAAATCTCCTGCTTACCTTCCTCTCCTGGAATGGCCAGCTGATCCCATACACTAGTATCATAGATATCTCCTACTTACCTTTCTCTCCCGGAATGGCCGCTGTCCCCATACACTAGTATCACAGATATCTCCTGATTACCTTCCTCTCCTGGAATGGCCCGCTGTCCCCATACACTAGTATCACAGATATCTCCTGCTTACCTTTCTCTCCCGGAATGGCCGCTGCCCCCATACACTAGTATCACAGATATCTCCTGCTTACCTTTCTCACACGGAATGACCTGCTGTCCCCATACACTAGTATCACAGATATCTCCTGCTTACTTTTCTCTCCTGGAATGGCGCTCTGTCCCGATATACTAGTATCACAGATATCTCCTGCTTACCTTCCTCTCCTGGAATGGCCCGCTGTCCCCATACACTAGTATCACAGATATCTCCTGCTTACCTTTCTCACCCGGAATGACATGCTGTCCCCATACTCTAGTATCACAGATATCTCCTACTTACCTTTCTCTCCTGGAATGGCTGCTTTCCCCATACACTAGTATCACAGATATCTCCTGCTTACCTTCCTCTCCCGGAATGGCCGCTGTCCCCATACACTAGTATCACAGATATCTCCTGCTTACCTTTCTCTCCTGGAATGGCCGCTGTCCCCATACACTAGTATCACAGATATCTTCTGTTTACCTTTCTCTCCCGGAATGGCCACTGTTCCCATACACTAGTATCACTGCTTACCTTCCTCTCCCGGAATGGCCTGCTGTCCCCATACATTAGTATTATAGGTATCTCCTGCTTAATATTTCTCTCATGGAATGGCCCGCTGTCCCCATACACTCATATCACAGATATCTCCTGCTTACCTTCCTCTCCCGGAATGGCCGCTATCCCCATACACTAGTATCACAGATATCTCCTACTTATCTTTCTCTCCCGGAATGGCTGTTGTCCCCATACACTAGTATCACAGATATTTCCTGCTTACCTTTCTTTCCGGAATGGCTGCTGTCCCCATACACTAGTATCACAGATATCTCCTGCTTACCTTTTTCTCCCGGAATGGCCGCTCTCCCCATACACTAGTATCACAGATATCTCCTGCTTACCTTTCTCTCCCAGAATGGCCGCTGTCCCCAAACACAAGTATCACAGATATCTCCTGCTCACCTTTCTCTCCCGGAATGGCCGCTTTCCACATACACTAGTATCACAGAAATCTCCTGCTTACCTTCCTCTCCTGGAATGGCCCGCTGTTCCCATACACTAGTATCACAGATATCTCCTGTTTACATTTCTCTCCCGGAATGGCCGCTGTCCCCATACACTAGTATCGCAGATATCTCCTGCTTAGCTTCCTCTCCTGGAATGGCCCGCTGTCCCCATACACTAGTATCACAGATATCTCCTGCTTACCTTTCTCACATGGAATGACCTGCTGTCCCCATACACTATCACAGATATCTCCTATTTACCTTTCTCTTGTGGAATAGCCCGCTCTCCCCATACACTGGTATCACAGATATCTCCTGCTTACCTTCCTCTCCCGGAATGGCCCGCTGTCCCCATACACTAGTATCACAGATTTATCCTGCTTACCTTTTTCTCCTGGAATGGCCCTCTGTCCCCATACTCTAGTTTCACAGATATATTCTACTTACCTTCCTCTCAAGGACTGGCCCGCTGTCCCCATACACTAGTATCACAGATATCTCCTGCTTACCTTTCTCACCCGGAATGGCCCGCTGTCCTCATACAATAGTTTCACAGGTATCTCCTGCTTACCTTCCTCTCCTGGAATGGCCCGCTGTCCCCATACACTAGTATCACAGATATCTCCTGCTTACCTTTCTCACCCGGAATGACATGCTGTCCCCATACTCTAGTATCACAGATATCTCCTACTTACCTTCCTCTCCCGGAATGGCCGCTGTCCCCATACACTAGTATCACAGATATCTCCTGCTTACCTTTCTCTCCTGGAATTGCCGCTGTCCCCATACACTAGTATCACAGATATCTTCTGCTTACCGTTCTCTCCCGGAATGGCCGCTGTCCCCTTACACTAGTATCACAGATATCTCCTGCTTACCTTTCTCTCTTGAAATGGCCGCTGTCCCCATACACTTGTATCACAGATATCTCCTGCTTACCTTCCTCTCCTGGAATGGCCCGCTGTCCCCATACACAAGTATCACAGATATCTCCTGCTTACCTTTCTCTCCCGGAATGGCCGCTGTCCCCATACACTAGTATCACAGATATCTCCTGCTTACCTTTCTCACACGGAATGACCTGCTGTCCCCATACACTAGTATCACAGATATCTCCTGCTTACCTTTTTCTCCCGGAATGGCCGCTGTCCCCATACACTAGTATCACAGATATGTCCTGCTTACCTTTCTCTCCCGGAATGGCTGCTGTCCTGGCCGCTGTCCCCATACACTAGTATCACAGATTTCTCCTGCTTACCTTTCTCTCTTGGTATGGTCGCTGTCCCCATACACTAGTATCACAGATATCTCCTGCTTACCTTCCTCTCCTGGAATGGCCCGCTGTCCCCATACACTAGTATCACAGATATCTCCTGCTTACCTTTCTCTCCAGGAATGGCCGCTGCCCCCATACACTAGTATCACAGATATCTCCTGCTTACCTTTCTCACCTAGAATGACCCGCTGTCCCCATACACTAGTATCACAGATATCTCCTGCTTACCTTTCTCACCTGGAATGACATGCTGTCCCCATACACTAGTATCACAGATATCTCCTACTTACCTTTCTCTCCTGGAATGGCTGCTTTCCCCATACACTAGTATCACAGATATCTCCTGCTTACCTTCCTCTCCCGGAATGGCCACTGTCCCCATACACTAGTATCACAGATATCTCCTGATTACCTTCCTCTCCCGGAATGGCCCGCTGTCCCCATACACTAGTATCACAGATATCTCCTGCTTACCTTTCTCTCCTGGAATGGCCCTCTGTCCCCATATACTAGTATCACAGATATCTCCTGCTTACCTTCCTCTCCTGGAATGGCCCGTTGTCCCCATACACTAGTATCACAGATATCTCCTGCTTACCTTTCTCACCTGGAATGACATGCTGTCCCCATAGTCTAGTATCACAGATATCTCCTACTTACCTTTCTCTCCTGGAATGGCTGCTTTCCCCATACACTAGTATCACAGATATCTCCTGCTTACCTTCCTCTCCCGGAATGGCCGCTGTCCCCATACACTAGTATCACAGATATCTCCTGCTTACCTTTCTCTCCTGGAATGGCCGCTGTCCCCATACACTAGTATCACAGATATCTTCTGCTTACCTTTCTCTCCCGGAATGGCCGCTGTTCCCATACACTAGTATCACTGCTTACCTTCCTCTCCCGGAAAGGCCTGCTGTCCCCATACACTAGTATTACAGGTATCTCCTGCTTAACTTTCTCTCATGGAATGGCCCGCTGTCCCCATACACTAGTATCACAGATATCTCCTGCTTACCTTCCTCTCCCGGAATGGCCGCTGTCCCCATACACTAGTATCACAGATATCTCCTACTTACCTTTCTCTCCCAGAATGGCCGTTGTCCCCTTACACTAGTATCACAGATATCTCCTGCTTACCTTTCTCTCCCGGAATGGCCGCTGTCCCCATACACTAGTATCACAGATATCTCCTGCTTACCTTTTTCTCCCGGAATGGCTGCTCTCCCCATACACTAGTATCACAGATATCTCCTGCTTACCTTTCTCTCCCAGAATGGCCGCTGTCCCCATACACTAGTATCACAGATATCTCCTGCTTACCTTTCTCTCCCGGAATGGCCGCTTTCCCCATACACTAGTATCACAGAAATCTCCTGCTTACCTTCCTCTCCTGGAATGGCCCGCTGATCCCATACACTAGTATCACAGATATCTCCTACTTACCTTTCTCTCCCGGAATGGCCGCTGTCCCCATACACTAGTATCACAGATATCTCCTGCTTACCTTCCTCTCCTGGAATGGCCCGCTGTCCCCATACACTAGTATCACAGATATCTCCTGCTTACCTTTCTCTCCCGGAATGGCCCCTGCCCCCATACACTAGTATCACAGATATCTCCTGCTTACCTTTCTCACACGGAATGACCTGCTGTCCCCATACACTAGTATCACAGATATCTCCTGCTTACCTTCCTCTCCTGGAATGGCCCGCTGATCCCATACACTAGTATCACAGATATCTCCTGCTTACTTTTCTCTCCTGGAATGGCCCTCTGTCCCCATATACTAGTATCACAGATATCTCCTGCTTACCTTCCTCTCCTGGAATGGCCTGCTGTCCCCATACACTAGTATCACAGATATCTCCTGCTTACCTTTCTCACCCGGAATGACATGCTGTCCCCATACTCTAGTATCACAGATATCTCCTACTTACCTTTCTCTCCTGGAATGGCTGCTTTCCCCATACACTAGTATCACAGATATCTCCTGCTTACCTTCCTCTCCCGGAATGGCCGCTGTCCCCATACACTAGTATCACAGATATCTCCTGCTTACCTTTCTCTCCTGGAATGGCCGCTGTCCCCATTCACTAGTATCACAGATATCTTCTGTTTACCTTTCTCTCCCGGAATGGCCACTGTTCCCATACACTAGTATCACTGCTTACCTTCCTCTCCCGGAATGGCCTGCTGTCCCCATACACTAGTATTATAGGTATCTACTGCTTAATATTTCTCTCATGGAATGGCCCGCTGTCCCCATACACTCATATCACAGATATCTCCTGCTTACCTTCCTCTCCCGGAATGGCCGCTGTCCCCATACACTAGTATCACAGATATCTCCTACTTACCTTTCTCTCCCGGAATGGCCGTTGTCCCCATACACTAGTATCACAGATATCTCCTGCTTACCTTTCTTTCCCGGAATGGCTGCTGTCCCCATACACTAGTATCACAGATATCTCCTGCTTACCTTTTTCTCCCGGAATGGCCGCTCTCCCCATACACTAGTATCACAGATATCTCCTGCTTACCTTTCTCTCCCAGAATGGCCGCTGTCCCCATACACAAGTATCACAGATATCTCCTCCTCACCTTTCTCTCCCGGAATGGCCGCTTTCCACATACACTAGTATCACAGAAATCTCCTGCTTACCTTCCTCTCCTGGAATGGCCCGCTGTTCCCATACACTAATATCACAGATATCTCCTGCTTACCTTTCTCTCCCGGAATGGCCGCTGTCCCCATACACTAGTATCACAGATATCTCCTACTTACCTTTCTCTCCCAGAATGGCCGTTGTCCCCATACACTAGTATCACAGATATCTCCTGCTTACCTTTCTCTCCCGGAATGGCCGCTGTCCCCATACACTAGTATCACAGATATCTCCTGCTTACCTTTTTCTCCCGGAATGGCCGCTCTCCCCATACACTAGTATCACAGATATCTCCTGCTTACCTTTCTCTCCCAGAATGGCCGCTGTCCCCATACACTAGTATCACAGATATCTCCTGCTTACCTTTCTCTCCCGGAATGGCCGCTTTCCCCATACACTAGTATCACAGAAATCTCCTGCTTACCTTCCTCTCCTGGAATGGCCAGCTGATCCCATACACTAGTATCATAGATATCTCCTACTTACCTTTCTCTCCCGGAATGGCCGCTGTCCCCATACACTAGTATCACAGATATCTCCTGATTACCTTCCTCTCCTGGAATGGCCCGCTGTCCCCATACACTAGTATCACAGATATCTCCTGCTTACCTTTCTCTCCCGGAATGGCCGCTGCCCCCATACACTAGTATCACAGATATCTCCTGCTTACCTTTCTCACACGGAATGACCTGCTGTCCCCATACACTAGTATCACAGATATCTCCTGCTTACTTTTCTCTCCTGGAATGGCGCTCTGTCCCGATATACTAGTATCACAGATATCTCCTGCTTACCTTCCTCTCCTGGAATGGCCCGCTGTCCCCATACACTAGTATCACAGATATCTCCTGCTTACCTTTCTCACCCGGAATGACATGCTGTCCCCATACTCTAGTATCACAGATATCTCCTACTTACCTTTCTCTCCTGGAATGGCTGCTTTCCCCATACACTAGTATCACAGATATCTCCTGCTTACCTTCCTCTCCCGGAATGGCCGCTGTCCCCATACACTAGTATCACAGATATCTCCTGCTTACCTTTCTCTCCTGGAATGGCCGCTGTCCCCATACACTAGTATCACAGATATCTTCTGTTTACCTTTCTCTCCCGGAATGGCCACTGTTCCCATACACTAGTATCACTGCTTACCTTCCTCTCCCGGAATGGCCTGCTGTCCCCATACATTAGTATTATAGGTATCTCCTGCTTAATATTTCTCTCATGGAATGGCCCGCTGTCCCCATACACTCATATCACAGATATCTCCTGCTTACCTTCCTCTCCCGGAATGGCCGCTATCCCCATACACTAGTATCACAGATATCTCCTACTTATCTTTCTCTCCCGGAATGGCTGTTGTCCCCATACACTAGTATCACAGATATCTCCTGCTTACCTTTCTTTCCGGAATGGCTGCTGTCCCCATACACTAGTATCACAGATATCTCCTGCTTACCTTTTTCTCCCGGAATGGCCGCTCTCCCCATACACTAGTATCACAGATATCTCCTGCTTACCTTTCTCTCCCAGAATGGCCGCTGTCCCCAAACACAAGTATCACAGATATCTCCTGCTCACCTTTCTCTCCCGGAATGGCCGCTTTCCACATACACTAGTATCACAGAAATCTACTGCTTACCTTCCTCTCCTGGAATGGCCCGCTGTTCCCATACACTAGTATCACAGACATCTCCTGTTTACATTTCTCTCCCGGAATGGCCGCTGTCCCCATACACTAGTATCGCAGATATCTCCTGCTTAGCTTCCTCTCCTGGAATGGCCCGCTGTCCCCATACACTAGTATCACAGATATCTCCTGCTTACCTTTCTCACATGGAATGACCTGCTGTCCCCATACACTATCACAGATATCTCCTATTTACCTTTCTCTTGTGGAATAGCCCGCTCTCCCCATACACTGGTATCACAGATATCTCCTGCTTACCTTCCTCTCCCGGAATGGCCCGCTGTCCCCATACACTAGTATCACAGATTTATCCTGCTTACCTTTTTCTCCTGGAATGGCCCTCTGTCCCCATACACTAGTTTCACAGATATATTCTACTTACCTTCCTCTCAAGGACTGGCCCGCTGTCCCCATACACTAGTATCACAGATATCTCCTGCTTACCTTTCTCACCCGGAATGGCCCGCTGTCCTCATACAATAGTATCACAGGTATCTCCTGCTTACCTTCCTCTCCTGGAATGGCCCGCTGTCCCCATACACTAGTATCACAGATATCTCCTGCTTACCTTTCTCTCCCGGAATGACATGCTGTCCCCATACTCTAGTATCACAGATATCTCCTACTTACCTTCCTCTCCCGGAATGGCCGCTGTCCCCATACACTAGTATCACAGATATCTCCTGCTTACCTTTCTCTCCTGGAATTGCCGCTGTCCCCATACACTAGTATCACAGATATCTTCTGCTTACCGTTCTCTCCCAGAATGGCCGCTGTCCCCTTACACTAGTATCACAGATATCTCCTGCTTACCTTTCTCTCTTGAAATGGCCGCTGTCCCCATACACTTGTATCACAGATATCTCCTGCTTACCTTCCTCTCCTGGAATGGCCCGCTGTCCCCATACACAAGTATCACAGATATCTCCTGCTTACCTTTCTCTCCCGGAATGGCCGCTGTCCCCATACACTAGTATCACAGATATCTCCTGCTTACCTTTCTCACACGGAATGACCTGCTGTCCCCATACACTAGTATCACAGATATCTCCTGCTTACCTTTTTCTCCCGGAATGGCCGCTGTCCCCATACACTAGTATCACAGATATGTCCTGCTTACCTTTCTCTCCCGGAATGGCCGCTGTCCTGCCTGCTGTCCCCATACACTAGTATCACAGATTTCTCCTGCTTACCTTTCTCTCTTGGTATGGTCGCTGTCCCCATACACTAGTATCACAGATATCTCCTGCTTACCTTCCTCTCCTGGAATGGCCCGCTGTCCCCATACACTAGTATCACAGATATCTCCTGCTTACCTTTCTCTCCAGGAATGGCCGCTGCCCCCATACACTAGTATCACAGATATCTCCTGCTTACCTTTCTCACCTAGAATGACCCGCTGTCCCCATACACTAGTATCACAGATATCTCCTGCTTACCTTTCTCACCTGGAATGACATGCTGTCCCCATACACTAGTATCACAGATATCTCCTACTTACCTTTCTCTCCTGGAATGGCTGCTTTCCCCATACACTAGTATCACAGATATCTCCTGTTTACCTTCCTCTCCCGGAATGGCCACTGTCCCCATACACTAGTATCACAGATATCTCCTGCTTACCTTTCTCTCCTGGAATGGCCGCTGTCCCCATACACTAGTATCACAGATATCTTCGGCTTACCTTTCTCTCCCGGAATGGCCGCTGTCCCCATACACTAGTATCACAGATATCTCCTGTTTACCTTCCTCTCCTGGAATGGCCTGCTGTCCCCATACACTAGTATCACAGATATCTCCTGTTTACCTTTCTCTCATGGAATGGGCCGCTGTCCCCATACACTAGTATCACAGACATCTCCTCCTTACCTTCCTCTCCCGGAATGGCCGCTGTCCCCATACACTAGTAGCACAGATATCTCCTACTTACCTTTCTGTCCCGGAATGGTCGCTGTCCCCATACACTAGTATCACAGATATCTCCTGCTTACCTTCCTCTCCCGGAATGGCCGCTGTCCCCATACACTAGTATCACAGATATCTCCTGCTTACCTTTTTCTCCCGGAATGGCCGCTGTCCCCATACACTAGTATCACAGATATCTCCTGCTTACCTTTCTCTCCCGGAATGGCCGCTGTCCTGGCCGCTGTCCCCATACACTAGTATCACACATTTCTCCTGCTTACCTTTCTCTCTCGGTATGGTCGCTGTCCCCATACACTAGTATCACAGATATCTCCTGCTTACCTTCCTCTCCTGGAATGGCCCTCTGTCCCCATACACTAGTATCACAGATATCTCCTGCTTACCTTTCTCTCCCGTAATGGCCGCTGCCCCCATACACTAGTATCACAGATATCTCCTGCTTACCTTTCTCACACGGAATGACCTGCTGTCCCCATACACTAGTATCACAGATTTCTCCTATATACCTTTCTCTTGTGGAGTAGCCCGCTCTCCCCATACACTAGTATCACAGATATCTCCTGATTACCTTCCTCTCCCGGAATGGCCCGCTGTCCCCATACACTAGTATCACAGATATCTCCTGCTTACCTTTCTCTCCTGGAATGGCCCTCTGTCCCCATATACTAGTATCACAGATATCTCCTGCTTACCTTCCTCTCCTGGAATGGCCCGTTGTCCCCATACACTAGTATCACAGATATCTCCTGCTTACCTTTCTCACCTGGAATGACATGCTGTCCCCATACTCTAGTATCACAGATATCTCCTACTTACCTTTCTCTCCTGGAATGGCTGCTTTCCCCATACACTAGTATCACAGATATCTCCTGCTTACCTTTCTCTCCTGGAATGGCCGCTGTCCCCATACACTAGTATAACAGATATCTTCTGCTTACCTTTCTCTCCCGGAATGGCCGCTGTTCCCATACACTAGTATCACTGCTTACCTTCCTCTCCCGGAAAGGCCTGCTGTCCCCATACACTAGTATTACAGGTATCTCCTACTTACCTTTCTCTCCTGGAATGGCTGCTTTCCCCATACACTAGTATCACAGATATCTCCTGCTTACCTTTCTCTCCTGGAATGGCCGCTGTCCCCATACACTAGTATCATAGATATCTTCTGCTTACCTTTCTCTCCCGGAATAGCCGCTGTTCCCATACACTAGTATCACTGCTTACCTTCCTCTCCCGGAAAGGCCTGCTGTCCCCATACACTAGTATTACAGGTATCTCCTGCTTAACTTTCTCTCATGGAATGGCCCGCTGTCCCCATACACTAGTATCACAGATATCTCCTGCTTACCTTCCTCTCCCGGAATGGCCGCTGTCCCCATACACTAGTATCACAGATATCTCCTACTTACCTTTCTCTCCCAGAATGGCCGTTGTCCCCTTACACTAGTATCACAGATATCTCCTGCTTACCTTTCTCTCCCGGAATGGCCGCTGTCCCCATACACTAGTATCACAGATATCTCCTGCTTACCTTTTTCTCCCGGAATGGCTGCTCTCCCCATACACTAGTATCACAGATATCTCCTGCTTACCTTTCTCTCCCAGAATGGCCGCTGTCCCCATACACTAGTATCACAGATATCTCCTGCTTACCTTTCTCTCCCGGAATGGCCGCTTTCCCCATACACTAGTATCACAGAAATCTCCTGCTTACCTTCCTCTCCTGGAATGGCCCGCTGATCCCATACACTAGTATCACAGATATCTCCTACTTACCTTTCTCTCCCGGAATGGCCGCTGTCCCCATACACTAGTATCACAGATATCTCCTGCTTACCTTCCTCTCCTGGAATGGCCCGCTGTCCCCATACACTAGTATCACAGATATCTCCTGCTTACCTTTCTCTCCCGGAATGGCCCCTGCCCCCATACACTAGTATCACAGATATCTCCTGCTTACCTTTCTCACACGGAATGACCTGCTGTCCCCATACACTAGTATCACAGATATCTCCTGCTTACCTTCCTCTCCTGGAATGGCCCGCTGATCCCATACACTAGTATCACAGATATCTCCTGCTTACTTTTCTCTCCTGGAATGGCCCTCTGTCCCCATATACTAGTATCACAGATATCTCCTGCTTACCTTCCTCTCCTGGAATGGCCCGCTGTCCCCATACACTAGTATCACAGATATCTCCTGCTTACCTTTCTCACCCGGAATGACATGCTGTCCCCATACTCTAGTATCACAGATATCTCCTACTTACCTTTCTCTCCTGGAATGGCTGCTTTCCCCATACACTAGTATCACAGATATCTCCTGCTTACCTTCCTCTCCCGGAATGGCCGCTGTCCCCATACACTAGTATCACAGATATCTCCTGCTTACCTTTCTCTCCTGGAATGGCCGCTGTCCCCATTCACTAGTATCACAGATATCTTCTGTTTACCTTTCTCTCCCGGAATGGCCACTGTTCCCATACACTAGTATCACTGCTTACCTTCCTCTCCCGGAATGGCCTGCTGTCCCCATACACTAGTATTATAGGTATCTACTGCTTAATATTTCTCTCATGGAATGGCCCACTGTCCCCATACACTCATATCACAGATATCTCCTGCTTACCTTCCTCTCCCGGAATGGCCGCTGTCCCCATACACTAGTATCACAGATATCTCCTACTTACCTTTCTCTCCCGGAATGGCCGTTGTCCCCATACACTAGTATCACAGATATCTCCTGCTTACCTTTCTTTCCCGGAATGGCTGCTGTCCCCATACACTAGTATCACAGATATCTCCTGCTTACCTTTTTCTCCCGGAATGGCCGCTCTCCCGATACACTAGTATCACAGATATCTCCTGCTTACCTTTCTCTCCCAGAATGGCCGCTGTCCCCATACACAAGTATCACAGATATCTCCTCCTCACCTTTCTCTCCCGGAATGGCCGCTTTCCACATACACTAGTATCACAGAAATCTCCTGCTTACCTTCCTCTCCTGGAATGGCCCGCTGTTCCCATACACTAGTATCACAGATATCTCCAGCTTACCTTTCTCTCCCGGAATGGCCGCTGTCCCCATACACTAGTATCACAGATATCTCCTGCTTACCTTTCTCTCCCGGAATGGCCGCTGTCCCCATACACTAGTATCACAGATATCTCCTGCTTACCTTTCTCACACGGAATGACCTGCTGTCCCCATACACTAGTATCACAGATATCTCCTGCTTACCTTTTTCTCCCGGAATGGCCGCTGTCCCCATACACTAGTATCACAGATATGTCCTGCTTACCTTTCTCTCCCGGAATGGCCGCTGTCCTGGCCGCTGTCCCCATACACTAGTATCACAGATTTCTCCTGCTTACCTTTCTCTCTTGGTATGGTCGCTGTCCCCATACACTAGTATCACAGATATCTCCTGCTTACCTTCCTCTCCTGGAATGGCCCGCTGTCCCCATACACTAGTATCACAGATATCTCCTGCTTACCTTTCTCTCCAGGAATGGCCGCTGCCCCCATACACTAGTATCACAGATATCTCCTGCTTACCTTTCTCACCTAGAATGACCCGCTGTCCCCATACACTAGTATCACAGATATCTCCTGCTTACCTTTCTCACCTGGAATGACATGCTGTCCCCATACACTAGTATCACAGATATCTCCTACTTACCTTTCTCTCCTGGAATGGCTGCTTTCCCCATACACTAGTATCACAGATATCTCCTGCTTACCTTCCTCTCCCGGAATGGCCACTGTCCCCATACACTAGTATCACAGATATCTCCTGCTTACCTTTCTCTCCTGGAATGGCCGCTGTCCCCATACACTAGTATCACAGATATCTTCGGCTTACCTTTCTCTCCCGGAATGGCCGCTGTCCCCATACACTAGTATCACAGATATCTCCTGTTTACCTTCCTCTCCTGGAATGGCCTGCTGTCCCCATACACTAGTATCACAGATATCTCCTGTTTACCTTTCTCTCATGGAATGGGCCGCTGTCCCCATACACTAGTATCACAGACATCTCCTCCTTACCTTCCTCTCCCGGAATGGCCGCTGTCCCCATACACTAGTAGCACAGATATCTCCTACTTACCTTTCTGTCCCGGAATGGCCGCTGTCCCCATACACTAGTATCACAGATATCTCCTGCTTACCTTCCTCTCCCGGAATGGCCGCTGTCCCCATACACTAGTATCACAGATATCTCCTGCTTACCTTTTTCTCCCGGAATGGCCGCTGTCCCCATACACTAGTATCACAGATATCTCCTGCTTACCTTTCTCTCCCGGAATGGCCGCTGTCCTGGCCGCTGTCCCCATACACTAGTATCACACATTTCTCCTGCTTACCTTTCTCTCTCGGTATGGTCGCTGTCCCCATACACTAGTATCACAGATATCTCCTGCTTACCTTCCTCTCCTGGAATGGCCCTCTGTCCCCATACACTAGTATCACAGATATCTCCTGCTTACCTTTCTCTCCCGTAATGGCCGCTGCCCCCATACACTAGTATCACAGATATCTCCTGCTTACCTTTCTCACTCGGAATGACCTGCTGTCCCCATACACTAGTATCACAGATTTCTCCTATATACATTTCTCTTGTGGAGTAGCCCGCTCTCCCCATACACTAGTATCACAGATATCTCCTGATTACCTTCCTCTCCCGGAATGGCCCGCTGTCCCCATACACTAGTATCACAGATATCTCCTGCTTACCTTTCTCTCCTGGAATGGCCCTCTGTCCCCATATACTAGTATCACAGATATCTCCTGCTTACCTTCCTCTCCTGGAAAGGCCCGTTGTCCCCATACACTAGTATCACAGATATCTCCTGCTTACCTTTCTCACCTGGAATGACATGCTGTCCCCATACTCTAGTATCACAGATATCTCCTACTTACCTTTCTCTCCTGGAATGGCTGCTTTCCCCATACACTAGTATCACAGATATCTCCTGCTTACCTTCCTCTCCCGGAATGGCCGCTGTCCCCATACACTAGTATCACAGATATCTCCTGCTTACCTTTCTCTCCTGGAATGGCCGCTGTCCCCATACACTAGTATCACAGATATCTTCTGCTTACCTTTCTCTCCCGGAATGGCCGCTGTTCCCATACACTAGTATCACTGCGTACCTTCCTCTCCCGGAAAGGCCTGCTGTCCCCATACACTAGTATTACAGGTATCTCCTGCTTACCTTTCTCTCCCGGAATGGCCGCTTTCCCCATACACTAGTATCACAGAAATCTCCTGCTTACCTTCCTCTCCTGGAATGGCCCGCTGATCCCATACACTAGTATCACAGATATCTCCTACTTACCTTTCTCTCCCGGAATGGCCGCTGTCCCCATACACTAGTATCACAGATATCTCCTGCTTACCTTCCTCTCCTGGAATGGCCCGCTGTCCCCATACACTAGTATCACAGATATCTCCTGCTTACCTTTCTCTCCCGTAATGGCCGCTGCCCCCATACACTAGTATCACAGATATCTCCTGCTTACCTTTCTCACACGGAATGACCTGCTGTCCCCATACACTAGTATCACAGATTTCTCCTATATACCTTTCTCTTGTGGAGTAGCCCGCTCTCCCCATACACTAGTATCACAGATATCTCCTGATTACCTTCCTCTCCCGGAATGGCCCGCTGTCCCCATACACTAGTATCACAGATATCTCCTGCTTACCTTTCTCTCCTGGAATGGCCCTCTGTCCCCATATACTAGTATCACAGATATCTCCTGCTTACCTTCCTCTCCTGGAATGGCCCGTTGTCCCCATACACTAGTATCACAGATATCTCCTGCTTACCTTTCTCACCTGGAATGACATGCTGTCCCCATACTCTAGTATCACAGATATCTCCTACTTACCTTTCTCTCCTGGAATGGCTGCTTTCCCCATACACTAGTATCACAGATATCTCCTGCTTACCTTCCTCTCCCGGAATGGCCGCTGTCCCCATACACTAGTATCACAGATATCTCCTGCTTACCTTTCTCTCCTGGAATGGCCGCTGTCCCCATACACTAGTATCACAGATATCTTCTGCTTACCTTTCTCTCCCGGAATGGCCGCTGTTCCCATACACTAGTATCACTGCTTACCTTCCTCTCCCGGAAAGGCCTGCTGTCCCCATACACTAGTATTACAGGTATCTCCTGCTTAACTTTCTCTCATGGAATGGCCCGCTGTCCCCATACACTAGTATCACAGATATCTCCTGCTTACCTTCCTCTCCCGGAATGGCCGCTGTCCCCATACACTAGTATCACAGATATCTCCTACTTACCTTTCTCTCCCAGAATGGCCGTTGTCCCCTTACACTAGTATCACAGATATCTCCTGCTTACCTTTCTCTCCCGGAATGGCCGCTGTCCCCATACACTAGTATCACAGATATCTCCTGCTTACCTTTTTCTCCCGGAATGGCTGCTCTCCCCATACACTAGTATCACAGATATCTCCTGCTTACCTTTCTCTCCCAGAATGGCCGCTGTCCCCATACACTAGTATCACAGATATCTCCTGCTTACCTTTCTCTCCCGGAATGGCCGCTTTCCCCATACACTAGTATCACAGAAATCTCCTGCTTACCTTCCTCTCTTGGAATGGCCCGCTGATCCCATACACTAGTATCACAGATATCTCCTACTTACCTTTCTCTCCCGGAATGGCCGCTGTCCCCATACACTAGTATCACAGATATCTCCTGCTTACCTTCCTCTCCTGGAATGGCCCGCTGTCCCCATACACTAGTATCACAGATATCTCCTGCTTACCTTTCTCTCCCAGAATGGCCGCTGTCCCCATACACTAGTATCACAGATATCTCCTGCTTACCTTTCTCTCCCGGAATGGCCGCTTTCCCCATACACTAGTATCACAGAAATCTCCTGCTTACCTTCCTCTCTTGGAATGGCCCGCTGATCCCATACACTAGTATCACAGATATCTCCTACTTACCTTTCTCTCCCGGAATGGCCGCTGTCCCCATACACTAGTATCACAGATATCTCCTGCTTACCTTCCTCTCCTGGAATGGCCCGCTGTCCCTATACACTAGTATCACAGATATCTCCTGCTTACCTTTCTCTCCCGGAATGGCCCCTGCCCCCATACACTAGTATCACAGATATCTCCTGCTTACCTTTCTCACACGGAATGACCTGCTGTCCCCATACACTAGTATCACAGATATCTCCTGCTTACCTTCCTCTCCTGGAATGGCCCGCTGATCCCATACACTAGTATCACAGATATCTCCTGCTTACTTTTCTCTCCTGGAATGGCCCTCTGTCCCCATATACTAGTATCACAGATATCTCCTGCTTACCTTCCTCTCCTGGAATGGCCCGCTGTCCCCATACACTAGTATCACAGATATCTCCTGCTTACCTTTCTCACCCGGAATGACATGCTGTCCCCATACTCTAGTATCACAGATATCTCCTATTTACCTTTCTCTCCTGGAATGGCTGCTTTCCCCATACACTAGTATCACAGATATCTCCTGCTTACCTTCCTCTCCCGGAATGGCCGCTGTCCCCATACACTAGTATCACAGATATCTCCTGCTTACCTTTCTCTCCTGGAATGGCCGCTGTCCCCATTCACTAGTATCACAGATATCTTCTGTTTACCTTTCTCTCCCGGAATGGCCACTGTTCCCATACACTAGTATCACTGCTTACCTTCCTCTCCCGGAATGGCCTGCTGTCCCCATACACTAGTATTATAGGTATCTACTGCTTAATATTTCTCTCATGGAATGGCCCGCTGTCCCCATACACTCATATCACAGATATCTCCTGCTTACCTTCCTCTCCCGGAATGGCCGCTGTCCCCATACACTAGTATCACAGATATCTCCTACTTACCTTTCTCTCCCGGAATGGCCGTTGTCCCCATACACTAGTATCACAGATATCTCCTGCTTACCTTTCTTTCCCGGAATGGCTGCTGTCCCCATACACTAGTATCACAGATATCTCCTGCTTACCTTTTTCTCCCGGAATGGCCGCTCTCCCCATACACTAGTATCACAGATATCTCCTGCTTACCTTTCTCTCCCAGAATGGCCGCTGTCCCCATACACAAGTATCACAGATATCTCCTCCTCACCTTTCTCTCCCGGAATGGCCGCTTTCCACATACACTAGTATCACAGAAATCTTCTGCTTACCTTCCTCTCCTGGAATGGCCCGCTGTTCCCATACACTAGTATCACAGATATCTCCTGCTTACCTTTCTCTCCCGGAATGGCCGCTGTCCCCATACACTAGTATCACAGATATCTCCTGCTTACCTTTCTCTCCCGGAATGGCCGCTGTCCCCATACACTAGTATCACAGATATCTCCTGCTTACCTTTCTCACACGGAATGACCTGCTGTCCCCATACACTAGTATCACAGATATCTCCTGCTTACCTTTTTCTCCCGGAATGGCCGCTGTCCCCATACACTAGTATCACAGATATGTCCTGCTTACCTTTCTCTCCCGGAATGGCCGCTGTCCTGGCCGCTGTCCCCATACACTAGTATCACAGATTTCTCCTGCTTACCTTTCTCTCTTGGTATGGTCGCTGTCCCCATACACTAGTATCACAGATATCTCCTGCTTACCTTCCTCTCCTGGAATGGCCCGCTGTCCCCATACACTAGTATCACAGATATCTCCTGCTTACCTTTCTCTCCAGGAATGGCCGCTGCCCCCATACACTAGTATCACAGATATCTCCTGCTTACCTTTCTCACCTAGAATGACCCGCTGTCCCCATACACTAGTATCACAGATATCTCCTGCTTACCTTTCTCACCTGGAATGACATGCTGTCCCCATACACTAGTATCACAGATATCTCCTACTTACCTTTCTCTCCTGGAATGGCTGCTTTCCCCATACACTAGTATCACAGATATCTCCTGCTTACCTTCCTCTCCCGGAATGGCCACTGTCCCCATACACTAGTATCACAGATATCTCCTGCTTACCTTTCTCTCCTGGAATGGCCGCTGTCCCCATACACTAGTATCACAGATATCTTCGGCTTACCTTTCTCTCCCGGAATGGCCGCTGTCCCCATACACTAGTATCACAGATATCTCCTGTTTACCTTCCTCTCCTGGAATGGCCTGCTGTCCCCATACACTAGTATCACAGATATCTCCTGTTTACCTTTCTCTCATGGAATGGGCCGCTGTCCCCATACACTAGTATCACAGACATCTCCTCCTTACCTTCCTCTCCCGGAATGGCCGCTGTCCCCATACACTAGTAGCACAGATATCTCCTACTTACCTTTCTGTCCCGGAATGGCCGCTGTCCCCATACACTAGTATCACAGATATCTCCTGCTTACCTTCCTCTCCCGGAATGGCCGCTGTCCCCATACACTAGTATCACAGATATCTCCTGCTTACCTTTTTCTCCCGGAATGGCCGCTGTCCCCATACACTAGTTTCACAGATATCTCCTGCTTACCTTTCTCTCCCGGAATGGCCGCTGTCCTGGCCGCTGTCCCCATACACTAGTATCACACATTTCTCCTGCTTACCTTTCTCTCTCGGTATGGTCGCTGTCCCCATACACTAGTATCACAGATATCTCCTGCTTACCTTCCTCTCCTGGAATGGCCCTCTGTCCCCATACACTAGTATCACAGATATCTCCTGCTTACCTTTCTCTCCCGTAATGGCCGCTGCCCCCATACACTAGTATCACAGATATCTCCTGCTTACCTTTCTCACACGGAATGACCTGCTGTCCCCATACACTAGTATCACAGATTTCTCCTATATACCTTTCTCTTGTGGAGTAGCCCGCTCTCCCCATACACTAGTATCACAGATATCTCCTGATTACCTTCCTCTCCCGGAATGGCCCGCTGTCCCCATACACTAGTATCACAGATATCTCCTGCTTACCTTTCTCTCCTGGAATGGCCCTCTGTCCCCATATACTAGTATCACAGATATCTCCTGCTTACCTTCCTCTCCTGGAATGGCCTGTTGTCCCCATACACTAGTATCACAGATATCTCCTGCTTACCTTTCTCACCTGGAATGACATGCTGTCCCCATACTCTAGTATCACAGATATCTCCTACTTACCTTTCTCTCCTGGAATGGCTGCTTTCCCCATACACTAGTATCACAGATATCTCCTGCTTACCTTCCTCTCCCGGAATGGCCGCTGTCCCCATACACTAGTATCACAGATATCTCCTGCTTACCTTTCTCTCCTGGAATGGCCGCTGTCCCCATACACTAGTATCACAGATATCTTCTGCTTACCTTTCTCTCCCGGAATGGCCGCTGTTCCCATACACTAGTATCACTGCTTACCTTCCTCTCCCGGAAAGGCCTGCTGTCCCCATACACTAGTATTACAGGTATCTCCTGCTTAACTTTCTCTCATGGAATGGCCCGCTGTCCCCATACACTAGTATCACAGAAATCTCCTGCTTACCTTCCTCTCCCGGAATGGCCCGCTGTTCCCATACACTAGTATCACAGATATCTCCTGCTTACCTTTCTCTCCCGGAATGGCCGCTGTCCCCATACACTAGTATCACAGATATCTCCTACTTACCTTTCTCTCCCAGAATGGCCGTTGTCCCCATACACTAGTATCACAGATATCTCCTGCTTACCTTTCTCTCCCGGAATGGCCGCTGTCCCCATACACTAGTATCACAGATATCTCCTGCTTACCTTTTTCTCCCGGAATGGCCGCTCTCCCCATACACTAGTATCACAGATATCTCCTGCTTACCTTTCTCTCCCAGAATGGCCGCTGTCCCCATACACTAGTATCACAGATAACTCCTGCTTACCTTTCTCTCCCGGAATGGCCGCTTTCCCCATACACTAGTATCACAGAAATCTCCTGCTTACCTTCCTCTCCTGGAATGGCCAGCTGATCCCATACACTAGTATCATAGATATCTCCTACTTACCTTTCTCTCCCGGAATGGCCGCTGTCCCCATACACTAGTATCACAGATATCTCCTGATTACCTTCCTCTCCTGGAATGGCCCGCTGTCCCCATACACTAGTATCACAGATATCTCCTGCTTACCTTTCTCTCCTGGAATGGCCGCTGCCTCCATACACTAGTATCACTGCTTACCTTCCTCTCCCGGAATGGCCTGCTGTCCCCATACACTAGTATCATAGATATCTCCTGCTTACCTTTCTCACATGGAATGACCTGCTGTCCCCATACACTATCACAGATATCTCCTATTTACCTTTCTCTTGTGGAATAGCCCGCTCTCCCCATACACTGGTATCACAGATATCTCCTGCTTACCTTCCTCTCCCGGAATGGCCCGCTGTCCCCATACACTAGTATCACAGATTTATCCTGCTTACCTTTTTCTCCTGGAATGGCCCTCTGTCCCCATACACTAGTTTCAGAGATATATTCTACTTACCTTCCTCTCAAGGACTGGCCCTCTGTCCCCATACACTAGTATCACAGATATCTCCTGCTTACCTTTCTCACCCGGAATGGCCCGCTGTCCTCATACAATAGTATCACAGGTATCTCCTGCTTACCTTCCTCTCCTGGAATGGCCCGCTGTCCCCATACACTAGTATCACAGATATCTCCTGCTTACCTTTCTCACCCGGAATGACATGCTGTCCCCATACTCTAGTATCACAGATATCTCCTGCTTACCTCTCTCTCCTGGAATTGCCGCTGTCCCCATACACTAGTATCACAGATATCTTCTGCTTACCGTTCTCTCCCGGAATGGCCGCTGTCCCCTTACACTAGTATCACAGATATCTCCTGCTTACCTTTCTCTCTTGAAATGGCCGCTGTCCCCATACACTTGTATCACAGATATCTCCTGCTTACCTTCCTCTCCTGGAATGGCCCGCTGTCCCCATACACAAGTATCACAGATATCTCCTGCTTACCTTTCTCTCCGGGAATGGCCGCTGTCCCCATACACTAGTATCACAGATATCTCCTGCTTACCTTTCTCACACGGAATGACCTGCTGTCCCCATACACTAGTATCACAGATATCTCCTGCTTACCTTTTTCTCCCGGAATGGCCGCTGTCCCCATACACTAGTATCACAGATATGTCCTGCTTACCTTTCTCTCCCGGAATGGCCGCTGTCCTGGCCGCTGTCCCCATACACTAGTATCACAGATTTCTCCTGCTTACCTTTATCTCTTGGTATGGTCGCTGTCCCCATACACTAGTATCACAGATATCTCCTGCTTACCTTCCTCTCCTGGAATGGCCCGCTGTCCCCATACACTAGTATCACAGATATCTCCTGCTTACCTTTCTCTCCCGGAATGGCCGCTGCCCCCATACACTAGTATCACAGATATCTCCTGCTTACCTTTCTCACCTGGAATGACCCGCTGTCCCCATACACTAGTATCACAGATATCTCCTGCTTAACTTTCTCACCTGGAATGACATGCTGTCCCCATACACTAGTATCACAGATATCTCCTACTTACCTTTCTCTTCTGGAATGGCTGTTTCCCCATACACTAGTATCACAGATATCTCCTGCTTACCTTCCTCTCCCGGAATGGCCACTGTCCCCATACACTAGTATCACAGATATCTCCTGCTTACCTTTCTCTCCTGGAATGGCCGCTGTCCCCATACACTAGTATCACAGATATCTTCGGCTTACCTTTATCTCCCGGAATGGCCGCTGTTCCCATACACTAGTATCACTGCTTACCTTCCTCTCCCGGAACGGCCTGCTGTCCCCATACACTAGTATTACCTGTATCTCCTGCTTAACTTTCTCTCATGGAATGGCCCGCTGTCCCCATACACTAGTATCACAGATATCTCCTGCTTACCTTCCTCTCCTGGAATGGCCGCTGTCCCCATACACTAGTATCACAGATATCTCCTACTTACCTTTCTCTCCCAGAATGGCCGTTGTCCCCATACACTAGTATCACAGATATCTCCTGCTTACCTTTCTCTCCCGGAATGGCCGCTGTCCCCATACACTAGTATCACAGATATCTCCTGCTTACCTTTCTCACCTGGAATGACCCGCTGTCCCCATACACTAGTATCACAGATATCTCCTGCTTACCTTTCTCACCTGGAATGACATGCTGTCCCCATACACTAGTATCACAGATATCTCCTACTTACCTTTCTCTCCTGGAATGGCTGCTTTCCCCATACACTAGTATCACAGATATCTCCTGCTTACCTTCCTCTCCCGGAATGGCCACTGTCCCCATACACTAGTATCACAGATATCTCCTGCTTACCTTTCTCTCCTGGAATGGCCGCTGTCCCCATACACTAGTATCACAGATATCTTCGGCTTACCTTTCTCTCCCGGAATGGCCGCTGTCCCCATACACTAGTATCACAGATATCTCCTGCTTACCTTCCTCTCCTGGAATGGCCTGCTGTCCCCATACACTAGTATCACAGATATCTCCTGTTTACCTTTCTCTCATGGAATGGGCCGCTGTCCCCATACACTAGTATCACAGACATCTCCTCCTTACCTTCCTCTCCCGGAATGGCCGCTGTCCTCATACACTAGTAGCACAGATATCTCCTACTTACCTTTCTGTCCCGGAATGGCCGCTGTCCCCATACACTAGTATCACAGATATCTCCTGCTTACCTTCCTCTCCCGGAATGGCCGCTGTCCCCATACACTAGTATCACAGATATCTCCTGCTTACCTTTTTCTCCTGGAATGGCTGCTCTCCCCATACACTAGTATCACAGATATCTCCTGCTTACCTTTCTCTCCCAGAATGGCCGCTGTCCCCATACACTAGTATCACAGATATCTCCTGTTTACCTTTCTCTCATGGAATGGGCCGCTGTCCCCATACACTAGTATCACAGACATCTCCTCCTTACCTTCCTCTCCCGGAATGGCCGCTGTCCCCATACACTAGTAGCACAGATATCTCCTACTTACCTTTCTGTCCCGGAATGGCCGCTGTCCCCATACACTAGTATCACAGATATCTCCTGCTTACCTTCCTCTCCCGGAATGGCCGCTGCCCCCATACACTAGTATCACAGATATCTCCTGCTTACCTTTTTCTCCCGGAATGGCCGCTGTCCCCATACACTAGTATCACAGATATCTCCTGCTTACCTTTCTCTCCCGGAATGGCCGCTGTCCTGGCCGCTGTCCCCATACACTAGTATCACACATTTCTCCTGCTTACCTTTCTCTCTCGGTATGGTCGCTGTCCCCATACACTAGTATCACAGATATCTCCTGCTTACCTTCCTCTGCTGGAATGGCCCTCTGTCCCCATACATTAGTATCACAGATATCTCCTGCTTACCTTTCTCTCCCGTAATGGCCGCTGCCCCCATACACTAGTATCACAGATATCTCCTGCTTACCTTTCTCACACGGAATGACCTGCTGTCCCCATACACTAGTATCACAGATTTCTCCTATATACCTATCTCTTGTGGAGTAGCCCGCTCTCCCCATACACTAGTATCACAGATATCTCCTGATTACCTTCCTCTCCCGGAATGGCCCGCTGTCCCCATACACTAGTATCACAGATATCTCCTGCTTACCTTTCTCTCCTGGAATGGCCCTCTGTCCCCATATACTAGTATCACAGATATCTCCTGCTTACCTTCCTCTCCTGGAATGGCCCGTTGTCCCCATACACTAGTATCACAGATATCTCCTGCTTACCTTTCTCACCTGGAATGACATGCTGTCCCCATACTCTAGTATCACAGATATCTCCTACTTACCTTTCTCTCCTGGAATGGCTGCTTTCCCCATACACTAGTATCACAGATATCTCCTGCTTACCTTCCTCTCCCGGAATGGCCGCTGTCCCCATACACTAGTATCACAGATATCTCCTGCTTACCTTTCTCTCCTGGAATGGCCGCTGTCCCCATACACTAGTATCACAGATATCTTCTGCTTACCTTTCTCTCCCGGAATGGCCGCTGTTCCCATACACTAGTATCACTGCTTACCTTCCTCTCCCGGAAAGGCCTGCTGTCCCCATACACTAGTATTACAGGTATCTCCTGCTTAACTTTCTCTCATGGAATGGCCCGCTGTCCCCATACACTAGTATCACAGATATCTCCTGCTTACCTTCCTCTCCCGGAATGGCCGCTGTCCCCATACACTAGTATCACAGATATCTCCTACTTACCTTTCTCTCCCAGAATGGCCGTTGTCCCCATACACTAGTATCACAGATATCTCCTGCTTACCTTTCTCTCCCGGAATGGCCGCTGTCCCCATACACTAGTATCACAGATATCTCCTGCTTACCTTTTTCTCCTGGAATGGCTGCTCTCCCCATACACTAGTATCACAGATATCTCCTGCTTACCTTTCTCTCCCAGAATGGCCGCTGTCCCCATACACTAGTATCACAGATATCTCCTGCTTACCTTTCTCTCCCGGAATGGCCGCTTTCCCCATACACTAGTATCACAGAAATCTCCTGCTTACCTTCCTCTCCTGGAATGGCCCGCTGATCCCATACACTAGTATCACAGATATCTCCTACTTACCTTTCTCTCCCGGAATGGCCGCTGTCCCCATACACTAGTATCACAGATATCTCCTGCTTACCTTCCTCTCCTGGAATGGCCCGCTGTCCCCATACACTAGTATCACAGATATCTCCTGCTTACCTTTCTCTCCCGGAATGGCCCCTGCCCCCATACACTAGTATCACAGATATCTCCTGCTTACCTTTCTCACACGGAATGACCTGCTGTCCCCATACACTAGTATCACAGATATCTCCTGCTTACCTTCCTCTCCTGGAATGGCCCGCTGATCCCATACACTAGTATCACAGATATCTCCTGCTTACTTTTCTCTCCTGGAATGGCCCTCTGTCCCCATATACTAGTATCACAGATATCTCCTGCTTACCTTCGTCTCCTGGAATGGCCCGCTGTCCCCATACACTAGTATCACAGATATCTCCTGCTTACCTTTCTCACCCGGAATGACATGCTGTCCCCATACTCTAGTATCACAGATATCTCCTACTTACCTTTCTCTCCTGGAATGGCTGCTTTCCCCATACACTAGTATCACAGATATCTCCTGCTTACCTTCCTCTCCCGGAATGGCCGCTGTCCCCATACACTAGTATCACAGATATCTCCTGCTTACCTTTCTCTCCTGGAATGGCCGCTGTCCCCATTCACTAGTATCACAGATATCTTCTGTTTACCTTTCTCTCCCGGAATGGCCACTGTTCCCATACACTAGTATCACTGCTTACCTTCCTCTCCCGGAATGACCTGCTGTCCCCATACACTAGTATTATAGGTATCTACTGCTTAATATTTCTCTCATGGAATGGCCCGCTGTCCCCATACACTCATATCACAGATATCTCCTGCTTACCTTCCTCTCCCGGAATGGCCGCTGTCCCCATACACTAGTATCACAGATATCTCCTACTTACCTTTCTCTCCCGGAATGGCCGTTGTCCCCATACACTAGTATCACAGATATCTCCTGCTTACCTTTCTTTCCCGGAATGGCTGCTGTCCCCATACACTAGTATCACAGATATCTCCTGCTTACCTTTTTCTCCCGGAATGGCCGCTCTCCCCATACACTAGTATCACAGATATCTCCTGCTTACCTTTCTCTCCCAGAATGGCCGCTGTCCCCATACACAAGTATCACAGATATCTCCTCCTCACCTTTCTCTCCCGGAATGGCCGCTTTCCACATACACTAGTATCACAGAAATCTCCTGCTTACCTTCCTCTCCTGGAATGGCCCGCTGTTCCCATACACTAGTATCACAGATATCTCCTGCTTACCTTTCTCTCCCGGAATGGCCGCTGTCCCCATACACTAGTATCACAGATATCTCCTACTTACCTTTCTCTCCCAGAATGGCCGTTGTCCCCATACACTAGTATCACAGATATCTCCTGCTTACCTTTCTCTCCCGGAATGGCCGCTGTCCCCATACACTAGTATCACAGATATCTCCTGCTTACCTTTTTCTCCCGGAATGGCCGCTCTCCCCATACACTAGTATCACAGATATCTCCTGCTTACCTTTCTCTCCCAGAATGGCCGCTGTCCCCATACACTAGTATCACAGATAACTCCTGCTTACCTTTCTCTCCCGGAATGGCCGCTTTCCCCATACACTAGTATCACAGAAATCTCCTGCTTACCTTCCTCTCCTGGAATGGCCAGCTGATCCCATACACTAGTATCATAGATATCTCCTACTTACCTTTCTCTCCCGGAATGGCCGCTGTCCCCATACACTAGTATCACAGATATCTCCTGATTACCTTCCTCTCCTGGAATGGCCCGCTGTCCCCATACACTAGTATCACAGATATCTCCTGCTTACCTTTCTCTCCCGGAATGGCCGCTGCCCCCATACACTAGTATCACTGCTTACCTTCCTCTCCCGGAATGGCCTGCTGTCCCCATACACTAGTATCATAGATATCTCCTGCTTACCTTTCTCACATGGAATGACCTGCTGTCCCCATACACTATCACAGA
This sequence comes from Taudactylus pleione, assembly GCA_031769625.1. NCBI lineage: Eukaryota > Metazoa > Chordata > Amphibia > Anura > Myobatrachidae > Taudactylus > Taudactylus pleione. Next base: position 3,131,508 of record JAUIMM010000391.1, on the reverse strand, counting down.
TATCTCCTATTTACCTTTCTCTTGTGGAATAGCCCGCTCTCCCCATACACTGGTATCACAGATATCTCCTGCTTACCTTCCTCTCCCGGAATGGCCCGCTGTCCCCATACACTAGTATCACAGATTTATCCTGCTTACCTTTTTCTCCTGGAATGGCCCTCTGTCCCCATACACTAGTTTCACAGATATATTCTACTTACCTTCCTCTCAAGGACTGGCCCGCTGTCCCCATACACTAGTATCACAGATATCTCCTGCTTACCTTTCTCACCCGGAATGGCCCGCTGTCCTCATACAATAGTATCACAGGTATCTCCTGCTTACCTTCCTCTCCTGGAATGGCCCGCTGTCCCCATACACTAGTATCACAGATATCTCCTGCTTACCTTTCTCAGCCGGAATGACATGCTGTCCCCATACTCTAGTATCACAGATATCTCCTGCTTACCTTTCTCTCCTGGAATTGCCGCTGTCCCCATACACTAGTATCACAGATATCTTCTGCTTACCGTTCTCTCCCGGAATGGCCGCTGTCCCCTTACACTAGTATCACAGATATCTCCTGCTTACCTTTCTCTCTTGAAATGGCCGCTGTCCCCATACACTTGTATCACAGATATCTCCTGCTTACCTTCCTCTCCTGGAATGGCCCGCTGTCCCCATACACAAGTATCACAGATATCTCCTGCTTACCTTTCTCTCCGGGAATGGCCGCTGTCCCCATACACTAGTATCACAGATATCTCCTGCTTACCTTTCTCACACGGAATGACCTGCTGTCCCCATACACTAGTATCACAGATATCTCCTGCTTACCTTTTTCTCCCGGAATGGCCGCTGTCCCCATACACTAGTATCACAGATATGTCCTGCTTACCTTTCTCTCCCGGAATGGCCGCTGTCCTGGCCGCTGTCCCCATACACTAGTATCACAGATTTCTCCTGCTTACCTTTCTCTCTTGGTATGGTCGCTGTCCCCATACACTAGTATCACAGATATCTCCTGCTTACCTTCCTCTCCTGGAATGGCCCGCTGTCCCCATACACTAGTATCACAGATATCTCCTGCTTACCTTTCTCTCCCGGAATGGCCGCTGCCCCCATACACTAGTATCACAGATATCTCCTGCTTACCTTTCTCACCTGGAATGACCCGCTGTCCCCATACACTAGTATCACAGATATCTCCTGCTTACCTTTCTCACCTGGAATGACATGCTGTCCCCATACACTAGTATCACAGATATCTCCTACTTACCTTTCTCTTCTGGAATGGCTGCTTTCCCCATACACTAGTATCACAGATATCTCCTGCTTACCTTCCTCTCCCGGATTGGCCACTGTCCCCATACACTAGTATCACAGATATCTCCTGCTTACCTTTCTCTCCTGGAATGGCCGCTGTCCCCATACACTAGTATCACAGATATCTTCGGCTTACCTTTCTCTCCCGGAATGGCCGCTGTTCCCATACACTAGTATCACTGCTTACCTTCCTCTCCTGGAATGGCCCGCTGTCCCCATACCCTAGTATCACAGATATCTCCTGCTTACCTTTCTCTCCCGGAATGGCTGCTGCCCCCATACACTAGTATCACAGATATCTCCTGCTTACCTTTCTCACACGGAAAGACCTGCTGTCCCCATACACTAGTATCACAGATATCTCCTGCTTACTTTTCTCTACTGGAATGGCCCTCTGTCCCCATATACTAGTATCACAGATATCTCCTGCTTACCTTCCTCTCCTGGAATGTCCCGCTGTCCCCATACACTAGTATCACAGATATCTCCTGCTTACCTTCCTCACCCGGAATGACATGCTGTCCCCATACTCTAGTATCACAGATATCTCCTACTTACCTTTCTCTCCTGGAATGGCTGCTTTCCCCATACACTAGTATCACAGATATCTCCTGCTTACCTTCCTCTCCCGGAATGGCCACTGTTCCCATACACTAGTATCACTGCTTACCTTCCTCTCCCGGAATGGCCTGCTGTCCCCATACACTAGTTTTATAGGTATCTCCTGCTTAATATTTCTCTCATGGAATGGCCCGCTGTCCCCATACACTCATATCACAGATATCTCCTGCTTACCTTCCTCTCCCGGAATGGCCGCTGTCCCCATACACTAGTATCACAGATATCTCCTACTTACCTTTCTCTCCCGGAATGGCCGTTGTCCCCATACACTAGTATCACAGATATCTCCTGCTTACCTTTCTTTCCCGGAATGGCTGCTGTCCCCATACACTAGTATCACAGATATCTCCTGCTTACCTTTTTCTCCCGGAATGGCCGCTCTCCCCATACACTAGTATCACAGATATCTCCTGCTTACCTTTCTCTCCCAGAATGGCCGCTGTCCCCATACACAAGTATCACAGATATCTCCTGCTCACCTTTCTCTCCCGGAATGGCCGCTTTCCACATACACTAGTATCACAGAAATCTCCTGCTTACCTTCCTCTCCTGGAATGGCCCGCTGTTCCCATACACTAGTATCACAGATATCTCCTGCTTACCTTTCTCTCCCGGAATGGCCGCTGTCCCCATACACTAGTATCACAGATATCTCCTACTTACCTTTCTCTCCCAGAATGGCCGTTGTCCCCATACACTAGTATCACAGATATTTCCTGCTTACCTTTCTCTCCCGGAATGGCCGCTGTCCCCATACACTAGTATCACAGATATCTCCTGCTTACCTTTTTCTCCCGGAATGGCCGCTCTCCCCATACACTAGTATCACAGATATCTCCTGCTTACCTTTCTCTCCCAGAATGGCCGCTGTCCCCATACACTAGTATCACAGATATCTCCTGCTTACCTTTCTCTCCCAGAAAGGCCGCTTTCCCCATACACTAGTATCACAGAAATCTCCTGCTTACCTTCCTCTCCTGGAATGGCCCGCTGATCCCATACACTAGTATCACAGATATCTCCTACTTACCTTTCTCTCCCGGAATGGCCGCTGTCCCCATACACTAGTATCACAGATATCTCCTGATTACCTTCCTCTCCTGGAATGGCCCGCTGTCCCCATACACTAGTATCACAGATATCTCCTGCTTACCTTTCTCTCCCGGAATGGCCGCTGCCCCCATACACTAGTATCACAGATATCTCCTGCTTACCTTTCTCACACGGAATGACCTGCTGTCCCCATACACTAGTATCACAGTTATCTCCTACTTACCTTTCTCTCCCGGAATGGCCGCTGTCCCCATACACTAGTATCACAGATATCTCCTGCTTACCTTTCTTTCCCGGAATGGCTGCTGTCCCCATACACTAGTATCACAGATATCTCTTGCTTACCTTTTTCTCCCGGAATGGCCGCTCTCCCCATACACTAGTATCACAGATATCTCCTGCTTACCTTTCTCTCCCAGAATGGCCGCTGTCCCCATACACAAGTATCACAGATATCTCCTGCTCACCTTTCTCTCCCGGAATGGCCGCTTTCCACATACACTAGTATCACAGAAATCTCCTGCTTACCTTCCTCTCCTGGATTGGCCCGCTGTTCCCATACACTAGTATCACAGATATCTCCTGCTTACCTTTCTCTCCCGGAATGGCCGCTGTCCCCATACACTAGTATCACAGATATCTCCTACTTACCTTTCTCTCCCAGAATGGCCGTTGTCCCCATACACTAGTATCACAGATATTTCCTGCTTACCTTTCTCTCCCGGAATGGCCGCTGTCCCCATACACTAGTATCACAGATATCTCCTCATTACCTTTTTCTCCCGGATTGGCCGCTCTCCCCATACACTAGTTTCACAGATATCTCCTGCTTACCTTTCTCTCCCAGAATGGCCGCTGTCCCCATACACTAGTATCACAGATATCTCCTGCTTACCTTTCTCTCCCAGAATGGCCGCTTTCCCCATACACTAGTATCACAGATATCTCCTGATTACCTTCCTCTCCTGGAATGGCCCGCTGTCCCCATACACTAGTATCACAGATATCTCCTGCTTACCTTTCTCTCCCGGAATGGCCGCTGCCCCCATACACTAGTATCACAGATATCTCCTGCTTACCTTTCTCACACGGAATGACCTGCTGTCCCCATACACTAGTATCACAGATATCTCCTGCTTACTTTTCTCTCCTGGAATGGCCCTCTGTCCCCATATACTAGTATCACAGATATCTCCTGCTTACCTTCCTCTCCTGGAATGGCCCGCTGTCCCCATACACTAGTATCACAGATATCTCCTGCTTACCATTCTCACCCGGAATGACATGCTGTCCCCATACTCTAGTATCACAGATATCTCCTACTTACCTTTCTCTCCTGGAATGGCTGCTTTCCCCATACACTAGTATCACAGATATCTCCTGCTTACCTTCCTCTCACGGAATGGCCGCTGTCCCCATACACTAGTATCACAGATATCTCCTGCTTACCTTTCTCTCCTGGAATGGCCGCTGTCCCCATACACTAGTATCACAGATATCTTCTGTTTACCTTTCTCTCCCGGAATGGCCACTGTTCCCATACACTAGTATCACTGCTTACCTTCATCTCCCGGAATGGCCTGCTGTCCCCATACACTAGTATTATAGGTATCTCCTGCTTAATATTTCTCTCATGGAATGGCCCGCTGTCCCCATACACTCATATCACAGATATCTCCTGCTTACCGTCCTCTCCCGGAATGGCCGCTGTCCCCATACACTAGTATCATAGATATCTCCTTTCTTACCTTTCTCTCCCGGAATGGCTTTTGTCCCCATACACTAGTATCGCAGATATCTCCTGCTTACCTTTCTTTCCCGGAATGGCTGCTGTCCCCATACACTAGTATCACAGATATCTCCTGCTTACCTTTCTCTCCTGTAATGGCCGCTGCCCCCATACACTAGTATCACAGATATCTTCTGCTTACCTTTCTCACACGGAATGACCTGCTGTCCCCATACACTAGTATCACAGATTTCTCCTATATACCTTTCTCTTGTGGAGTAGCCCGCTCTCCCCATACACTAGTATCACAGATATCTCCTGATTACCTTCCTCTCCCGGAATGGCCCGCTGTCCCCATACACTAGTATCACAGATATCTCCTGCTTACCTTTCTCTCCTGGAATGGCCCTCTGTCCCCATATACTAGTATCACAGATATCTCCTGCTTACCTTCCTCTCCTGGAATGGCCCGTTGTCCCCATACACTAGTATCACAGATATCTCCTGCTTACCTTTCTCACCTGGAATGACATGCTGTCCCCATACTCTAGTATCACAGATATCTCCTACTTACCTTTCTCTCCTGGAATGGCTGCTTTCCCCATACACTAGTATCACAGATATCTCCTGCTTACCTTCCTCTCCCGGAATGGCCGCTGTCCCCATACACTAGTATCACAGATATCTCCTGCTTACCTTTCTCTCCTGGAATGGCCGCTGTCCCCATACACTAGTATCACAGATACCTTCTGCTTACCTTTCTCTCCCGGAATGGCCGCTGTTCCCATACACTAGTATCACTGCTTACCTTCCTCTCCCGGAAAGGCCTGCTGTCCCCATACACTAGTATTACAGGTATCTCCTGCTTAACTTTCTCTCATGGAATGGCCCGCTGTCCCCATACACTAGTATCACAGATATCTCCTGCTTACCTTCCTCTCCCGGAATGGCCGCTGTCCCCATACACTAGTATCACAGATATCTCCTACTTACCTTTCTCTCCCAGAATGGCCGTTGTCCCCATACACTAGTATCACAGATATCTCCTGCTTACCTTTCTCTCCCGGAATGGCCGCTGTCCCCATACACTAGTATCACAGATATCTCCTGCTTACCTTTTTCTCCCGGATTGGCTGCTCTCCCCATACACTAGTATCACAGACATCTCCTGCTTACCTTTCTTTCCCAGAATGGCCGCTGTCCCCATACACTAGTATCACAGATATCTCCTGCTTACCTTTCTCTCCCGGAATGGCCGCTTTCCCCATACACTAGTATCACAGAAATCTCCTGCTTACCTTCCTCTCCTGGAATGGCCCGCTGATCCCATACACTAGTATCACAGATATCTCCTACTTACCTTTCTCTCCCGGAATGGCCGCTGTCCCCATACACTAGTATCACAGATATCTCCTGCTTACCTTCCTCTCCTGGAATGGCCCGCTGTCCCCATACACTAGTATCACAGATATCTCCTGCTTACCTTTCTCTCCCGGAATGGCCCCTGCCCCCATACACTAGTATCACAGATATCTCCTGCTTACCTTTCTCACACGGAATGACCTGCTGTCCCCATACACTAGTATCACAGATATCTCCTGCTTACCTTCCTCTCCTGGAATGGCCCGCTGATCCCATACACTAGTATCACAGATATCTCCTGCTTACTTTTCTCTCCTGGAATGGCCCTCTGTCCCCATATACTAGTATCACAGATATCTCCTGCTTACCTTCCTCTCCTGGAATGGCCCGCTGTCCCCATACACTAGTATCACAGATATCTCCTGCTTACCTTTCTCACCCGAAATGACATGCTGTCCCCATACTCTAGTATCACAGATATCTCCTACTTACCTTTCTCTCCTGGAATGGCTGCTTTCCCCATACACTAGTATCACAGATATCTCCTGCTTACCTTCCTCTCCCGGAATGGCCGCTGTCCCCATACACTAGTATCACAGATATCTCCTGCTTACCTTTCTCTCCTGGAATGGCCGCTGTCCCCATTCACTAGTATCACAGATATCTTCTGTTTACCTTTCTCTCCCGGAATGGCCACTGTTCCCATACACTAGTATCACTGCTTACCTTCCTCTCCCGGAATGGCCTGCTGTCCCCATACACTAGTATTATAGGTATCTACTGCTTAATATTTCTCTCATGGAATGGCCCGCTGTCCCCATACACTCATATCACAGATATCTCCTGCTTACCTTCCTCTCCCGGAATGGCCGCTGTCCCCATACACTAGTATCACAGATATCTCCTACTTACCTTTCTCTCCCGGAATGGGCGTTGTCCCCATACACTAGTATCACAGATATCTCCTGCTTACCTTTCTTTCCCGGAATGGCTGCTGTCCCCATACACTAGTATCACAGATATCTCCTGCTTACCTTTTTCTCCCGGAATGGCCGCTCTCCCCATACACTAGTATCACAGATATCTCCTGCTTACCTTTCTCTCCCAGAATGGCCGCTGTCCCCATACACAAGTATCACAGATATCTCCTCCTCACCTTTCTCTCCCGGAATGGCCGCTTTCCACATACACTAGTATCACAGAAATCTCCTGCTTACCTTCCTCTCCTGGAATGGCCCGCTGTTCCCATACACTAGTATCACAGATATCTCCTGCTTACCTTTCTCTCCCGGAATGGCCTCTGTCCCCATACACTAGTATCACAGATATCTCCTACTTACCTTTCTCTCCCAGAATGGCCGTTGTCCCCATACACTAGTATCACAGATATCTCCTGCTTACCTTTCTCTCCCGGAATGGCCGCTGTCCCCATACACTAGTATCACAGATATCTCCTGCTTACCTTTTTCTCCCGGAATGGCCGCTCTCCCCATACACTAGTATCACAGATATCTCCTGCTTACCTTTCTCTCCCAGAATGGCCGCTGTCCCCATACACTAGTATCACAGATAACTCCTGCTTACCTTTCTCTCCCGGAATGGCCGCTTTCCCCATACACTAGTATCACAGAAATCTCCTGCTTACCTTCCTCTCCTGGAATGGCCAGCTGATCCCATACACTAGTATCATAGATATCTCCTACTTACCTTTCTCTCCCGGAATGGCCGCTGTCCCCATACACTAGTATCACAGATATCTCCTGATTACCTTCCTCTCCTGGAATGGCCCGCTGTCCCCATACACTAGTATCACAGATATCTCCTGCTTACCTTTCTCTCCTGGAATGGCCGCTGTCCCCATTCACTAGTATCACAGATATCTTCTGTTTACCTTTCTCTCCCGGAATGGCCACTGTTCCCATACACTAGTATCACTGCTTACCTTCCTCTCCCGGAATGGCCTGCTGTCCCCATACACTAGTATTATAGGTATCTACTGCTTAATATTTCTCTCATGGAATGGCCCGCTGTCCCCATACACTCATATCACAGATATCTCCTGCTTACCTTCCTCTCCCGGAATGGCCGCTGTCCCCATACACTAGTATCACAGATATCTCCTACTTACCTTTCTCTCCCGGAATGGCCGTTGTCCCCATACACTAGTATCACAGATATCTCCTACTTACCTTTCTCTCCCGGAATGGCCGTTGTCCCCATACACTAGTATCACAGATATCTCCTGCTTACCTTTCTTTCCCGGAATGGCTGCTGTCCCCATACACTAGTATCACAGATATCTCCTGCTTACCTTTTTCTCCCGGAATGGCCGCTCTCCCCATACACTAGTATCACAGATATCTCCTGCTTACCTTTCTCTCCCAGAATGGCCGCTGTCCCCATACACAAGTATCACAGATATCTCCTCCTCACCTTTCTCTCCCGGAATGGCCGCTTTCCACATACACTAGTATCACAGAAATCTCCTGCTTACCTTCCTCTCCTGGAATGGCCCGCTGTTCCCATACACTAGTATCACAGATATCTCCTGCTTACCTTTCTCTCCCGGAATGGCCGCTGTCCCCATACACTAGTATCACAGATATCTCCTACTTACCTTTCTTTCCCAGAATGGCCGTTGTCCCCATACACTAGTATCACAGATATCTCCTGCTTACCTTTCTCTCCCGGAATGGCCGCTGTCCCCATACACTAGTATCACAGATATCTCCTGCTTACCTTTTTCTCCCGGAATGGCCGCTCTCCCCATACACTAGTATCACAGATATCTCCTGCTTACCTTTCTCTCCCAGAATGGCCGCTGTCCCCATACACTAGTATCACAGATAACTCCTGCTTACCTTTCTCTCCCGGAATGGCCGCTTTCCCCATACACTAGTATCACAGAAATCTCCTGCTTACCTTCCTCTCCTGGAATGGCCAGCTGATCCCATACACTAGTATCATAGATATCTCCTACTTACCTTTCTCTCCCGGAATGGCCGCTGTCCCCATACACTAGTATCACAGATATCTCCTGCTTACCTTTTTCTCCCGGAATGGCCGCTCTCCCCATACACTAGTATCACAGATATCTCCTGCTTACCTTTCTCTCCCAGAATGGCCGCTGTCCCCATACACTAGTATCACAGATAACTCCTGCTTACCTTTCTCTCCCGGAATGGCCGCTTTCCCCATACACTAGTATCACAGAAATCTCCTGCTTACCTTCCTCTCCTGGAATGGCCAGCTGATCCCATACACTAGTATCATAGATATCTCCTACTTACCTTTCTCTCGCGGAATGGCCGCTGTCCCCATACACTAGTATCACAGATATCTCCTGATTACCTTCCTCTCCTGGAATGGCCCGCTGTCCCCATACACTAGTATCACAGAAATCTCCTGCTTACCTTCCTCTCCTGGAATGGCCAGCTGATCCCATACACTAGTATCATAGATATCTCCTACTTACCTTTCTCTCCCGGAATGGCCGCTGTCCCCATACACTAGTATCACAGATATCTCCTGATTACCTTCCTCTCCTGGAATGGCCCGCTGTCCCCATACACTAGTATCACAGATATCTCCTGCTTACCTTTCTCTCCCGGAATGGCCGCTGCCCCCATACACTAGTATCACTGCTTACCTTCCTCTCCCGGAATGGCCTGCTGTCCCCATACACTAGTATCATAGATATCTCCTGCTTACCTTTCTCACATGGAATGACCTGCTGTCCCCATACACTATCACAGATATCTCCTATTTACCTTTCTCTTGTGGAATAGCCCGCTCTCCCCATACACTGGTATCACAGATATCTCCTGCTTACCTTCCTCTCCCGGAATGGCCCGCTGTCCCCATACACTAGTATCACAGATTTATCCTGCTTACCTTTTTCTCCTGGAATGGCCCTCTGTCCCCATACACTAGTTTCACAGATATATTCTACTTACCTTCCTCTCAAGGACTGGCCCGCTGTCCCCATACACTAGTATCACAGATATCTCCTGCTTACCTTTCTCACCCGGAATGGGCCGCTGTCCTCATACAATAGTATCACAGGTATCTCCTGCTTACCTTCCTCTCCTGGAATGGCCCGCTGTCCCCATACACTAGTATCACAGATATCTCCTGCTTACCTTTCTCACCCGGAATGACATGCTGTCCCCATACTCTAGTATCACAGATATCTCCTGCTTACCTTTCTCTCCTGGAATTGCCGCTGTCCCCATACACTAGTATCACAGATATCTTCTGCTTACCGTTGTCTCCCGGAATGGCCGCTGTCCCCTTACACTAGTATCACAGATATCTCCTGCTTACCTTTCTCTCTTGAAATGGCCGCTGTCCCCATACACTTGTATCACAGATATCTCCTGCTTACCTTCCTCTCCTGGAATGGCCCGCTGTCCCCATACACAAGTATCACAGATATCTCCTGCTTACCTTTCTCTCCGGGAATGGCCGCTGTCCCCATACACTAGTATCACAGATATCTCCTGCTTACCTTTCTCACACGGAATGACCTGCTGTCCCCATACACTAGTATCACAGATATCTCCTGCTTACCTTTTTCTCCCGGAATGGCCGCTGTCCCCATACACTAGTATCACAGATATGTCCTGCTTACCTTTCTCTCCCGGAATGGCCGCTGTCCTGGCCGCTGTCCCCATACACTAGTATCACAGATTTCTCCTGCTTACCTTTCTCTCTTGGTATGGTCGCTGTCCCCATACACTAGTATCACAGATATCTCCTGCTTACCTTCCTCTCCTGGAATGGCCCGCTGTCCCCATACACTAGTATCACAGATATCTCCTGCTTACCTTTCTCTCCCGGAATGGCCGCTGCCCCCATACACTAGTATCACAGATATCTCCTGCTTACCTTTCTCACCTGGAATGACCCGCTGTCCCCATACACTAGTATCACAGATATCTCCTGCTTACCTTTCTCACCTGGAATGACATGCTGTCCCCATACACTAGTATCACAGATATCTCCTACTTACCTTTCTCTTCTGGAATGGCTGCTTTCCCCATACACTAGTATCAGAGATATCTCCTGCTTACCTTCCTCTCCCGGAATGGCCACTGTCCCCATACACTAGCATCACAGATATCTCCTGCTTACCTTTCTCTCCTGGAATGGCCGCTGTCCCCATACACTAGTATCACAGATATCTTCGGCTTACCTTTCTCTCCCGGAATGGCCGCTGTTCCCATACACTAGTATCACTGCTTACCTTCCTCTCCCGGAACGGCCTGCTGTCCCCATACACTAGTATTACTGGTATCTCCTGCTTAACTTTCTCTCATGGAATGGCCCGCTGTCCCCATACACTAGTATCACAGATATCTCCTGCTTACCTTCCTCTCCCGGAATGGCCGCTGTCCCCATACACTAGTATCACAGATATCTCCTACTTACCTTTCTCTCCCAGAATGGCCGTTGTCCCCATACACTAGTATCACAGATATCTCCTGCTTACCTTTCTCTCCCGGAATGGCCGCTGTCCCCATACACTAGTATCACAGATATCTCCTGCTTACCTTTTTCTCCCGGAATGGCCGCTCTCCCCATACACTAGTATCACAGATATCCCCTGCTTACCTTTCTCTCCCAGAATGGCCGCTGTCCCCATACACTAGTATCACAGATATCTCCTGCTTACCTTTCTCTCCCGGAATGGCCGCTTTCCCCATACACTAGTTTCACAGAAATCTCCTGCTTACCTTCCTCTCCTGGAATGGCCCGCTGATCCCATACACTAGTATCACAGATATCTCCTACTTACCTTTCTCTCCCGGAATGGCCGCTGTCCCCATACACTAGTATCACAGATATCTCCTGCTTACCTTCCTCTCCTGGAATGGCCCGCTGTCCCCATACCCTAGTATCACAGATATCTCCTGCTTACCTTTCTCTCCCGGAATGGCCGCTGCCCCCATACACTAGTATCACAGATATCTCCTGCTTACCTTTCTCACACGGAAAGACCTGCTGTCCCCATACACTAGTATCACAGATATCTCCTGCTTACTTTTCTCTACTGGAATGGCCCTCTGTCCCCATATACTAGTATCACAGATATCTCCTGCTTACCTTTCTCACCCGGAATGACATGCTGTCCCCATACTCTAGTATCACAGATATCTCCTACTTACCTTTCTCTCCTGGAATGGCTGCTTTCCCCATACACTAGTATCACAGATATCTCCTGCTTACCTTCCTCTCCCGGAATGGCCACTGTTCCCATACACTAGTATCACTGCTTACCTTCCTCTCCCGGAATGGCCTGCTGTCCCCATACACTAGTTTTATAGGTATCTCCTGCTTAATATTTCCCTCATGGAATGGCCCGCTGTCCCCGTACACTCATATCACAGATATCTCCTGCTTACCTTCCTCTCCCGGAATGGCCGCTGTCCCCATACACTAGTATCACAGATATCTCCTACAAACCTTTCTCTCCCGGAATGGCCGTTGTCCCCATACACTAGTATCACAGATATCTCCTGCTTACCTTTCTTTCCCGGAATGGCTGCTGTCCCCATACACTAGTATCACAGATATCTCCTGCTTACCTTTTTCTCCCGGAATGGCCGCTCTCCCCATACACTAGTATCACAGATATCTCCTGCTTACCTTTCTCTCCCAGAATGGACGCTGTCCCCATACACAAGTATCACAGATATCTCCTGCTCACCTTTCTCTCCCGGAATGGCCGCTTTCCACATACACTAGTATCACAGAAATCTCCTGCTTACCTTCCTCTCCTGGAATGGCCCGCTGTTCCCATACACTAGTATCACAGATATCTCCTGCTTACCTTTCTCTCCCGGAATGGCCGCTGTCCCCATACACTAGTATCACAGATATCTCCTACTTACCTTTCTCTCCCAGAATGGCCGTTGTCCCCATACACTAGTATCACAGATATTTCCTGCTTACCTTTCTCTCCCGGAATGGCCGCTGTCCCAATACACTAGTATCACAGATATCTCCTGCTTACCTTTTTCTCCCGGAATGGCCGCTCTCCCCATACACTAGTATCACAGATATCTCCTGCTTACCTTTCTCTCCCAGAATGGCCGCTGTCCCCATACACTAGTATCACAGATATCTCCTGCTTACCTTTCTCTCCCAGAAAGGCCGCTTTCCCCATACACTAGTATCACAGAAATCTCCTGCTTACCTTCCTCTCCTGGAATGGCCCGCTGATCCCATACACTAGTATCACAGATATCTCCTACTTACCTTTCTCTCCCGGAATGGCCGCTGTCCCCATACACTAGTATCACAGATATCTCCTGATTACCTTCCTCTCCTGGAATGGCCCGCTGTCCCCATACACTAGTATCACAGATATCTCCTGCTTACCTTTCTCTCCCGGAATGGCCGCTGCCCCCATACACTAGTATCACAGATATCTCCTGCTTACCTTTCTCACACGGAATGACCTGCTGTCCCCATACACTAGTATCACAGATATCTCCTACTTACCTTTCTCTCCCAAAATGGCCGCTGTCCCCATACACTAGTATCACAGATATCTCCTGCTTACCTTTCTTTCCCGGAATGGCTGCTGTCCCCATACACTAGTATCACAGATATCTCCTGCTTACCTTTTTCTCCCGGAATGGCCGCTCTCCCCATACACTAGTATCACAGATATCTCCTGCTTACCTTTCTCTCCCAGAATGGCCGCTGTCCCCATACACAAGTATCACAGATATCTCCTGCTCACCTTTCTCTCCCGGAATGGCCGCTTTCCACATACACTAGTATCACAGAAATCTCCTGCTTACCTTCCTCTCCTGGATTGGCCCGCTGTTCCCATACACTAGTATCACAGATATCTCCTGCTTACCTTTCTCTCCCGGAATGGCCGCTGTCCCCATACACTAGTATCACAGATATCTCCTACTTACCTTTCTCTCCCAGAATGGCCGTTGTCCCCATACACTAGTATCACAGATATTTCCTGCTTACCTTTCTCTCCCGGAATGGCCGCTGTCCCCATACACTAGTATCACAGATATCTCCTCATTACCTTTTTCTCCCGGATTGGCTGCTCTCCCCATACACTAGTATCACAGATATCTCCTGCTTACCTTTCTCTCCCAGAATGGCCGCTGTCCCCATACACTAGTATCACAGATATCTCCTGCTTACCTTTCTCTCCCAGAATGGCCGCTTTCCCCATACACTAGTATCACAGATATCTCCTGATTACCTTCCTCTCCTGGAATGGCCCGCTGATCCCATACACTAGTATCACAGATATCTCCTACTTACCTTTCTCTCCCGGAATGGCCGCTGTCCCCATACACTAGTATCACAGATATCTCCTGATTACCTTCCTCTCCTGGAATGGCCCGCTGTCCCCATACACTAGTATCACAGATATCTCCTGCTTACCTTTCTCTCCCGGAATGGCCGCTGCCCCCATACACTAGTATCACAGATATCTCCTGCTTACCTTTCTCACACGGAATGACCTGCTGTCCCCATACACTAGTATCACAGATATCTCCTGCTTACTTTTCTCTCCTGGAATGGCCCTCTGTCCCCATATACTAGTATCACAGATATCTCCTGCTTACCTTCCTCTCCTGGAATGGCCCGCTGTCCCCATACACTAGTATCACAGATATCTCCTGCTTACCATTCTCACCCGGAATGACATGCTGTCCCCATACTCTAGTATCACAGATATCTCCTACTTACCTTTCTCTCCTGGAATGGCTGCTTTCCCCATACACTAGTATCACAGATATCTCCTGCTTACCTTCCTCTCACGGAATGGCCGCTGTCCCCATACACTAGTATCACAGATATCTCCTGCTTACCTTTCTCTCCTGGAATGGCCGCTGTCCCCATACACTAGTATCACAGATATCTTCTGTTTACCTTTCTCTCCCGGAATGGCCACTGTTCCCATACACTAGTATCACTGCTTACCTTCATCTCCCGGAATGGCCTGCTGTCCCCATACACTAGTATTATAGGTATCTCCTGCTTAATATTTCTCTCATGGAATGGCCCGCTGTCCCCATACACTCATATCACAGATATCTCCTGCTTACCTTCCTCTCCCGGAATGGCCGCTGTCCCCATACACTAGTATCACAGATATCTCCTACTTACCTTTCTCTCCCGGAATGGCCTTTGTCCCCATACACTAGTATTACAGATATCTCCTGCTTACCTTTCTTTCCCGGAATGGCTGCTGTCCCCATACACTAGTATCACAGATATCTCCTGCTTACCTTTTTCTCCCGGAATGGCCGCTCTCCCCATACACTAGTATCACAGATATCTCCTGCTTACCTTTCTCTCCCAGAATGGCCGCTGTCCCCATACACAAGTATCACAGATATCTCCTGCTCACCTTTCTCTCCCGGAATGGCCGCTTTCCACATACACTAGTATCACAGAAATCTCCTGCTTACCTTCCTCTCCTGGAATGGCCCGCTGTTCCCATACACTAGTATCACAGATATCTCCTGCTTACCTTTCTCTCCCGGAATGGCCGCTGTCCCCATACACTAGTATCGCAGATATCTCCTGCTTAGCTTCCTCTCCTGGAATGGCCCGCTGTCCCCATACACTAGTATCACAGATATCTCCTGCTTACCTTTCTCACATGGAATGACCTGCTGTCCCCATACACTAGTATCACAGATATCTCCTATTTACCTTTCTCTTGTGGAATAGCCCGCTCTCCCCATACACTGGTATCACATATATCTCCTGCTTACCTTCCTCTCCCGGAATGGCCCGCTGTCCCCATACATTAGTATCACAGATTTCTCCAGCTTACCTTTTTCTCCTGGAATGGCCCTCTGTCCCCATACACTAGTTTCACAGATATATACTACTTACCTTCCTCTCAAGGACTGGCCCGCTGTCCCCATACACTAGTATCACAAATATCTCCTGCTTACCTTTCTCACCCGGAATGGCCCGCTGTCCTCATACAATAGTATCACAGGTATCTCCTGCTTACCTTCCTCTCCTGGAATGGCCCGCTGTCCCCATACACTAGTATCACAGATATCTCCTGCTTACCTTTCTCACCCGGAATGACATGCTGTCCCCATACTCTAGTATCACAGATATCTCCTACTTACCTTCCTCTCCCGGAATGGCCGCTGTCCCCATACACTAGTATCACAGATATCTCCTGCTTACCTTTCTCTCCTGGAATTGCCGCTGTCCCCATACACTAGTATCACAGATATCTTCTGCTTACCTTTCTCTCCCGGAATGGCCGCTGTCCCCATACACTAGTATCACAGATATCTCCTGCTTACCTTTCTCTCTCGAAATGGCCGCTGTCCCCATACACTAGTATCACAGGTATCTCCTGCTTACCTTCCTCTCCTGGAATGGCCCGCTGTCCCCATACACAAGTATCACAGATATCTCCTTCTTACCTTTCTCTCCCGGAAAGGCCGCTGTCCCCATACACTAGTATCACAGATATCTCCTGCTTACCTTTCTCACACGGAATGACCTGCTGTCCCCATACACTAGTTTCACAGATATCTCCTGCTTACCTTTCTCTCCTGGAATGGCCGCTGTCCCCATAAACTAGTATCACAGATATCTTCTGCTTACCTTTCTCTCCCAGAATGGCCGCTGTCCCCATACACTAGTATCACAGATATCTCCTGCTTACCTTCCTCTCCTGGAATGGCCTGCTGTCCCCATACACTAGTAAAACAGATATCTCCTGTTTACCTTTCTCTCATGGAATGGGCCGCTGTCCCCATACACTAGTATCACAGACATCTCCTCCTTACCTTCCTTTCCTGGAATGGCCGCTGTCCCCATACACTAGTATCACAGATATCTCCTACTTACCTTTCTGTCCCGGAATGGCCGCTGTCCCCATACACTAGTATCACAGATATCTCCTGCTTACCTTCCTCTCCCGTAATGGCCGCTGTCCCCATACACTAGTATCACAGATATCTCCTGCTTACCTTTTTCTCCCGGAATGGCCGCTGTCCCCATACACTAGTATCACAGATATCTCCTGCTTACCTTTCTCTCCCGGAATGGCCGCTGTCCTGGCCGCTGTCCCCATACACTAGTATCACAGATTTCTCCTGCTTACCTTTCTCTCTTGGTATGGTCGCTGCCCCCATACACTAGTATCACAGATATCTCCTGCTTACCTTCCTCTCCTGGAATGGCCCGCTGTCCCCATACACTAGTATCACAGATATCTCCTGCTTACCTTTCTCTCCCGGAAAGGCCGCTGCCCCCATAAACTAGTATCACAGATATCTCCTGCTTACGTATCTCACACGGAATGACCTGCTGTCCCAATACACTAGTATCACAGATATCTCCTATTTACCTTTCTCTTGTGGAGTAGCCCGCTCTCCCCATACACTAGTATCACAGATATCTCCTGATTACCTTCCTCTCCCGGAATGGCCCGCTGTCCCCATACACTAGTATCACAGATATCTCCTGCTTACCTTTCTCTCCTGGAATGGCCCTCTGTCCCCATATACTAGTATCACAGATATCTCCTGCTTACCTTCCTCTCCTGGAATGGCCCGCTGTCCCCATACACTAGTATCACAGATATCTCCTGCTTACCTTTCTCACCTGGAATGACATGCTGTCCCCATACTCAAGTATCACAGATATCTCCTACTTACCTTTCTCTCCTGGAATGGCTGCTTTCCCCATACACTAGTATCACAGATATCTCCTGCTTACCTTCCTCTCCCGGAATGGCCGCTGTCCCCATACACTAGTATCACAGATATCTCCTGCTTACCTTTCTCTCCTGGAATGGCTGCTGTCCCCATACACTAGTATCACAGATATCTTCTGCTTACCTTTCTCTCCCGGAATGGCCGCTGTTCCCATACACTAGTATCACTGCTTACCTTCCTCTCCCGGAAAGGCCTGCTGTCCCCATACACTAGTATTACAGGTATCTCCTGCTTAACTTTCTCTCATGGAATGGACCGCTGTCCCCATACACTAGTATCACAGATATCTCCTGCTTACCTTCCTCTCCCGGAATGGCCGCTGTCCCCATACACTAGTATCACAGATATCTCCTACTTACCTTTCTCTCCCAGAATGGCCGTTGTCCCCATACACTAGTATCACAGATATCTCCTGCTTACCTTTCTCACCCGGAATGACATGCTGTCCCCTTACTCTAGTATCACAGATATCTCCTACTTACCTTTCTCTCCTGGAATGGCTGCTTTCCCCATACACTAGTATCACAGATATCTCCTGCTTACCTTTCTCTCCTGGAATTGCCGCTGTCCCCATACACTAGTATCACAGATATCTTCTGCTTACCTTTCTCTCCCGGAATGGCCGCTGTCCCCATACACTAGTATCACAGATATCTCCTGCTTACCTTTCTCTCTCGAAATGGCCGCTGTCCCCATACACTAGTATCACAGATATCTCCTGCTTACCTTCCTCTCCTGGAATGGCCCGCTGTCCCCATACACAAGTATCACAGATATCTCCTGCTTACCTTTCTCTCCCGGAAAGGCCGCTGTCCCCATACACTAGTATCACAGATATCTCCTGCTTACCTTTCTCACACGGAATGACCTGCTGTCCCCATACACTAGTATCACAGATATCTCCTGCTTACCTTTCTCTCCTGGAATGGCCGCTGTCCCCATAAACTAGTATCACAGATATCTTCTGCTTACCTTTCTCTCCCAGAATGGCCGCTGTCCCCATACACTAGTATCACAGATATCTCCTGCTTACCTTCCTCTCCTGGAATGGCCTGCTGTCCCCATACACTAGTAAAACAGATATCTCCTGTTTACCTTTCTCTCATGGAATGGGCCGCTGTCCCCATACACTAGTATCACAGACATCTCCTCCTTACCTTCCTTTCCTGGAATGGCCGCTGTCCCCATACACTAGTATCACAGATATCTCCTACTTACCTTTCTGTCCCGGAATGGCCGCTGTCCCCATACACTAGTATCACAGATATCTCCTGCTTACCTTCCTCTCCCGTAATGGCCGCTGTCCCCATACACTAGTATCACAGATATCTCCTGCTTACCTTTTTCTCCCGGAATGGTCGCTGTCCCCATACACTAGTATCACAGATATCTCCTGCTTACCTTTCTCTCCCGGAATGGCCGCTGTCCTGGCCGCTGTCCCCATACACTAGTATCACAGATTTCTCCTGCTTACCTTTCTCTCTTGGTATGGTCGCTGTCCCCATACACTAGTATCACAGATATCTCCTGCTTACCTTCCTCTCCTGGAATGGCCCGCTGTCCCCATACACTAGTATCACAGATATCTCCTGCTTACCTTTCTCTCCCGGAAAGGCCGCTGCCCCCATACACTAGTATCACAGATATCTCCTGCTTACGTATCTCACACGGAATAACCTGCTGTCCCCATACACTAGTATCACAGATATCTCCTGCTTACCTTTCTCTCCTGGAATGGCCCTCTGTCCCCATATACTAGTATCACAGATATCTCCTGCTTACCTTCCTCTCCTGGTATGGCCCGCTGTCCCCATACACTAGTATCACAGATATCTCCTGCTTACCTTTCTCACCTGGAATGACATGCTGTCCCCATACTCTAGTATCACAGATATCTCCTACTTACCTTTCTCTCCTGGAATGGCTGCTTTCCCCATACACTAGTATCACAGATATCTCCTGCTTACCTTCCTCTCCCGGAATGGCCGCTGTCCCCATACAATAGTATCACAGATATCTCCTACTTACCTTTCTCTCCTGGAATGGCCGCTGTCCCCATACACTAGTATCACAGATATCTTCTGCTTACCTTTCTCTCCCGGAATGGCCGCTGTTCCCATACACTAGTATCACTGCTTACCTTCCTCTCCCGGAAAGGCCTGCTGTCCCCATACACTAGTATTACAGGTATCTCCTGCTTAACTTTCTCTCATGGAATGGACCGCTGTCCCCATACACTAGTATTACAGATATCTCCTGCTTACCTTCCTCTCCCGGAATGGCCGCTGTCCCCATACACTAGTATCACAGATATCTCCTACTTACCTTTCTCTCCCAGAATGGCCGTTGTCCCCATACACTAGTATCACAGATATCTCCTGCTTACCTTCCTCTCCCGGAATGGCCGCTGTCCCCATACACTAGTATCACAGATATCTCCTGCTTACCTTTCTCTCCTGGAATGGCCGCTGTCCCCATACACTAGTATCACAGATATCTTCTGTTTACCTTTCTCACACGGAATGACCTGCTGTCCCCATACACTAGTATCACAGATATCTCCTGCTTACTTTTCTCTCCTGGAATGGCCCTCTGTCCCCATATACTAGTATCACAGATATCTCCTGCTTACCTTCCTCTCCTGGAATGGCCCGCTGTCCCCATACACTAGTATCACAGATATCTCCTGCTTACCTTTCTCACCCGGAATGACATGCTGTCCCCATACTCTAGTATCACAGATATCTCCTACTTACCTTTCACTCCTGGATTGGCTGCTTTCCCCATACACTAGTATCACAGATATCTCCTGCTTACCTTCCTCTCCCGGAATGGCCGCTGTCCCAATACACTAGTATCACAGATATCTCCTGCTTACCTTTCTCTCCTGGAATGGCCGCTGTCCCCATACACTAGTATCACAGATATCTTCTGTTTACCTTTCTCTCCAGGAATGGCCACTGTTCCCATACACTAGTATCACTGCTTACCTTACCTCTCCCGGAATGGCCTGCTGTCCCCATACACTAGTATTATAGGTATCTCCTGCTTAATATTTCTCTCATGGAATGGCCCGCTGTCCCCATACACTCATATCACAGATATCTCCTGCTTACCTTCCTCTCCCGGAATGTCCGCTGTCCCCATACACTAGTATCACAGATATCTCCTACTTACCTTTCTCTCCCGGAATGGCCGTTGTCCCCATACACTAGTATCACAGATATCTCCTGCTTACCTTTCTCTCCCGGAATGGCTGCTGTCCCCATACACTAGTATCACAGATATCTCCTGCTTACCTTTTTCTCCCGGAATGGCCGCTCTCCCCATACACTAGTATCACAGATATCTCCTGCTTACCTTTCTCTCCCAGAATGGCCGCTGTCCCCATACACAAGTATCACAGATATCTCCTGCTCACCTTTCTCTCCCGGAATGGCCGCTTTCCCCATACACTAGTATCACAGAAATCTCCTGCTTACCTTCCTCTCCTGGAATGGCCCGCTGTTCCCATACACTAGTATCACAGATATCTCCTGCTTACCTTTCTCTCCCGGAATGGCCGCTGTCCCCATACACTAGTATCGCAGATATCTCCTGCTTAGCTTCCTCTCCTGGAATGGCCCGCTGTCCCCATACACTAGTATCACAGATATCTCCTGCTTACCTTTCTCACATGGAATGACCTGCTGTCCCCATACACTAGTATCACAGATATCTCCTATTTACCTTTCTCTTGTGGAATAGCCCGCTCTCCCCATACACTGGTATCACAGATATCTCCTGCTTACCTTCCTGTCCCGGAATGGCCCGCTGTCCCCATACACTAGTATCACAGATTTCTCCTGCTTACCTTTTTCTTCTGGAATGGCCCTCTGTCCCTATACACTAGTTTCACAGATATATACTACTTACCTTCCTCTCAAGGACTGGCCCACTGTCCCCATACACTAGTATCACAGATATCTCCTGCTTACCTTTCTCACCCGGAATGGCCCGCTGTCCTCATACAATAGTATCACAGGTATCTCCTGCTTACCTTCCTCTCCTGGAATGGCCCGCTGTCCCCATACACTAGTATCACAGATATCTCCTGCTTACCTTTCTCACCCGGAATGACATGCTGTCCCCATACTCTAGTATCAAAGATATCTCCTACTTACCTTCCTCTCCCGGAATGGCCGCTGTCCCCATACACTAGTATCACAGATATCTCCTGCTTACCTTTCTCTCCTGGAATTGCCGCTGTCCCCATACACTAGTATCACAGATATCTTCTGCTTACCTTTCTCTCCCGAAATGGCCGCTGTCCCCATACACTAGTATCACAGATATCTCCTGCTTACCTTTCTCACATGGAATGACCTGCTGTCCCCATACACTAGTATCACAGATATCTCCTGCTTACCTTCCTCTCCCGGAATGGCCGCTGTCTCCATACACTAGTATCACAGATATCTCCTGCTTACCTTCCTCTCCCGGAATGGCCGCTGTCCCCATACACTAGTATCACAGATATCTCCTACTTACCTTTCTCTGCCGGAATGGCCGCTGTCCCCATACACACTAGTATCACAGATATCTCCTGCTTACCTTTCTCTCATGGAACGGTCCGCTGTCCCCATACACTAGTATCACACATATCTCCTGCTTACCTTCCTCTCCCGGAATGGCCGCTGTCCCCATACACTAGTATCACATATATCTCCTTCTTACCTTTTTCTCCCGGATTGGCCGCTGTCCCCATACACTAGTATCACAGATATCTCCTGCTTACCTTTCTCTCCCGGAATGGCCGTTTCCTGGCCGCTGTCCTGGCCGCTGTCCCCATACACTAGTATCACAGATATCGCCTGCTTACCTTTCTCTCCCGGAATGGCCGCTGTCCCCATACACAAGTATCACAGATATCTCCTCCTTACCTTCCTCTCCCGGAATGGCCGCTGTCCCCATACACTAGTATCAGAGATAACTCCTGCTTACCTTTCTCTCCGGGAATGGCCCACTGTCCCCATACACTAGTATCACAGATATCTCCTGCTTACCTTTCTCTCCCGGAATGGCTGCTGTCCCCATACACTACTATCACAGATATCTCCTGCTTACCTTTCTCTCTCGTAATGGCCGCTGTCCCCATACACTAGTATCACAGATATCTCCTGCTTACCTTCCTCTCCTGGAATGGCCCGCTGTCCCCATACACAAGTATCACAGATATCTCCTGCTTTCCTTTCTCTCCCGGAATGGCCGCTGCCCCCATACACTAGTATCACAGATATCTCCTGCTTACCTTTCTCACACGGAATGACCTGCTGTCCCCATACACTAGTATCACAGATATCTCCTGCTTACCTTTCTCTCCTGGAATGGCCGCTGTCCCCATAAACTAGTATCACAGATATCTTCTGCTTACCTTTCTCTCTCGGAATGGCCGCTGTCCCCATACACTAGTATCACAGATATCTCCTGCTTACATTCCTCTCCTGGAATGGCCCACTGTCCCCATACACTAGTATCACAGATATCTCCTGTTTACCTTTCTCTCATGGAATGGCCCGCTGTCCCCATACACTAGTATCATAGATGTCTCCTGCTTACCTTCCTCTCCCGGAATGGCCCGCTGTCCCCATACACTAGTATCACAGATATCTCCTCCTTACCTTCCTCTCCCGGAATGGCCGCTGTCCTCATACACTAGTATCACAGATATCTCCTGCTTACCTTCCTCTCCTGGAATGGCCCGCTGTCCCCATACACTAGTATCACAGATATCTCCTGCTTACCTTTCTCACCCGGAATGACATGCTGTCCCCATACTCTAGTATCACACATATCTCCTACTTACCTTTCTCTCCTGGAATGGCTGCTTTCCCCATACACTAGTATCACAGATATCTCCTGCTTACCTTCCTCTCCCGGAATGGCCGCTGTCCCCATACACTAGTATCACAGATATCTCCTGCTTACCTTTCTCACCCGGAATGACATGCTGTCCCCTTACTCTAGTATCACAGATATCTCCTACTTACCTTTCTCTCCTGGAATGGCTGCTTTCCCCATACACTAGTATCACAGATATCTCCTGCTTACCTTTCTCTCCTGGAATTGCCGCTGTCCCCATACACTAGTATCACAGATATCTTCTGCTTACCTTTCTCTCCCGGAATGGCCGCTGTCCCCATACACTAGTATCACAGATATCTCCTGCTTACCTTTCTCTCTCGAAATGGCCGCTGTCCCCATACACTAGTATCACAGATATCTCCTGCTTACCTTCCTCTCCTGGAATGGCCCGCTGTCCCCATACACAAGTATCACAGATATCTCCTGCTTACCTTTCTCTCCCGGAAAGGCCGCTGTCCCCATACACTAGTATCACAGATATCTCCTGCTTACCTTTCTCACACGGAATGACCTGCTGTCCCCATACACTAGTATCACAGATATCTCCTGCTTACCTTTCTCTCCTGGAATGGCCGCTGTCCCCATAAACTAGTATCACAGATATCTTCTGCTTACCTTTCTCTCCCAGAATGGCCGCTGTCCCCATACACTAGTATCACAGATATCTCCTGCTTACCTTCCTCTCCTGGAATGGCCTGCTGTCCCCATACACTAGTAAAACAGATATCTCCTGTTTACCTTTCTCTCATGGAATGGGCCGCTGTCCCCATACACTAGTATCACAGACATCTCCTCCTTACCTTCCTTTCCTGGAATGGCCGCTGTCCCCATACACTAGTATCACAGATATCTCCTACTTACCTTTCTGTCCCGGAATGGCCGCTGTCCCCATACACTAGTATCACAGATATCTCCTGCTTACCTTCCTCTCCCGTAATGGCCGCTGTCCCCATACACTAGTATCACAGATATCTCCTGCTTACCTTTTTCTCCCGGAATGGTCGCTGTCCCCATACACTAGTATCACAGATATCTCCTGCTTACCTTTCTCTCCCGGAATGGCCGCTGTCCTGGCCGCTGTCCCCATACACTAGTATCACAGATTTCTCCTGCTTACCTTTCTCTCTTGGTATGGTCGCTGTCCCCATACACTAGTATCACAGATATCTCCTGCTTACCTTCCTCTCCTGGAATGGCCCGCTGTCCCCATACACTAGTATCACAGATATCTCCTGCTTACCTTTCTCTCCCGGAAAGGCCGCTGCCCCCATACACTAGTATCACAGATATCTCCTGCTTACGTATCTCACACGGAATAACCTGCTGTCCCCATACACTAGTATCACAGATATCTCCTATTTACCTTTCTCTTGTGGAGTAGCCCGCTCTCCCCATACACTAGTATCACAGATATCTCCTGATTACCTTCCTCTCCCGGAATGGCCCGCTGTCCCCATACACTAGTATCACAGATATCTCCTGCTTACCTTTCTCTCCTGGAATGGCCCTCTGTCCCCATATACTAGTATCACAGATATCTCCTGCTTACCTTCCTCTCCTGGTATGGCCCGCTGTCCCCATACACTAGTATCACAGATATCTCCTGCTTACCTTTCTCACCTGGAATGACATGCTGTCCCCATACTCTAGTATCACAGATATCTCCTACTTACCTTTCTCTCCTGGAATGGCTGCTTTCCCCATACACTAGTATCACAGATATCTCCTGCTTACCTTCCTCTCCCGGAATGGCCGCTGTCCCCATACACTAGTATCACAGATATCTCCTACTTACCTTTCTCTCCTGGAATGGCCGCTGTCCCCATACACTAGTATCACAGATATCTTCTGCTTACCTTTCTCTCCCGGAATGGCCGCTGTTCCCATACACTAGTATCACTGCTTACCTTCCTCTCCCGGAAAGGCCTGCTGTCCCCATACACTAGTATTACAGGTATCTCCTGCTTAACTTTCTCTCATGGAATGGACCGCTGTCCCCATACACTAGTATCACAGATATCTCCTGCTTACCTTCCTCTCCCGGAATGGCCGCTGTCCCCATACACTAGTATCACAGATATCTCCTACTTACCTTTCTCTCCCAGAATGGCCGTTGTCCCCATACACTAGTATCACAGATATCTCCTGCTTACCTTCCTCTCCCGGAATGGCCGCTGTCCCCATACACTAGTATCACAGATATCTCCTGCTTACCTTTCTCTCCTGGAATGGCCGCTGTCCCCATACACTAGTATCACAGATATCTTCTGTTTACCTTTCTCACACGGAATGACCTGCTGTCCCCATACACTAGTATCACAGATATCTCCTGCTTACTTTTCTCTCCTGGAATGGCCCTCTGTCCCCATATACTAGTATCACAGATATCTCCTGCTTACCTTCCTCTCCTGGAATGGCCCGCTGTCCCCATACACTAGTATCACAGATATCTCCTGCTTACCTTTCTCACCCGGAATGACATGCTGTCCCCATACTCTAGTATCACAGATATCTCCTACTTACCTTTCACTCCTGGAATGGCTGCTTTCCCCATACACTAGTATCACAGATATCTCCTGCTTACCTTCCTCTCCCGGAATGGCCGCTGTCCCAATACACTAGTATCACAGATATCTCCTGCTTACCTTTCTCTCCTGGAATGGCCGCTGTCCCCATACACTAGTATCACAGATATCTTCTGTTTACCTTTCTCTCCAGGAATGGCCACTGTTCCCATACACTAGTATCACTGCTTACCTTACCTCTCCCGGAATGGCCTGCTGTCCCCATACACTAGTATTATAGGTATCTCCTGCTTAATATTTCTCTCATGGAATGGCCCGCTGTCCCCATACACTCATATCACAGATATCTCCTGCTTACCTTCCTCTCCCGGAATGTCCGCTGTCCCCATACACTAGTATCACAGATATCTCCTACTTACCTTTCTCTCCCGGAATGGCCGTTGTCCCCATACACTAGTATCACAGATATCTCCTGCTTACCTTTCTCTCCCGGAATGGCTGCTGTCCCCATACACTAGTATCACAGATATCTCCTGCTTACCTTTTTCTCCCGGAATGGCCGCTCTCCCCATACACTAGTATCACAGATATCTCCTGCTTACCTTTCTCTCCCAGAATGGCCGCTGTCCCCATACACAAGTATCACAGATATCTCCTGCTCACCTTTCTCTCCCGGAATGGCCGCTTTCCCCATACACTAGTATCACAGAAATCTCCTGCTTACCTTCCTCTCCTGGAATGGCCCGCTGTTCCCATACACTAGTATCACAGATATCTCCTGCTTACCTTTCTCTCCCGGAATGGCCGCTGTCCCCATACACTAGTATCGCAGATATCTCCTGCTTAGCTTCCTCTCCTGGAATGGCCCGCTGTCCCCATACACTAGTATCACAGATATCTCCTGCTTACCTTTCTCACATGGAATGACCTGCTGTCCCCATACACTAGTATCACAGATATCTCCTATTTACCTTTCTCTTGTGGAATAGCCCGCTCTCCCCATACACTGGTATCACAGATATCTCCTGCTTACCTTCCTGTCCCGGAATGGCCCGCTGTCCCCATACACTAGTATCACAGATTTCTCCTGCTTACCTTTTTCTTCTGGAATGGCCCTCTGTCCCTATACACTAGTTTCACAGATATATACTACTTACCTTCCTCTCAAGGACTGGCCCACTGTCCCCATACACTAGTATCACAGATATCTCCTGCTTACCTTTCTCACCCGGAATGGCCCGCTGTCCTCATACAATAGTATCACAGGTATCTCCTGCTTACCTTCCTCTCCTGGAATGGCCCGCTGTCCCCATACACTAGTATCACAGATATCTCCTGCTTACCTTTCTCACCCGGAATGACATGCTGTCCCCATACTCTAGTATCAAAGATATCTCCTACTTACCTTCCTCTCCCGGAATGGCCGCTGTCCCCATACACTAGTATCACAGATATCTCCTGCTTACCTTTCTCTCCTGGAATTGCCGCTGTCCCCATACACTAGTATCACAGATATCTTCTGCTTACCTTTCTCTCCCGAAATGGCCGCTGTCCCCATACACTAGTATCACAGATATCTCCTGCTTACCTTTCTCACATGGAATGACCTGCTGTCCCCATACACTAGTATCACAGATATCTCCTGCTTACCTTCCTCTCCCGGAATGGCCGCTGTCTCCATACACTAGTATCACAGATATCTCCTGCTTACCTTCCTCTCCCGGAATGGCCGCTGTCCCCATACACTAGTATCACAGATATCTCCTACTTACCTTTCTCTGCCGGAATGGCCGCTGTCCCCATACACACTAGTATCACAGATATCTCCTGCTTACCTTTCTCTCATGGAACGGTCCGCTGTCCCCATACACTAGTATCACACATATCTCCTGCTTACCTTCCTCTCCCGGAATGGCCGCTGTCCCCATACACTAGTATCACATATATCTCCTTCTTACCTTTTTCTCCCGGATTGGCCGCTGTCCCCATACACTAGTATCACAGATATCTCCTGCTTACCTTTCTCTCCCGGAATGGCCGTTTCCTGGCCGCTGTCCTGGCCGCTGTCCCCATACACTAGTATCACAGATATCGCCTGCATACCTTTCTCTCCCGGAATGGCCGCTGTCCCCATACACAAGTATCACAGATATCTCCTCCTTACCTTCCTCTCCCGGAATGGCCGCTGTCCCCATACACTAGTATCAGAGATAACTCCTGCTTACCTTTCTCTCCGGGAATGGCCCACTGTCCCCATACACTAGTATCACAGATATCTCCTGCTTACCTTTCTCTCCCGGAATGGCCGCTGTCCCCATACACTACTATCACAGATATCTCCTGCTTACCTTTCTCTCTCGTAATGGCCGCTGTCCCCATACACTAGTATCACAGATATCTCCTGCTTACCTTCCTCTCCTGGAATGGCCCGCTGTCCCCATACACAAGTATCACAGATATCTCCTGCTTTCCTTTCTCTCCCGGAATGGCCGCTGCCCCCATACACTAGTATCACAGATATCTCCTGCTTACCTTTCTCACACGGAATGACCTGCTGTCCCCATACACTAGTATCACAGATATCTCCTGCTTACCTTTCTCTCCTGGAATGGCCGCTGTCCCCATAAACTAGTATCACAGATATCTTCTGCTTACCTTTCTCTCTCGGAATGGCCGCTGTCCCCATACACTAGTATCACAGATATCTCCTGCTTACATTCCTCTCCTGGAATGGCCCACTGTCCCCATACACTAGTATCACAGATATCTCCTGTTTACCTTTCTCTCATGGAATGGCCCGCTGTCCCCATACACTAGTATCATAGATGTCTCCTGCTTACCTTCCTCTCCCGGAATGGCCCGCTGTCCCCATACACTAGTATCACAGATATCTCCTCCTTACCTTCCTCTCCCGGAATGGCCGCTGTCCTCATACACTAGTATCACAGATATCTCCTGCTTACCTTCCTCTCCTGGAATGGCCCGCTGTCCCCATACACTAGTATCACAGATATCTCCTGCTTACCTTTCTCACCCGGAATGACATGCTGTCCCCATACTCTAGTATCACACATATCTCCTACT
Organism: Taudactylus pleione; assembly: GCA_031769625.1. Classification (NCBI taxonomy): domain Eukaryota; kingdom Metazoa; phylum Chordata; class Amphibia; order Anura; family Myobatrachidae; genus Taudactylus; species Taudactylus pleione. The sequence continues at coordinate 3,102,175 of JAUIMM010000391.1, read as the reverse complement.
TACCTTTCTCTCCTGGAATGGCTGCTTTCCCCATACACTAGTATCACAGATATCTCCTGCTTACCTTCCTCTCCCGGAATGGCCGCTGTCCCCATACACTAGTATCACAGATTTCTCCTGCTTACCTTTCTCTCTTGGAATTGCCGCTGTCCCCATACACTAGTATCACAGATATCTTCTGCTTACCTTTCTCTCCCGGTATGGCCGCTGTTCCCATACACTAGTATCACTGCTTACCTTCCTCTCCCGGAATGGCCTGCTGTCCCCATACACTAGTATTACAGGTATCTCCTGCTTAACTTTCTCTCATGGAATGGCCCGCTGTCCCCATACACTAGTATCACAGATATCTCCTGTTTACCTTTCTCTCCCGGAATGGCCGCTGTCCCCGTACACTAGTATCACAGATATCTCCTGCTTACCTTTTTCTCCTGGAATGGCCGCTCTCCCCATACACTAGTATCACAGATATCTCCTGCTTACCTTTCTCTCCCGGAATGGCCGCTGTCCCCATACACTAGTATCACAGATATCTCCTGCTTACCTTTCTCTCCCGGAATGGCCGCTTTCCCCATACACTAGTATCATAGAAATCTCCTGCTTACCTTCCTCTCCTGGAATGGCCCGCTGTCCCCATACACTAGTATCACAGATATCTCCTGCTTACCTTTCTCTCCCGGAATGGCCGCTGTCCCCATATACTAGTATCACAGATATCTCCTGCTTACCTTTTTCTCCCAGAATGGCCACTGTCCCCATACACTAGTATCACAGATATCTCCTGCTTACCTTTCTCTCCCAGAATGGCCGCTGTCCTGGCCGCTGTCCCCATACACTAGTATCACAGATATCTCCTGCTTACCTTTCTCACCCGGAATGGCCGCTGTCCCCATACACTAGTATCACAGATATCTCCTGCTTACCTTCCTCTCCCGGAATGGCCGCTGTCCCCATACACTAGTATCACAGATATCTCCTGCTTACCTTTCTCTCCTGGAATGGCCCGCTGTCCCCATACACTTGTATCACAGATATCTCCTGCTTACCTTTCTCTCCCGGAATGGCCGCTGTCCCCATACACTACTATCACAGATATCTCCTGCTCACCTTTCTCTCTCGTAATGGCCGCTGTCCCCATACACTAGTATCACAGATATCTCCTGCTTACCTTCCTCTCCTGGAATGGCCCGCTGTCCCCATACACAAGTATCACAGATATCTCCTGCTTACCTTTCTCACCCCGAATGGCCGCTGCCCCCATACACTAGTATCACAGATATCAACTGCTTACCTTTCTCACATGGAATGACCAGCTGCCCCCATACACTAGTATCACAGATATCTCCTGCTTACCTTTCTCTCCTGGAATGGCCGCTGTCCCGATAAACTAGTATCACAGATATCTTCTGCTTACCTTTCTCTCCCGGAATGGCCGCTGTCCCCATACACTAGTATCACAGATATCTCCTGCTTACCTTCCTCTCCTGGAATGGCCTGCTGTCCCCATACAATAGTATCCCAGATATCTCCTGTTTACCTTTCTCTCATGGAATGGCCCGCTGTCCCCATACACTAGTATCACAGACATCTCCTCCTTACCTTCCTCTCCCGGAATGGCCGCTGTCCCCATACACTAGTATCACAGATATCTCCCACTTACCTTTCTCTCCCGGAATGGCCGCTGTCCCCATACACTTGTATCACAGATATCTCCTGCTTACCTTCCTCTCCCGGATTGGCCGCTGTCTCCATACACTAGTATCACAGATATCTCCTACTTACCTTTCTCTCCCGGAATGGCCGCTGTCCCCATACACTAGTATCACAGATATCTCCTACTTACCTTTCTCTCCCGGAATGGCCGGTGTCCCCATACACTAGTATCACAGATTTCTCCTTCTTACCTTCCTCTCCCGGAATGGCCACTGTCCCCATACACTAGTATCACAGATATCTCCTACTTACCTTTCTCTCGCGGAATGGCCGCTGTCCCCATACACTAGTATCTCAGATATCTCCTGCTTACCTTTTTCTCCCGGAATTGCCGCTGTCCCCACACACTAGTATCACAGATATCACCTGCTTACCTTTCTTTCCCGGAATGGCCGCTGTCCTGGCCGCTGTCCCCATACACTAGTATCAAAGATATCTCCTGTTTATCTTCCTCTCCTGGAATGGCCCACTGTCCCCATACACTAGTATCACAGATATCTCCTATTTACCTTTCTCTTGTGGAGTAGCCCGCTTTCCCCAAACACTAGTATCATAGATGTCTCCTGCTTACCTTCCTCTCCCGGAATGGCCCGCTGTCCCCATACACTAGTATCACAGATATCTCCTGCTTACCTTTCTCTTCTGGAATGGCCCTCTGTCCCCATATACTAGTATCACAGATATCTCCTGCTTACCTTCCTCTCCTGGAATGGCCCGCTGTCCCCATACACTAGTATCACAGATATCTCCTGCTTACCTTTCTCACCCGGAAAGACATGCTGTCCCCATACTCTAGTATCACAGATATCTCCTACTTACCTTTTTCTCCCGGATTGGCCGCTGTCCCCATACACTAGTATCACAGATATCTCCTGCTTACCTTTCTCTCCCGGAATGGCCGTTTCCTGGCCGCTGTCCTGGCCGCTGTCCCCATACACTAGTATCACAGATATCGCCTGCTTACCTTTCTCTCCCGGAATGGCCGCTGTCCCCATACACAAGTATCACAGATATCTCCTCCTTACCTTCCTCTCCCGGAATGGCCGCTGTCCCCATACACTAGTATCAGAGATAACTCCTGCTTACCTTTCTCTCCTGGAATGGCCCACTGTCCCCATACACTAGTATCACAGATATCTCCTGCTTACCTTTCTCTCCCGGATGGCCGCTGTCCCCATACACTACTATCACAGATATCTCCTGCTTACCTTTCTCTCTCGTAATGGCCGCTGTCCCCATACACTAGTATCACAGATATCTCCTGCTTACCTTCCTCTCCTGGAATGGCCCGCTGTCCCCATACACAAGTATCACAGATATCTCCTGCTTTCCTTTCTCTCCCGGAATGGCCGCTGCCCCCATACACTAGTATCACAGATATCTCCTGCTTACCTTTCTCACACGGAATGACCTGCTGTCCCCATACACTAGTATCACAGATATCTCCTGCTTACCTTCCTCTCCTGGAATGGCCTGCTGTCCCCATACAATAGTATCACAGATATCTCCTGTTTACCTTTCTCTCATGGAATGGCCCGCTGTCCCCATACACTAGTATCACAGACATCTCCTCCTTACCTTCCTCTCCCGGAATGGCCGCTGTCCCCATACACTAGTATCACAGATATCTCCCACTTACCTTTCTCTCCCGGAATGGCCGCTGTCCCCATACACTTGTATCACAGATATCTCCTGCTTACCTTCCTCTCCCGGAATGGCCGCTGTCCCCATACACTAGTATCACAGATATCTCCTACTTACCTTTCTCTCCCGGAATGGCCGCTGTCCCCATACACTAGTATCACAGATATCTCCTACTTACCTTTCTCTCCCGGATTGGCCGCTGTCTCCATACACTAGTATCACAGATATCTCCTACTTACCTTTCTCTCCCGGAATGGCCGCTGTCCCCATACACTAGTATCACAGATATCTCCTACTTACCTTTCTCTCCCGGAATGGCCGCTGTCCCCATACACTAGTATCACAGATTTCTCCTTCTTACCTTCCTCTCCCGGAATGGCCGCTGTCCCCATACACAAGTATCACAGATATCTCCTCCTTACCTTCCTCTCCGGGAATGGCCGCTGTCCCCATACACTAGTATCAGAGATAACTCCTGCTTACCTTTCTCTCCTGGAATGGCCCACTGTCCCCATACACTAGTATCACAGATATCTCCTGCTTACCTTTCTCTCCCGGAATGGCCGCTGTCCCCATACACTACTATCACAGATATCTCCTGCTTACCTTTCTCTCTCTCTCGTAATGGCCGCTGTCCCCATACACTAGTATCACAGATATCTCCTGCTTACCTTCCTCTCCTGGAATGGCAAGCTGTCCCCATACACAAGTATCACAGATATCTCCTGCTTTCCTTTCTCACACGGAATGACCTGCTGTCCCCATACACTAGTATCACAGATATCTCCTGCTTACCTTTCTCTCCTGGAATGGCCGCTGTCCCCATAAACTAGTATCACAGATATCTTCTGCTTACCTTTCTCTCTCGGAATGGCCGCTGTCCCCATACACTAGTATCACAGATATCTCCTGCTTACATTCCTCTCCTATAATGGCCCACTGTCCCCATACACTAGTATCACAGATATCTCCTGTTTACCTTTCTCTCATGGAATGGCCCGCTGTCCCCATACACTAGTATCATAGATGTCTCCTGCTTACCTTCCTCTCCCGGAATGGCCCGCTGTCCCCATACACTAGTATCACAGATATCTCCTCCTTACCTTCCTCTCCCGGAATGGCTGCTGTCCCCATACACTAGTATCACAGATATCTCCTGCTTACCTTCCTCTCCTGGAATGGCCCGCTGTCCCCATACACTAGTATCACAGATATCTCCTGCTTACCTTTCTCACCCGGAATGACATGCTGTCCCCATACTCTAGTATCACACATATCTCCTACTTACCTTTCTCTCCTGGAATGGCTGCTTTCCCCATACACTAGTATCACAGATATCTCCTGCTTACCTTCCTCTCCCGGAATGGCCACTGTCCCCATACACTAGTATCACAGATTTCTCCTGCTTACCTTTCTCTCTTGGAATTGCCGCTGTCCCCATACACTAGTATCACAGATATCTTCTGCTTACCTTTCTCTCCCGGTATGGCCGCTGTTCCCATACACTAGTATCACTGCTTACCTTCCTCTCCCGGAATGGCCTGCTGTCCCCATACACTAGTATTACAGGTATCTCCTGCTTAACTTTCTCTCATGGAATGGCCCGCTGTCCCCATACACTAGTATCACAGATATCTCCTGTTTACCTTTCTCTCCCGGAATGGCCGCTGTCCCCATACACTAGTATCACAGATATCTCCTGCTTACCTTTTTCTCCCGGAATGGCCGCTCTCCCCATACACTAGTATCACAGATATCTCCTGCTTACCTTTCTCTCACGGAATGGCCGCTGTCCCCATACACTAGTATCACAGATATCTCCCGCTTACCTTTCTCTCCCGGAATGGCCGCTTTCCCCATACACTAGTATCATAGAAATCTCCTGCTTACCTTCCTCTCCTGGAATGGCCCGCTGTCCCCATACACTAGTATCACAGATATCTCCTGCTTACCTTTCTCTCCCGGAATGGCCGCTGTCCCCATACACTAGTATCACAGATATCTCCTGCTTACCTTTTTCTCCCGGAATGGCCACTGTCCCCATACACTAGTATCACAGATATCTCCTGCTTACCTTTCTCTCCCAGAATGGCCGCTGTCCTGGCCGCTGTCCCCATACACTAGTATCACAGATATCTCCTGCTTACCTTTCTCTCCCGGAATGGCCGCTGTCCCCATACACTAGTATCACAGATATCTCCTGCTTACCTTCCTCTCCCGGAATGGCCGCTGTCCCCATACACTAGTATCACAGATATCTCCTGCTTACCTTTCTCTCCTGGAATGGCCCGCAGTCCCCATACACTTGTATCACAGATATCTCCTGCTTACCTTTCTCTCCCGGAATGGCCGCTGTCCCCATACACTACTATCACAGATATCTCCTGCTCACCTTTCTCTCTCGTAATGGCCGCTGTCCCCATACACTAGTATCACAGATATCTCCTGCTTACCTTCCTCTCCTGGAATGGCCCGCTGTCCCCATACACAAGTATCACAGATATCTCCTGCTTACCTTTCTCACCCCGAATGGCCGCTGCCCCCATACACTAGTATCACAGATATCTCCTGCTTACCTTTCTCACATGGAATGACCAGCTGCCCCCATACACTAGTATCACAGATATCTCCTGCTTACCTTTCTCTCCTGGAATGGCCGCTGTCCCCATAAACTAGTATCACAGATATCTTCTGCTTACCTTTCTCTCCCGGAATGGCCGCTGTCCCCATACACTAGTATCACAGATATCTCCTGCTTACCTTCCTCTCCTGGAATGGCCTGCTGTCCCCATACAATAGTATCACAGATATCTCCTGTTTACCTTTCTCTCATGGAATGGCCCGCTGTCCCCATACACTAGTATCACAGACATCTCCTCCTTACCTTCCTCTCCCGGAATGGCCGCTGTCCCCATACACTAGTATCACAGATATCTCCCACTTACCTTTCTCTCCCGGAATGGCCGCTGTCCCCATACACTTGTATCACAGATATCTCCTGCTTACCTTCCTCTCCCGGAATGGCCGCTGTCCCCATACACTAGTATCACAGATATCTCCTACTTACCTTTCTCTCCCGGAATGGCCGCTGTCCCCATACACTAGTATCACAGATATCTCCTACTTACCTTTCTCTCCCGGATTGGCCGCTGTCTCCATACACTAGTATCACAGATATCTCCTACTTACCTTTCTCTCCCGGAATGGCCGCTGTCCCCATACACTAGTATCACAGATATCTCCTACTTACCTTTCTCTCCCGGAATGGCCGCTGTCCCCATACACTAGTATCACAGATTTCTCCTTCTTACCTTCCTCTCCCGGAATGGCCGCTGTCCCCATACACTAGTATCACAGATATCTGCTACTTACCTTTCTCTCCCGGAATGGCCGCTGTCCCCATACACTAGTATCTCAGATATCTCCTGCTTACCTTTTTCTCCCGGAATTGCCGCTGTCCCCATACACTAGTATCACAGATATCACCTGCTTACCTTTCTTTCCCGGAATGGCCGCTGTCCTGGCCGCTGTCCCCATACACTAGTATCAAAGATATCTCCTGTTTACCTTTCTCTCTCGGTATGGTCGCTGTCCCCATACACTAGTATCACAGATATCTCCTGCTTATCTTCCTTTCCTGGAATGGCCCACTGTCCCCATACACTAGTATCACAGATATCTCCTATTTACCTTTCTCTTGTGGAGTAGCCCGCTCTCCCCAAACACTAGTATCATAGATGTCTCCTGCTTACCTTCCTCTCCCGGAATGGCCCGCTGTCCCCATACACTAGTATCACAGATATCTCCTGCTTACCTTTCTCTCCTGGAATGGCCCTCTGTCCCCATATACTAGTATCACAGATATCTCCTGCTTACCTTCCTCTCCTGGAATGGCCCGCTGTCCCCATACACTAGTATCACAGATATCTCCTGCTTACCTTTCTCACCCGGAAAGACATGCTGTCCCCATACTCTAGTATCACAGATATCTCCTACTTACCTTTCTCTCCTGGAATGGCTGCTTTCCCCATACACTAGTATCACAGATATCTCCTGCTTACCTTCCTCTCCCGGAATGGCCGCTGTCCCCATACACTAGTATCACAGATATCTTCTGCTTACCTTTCTCTCCCGGTATGGCCGCTGTTCCCATACACTAGTATCACTGCTTACCTTCCTCTCCCGGAATGGCCTGTTGTCCGCATACACTAGTATTACAGGTATCTCCTGCTTAACTTTCTCTCATGGAATGGCCCGCTGTCCCCATACACTAGTATCACAGATATCTCCTGTTTACCTTTCTCTCCCGGAATGGCCGCTGTCCCCGTACACTAGTATCACAGATATCTCCTGCTTACCTTTTTCTCCCGGAATGGCCGCTCTCCCCATACACTAGTATCACAGATATCTCCTGCTTACCTTTCTCTCCCGGAATGGCCACTGTCCCCATACACTAGTATCACAGATATCTCCTGCTTACCTTTCTCTCCCGGAATGGCCGCTTTCCCCATACACTAGTATCATAGAAATCTCCTGCTTACCTTCCTCTCCTGGAAAGGCCCGCTGTCCCCATACACTAGTATCACAGATATCTCCTGCTTACCTTTCTCTCCCGGAATGGCCACTGTCCCCATACACTAGTATCACAGATATCTCCTGCTTACCTTTCTTTCACGGAATGGCCGCTGTCCCCATACACTAGTATCACAGATATCTCCTGCTTACCTTCCTCTCCCGGAATGGCCGCTGTCCCCATACACTAGTATCACAGATATCTCCTGCTTACCTTTCTCTCCTGGAATGGCCCGCTGTCCCCATACACTTGTATCACAGATATCTCCTGATTACCTTTCTCTCCCGGAATGGCCGCTGTCCCCATACACTACTATCACAGATATCTCCTGCTCACCTTTCTCTCTCGTAATGGCCGCTGTCCCCATACACTAGTATCACAGATATCTCCTGCTTACCTTCCTCTCCTGGAATGGCCCGCTGTCCCCATACACAAGTATCACAGATATCTCCTGCTTACCTTTCTCACCCCGAATGGCCGCTGCCCCCATACACTAGTATCACAGATATCTCCTGCTTACCTTTCTCACATGGAATGACCAGCTGCCCCCATACACTAGTATCACAGATATCTCCTGCTTACCTTTCTCTACTGGAAAGGCCGCTGTCCCCATAAACTAGTATCACAGATATCTTCTGCTTACCTTTCTCTCCCGGAATGGCCGCTGTCCCCATACACTAGTATCACAGATATCTCCTGCTTACCTTCCTCTCCTGGAATGGCCTGCTGTCGCCATACAATAGTATCACAGATATCTCCTGTTTACCTTTCTCTCATGGAATGTCCCGCTGTCCCCATACACTAGTATCACAGACATCTCCTCCTTACCTTCCTCTCCCGGAATGGCCGCTATCCCCATACACTAGTATCACAGATATCTCCCACTTACCTTTCTCTCCCGGAATGGCCGCTGTCCCCATACACTTGTATCACAGATATCTCCTGCTTACCTTCCTCTCCCGGAATGGCCGCTGTCCCCATACACTAGTATCACAGATATCTCGTACTTACCTTTCTCTCCCGGAATGGCCGCTGTCCCCATACACTAGTATCACAGATATCTCCTGCTTACCTTCCTCTCCCGGAATGGCCGCTGTCCCCATACACTAGTATCACAGATATCTCCTGCTTACCTTTCTCTCCTGGAATGGCCCGCTGTCCCCATACACTTGTATCACAGATATCTCCTGATTACCTTTCTCTCCCGGAATGGCCGCTGTCCCCATACACTACTATCACAGATATCTCCTGCTCACCTTTCTCTCTCGTAATGGCCGCTGTCCCCATACACTAGTATCACAGATATCTCCTGCTTACCTTCCTCTCCTGGAATGGCCCGCTGTCCCCATACACAAGTATCACAGATATCTCCTGCTTACCTTTCTCACCCCGAATGGCCGCTGCCCCCATACACTAGTATCACAGATATCTCCTGCTTACCTTTCTCACATGGAATGACCAGCTGCCCCCATACACTAGTATCACAGATATCTCCTGCTTACCTTTCTCTACTGGAAAGGCCGCTGTCCCCATAAACTAGTATCACAGATATCTTCTGCTTACCTTTCTCTCCCGGAATGGCCGCTGTCCCCATACACTAGTATCACAGATATCTCCTGCTTACCTTCCTCTCCTGGAATGGCCTGCTGTCGCCATACAATAGTATCACAGATATCTCCTGTTTACCTTTCTCTCATGGAATGTCCCGCTGTCCCCATACACTAGTATCACAGACATCTCCTCCTTACCTTCCTCTCCCGGAATGGCCGCTATCCCCATACACTAGTATCACAGATATCTCCCAATTACCTTTCTCTCCCGGAATGGCCGCTGTCCCCATACACTTGTATCACAGATATCTCCTGCTTACCTTCCTCTCCCGGAATGGCCGCTGTCCCCATACACTAGTATCACAGATATCTCCTACTTACCTTTCTCTCCCGGAATGGCCGCTGTCCCCATACACTAGTATCACAGATATCTCCTACTTACCTTTCTCTCCCGGAATGGCCGCTGTCCCCATACACTAGTATCACAGATTTCTCCTTCTTACCTTCCTCTCCCGGAATGGCCGCTGTCCCCATACACTAGTATCACAGATATCTGCTACTTACCTTTCTCTCCCGGAATGGCCGCTGTCCCCATACACTAGTATCTCAGATATCTCCTGCTTACCTTTTTCTCCCGGAATTGCCGCTGTCCCCATACACTAGTATCACAGATATCACCTGCTTACCTTTCTTTCCCGGAATGGCCGCTGTCCTGGCCGCTGTCCCCATACACTAGTATCACAGATTTCTCCTTCTTACCTTCCTCTCCTGGAATGGCCGCTGTCCCCATACACTAGTATCTCAGATATCTCCTGCTTACCTTTCTCTCTCGGTATGGTCGCTGTCCCCATACACTAGTATCACAGATATCTCCTGCTTATCTTCCTCTCCTGGAATGGCCCACTGTCCCCATACACTAGTATCACAGATATCTCCTATTTACCTTTCTCTTGTGGAGTAGCCCGCTCTCCCCAAACACTAGTATCATAGATGTCTCCTGCTTACCTTCCTCTCCCGGAATGGCCCGCTGTCCCCATACACTAGTATCACAGATATCTCCTGCTTACCTTTTTCTCCTGGAATGGCCCTCTGTCCCCATATACTAGTATCACAGATATCTCCTGCTTACCTTCCTCTCCTGGAATGGCCCGCTGTCCCCATACACTAGTATCACAGATATCTCCTGCTTACCTTTCTCACCCGGAAAGACATGCTGTCCCCATACTCTAGTATCACAGATATCTCCTACTTACCTTTCTCTCCTGGAATGGCTGCTTTCCCCATACACTAGTATCACAGATATCTCCTGCTTACCTTCCTCTCCCGGAATGGCCGCTGTCCCCATACACTAGTATCACAGATATCTTCTGCTTACCTTTCTCTCCCGGTATGGCCGCTGTTCCCATACACTAGTATCACTGCTTACCTTCCTCTCCCGGAATGGCCTGCTGTCCGCATACACTAGTATTACAGGTATCTCCTGCTTAACTTTCTCTCATGGAATGGCCCGCTGTCCCCATACACTAGTATCACAGATATCTCCTGTTTACCTTTCTCTCCCGGAATGGCCGCTGTCCCCGTACACTAGTATCACAGATATCTCCTGCTTACCTTTTTCTCCCGGAATGGCCGCTCTCCCCATACACTAGTATCACAGATATCTCCTGCTTACCTTTCTCTCCCGGAATGGCCACTGTCCCCATACACTAGTATCACAGATATCTCCTGCTTACCTTTCTCTCCCGGAATGGCCGCTTTCCCCATACACTAGTATCATAGAAATCTCCTGCTTACCTTCCTCTCCTGGAAAGGCCCGCTGTCCCCATACACTAGTATCACAGATATCTCCTGCTTACCTTTCTCTCCCGGAATGGCCGCTGTCCCCATACACTAGTATCACAGATATCTCCTGCTTACCTTTTTCTCCCGGAATGGCCACTGTCCCCATACACTAGTATCACAGATATCTCCTGCTTACCTTTCTCTCCCAGAATCGCCGCTGTCCTGGCCGCTGTCCCCATACACTAGTATCACAGATATCTCCTGCTTACCTTTCTTTCACGGAATGGCCGCTGTCCCCATACACTAGTATCACAGATATCTCCTGCTTACCTTCCTCTCCCGGAATGGCCGCTGTCCCCATACACTAGTATCACAGATATCTCCTGCTTACCTTTCTCTCCTGGAATGGCCCGCTGTCCCCATACACTTGTATCACAGATATCTCCTGATTACCTTTCTCTCCCGGAATGGCCGCTGTCCCCATACACTACTATCACAGATATCTCCTGCTCACCTTTCTCTCTCGTAATGGCCGCTGTCCCCATACACTAGTATCACAGATATCTCCTGCTTACCTTCCTCTCCTGGAATGGCCCGCTGTCCCCATACACAAGTATCACAGATATCTCCTGCTTACCTTTCTCACCGCGAATGGCCGCTGCCCCCATACACTAGTATCACAGATATCTCCTGCTTACCTTTCTCACATGGAATGACCAGCTGCCCCCATACACTAGTATCACAGATATCTCCTGCTTACCTTTCTCTCCTGGAAAGGCCGCTGTCCCCATAAACTAGTATCACAGATATCTTCTGCTTACCTTTCTCTCCCGGAATGGCCGCTGTCCCCATACACTAGTATCACAGATATCTCCTGCTTACCTTCCTCTCCTGGAATGGCCTGCTGTCGCCATACAATAGTATCACAGATATCTCCTGTTTACCTTTCTCTCATGGAATTTCCCGCTGTCCCCATACACTAGTATCACAGACATCTCCTCCTTACCTTCCTCTCCCGGAATGGCCGCTATCCCCATACACTAGTATCACAGATATCTCCCACTTACCTTTCTCTCCCGGAATGGCCGCTGTCCCCATACACTTGTATCACAGATATCTCCTGCTTACCTTCCTCTCCCGGAATGGCCGCTGTCCCCATACACTAGTATCACAGATATCTTCTACTTACCTTTCTCTCCCGGAATGGCCGCTGTCCCCATACACTAGTATCACAGATATCTCCTACTTACCTTTCTCTCCCGGATTGGCCGCTGTCTCCATACACTAGTATCACAGATATCTCCTACTTACCTTTCTCTCCCGGAATGGCCGCTGTCCCCATACACTAGTATCACAGATATCTCCTACTTACCTTTCTCTCCCGGAATGGCCGCTGTCCCCATACACTAGTATCACAGATTTCTCCTTCTTACCTTCCTCTCCCGGAATGGCCGCTGTCCCCATACACTAGTATCACAGATATCTCCTACTTACCTTTCTCTCCCGGAATGGCCGCTGTCCCCATACACTAGTATCTCAGATATCTCCTGCTTACCTTTTTCTCCCGGAATTGCCGCTGTCCCCATACACTAGTATCACAGATATCACCTGCTTACCTTTCTTTCCCGGAATGGCCGCTGTCCTGGCCGCTGTCCCCATACACTAGTATCAAAGATATCTCCTGTTTACCTTTCTCTCTTGGTATGGTCGCTGTCCCCATACACTAGTATCACAGATATCTCCTGCTTATCTTCCTCTCCTGGAATGGCCCACTGTCCCCATACACTAGTATCACAGATATCTCCTATTTACCTTTCTCTTGTGGAGTAGCCCGCTCTCCCCAAACACTAGTATCATAGATGTCTCCTGCTTACCTTCCTCTCCCGGAATGGCCCGCTGTCCCCATACACTAGTATCACAGATATCTCCTGCTTACCTTTCTCTCCTGGAATGGCCCTCTGTCCCCATATACTAGTATCACAGATATCTCCTGCTTACCTTTCTCACTCGGAATGGCCCGCTGTCCTCATACAATAGTATCACAGGTATCTCCTGCTTACCTTCCTCTCCTGGAATGGCCCGCTGTCCCCATACACTAGTATCACAGATATCTCCTGCTTACCTTTCTCACCCGGAATGACATGCTGTCCCCATACTCTAGTATCACAGATATCTCCTACTTACCTTTCTCTCCTGGAATGTCTGCTTTCCCCATATACTAGTATCACAGATATCTCCTGCTTACCTTCCTCTCCCGGAATGGCCGCTGTCCCCATACACTAGTATCACAGATATCTCCTGCTTACCTTTCTCTCCTGGAATTGCCGCTGTCCCCATACACTAGTATCACAGATATCTTCTGCTTACCTTTCTCTCCCGGAATGGCCGCTGTCCCCATACACTAGTATCACAGATATCTCCTGCTTACCTTCCTCTCCCGGAATGGCCTGCTGTCCCCATACCATAGTATTACAGGTATCTCCTGCTTACCTTCCTCTCCCGGAATGGCCCGCTGTCCCCATACACTAGTATCACATATCTCCTGCTTACCTTCCTCTCCCGGAATGGCCACTGTCCCCATACACTAGTATCACAGATATCTCCTGCTTACCTTCCTCTCCCGGAATGGCCGCTTTCCCCATACACACTAGTATCACAGATATCTCCTGCGTACCTTTCTCTCCGGAATGGCCGCTGTCCCCATACACTAGTATCACAGATATCTCCTGCTTACCTTCCTCTCCTGGAATCGGCCCCTGTCCCCATACACTAGTATTACATATATCTCCTGCTTACCTTTCTCTTATGGAATGACCACTGTCCCCATACACTAGTATCACAGATATCTCCTACTTACCTTTCTATTATGGAATGACCACTGTCCCCATACACTAGTATCAGAGATATCTCCTGCTTACCTTTCTCACCTGGAATGACCACTGTCCCCATACACTAGTATCACAGATATCTCCAGCTTACCTTTCTCACCCCGAATGGCCGCTGCCTCCATACACTAGTATCACAGATATCTCCTGCTTACCTTTCTCACATGGAATGACCAGCTGCCCCCATAAACTAGTATCACAGATATCTTCTGCTTACCTTTCTCTCCCGGAATGGCCGCTGTCCCCATACACTAGTATCACAGATATCTCCTGCTTACCTTTCTCTCATGGAATGGCCCGCTGTCCCCATACACTAGTATCACAGACATCTCCTGCTTACCTTCCTCTCCCGGAATGGCCGCTGTCCCCATACACTAGTATCACAGATATCTCCTACTTACCTTTCTCTCCCGGATTGGCCGCTGTCCCCATACACTTGTATCACAGATATCTCCTGCTTACCTTCCACTCCCGGAATGGCCGCTGTCCCCATACACTAGTATCACAGATATCTCCTACTTACCTTTCTCTCCCGGAATGGCCGGTGTCCCCATACACTAGTATCACACATATCTCCTACTTACCTTTCTCTCCCGGAATGGCCGCTGTCCCCATACACTAGTATCACAGATATCTCCTGCTTACCTTTCTCTCCTGGAATGGCCCTCTGTCCCCATATACTAGTATCACAGATATCTCCTGCTTACCTTTCTCACTCGGAATGGCCCGCTGTCCTCATACAATAGTATCACAGGTATCTCCTGCTTACCTTCCTCTCCTGGAATGGCCCGCTGTCCCCATACACTAGTATCACAGATATCTCCTGCTTACCTTTCTCACCCGGAATGACATGCTGTCCCCATACTCTAGTATCACAGATATCTCCTACTTACCTTTCTCTCCTGGAATGTCTGCTTTCCCCATATACTAGTATCACAGATATCTCCTGCTTACCTTCCTCTCCCGAAATGGCCGCTGTCCCCATATACTAGTATCACAGATATCTCCTGCTTACCTTTCTCTCCTGGAATTGCCGCTGTCCCCATACACTAGTATCACAGATATCTTCTGCTTACCTTTCTCTCCCGGAATGGCCGCTGTCCCCATACACTAGTATCACAGATATCTCCTGCTTACCTTCCTCTCCCGGAATGGCCTGCTGTCCCCATACCATAGTATTACAGGTATCTCCTGCTTACCTTCCTCTCCCGGAATGGCCCGCTGTCCCCATACACTAGTATCACATATCTCCTGCTTACCTTCCTCTCCCGGAATGGCCACTGTCCCCATACACTAGTATCACAGATATCTCCTGCTTACCTTCCTCTCCCGGAATGGCCGCTTTCCCCATACACACTAGTATCACAGATATCTCCTGCGTACCTTTCTCTCCGGAATGGCCGCTGTCCCCATACACTAGTATCACAGATATCTCCTGCTTACCTTCCTCTCCTGGAATCGGCCCCTGTCCCCATACACTAGTATTACATATATCTCCTGCTTACCTTTCTCTTATGGAATGACCACTGTCCCCATACACTAGTATCACAGATATCTCCTACTTACCTTTCTATTATGGAATGACCACTGTCCCCATACACTAGTATCAGAGATATCTCCTGCTTACCTTTCTCACCTGGAATGACCACTGTCCCCATACACTAGTATCACAGATATCTCCAGCTTACCTTTCTCACCCCGAATGGCCGCTGCCTCCATACACTAGTATCACAGATATCTCCTGCTTACCTTTCTCACATGGAATGACCAGCTGCCCCCATAAACTAGTATCACAGATATCTTCTGCTTACCTTTCTCTCCCGGAATGGCCGCTGTCCCCATACACTAGTATCACAGATATCTCCTGCTTACCTTTCTCTCATGGAATGGCCCGCTGTCCCCATACACTAGTATCACAGACATCTCCTGCTTACCTTCCTCTCCCGGAATGGCCGCTGTCCCCATACACTAGTATCACAGATATCTCCTACTTACCTTTCTCTCCCGGATTGGCCGCTGTCCCCATACACTTGTATCACAGATATCTCCTGCTTACCTTCCACTCCCGGAATGGCCGCTGTCCCCATACACTAGTATCACAGATATCTCCTACTTACCTTTCTCTCCCGGAATGGCCGGTGTCCCCATACACTAGTATCACACATATCTCCTACTTACCTTTCTCTCCCGGAATGGCCGCTGTCCCCATACACTAGTATCACAGATATCTCCTGCTTACCTTTCTCTCCTGGAATGGCCCTCTGTCCCCATATACTAGTATCACAGATATCTCCTGCTTACCTTTCTCACTCGGAATGGCCCGCTGTCCTCATACAATAGTATCACAGGTATCTCCTGCTTACCTTCCTCTCCTGGAATGGCCCGCTGTCCCCATACACTAGTATCACAGATATCTCCTGCTTACCTTTCTCACCCGGAATGACATGCTGTCCCCATACTCTAGTATCACAGATATCTCCTACTTACCTTTCTCTCCTGGAATGTCTGCTTTCCCCATATACTAGTATCACAGATATCTCCAGCTTACCTTCCTCTCCCGGAATGGCCGCTGTCCCCATACACTAGTATCACAGATATCTCCTGCTTACCTTTCTCTCCTGGAATTGCCGCTGTCCCCATACACTAGTATCACAGATATCTTCTGCTTACCTTTCTCTCCCGGAATGGCCGCTGTCCCCATACACTAGTATCACAGATATCTCCTGCTTACCTTCCTCTCCCGGAATGGCCTGCTGTCCCCATACCATAGTATTACAGGTATCTCCTGCTTACCTTCCTCTCCCGGAATGGCCCGCTGTCCCCATACACTAGTATCACATATCTCCTGCTTACCTTCCTCTCCCGGAATGGCCACTGTCCCCATACACTAGTATCACAGATATCTCCTGCTTACCTTTCTCTCCCGGAATGGCCGCTGTCCCCATACTCTAGTATCACAGATATCTCCTTCTTACCTTCCTCTCCCGGAATGGCCGCTGTCCCCATACACTAGTATCACAGATATCTCCTGCTTACCTTCCTCTCCTGGAATGGCCCGCTGTCCCCATACACTAGTATCACAGATATCTTCTGCTTACCTTTCTCACACGGAATGACCTGCTGTCCCCATACACTAGTATCACAGATATCTCCTATTTACCTTTCTCTTGTGGAATAGCCTGCTCTCCCCATACACTAGTATCACAGATATCTCCTGCTTACCTTCCTCTCCCGGAATGGCCCGCTGTCCCCATACACTAGTATCACAGATATCTCCTGCTTACCTTTCTCACCAGGAATGACATGCTGTCCCCATACTCTAGTATCACAGATATCTCCTACTTACCTTTCTCTCCTGGAATGTCTGCTTTCCCCATATACTAGTATCACAGATATCTCCTGCTTAACTTCCTCTCCCGGAATGGCCGCTGTCCCCATACACTAGTATCACAGATATCTCCTGCTTACCTTTCTCTCCTGGAATTGCCGCTGTCCCCATACACTAGTATCACAGATATCTTCTGCTTACCTTTCTCTCCCGGAATGGCCGCTGTCCCCATACACTAGTATCACAGATATCTCCTGCTTACCTTTCTCTCATGGAATGGCCCGCTGTCCCCATACACTAGTATCACAGACATCTCCTCCTTACCTTCCTCTCCCGGAATGGCCGCTGTCCCCATACACTAGTATCACAGATATCTCCTACTTACCTTTCTCTCCCGGATTGGCCGCTGTCCCCATACACTTGTATCACAGATATCTCCTGCTTACCTTCCACTCCCGGAATGGCCGCTGTCCCCATACACTAGTATCACAGATATCTCCTACTTACCTTTCTCTCCCGGAATGGCCGGTGTCCCCATACACTAGTATCACAGATATCTCCTACTTACCTTTCTCTCCCGGAATGGCCGCTGTCCCCATACACTAGTATCACAGATATCTCCTACTTACCTTTCTCTCCCGGAATGGCCGCTGTCCCCATACACTAGTATCACAGATATCTCCTACTTACCTTTCTCTCCCGGAATGGCCGCTGTCCCCATACACTAGTATCACAGATATCTCCTTCTTACCTTCCTCTCCCGGAATGGCCGCTGTCCCCATACACTAGTATCACAGATATCTCCTGCTTACCTTCCTCTCCTGGAATGGCCCGCTGTCCCCATACACTAGTATCACAGATATCTTCTGCTTACCTTTCTCACACGGAATGACCTGCTGTCCCCATACACTAGTATCACAGATATCTCCTATTTACCTTTCTCTTGTGGAATAGCCTGCTCTCCCCATACACTAGTATCACAGATATCTCCTGCTTACCTTCCTCTCCCGGAATGGCCCGCTGTCCCCATACACTAGTATCACAGATATCTCCTGCTTACCTTTTTCTCCTGGAATGGCCCTCTGTCCCCATACACTAGTTTCACAGATATATACTATTTACCTTCCTCTCACGGACTGGCCCACTGTCCCCATACACTAGTATCAGAGATATCTCCTGCTTACCTTTCTCACCTGGAATGGCCCGCTGTCCTCATACAATAGTATCACAGGTATCTCCTGCTTACCTTCCTCTCCTGGAATGGCCCGCTGTCCCCATACACTAGTATCACAGATATCTCCTGCTTACCTTTCTCACCCGGAATGACATGCAGTCCCCATACTCTAGTATCACAGATATCTCCTACTTACCTTTCTCTCCTGGAATGTCTGCTTTCCCCATATACTAGTATCACAGATATCTCCTGCTTAACTTCCTCTCCCGGAATGGCCGCTGTCCCCATACACTAGTATCACAGATATCTCCTGCTTACCTTCCTCTCCCGGAATGGCCTGCTGTCCCCATACCATAGTATTACAGGTATCTCCTGCTTACCTTCCTCTCCCGGAATGGCCCGCTGTCCCCATACACTAGTATCACAGATATCTCCTGCTTACCTTCCTCTCCCGGAATGGCCACTGTCCCCATACACTAGTATCACAGATATCTCCTGCTTACCTTCCTCTCCCGGAATGGCCGCTTTCCCCATACACACTAGTATCACAGATATCTCCTGCTTACCTTTCTCTCCGGAATGGCCGCTGTCCCCATACACTAGTATCACAGATATCTCCTGCTTACCTTTCTCTCCCGGAATGGCCGCTGTCCCCATACACTAGTATCACAGATATCTCCTGCTTACCTTTCTCACACGGAATGACATGGTGTCCCCATACACTAGTATCACAGATATATACTACTTACCTTCCTCTGACGGACTGGCCCGTTGTCCCCATACACTAGTATCACAGATATCTCAAGCTTACCTTTCTCTCCCGGAATGGCCGCTGGCCCCATACACTAGTATCACAGATATCTCCTGCTTACCTTTCTCTCCTGGAATGGCCTGCTGTCCCCATACTCTAGTATCACAGATATCTCCTTCTTACCTTCCTCTCCTGGAATCGGGCCCCTGTCCCCATACACTAGTATCACAGATATCTCCTGCTTACCTTTCTCACCTGGAATGACCTGCTGTCCCCATACTCTAGTATCACAGATATCTCCTGCTTACCTTCCTCTCCTGGAATCGGCCCCTGTCACCATACACTAGTATCACAGATATCTCCTGCTTACCTTTCTCTTATGGAATGACCACTGTCCCCATACACTAGTATCACAGATATCTCCTACTTACCTTTCTCTTATGGAATGACCACTGTCCCCATACACTAGTATCAGAGATATCTCCTGCTTACCTTTCTCACCTGGAATGACCACTGTCCCCATACACTAGTATCACAGATATCTCCAGCTTACCTTTCTCACCCCGAATGGCCGCTGCCCCCATACACTAGTATCACAGATATCTCCTGCTTACCTTTCTCACATGGAATGACCAGCTGCCCCCATAAACTAGTATCACAGATATCTTCTGTTTACCTTTCTCTCCCGGAATGGCCGCTGTCCCCATACACTAGTATCACAGATATCTCCTGCTTACCTTTCTCTCATGGAATGGCCCGCTGTCCCCATACACTAGTATCACAGACATCTCATCCTTACATTCCTCTCCCGGAATGGCCGCTGTCCCCATACACTAGTATCACAGATATCTCCTACTTACCTTTCTCTCCCGGAATGGCCGCTGTCCCCATACACTTGTATCACAGATATCTCCTGCTTACCTTCCTCTCCCGGAATGGCCGCTGTCCCCATACACTAGTATCACAGATATCTCCTACTTACCTTTCTCTCCCGGAATGGCCGCTGTCCCCATACACTAGTATCACAGATATCTCCTACTTACCTTTCTCTCCCGGAATGGCCGCTGTCCCCATACACTAGTATCACAGATATCTCCTACTTACCTTTCTCTCCCGGAATGGCCGCTGTCCCCATACACTAGTATCACAGATATCTCCTACTTACCTTTCTCTCCCGGAATGGCCGCTGTCCCCATACACTAGTATCACAGATATCTCCTGCTTACCTTTCTCTCCCGGAATGGCCGCTTTCCCCATACACTAGTATCATAGAAATCTCCTGCTTACCTTCCTCTCCTGGAAAGGCCCGCTGTCCCCATACACTAGTATCACAGATATCTCCTGCTTACCTTTCTCTCCCGGAATGGCCGCTGTCCCCATACACTAGTATCACAGATATCTCCTGCTTACCTTTTTCTCCCGGAATGGCCACTGTCCCCATACACTAGTATCACAGATATCTCCTGCTTACCTTTCTCTCCCAGAATCGCCGCTGTCCTGGCCGCTGTCCCCATACACTAGTATCACAGATATCTCCTGCTTACCTTTCTTTCACGGAATGGCCGCTGTCCCCATACACTAGTATCACAGATATCTCCTGCTTACCTTCCTCTCCCGGAATGGCCGCTGTCCCCATACACTAGTATCACAGATATCTCCTGCTTACCTTTCTCTCCTGGAATGGCCCGCTGTCCCCATACTCTAGTATCACAGATATCTCCTGCTTACCTTCCTCTCCTGGAAACGGGCCACTGTCCCCATTCACTAGTATCACAGATATCTCCTGCTTACCTTTCTCACCTAGAATGACCTGCTGTCCCCATACTCTAGTATCACAGATATCTCCTGCTTTCCTTCCTCTCCTGGAATCGGCCCCTGTCCCCATACACTTGTATCACAGATATCTCCTGATTACCTTTCTCTCCCGGAATGGCCGCTGTCCCCATACACTACTATCACAGATATCTCCTGCTCACCTTTCTCTCTCGTAATGGCCGCTGTCCCCATACACTAGTATCACAGATATCTCCTGCTTACCTTCCTCTCCTGGAATGGCCCGCTGTCCCCATACACAAGTATCACAGATATCTCCTGCTTACCTTTCTCACCGCGAATGGCCGCTGCCCCCATACACTAGTATCACAGATATCTCCTGCTTACCTTTCTCACATGGAATGACCAGCTGCCCCCATACACTAGTATCACAGATATCTCCTGCTTACCTTTCTCTCCTGGAAAGGCCGCTGTCCCCATAAACTAGTATCACAGATATCTTCTGCTTACCTTTCTCTCCCGGAATGGCCGCTGTCCCCATACACTAGTATCACAGATATCTCCTGCTTACCTTCCTCTCCTGGAATGGCCTGCTGTCGCCATACAATAGTATCACAGATATCTCCTGTTTACCTTTCTCTCATGGAATTTCCCGCTGTCCCCATACACTAGTATCACAGACATCTCCTCCTTACCTTCCTCTCCCGGAATGGCCGCTATCCCCATACACTAGTATCACAGATATCTCCCACTTACCTTTCTCTCCCGGAATGGCCGCTGTCCCCATACACTTGTATCACAGATATCTCCTGCTTACCTTCCTCTCCCGGAATGGCCGCTGTCCCCATACACTAGTATCACAGATATCTTCTACTTACCTTTCTCTCCCGGAATGGCCGCTGTCCCCATACACTAGTATCACAGATATCTCCTACTTACCTTTCTCTCCCGGATTGGCCGCTGTCTCCATACACTAGTATCACAGATATCTCCTACTTACCTTTCTCTCCCGGAATGGCCGCTGTCCCCATACACTAGTATCACAGATATCTCCTACTTACCTTTCTCTCCCGGAATGGCCGCTGTCCCCATACACTAGTATCACAGATTTCTCCTTCTTACCTTCCTCTCCCGGAATGGCCGCTGTCCCCATACACTAGTATCACAGATATCTCCTACTTACCTTTCTCTCCCGGAATGGCCGCTGTCCCCATACACTAGTATCTCAGATATCTCCTGCTTACCTTTTTCTCCCGGAATTGCCGCTGTCCCCATACACTAGTATCACAGATATCACCTGCTTACCTTTCTTTCCCGGAATGGCCGCTGTCCTGGCCGCTGTCCCCATACACTAGTATCAAAGATATCTCCTGTTTACCTTTCTCTCTTGGTATGGTCGCTGTCCCCATACACTAGTATCACAGATATCTCCTGCTTATCTTCCTCTCCTGGAATGGCCCACTGTCCCCATACACTAGTATCACAGATATCTCCTATTTACCTTTCTCTTGTGGAGTAGCCCGCTCTCCCCAAACACTAGTATCATAGATGTCTCCTGCTTACCTTCCTCTCCCGGAATGGCCCGCTGTCCCCATACACTAGTATCACAGATATCTCCTGCTTACCTTTCTCTCCTGGAATGGCCCTCTGTCCCCATATACTAGTATCACAGATATCTCCTGCTTACCTTTCTCACTCGGAATGGCCCGCTGTCCTCATACAATAGTATCACAGGTATCTCCTGCTTACCTTCCTCTCCTGGAATGGCCCGCTGTCCCCATACACTAGTATCACAGATATCTCCTGCTTACCTTTCTCACCCGGAATGACATGCTGTCCCCATACTCTAGTATCACAGATATCTCCTACTTACCTTTCTCTCCTGGAATGTCTGCTTTCCCCATATACTAGTATCACAGATATCTCCTGCTTACCTTCCTCTCCCGGAATGGCCGCTGTCCCCATACACTAGTATCACAGATATCTCCTGCTTACCTTTCTCTCCTGGAATTGCCGCTGTCCCCATACACTAGTATCACAGATATCTTCTGCTTACCTTTCTCTCCCGGAATGGCCGCTGTCCCCATACACTAGTATCACAGATATCTCCTGCTTACCTTCCTCTCCCGGAATGGCCTGCTGTCCCCATACCATAGTATTACAGGTATCTCCTGCTTACCTTCCTCTCCCGGAATGGCTCGCTGTCCCCATACACTAGTATCACATATCTCCTGCTTACCTTCCTCTCCCGGAATGGCCACTGTCCCCATACACTAGTATCACAGATATCTCCTGCTTACCTTCCTCTCCCGGAATGGCCGCTTTCCCCATACACACTAGTATCACAGATATCTCCTGCGTACCTTTCTCTCCGGAATGGCCGCTGTCCCCATACACTAGTATCACAGATATCTCCTGCTTACCTTCCTCTCCTGGAATCGGCCCCTGTCCCCATACACTAGTATTACATATATCTCCTGCTTACCTTTCTCTTATGGAATGACCACTGTCCCCATACACTAGTATCACAGATATCTCCTACTTACCTTTCTATTATGGAATGACCACTGTCCCCATACACTAGTATCAGAGATATCTCCTGCTTACCTTTCTCACCTGGAATGACCACTGTCCCCATACACTAGTATCACAGATATCTCCAGCTTACCTTTCTCACCCCGAATGGCCGCTGCCTCCATACACTAGTATCACAGATATCTCCTGCTTACCTTTCTCACATGGAATGACCAGCTGCCCCCATAAACTAGTATCACAGATATCTTCTGCTTACCTTTCTCTCCCGGAATGGCCGCTGTCCCCATACACTAGTATCACAGATATCTCCTGCTTACCTTTCTCTCATGGAATGGCCCGCTGTCCCCATACACTAGTATCACAGACATCTCCTGCTTACCTTCCTCTCCCGGAATGGCCGCTGTCCCCATACACTAGTATCACAGATATCTCCTACTTACCTTTCTCTCCCGGATTGGCCGCTGTCCCCATACACTTGTATCACAGATATCTCCTGCTTACCTTCCACTCCCGGAATGGCCGCTGTCCCCATACACTAGTATCACAGATATCTCCTACTTACCTTTCTCTCCCGGAATGGCCGGTGTCCCCATACACTAGTATCACACATATCTCCTACTTACCTTTCTCTCCCGGAATGGCCGCTGTCCCCATACACTAGTATCACAGATATCTCCTGCTTACCTTTCTCTCCTGGAATGGCCCTCTGTCCCCATATACTAGTATCACAGATATCTCCTGCTTACCTTTCTCACTCGGAATGGCCCTCTGTCCTCATACAATAGTATCACAGGTATCTCCTGCTTACCTTCCTCTCCTGGAATGGCCCGCTGTCCCCATACACTAGTATCACAGATATCTCCTGCTTACCTTTCTCACCCGGAATGACATGCTGTCCCCATACTCTAGTATCACAGATATCTCCTACTTACCTTTCTCTCCTGGAATGTCTGCTTTCCCCACATACTAGTATCACAGATATCTCCTGCTTACCTTCCTCTCCCGAAATGGCCGCTGTCCCCATACACTAGTATCACAGATATCTCCTGCTTACCTTTCTCTCCTGGAATTGCCGCTGTCCCCATACACTAGTATCACAGATATCTTCTGCTTACCTTTCTCTCCCGGAATGGCCGCTGTCCCCATACACTAGTATCACAGATATCTCCTGCTTACCTTCCTCTCCCGGAATGGCCTGCTGTCCCCATACCATAGTATTACAGGTATCTCCTGCTTACCTTCCTCTCCCGGAATGGCCCGCTGTCCCCATACACTAGTATCACATATCTCCTGCTTACCTTCCTCTCCCGGAATGGCCACTGTCCCCATACACTAGTATCACAGATATCTCCTGCTTACCTTCCTCTCCCGGAATGGCCGCTTTCCCCATACACACTAGTATCACAGATATCTCCTGCGTACCTTTCTCTCCGGAATGGCCGCTGTCCCCATACACTAGTATCACAGATATCTCCTGCTTACCTTCCTCTCCTGGAATCGGCCCCTGTCCCCATACACTAGTATTACATATATCTCCTGCTTACCTTTCTCTTATGGAATGACCACTGTCCCCATACACTAGTATCACAGATATCTCCTACTTACCTTTCTATTATGGAATGACCACTGTCCCCATACACTAGTATCAGAGATATCTCCTGCTTACCTTTCTCACCTGGAATGACCACTGTCCCCATACACTAGTATCACAGATATCTCCAGCTTACCTTTCTCACCCCGAATGGCCGCTGCCTCCATACACTAGTATCACAGATATCTCCTGCTTACCTTTCTCACATGGAATGACCAGCTGCCCCCATAAACTAGTATCACAGATATCTTCTGCTTACCTTTCTCTCCCGGAATGGCCGCTGTCCCCATACACTAGTATCACAGATATCTCCTGCTTACCTTTCTCTCATGGAATGGCCCGCTGTCCCCATACACTAGTATCACAGACATCTCCTGCTTACCTTCCTCTCCCGGAATGGCCGCTGTCCCCATACACTAGTATCACAGATATCTCCTACTTACCTTTCTCTCCCGGATTGGCCGCTGTCCCCATACACTTGTATCACAGATATCTCCTGCTTACCTTCCACTCCCGGAATGGCCGCTGTCCCCATACACTAGTATCACAGATATCTCCTACTTACCTTTCTCTCCCGGAATGGCCGGTGTCCCCATACACTAGTATCACACATATCTCCTACTTACCTTTCTCTCCCGGAATGGCCGCTGTCCCCATACACTAGTATCACAGATATCTCCTGCTTACCTTTCTCTCCTGGAATGGCCCTCTGTCCCCATATACTAGTATCACAGATATCTCCTGCTTACCTTTCTCACTCGGAATGGCCCGCTGTCCTCATACAATAGTATCACAGGTATCTCCTGCTTACCTTCCTCTCCTGGAATGGCCCGCTGTCCCCATACACTAGTATCACAGATATCTCCTGCTTACCTTTCTCACCCGGAATGACATGCTGTCCCCATACTCTAGTATCACAGATATCTCCTACTTACCTTTCTCTCCTGGAATGTCTGCTTTCCCCATATACTAGTATCACAGATATCTCCTGCTTACCTTCCTCTCCCGGAATGGCCGCTGTCCCCATACACTAGTATCACAGATATCTCCTGCTTACCTTTCTCTCCTGGAATTGCCGCTGTCCCCATACACTAGTATCACAGATATCTTCTGCTTACCTTTCTCTCCCGGAATGGCCGCTGTCCCCATACACTAGTATCACAGATATCTCCTGCTTACCTTCCTCTCCCGGAATGGCCTGCTGTCCCCATACCATAGTATTACAGGTATCTCCTGCTTACCTTCCTCTCCCGGAATGGCCCGCTGTCCCCATACACTAGTATCACATATCTCCTGCTTACCTTCCTCTCCCGGAATGGCCACTGTCCCCATACACTAGTATCACAGATATCTCCTGCTTACCTTTCTCTCCCGGAATGGCCGCTGTCCCCATACTCTAGTATCACAGATATCTCCTTCTTACCTTCCTCTCCCGGAATGGCCGCTGTCCCCATACACTAGTATCACAGATATCTCCTGCTTACCTTCCTCTCCTGGAATGGCCCGCTGTCCCCATACACTAGTATCACAGATATCTTCTGCTTACCTTTCTCACACGGAATGACCTGCTGTCCCCATACACTAGTATCACAGATATCTCCTATTTACCTTTCTCTTGTGGAATAGCCTGCTCTCCCCATACACTAGTATCACAGATATCTCCTGCTTACCTTCCTCTCCCGGAATGGCCCGCTGTCCCCATACACTAGTATCACAGATATCTCCTGCTTACCTTTCTCACCAGGAATGACATGCTGTCCCCATACTCTAGTATCACAGATATCTCCTACTTACCTTTCTCTCCTGGAATGTCTGCTTTCCCCATATACTAGTATCACAGATATCTCCTGCTTAACTTCCTCTCCCGGAATGGCCGCTGTCCC
Organism: Taudactylus pleione; assembly: GCA_031769625.1. NCBI lineage: Eukaryota > Metazoa > Chordata > Amphibia > Anura > Myobatrachidae > Taudactylus > Taudactylus pleione. The sequence continues at coordinate 3,074,993 of JAUIMM010000391.1, read as the reverse complement.
CATACACTAGTATCACAGATATCTCCTGCTTACCTTTCTCTCCTGGAATTGCCGCTGTCCCCATACACTAGTATCACAGATATCTTCTGCTTACCTTTCTCTCCCGGAATGGCCGCTGTCCCCATACACTAGTATCACAGATATCTCCTGCTTACCTTTCTCTCATGGAATGGCCCGCTGTCCCCATACACTAGTATCACAGACATCTCCTCCTTACCTTCCTCTCCCGGAATGGCCGCTGTCCCCATACACTAGTATCACAGATATCTCCTACTTACCTTTCTCTCCCGGATTGGCCGCTGTCCCCATACACTTGTATCACAGATATCTCCTGCTTACCTTCCACTCCCGGAATGGCCGCTGTCCCCATACACTAGTATCACAGATATCTCCTACTTACCTTTCTCTCCCGGAATGGCCGGTGTCCCCATACACTAGTATCACAGATATCTCCTACTTACCTTTCTCTCCCGGAATGGCCGCTGTCCCCATACACTAGTATCACAGATATCTCCTACTTACCTTTCTCTCCCGGAATGGCCGCTGTCCCCATACACTAGTATCACAGATATCTCCTACTTACCTTTCTCTCCCGGAATGGCCGCTGTCCCCATACACTAGTATCACAGATATCTCCTTCTTACCTTCCTCTCCCGGAATGGCCGCTGTCCCCATACACTAGTATCACAGATATCTCCTGCTTACCTTCCTCTCCTGGAATGGCCCGCTGTCCCCATACACTAGTATCACAGATATCTTCTGCTTACCTTTCTCACACGGAATGACCTGCTGTCCCCATACACTAGTATCACAGATATCTCCTATTTACCTTTCTCTTGTGGAATAGCCTGCTCTCCCCATACACTAGTATCACAGATATCTCCTGCTTACCTTCCTCTCCCGGAATGGCCCGCTGTCCCCATACACTAGTATCACAGATATCTCCTGCTTACCTTTTTCTCCTGGAATGGCCCTCTGTCCCCATACACTAGTTTCACAGATATATACTATTTACCTTCCTCTCACGGACTGGCCCACTGTCCCCATACACTAGTATCAGAGATATCTCCTGCTTACCTTTCTCACCTGGAATGGCCCGCTGTCCTCATACAATAGTATCACAGGTATCTCCTGCTTACCTTCCTCTCCTGGAATGGCCCGCTGTCCCCATACACTAGTATCACAGATATCTCCTGCTTACCTTTCTCACCCGGAATGACATGCTGTCCCCATACTCTAGTATCACAGATATCTCCTACTTACCTTTCTCTCCTGGAATGTCTGCTTTCCCCATATACTAGTATCACAGATATCTCCTGCTTAACTTCCTCTCCCGGAATGGCCGCTGTCCCCATACACTAGTATCACAGATATCTCCTGCTTACCTTCCTCTCCCGGAATGGCCTGCTGTCCCCATACCATAGTATTACAGGTATCTCCTGCTTACCTTCCTCTCCCGGAATGGCCCGCTGTCCCCATACACTAGTATCACAGATATCTCCTGCTTACCTTCCTCTCCCGGAATGGCCACTGTCCCCATACACTAGTATCACAGATATCTCCTGCTTACCTTCCTCTCCCGGAATGGCCGCTTTCCCCATACACACTAGTATCACAGATATCTCCTGCTTACCTTTCTCTCCGGAATGGCCGCTGTCCCCATACACTAGTATCACAGATATCTCCTGCTTACCTTTCTCTCCCGGAATGGCCGCTGTCCCCATACACTAGTATCACAGATATCTCCTGCTTACCTTTCTCACACGGAATGACCTGGTGTCCCCATACACTAGTATCACAGATATATACTACTTACCTTCCTCTGACGGACTGTCCCGTTGTCCCCATACACTAGTATCACAGATATCTCAAGCTTACCTTTCTCTCCCGGAATGGCCGCTGGCCCCATACACTAGTATCACAGATATCTCCTGCTTACCTTTCTCTCCTGGAATGGCCTGCTGTCCCCATACTCTAGTATCACAGATATCTCCTTCTTACCTTCCTCTCCTGGAATCGGGCCCCTGTCCCCATACACTAGTATCACAGATATCTCCTGCTTACCTTTCTCACCTGGAATGACCTGCTGTCCCCATACTCTAGTATCACAGATATCTCCTGCTTACCTTCCTCTCCTGGAATCGGCCCCTGTCACCATACACTAGTATCACAGATATCTCCTGCTTACCTTTCTCTTATGGAATGACCACTGTCCCCATACACTAGTATCACAGATATCTCCTACTTACCTTTCTCTTATGGAATGACCACTGTCCCCATACACTAGTATCAGAGATATCTCCTGCTTACCTTTCTCACCTGGAATGACCACTGTCCCCATACACTAGTATCACAGATATCTCCAGCTTACCTTTCTCACCCCGAATGGCCGCTGCCCCCATACACTAGTATCACAGATATCTCCTGCTTACCTTTCTCACATGGAATGACCAGCTGCCCCCATAAACTAGTATCACAGATATCTTCTGTTTACCTTTCTCTCCCGGAATGGCCGGTGTCCCCATACACTAGTATCACACATATCTCCTACTTACCTTTCTCTCCCGGAATGGCCGCTGTCCCCATACACTAGTATCACAGATATCTCCTGCTTACCTTTCTCTCCTGGAATGGCCCTCTGTCCCCATATACTAGTATCACAGATATCTCCTGCTTACCTTTCTCACTCGGAATGGCCCGCTGTCCTCATACAATAGTATCACAGGTATCTCCTGCTTACCTTCCTCTCCTGGAATGGCCCGCTGTCCCCATACACTAGTATCACAGATATCTCCTGCTTACCTTTCTCACCCGGAATGACATGCTGTCCCCATACTCTAGTATCACAGATATCTCCTACTTACCTTTCTCTTCTGGAATGTCTGCTTTCCCCATATACTAGTATCACAGATATCTCCTGCTTACCTTCCTCTCCCGGAATGGCCGCTGTCCCCATACACTAGTATCACAGATATCTCCTGCTTACCTTTCTCTCCTGGAATTGCCGCTGTCCCCATACACTAGTATCACAGATATCTTCTGCTTACCTTTCTCTCCCGGAATGGCCGCTGTCCCCATACACTAGTATCACAGATATCTCCTGCTTACCTTCCTCTCCCGGAATGGCCTGCTGTCCCCATACCATAGTATTACAGGTATCTCCTGCTTACCTTCCTCTCCCGGAATGGCCCGCTGTCCCCATACACTAGTATCACATATCTCCTGCTTACCTTCCTCTCCCGGAATGGCCACTGTCCCCATACACTAGTATCACAGATATCTCCTGCTTACCTTTCTCTCCCGGAATGGCCGCTGTCCCCATACTCTAGTATCACAGATATCTCCTTCTTACCTTCCTCTCCCGGAATGGCCGCTGTCCCCATACACTAGTATCACAGATATCTCCTGCTTACCTTCCTCTCCTGGAATGGCCCGCTGTCCCCATACACTAGTATCACAGATATCTTCTGCTTACCTTTCTCACACGGAATGACCTGCTGTCCCCATACACTAGTATCACAGATATCTCCTATTTACCTTTCTCTTGTGGAATAGCCTGCTCTCCCCATACACTAGTATCACAGATATCTCCTGCTTACCTTCCTCTCCCGGAATGGCCCGCTGTCCCCATACACTAGTATCACAGATATCTCCTGCTTACCTTTCTCACCAGGAATGACATGCTGTCCCCATACTCTAGTATCACAGATATCTCCTACTTACCTTTCTCTCCTGGAATGTCTGCTTTCCCCATATACTAGTATCACAGATATCTCCTGCTTAACTTCCTCTCCCGGAATGGCCGCTGTCCCCATACACTAGTATCACAGATATCTCCTGCTTACCTTTCTCTCCTGGAATTGCCGCTGTCCCCATACACTAGTATCACAGATATCTTCTGCTTACCTTTCTCTCCCGGAATGGCCGCTGTCCCCATACACTAGTATCACAGATATCTCCTGCTTACCTTTCTCTCATGGAATGGCCCGCTGTCCCCATACACTAGTATCACAGACATCTCCTCCTTACCTTCCTCTCCCGGAATGGCCGCTGTCCCCATACACTAGTATCACAGATATCTCCTACTTACCTTTCTCTCCCGGATTGGCCGCTGTCCCCATACACTTGTATCACAGATATCTCCTGCTTACCTTCCACTCCCGGAATGGCCGCTGTCCCCATACACTAGTATCACAGATATCTCCTACTTACCTTTCTCTCCCGGAATGGCCGGTGTCCCCATACACTAGTATCACAGATATCTCCTACTTACCTTTCTCTCCCGGAATGGCCGCTGTCCCCATACACTAGTATCACAGATATCTCCTACTTACCTTTCTCTCCCGGAATGGCCGCTGTCCCCATACACTAGTATCACAGATATCTCCTACTTACCTTTCTCTCCCGGAATGGCCGCTGTCCCCATACACTAGTATCACAGATATCTCCTTCTTACCTTCCTCTCCCGGAATGGCCGCTGTCCCCATACACTAGTATCACAGATATCTCCTGCTTACCTTCCTCTCCTGGAATGGCCCGCTGTCCCCATACACTAGTATCACAGATATCTTCTGCTTACCTTTCTCACACGGAATGACCTGCTGTCCCCATACACTAGTATCACAGATATCTCCTATTTACCTTTCTCTTGTGGAATAGCCTGCTCTCCCCATACACTAGTATCACAGATATCTCCTGCTTACCTTCCTCTCCCGGAATGGCCCGCTGTCCCCATACACTAGTATCACAGATATCTCCTGCTTACCTTTTTCTCCTGGAATGGCCCTCTGTCCCCATACACTAGTTTCACAGATATATACTATTTACCTTCCTCTCACGGACTGGCCCACTGTCCCCATACACTAGTATCAGAGATATCTCCTGCTTACCTTTCTCACCTGGAATGGCCCGCTGTCCTCATACAATAGTATCACAGGTATCTCCTGCTTACCTTCCTCTCCTGGAATGGCCCGCTGTCCCCATACACTAGTATCACAGATATCTCCTGCTTACCTTTCTCACCCGGAATGACATGCTGTCCCCATACTCTAGTATCACAGATATCTCCTACTTACCTTTCTCTCCTGGAATGTCTGCTTTCCCCATATACTAGTATCACAGATATCTCCTGCTTAACTTCCTCTCCCGGAATGGCCGCTGTCCCCATACACTAGTATCACAGATATCTCCTGCTTACCTTCCTCTCCCGGAATGGCCTGCTGTCCCCATACCATAGTATTACAGGTATCTCCTGCTTACCTTCCTCTCCCGGAATGGCCCGCTGTCCCCATACACTAGTATCACAGATATCTCCTGCTTACCTTCCTCTCCCGGAATGGCCACTGTCCCCATACACTAGTATCACAGATATCTCCTGCTTACCTTCCTCTCCCGGAATGGCCGCTTTCCCCATACACACTAGTATCACAGATATCTCCTGCTTACCTTTCTCTCCGGAATGGCCGCTGTCCCCATACACTAGTATCACAGATATCTCCTGCTTACCTTTCTCTCCCGGAATGGCCGCTGTCCCCATACACTAGTATCACAGATATCTCCTGCTTACCTTTCTCACACGGAATGACCTGGTGTCCCCATACACTAGTATCACAGATATATACTACTTACCTTCCTCTGACGGACTGGCCCGTTGTCCCCATACACTAGTATCACAGATATCTCAAGCTTACCTTTCTCTCCCGGAATGGCCGCTGGCCCCATACACTAGTATCACAGATATCTCCTGCTTACCTTTCTCTCCTGGAATGGCCTGCTGTCCCCATACTCTAGTATCACAGATATCTCCTTCTTACCTTCCTCTCCTGGAATCGGGCCCCTGTCCCCATACACTAGTATCACAGATATCTCCTGCTTACCTTTCTCACCTGGAATGACCTGCTGTCCCCATACTCTAGTATCACAGATATCTCCTGCTTACCTTCCTCTCCTGGAATCGGCCCCTGTCACCATACACTAGTATCACAGATATCTCCTGCTTACCTTTCTCTTATGGAATGACCACTGTCCCCATACACTAGTATCACAGATATCTCCTACTTACCTTTCTCTTATGGAATGACCACTGTCCCCATACACTAGTATCAGAGATATCTCCTGCTTACCTTTCTCACCTGGAATGACCACTGTCCCCATACACTAGTATCACAGATATCTCCAGCTTACCTTTGTCACCCCGAATGGCCGCTGCCCCCATACACTAGTATCACAGATATCTCCTGCTTACCTTTCTCACATGGAATGACCAGCTGCCCCCATAAACTAGTATCACAGATATCTTCTGTTTACCTTTCTCTCCCGGAATGGCCGCTGTCCCCATACACTAGTATCACAGATATCTCCTGCTTACCTTTCTCTCATGGAATGGCCCGCTGTCCCCATACACTAGTATCACAGACATCTCATCCTTACATTCCTCTCCCGGAATGGCCGCTGTCCCCATACACTAGTATCACAGATATCTCCTACTTACCTTTCTCTCCCGGAATGGCCGCTGTCCCCATACACTTGTATCACAGATATCTCCTGCTTACCTTCCTCTCCCGGAATGGCCGCTGTCCCCATACACTAGTATCACAGATATCTCCTACTTACCTTTCTCTCCCGGAATGGCCGCTGTCCCCATACACTAGTATCACAGATATCTCCTACTTACCTTTCTCTCCCGGAATGGCCGCTGTCCCCATACACTAGTATCACAGATATCTCCTACTTACCTTTCTCTCCCGGAATGGCCGCTGTCCCCATACACTAGTATCACAGATATCTCCTACTTACCTTTCTCTCCCGGAATGGCCGCTGTCCCCATACACTAGTATCACAGATATCTCCTGCTTACCTTCCTCTCCTGGAATGGCCCACTGTCCCCATACACTAGTTTCACAGATATCTCCTGTTTACATTTCTCTCCCGGAATGGCCGCAGCCCCCATACACTAGTATCACAGATATCTCCTGCTTACCTTTCTCACACGGAATGACCTGCTGTCCCCATACACTAGTATCACAGATATCTCCTATTTACCTTTCTCTTGTGGAGTAGCCCACTCTCCCCATACACTAGTATCATAGATGTCTCCTGCTTACCTTCCTCTCCCGGAATGGCCCGCTGTCCCCATACACTAGTATCACAGATATCTCCTGCTTACCTTTCTCTCCTGGAATGGCCCTCTGTCCCCATATACTAGTATCACAGATATCTCCTGCTTACCTTCCTCTCCTGGAATGGCCCGCTGTCCCCATACACTAGTATCACAGATATCTCCTGCTTACCTTTCTCACCCGGAATGACATGCTGTCCCCATACTCTAGTATCACAGATATCTCCTACTTACCTTTCTCTCCTGGAATGGCTGCTTTCCCCATACACTAGTATCACAGATATCTCCTGCTTACCTTCCTCTCCCGGAATGGCCGCTGTCCCCATACTCTAGTATCACAGATTTCTCCTGCTTACCTTTCTCTCTTGGAATTGCCGCTGTCCCCATACACTAGTATCACAGATATCTTCTGCTTACCTTTCTCTCCCGGAATGGCCGCTGTTCCCATACACTAGTATCACTGCTTACCTTCCTCTCCCGGAATGGCCTGCTGTCCCCATACACTAGTATCGCAGATATCTCCTGCTTACCTTTTTCTCCTGGAATGGCCGCTCTCCCCATACACTAGTATCACAGATATCTCCTGCTTACCTTTCTCTCCCGGAATGGCCGCTGTCCCCATACACTAGTATCACAGATATCTCCTGCTTACCTTTCTCCCCCGGAATGGCCACTTTCCCCATACACTAGTATCATAGAAATCTAATGCTTACCTTCCTCTCCTGGAATGGCCCGCTGTTCCCATAAACTAGTATCACAGATATCTCCTGCTTACCTTTCTCTCCCGGAATGGCCGCTGTCCCCATACACTAGTATCACAGATATCTCCTGCTTACCTTCCACTCTTGGAATGGCCCGCTGTCCCCATACACTAGTATCACAGATATCTTCTGCTTACCTTTCTCACACGGAATGACCTGCTGTCCCCATACACTAGTATCACAGATATCTCCTATTTACCTTTCTCTTGTGGAATAGCCTGCTCTCCCCATACACTAGTATCACAGATATCTCCTGCTTACCTTCCTCTCCCGGAATGGCCCGCTGTCCCCATACACTAGTATCTCAGATATCTCCTGCTTACCTTTTTCTCCTGGAATGGCCCTCTGTCCCCATACACTAGTTTCACAGATATATACTATTTACCTTCCTCTCCTGGAATGGCTGCTTTCCCCATACACTAGTATCACAGATATCTCCTGCTTACCTTTCTCACCCGGAATGGCCCGATGTCCTCATACACTAGTATCACAGATATCTCCTGCTTACCTTTCTCTCCCGGAATGCCCCGCTGTCCCCATACTCTAGTATCACAGATATCTCCTGCTTACCTTACTCTCCTGGAATCGGCCCCTGTCCCCATACACTAGTATCACAGATATCTCCTGCTTACCTTTCTCTTATGGAATGACCACTGTCCCCATACACTAGTATCACAGATATCTCCTACTTACCTTTGTCTTATGGAATGGCCACTGTCCCCATACACTAGTATCAGAGATATCTCCTGCTTACCTTTCTCACCTGGAATGACCACTGTCCCCATACACTAGTATCACAGATATCTCCAGCTTACCTTTCTCACCCCGAATGGCCGCTGCCCCCATACACTAGTATCACAGATATCTCCTGCTTACCTTTCTCACATGGAATGACCAGCTGCCCCCATAAACTAGTATCACAGATATCTTCTGTTTACCTTTCTCTCCCGGAATGGCCGCTGTCCCCATACACTAGTATCACAGATATCTCCTGCTTACCTTTCTCTCATGGAATGGCAGCTGTCCCCATACACTAGTATCACAGACATCTCATCCTTACCTTCCTCTCCCGGAATGGCCGCTGTCCCCATACACTAGTATCACAGATATCTCCTACTTACCTTTCTCTCCCGGAATGGCCGCTGTCCCCATACACTTGTATCACAGATATTTCCTGCTTACCTTCCTCTCCCGGAATGGCCGCTGTCCCCATACACTAGTATCACAGATATCTCCTACTTACCTTTCTCTCCCGGAATGGCCGCTGTCCCCATACACTAGTATCACAGATATCTCCTACTTAGCTTTCTCTCCCGGAATGGCCGCTGTCCCCATACACTAGTATCACAGATATCTCCTACTTACCTTTCTCTCCCGGAATGGCCGCTGTCCCCATACACTAGTATCACAGATATCTCCTGCTTACCTTCCTCTCCTGGAATGGCCCACTGTCCCCATACACTAGTATCACAGATATCTCCTGTTTACATTTCTCTCCCGGAATGGTCGCAGCCCCCATACACTAGTATCACAGATATCTCCTGCTTACCTTTCTCACACGGAATAACCTGCTGTCCCCATACACTAGTATCACAGATATCTCCTATTTACCTTTCTCTTGTGGAGTAGCACGCTCTCCCCATACACTAGTATCATAGATGTCTCCTGCTTACCTTCCTCTCCCGGAATGGCCCGCTGTCCCCATACACTAGTATCACAGATATCTCCTGCTTACCTTTCTCTCCTGGAATGGCCCTCTGTCCCCAAATACTAGTATCACAGATATCTCCTGCTTACCTTCCTCTCCTGGAATGGCCCGCTGTCCCCATACACTAGTATCACAGATATCTCCTGCTTACCTTTCTCACCCGGAATGACATGCTGTCCCCATACTCTAGTATCACAGATATCTCCTACTTACCTTTCTCTCCTGGAATGGCTGCTTTCCCCATACACTAGTATCACAGATATCTCCTGCTTACCTTCCTCTCCCGGAATGGCCGCTGTCCCCATACTCTAGTATCACAGATTTCTCCTGCTTACCTTTCTCTCTTGGAATTGCCGCTGTCCCCATACACTAGTATCACAGATATCTTCTGCTTACCTTTCTCTCCCGGAATGGCCGCTGTTCCCATACACTAGTATCACTGCTTACCTTCCTCTCCCGGAATGGCCTGCTGTCCCCATACACTAGTATTACAGGTATCTCCTGCTTAACTTTCTCTCATGGAATGGCCCGCTGTCCCCATACACTAGTATCGCAGATATCTCCTGCTTACCTTCCTCTCCCGGAATGGCCGCTGTCCCCATACACTAGTATCACAGATATCTCCTACTTACCTTTCTCTCCCGGAATGGCCGCTGTCCCCATACACTAGTTTCACAGATATCTCCTGTTTACATTTCTCTCCCGGAATGGCCGCTGTCCCCATACACTAGTATCACAGATATCTCCTGCTTACCTTTTTCTCCCGGAGTGGCCGCTCTCCCCATACACTAGTATCACAGATATCTCCTGCTTACCTTTCTCTCCCGGAATGGCCGCTGTCCCCATACACTAGTATCACAGATATCTCCTGCTTACCTTTCTCCCCCAGAATGGCCGCTTTCCCCATACACTAGTATCATAGAAATCTAATGCTTACCTTCCTCTCCTGGAATGGCCCGCTGTTCCCATACACTAGTATCACAGATATCTCCTGCTTACCTTTCTCTCCCGGAATGGCCGCTGTCCCCATACACTAGTATCACAGATATCTCCTGCTTACCTTCCACTCCTGGAATGGCCCGCTGTCCCCATACACTAGTATCACAGATATCTTCTGCTTACCTTTCTCACACGGAATGACCTGCTGTCCCCATACACTAGTATCACAGATATCTCCTATTTACCTTTCTCTTGTGGAATAGCCTGCTCTCCCCATACACTAGTATCACAGATATCTCCTGCTTACCTTCCTCTCCCGGAATGGCCCGCTGTCCCCATACACTAGTATCTCAGATATCTCCTGCTTACCTTTTTCTCCTGGAATGGCCCTCTGTCCCCATACACTAGTTTCACAGATATATACTATTTACCTTCCTCTCACGGACTGGCCCACTGTCCCCATACACTAGTATCACAGATATCTCCTGCTTACCTTTCTCACTCGGAATGGCCCGCTGTCCTCATACAATAGTATCACAGGTATCTCCTGCTTACCTTCCTCTCCTGGAATGGCCCGCTGTCCCCATACACTAGTATCACAGATATCTCCTGCTTACCTTTCTCACCCGGAATGACATGCTGTCCCCATACTCTAGTATCACAGATATCTCCTACTTACCTTTCTCTCCCGGAATGTCTGCTTTCCCCATATACTAGTATCACAGATATCTCCTGCTTACCTTCCTCTCCCGGAATGGCCGCTGTCCCCATACACTAGTATCACAGATATCTCCTGCTTACCTTTCTCTCCTGGAATTGCCGCTGTCCCCATACACTAGTATCACAGATATCTTCTGCTTACCTTTCTCTCCCGGAATGGCCGCTGTCCCCATACACTAGAATCACAGATATCTCCTGCTTACCTTCCTCTCCCCGAATGGCCTGCTGTCCCCATACCATAGCATTACAGGTATCTCCTGCTTACCTTCCTCTCCCGGAATGGCCCGCTGTCCCCATACACTAGTATCACAGATATCTCCTGCTTACCTTCCTCTCCCGGAATGGCCACTGTCCCCATACACTAGTATCACAGATATCTCCTGCTTACCTTCCTCTCCCGGAGTGGCCGCTTTCCCCATACACACTAGTATCACAGATATCTCCTGCTTACCTTTCTCTCCCGGAATGGCCGCTGTCCCCATACACTAGTATCACAGATATCTCCTGCTTACCTTTCTCACACGGAATGACCTGCTGTCCCCATACACTAGTATCACAGATATATACTACTTACCTTCCTCTGATGGACTGGCCCGCTGTCCCCATACACTAGTATCACAGATATCTCATGCTTACCTTTCTCTCCCGGATTGGCCGCTGGCCCCATACACTAGTATCACAGATATCTCCTGCTTACCTTTCTCTCCTGGAATGGCCTGCTGTCCCCATACTCTAGTATCACAGATATCTCCTGCTTACCTTCCTCTCCTGGAATGGCTGCTTTCCCCATACACTAGTATCACAGATATCTCCTGCTTACCTTTCACACCCGGAATGGCCCGATGTCCTCATACACTAGTATCACAGATATCTCCTGCTTACCTTTCTCTCCCGGAATGCCCCGCTGTCCCCATACTCTAGTATCACAGATATCTCCTGCTTACCTTCCTCTCCTGGAATCGGGCCCCTGTCCCCATACACTAGTATCACAGATATCTCCTGCTTACCTTTCTCACCTGGAATGACCTGCTGTCCCCATACTCTAGTATCACAGATATCTCCTGCTTACCTTCCTCTCCTGGAATTGGCCCCTGTCCCCATACACTAGTATCACAGATATCTCCTGCTTACCTTTCTCTTATGGAATGACCACTGTCCCCATACACTAGTATCACAGATATCTCCTACTTACCTTTCTCTTATGGAATGACCCCTGTCCCGATACACTAGTATCAGAGATATCTCCTGCTTACCTTTCTCACCTGGAATGACCTGGTGTCCCCATACTCTAGTATCACAGATATCTCCTGCTTACCTTCCTCTCCTGGAATCGGCCCCTGTCCCCATACACTAGTATCACAGATATCTCCTGCTTACCTTTCTCTTATGGAATGACCACTGTCCCCATACACTAGTATCACAGATATCTCCTACTTACCTTTCTCTTATGGAATGACCACTGTCCCCATACTCTAGTATCACAGATATCTCCTGCTTACCTTCCTCTCCTGGAATGGCTGCTTTCACCACACACTAGTATCACAGATATCTCCTGCTTACCTTTCTCACCCGGAATGGCCCTATGTCCTCATACACTAGTATCACAGATATCTCCTGCTTACCTTCCTCTCCCGGAATGCCCCGCTGTCCCCATACTCTAGTATCACAGATATCTCCTGCTTACCTTCCTCTCCTGGAAACGGGCCACTGTCCCCATTCACTAGTATCACAGATATCTCCTGCTTACCTTTCTCACCTAGAATGACCTGCTGTCCCCATACTCTAGTATCACAGATATCTCCTGCTTTCCTTCCTCTCCTGGAATCGGCCCCTGTCCCCATACACTAGTATCACAGATATCTCCTACTTACCTTTCTCTTATGGAATGACCACTGTCCCCATACACTAGTATCACAGATATCTCCTGCTTACCTTTCTCTTATGGAATGACCACTGTCCCCATACACTAGTATCACAGATATCTCCTACTTACCTTTCTCTTATGGAATGACCACTGTCCCCATACACTAGTATCACAGATATCTCCTGCTTACCTTTCTCTTATGGAATGACCACTGTCCCCATACACTAGTATCACAGATATCTCCTACTTACCTTTCTCTTATGGAATGACCACTGTCCCCTTACACTAGTATCAGAGATATCTCCTGCTTACCTTTCTCACCTGGAATGACCTGGTGTCCCCATACTCTAGTATCACAGATATCTCCTGCTTACCTTCCTCTCCTGGAATCGGCCCCTGTCCCCATACACTAGTATCACAGATATCTCCTGCTTACCTTTCTCTTATGGAATGACCACTGTCCCCATACACTAGTATCACAGATATCTCCTACTTACCTTTCTCTTATGGAATGACCACTGTCCCCATACTCTAGTATCACAGATATCTCCTGCTTACCTTCCTCTCCTGGAATGGCTGCTTTCCCCATACACTAGTATCACAGATATCTCCTGCTTACCTTTCTCACCCGGAATGGCCCGATGTCCTCATACACTAGTATCACAGATATCTCCTGCTTACCTTCCTCTCCTGGAATGGCTGCTTTCCCCATACACTAGTATCACAGATATCTCCTGCTTACCTTTCTCACCCGGAATGGCCCGATGTCCTCATACACTAGTATCACAGATATCTCCTGCTTACCTTCCTCTCCTGGAATGGCTGCTTTCACCATACTCTAGTATCACAGATATCTCCTGCTTACCTTCCTCTCCTGGAATCGGGCCCCTGTCCCCATACACTAGTATCACAGATATCTCCTGCTTACCTTTCTCACCTAGAATGACCTGCTGTCCCCATACTCTAGTATCACAGATATCTCCTGCTTTCCTTCCTCTCCTGGAATCGGCCCCTGTCCCCATACACTAGTATCACAGATATCTCCTGCTTACCTTTCTCTCCTGGAATGGCCTGCTGTCCCCATACTCTAGTATCACAGATATCTCCTGCTTACCTTCCTCTCCTGGAATGGCTGCTTTCCCCATACACTAGTATCACAGATATCTCCTGCTTACCTTTCACACCCGGAATGGCCCGATGTCCTCATACACTAGTATCACAGATATCTCCTGCTTACCTTTCTCTCCCGGAATGCCCCGCTGTCCCCATACTCTAGTATCACAGATATCTCCTGCTTACCTTCCTCTCCTGGAATCGGGCCCCTGTCCCCATACACTAGTATCACAGATATCTCCTGCTTACCTTTCTCACCTGGAATGACCTGCTGTCCCCATACTCTAGTATCACAGATATCTCCTGCTTACCTTCCTCTCCTGGAATCGGCCCCTGTCCCCATACACTAGTATCACAGATATCTCCTGCTTACCTTTCTCTTATGGAATGACCACTGTCCCCATACACTAGTATCACAGATATCTCCTACTTACCTTTCTCTTATGGAATGACCCCTGTCCCGATACACTAGTATCAGAGATATCTCCTGCTTACCTTTCTCACCTGGAATGACCTGGTGTCCCCATACTCTAGTATCACAGATATCTCCTGCTTACCTTCCTCTCCTGGAATCGGCCCCTGTCCCCATACACTAGTATCACAGATATCTCCTGCTTACCTTTCTCTTATGGAATGACCACTGTCCCCATACACTAGTATCACAGATATCTCCTACTTACCTTTCTCTTATGGAATGACCACTGTCCCCATACTCTAGTATCACAGATATCTCCTGCTTACCTTCCTCTCCTGGAATGGCTGCTTTCACCACACACTAGTATCACAGATATCTCCTGCTTACCTTCCTCTCCTGGAATGGCTGCTTTCCCCATACACTAGTATCACAGATATCTCCTGCTTACCTTTCTCACCCGGAATGGCCCGATGTCCTCATACACTAGTATCACAGATATCTCCTGCTTACCTTCCTCTCCCGGAATGCCCCGCTGTCCCCATACTCTAGTATCACAGATATCTCCTGCTTACCTTCCTCTCCTGGAAACGGGCCACTGTCCCCATTCACTAGTATCACAGATATCTCCTGCTTACCTTTCTCACCTAGAATGACCTGCTGTCCCCATACTCTAGTATCACAGATATCTCCTGCTTTCCTTCCTCTCCTGGAATCGGCCCCTGTCCCCATACACTAGTATCACAGATATCTCCTACTTACCTTTCTCTTATGGAATGACCACTGTCCCCATACACTAGTATCACAGATATCTCCTGCTTACCTTTCTCTTATGGAATGACCACTGTCCCCATACACTAGTATCACAGATATCTCCTACTTACCTTTCTCTTATGGAATGACCACTGTCCCCATACACTAGTATCACAGATATCTCCTGCTTACCTTTCTCTTATGGAATGACCACTGTCCCCATACACTAGTATCACAGATATCTCCTACTTACCTTTCTCTTATGGAATGACCACTGTCCCCTTACACTAGTATCAGAGATATCTCCTGCTTACCTTTCTCACCTGGAATGACCTGGTGTCCCCATACTCTAGTATCACAGATATCTCCTGCTTACCTTCCTCTCCTGGAATCGGCCCCTGTCCCCATACACTAGTATCACAGATATCTCCTGCTTACCTTTCTCTTATGGAATGACCACTGTCCCCATACACTAGTATCACAGATATCTCCTACTTACCTTTCTCTTATGGAATGACCACTGTCCCCATACTCTAGTATCACAGATATCTCCTGCTTACCTTCCTCTCCTGGAATGGCTGCTTTCCCCATACACTAGTATCACAGATATCTCCTGCTTACCTTTCTCACCCGGAATGGCCCGATGTCCTCATACACTAGTATCACAGATATCTCCTGCTTACCTTCCTCTCCTGGAATGGCTGCTTTCCCCATACACTAGTATCACAGATATCTCCTGCTTACCTTTCTCACCCGGAATGGCCCGATGTCCTCATACACTAGTATCACAGATATCTCCTGCTTACCTTCCTCTCCTGGAATGGCTGCTTTCACCATACTCTAGTATCACAGATATCTCCTGCTTACCTTCCTCTCCTGGAATCGGGCCCCTGTCCCCATACACTAGTATCACAGATATCTCCTGCTTACCTTTCTCACCTAGAATGACCTGCTGTCCCCATACTCTAGTATCACAGATATCTCCTGCTTTCCTTCCTCTCCTGGAATCGGCCCCTGTCCCCATACACTAGTATCACAGATATCTCCTACTTACCTTTCTCTTATGGAATGACCACTGTCCCCATACACTAGTATCACAGATATCTCCTGCTTACCTTTCTCTTATGGAATGACCACTGTCCCCATACACTAGTATCACAGATATCTCCTACTTACCTTTCTCTTATGGAATGTCCACTGTCCCCATACACTAGTATCAGAGATATCTCCTGCTTACCTTGCTCACCTGGAATGACCTGGTGTCCCCATACTCTAGTATAACAGATATCTCCTGCTTACCTTCCTCTCCTGGAATCGGCCCCTGTCCCCATACACTAGTATCACAGATATCTCCTGCTTACCTTTCTCTTATGGATTGACCACTGTCCCCATACACTAGTATCACAGATATCTCCTACTTACCTTTCTCTTATGGAATGACCACTGTCCCCATACTCTAGTATCACAGATATCTCCTGCTTACCTTCCTCTCCTGGAATGGCTGCTTTCCCCATACACTAGTATCACAGATATCTCCTGCTTACCTTTCTCACCCGGAATGGCCCGATGTCCTCATACACTAGTATCACAGATATCTCCTACTTACCTTTCTCTCCTGGAATGGCTGCTTTCCCCATACACTAGTATCACAGATATCTCCTGCTTACCTTCCTCTCCTGGAATGGCTGCTTTCCCCATACACTAGTATCACAGATATCTCCTGCTTACCTTTCTCACCCGGAATGGCCCGCTGTCCCCATACTCTAGTATCACAGATATCTCCTGCTTACCTTCCTCTCCTGGAATCGGGCCCCTGTCCCCATACACTAGTATCACAGATATCTCCTGCTTACCTTTCTCACCCGGAATGCCCCGCTGTCCCCATACTCTAGTATCACAGATATCTCCTGCTTACCTTCCTCTCCTGGAATCTCGCCCCTGTCCCCATACACTAGTATCACAGATATCTCCTGCTTACCTTTCTCACCTGGAATGACCTGCTGTCCCCATACACTAGTATCACAGATATCTCCTGCTTACCTTTCTCTTATGGAATGACCACTGTCCCCATACATTAGTATCACAGATATCTCCTACTTACCTTTCTCTTATGGAATGACCACTGTCCCCATACACTAGTATCACAGATATCTCCTGCTTACCTTTCTCTTATGGAATGACCACTGTCCCCATACACTAGTATCACAGATATCTCCTACTTACCTTTCTCTTATGGAATGACCACTGTCCCCATACACTAGTATCAGAGATATCTCCTGCTTACCTTTCTCACCTGGAATGACCTGGTGTCCCCATACTCTAGTATCACAGATATCTCCAGCTTACCTTTCTCACCCCGAATGGCCGCTGCCTCCATACACTAGTATCACAGATATCTCCTGCTTACCTTTCTCTCCCGGAATGGCCGCTGTCCCCATACACTAGTATCACAGATATCTCCTGCTTACCTTTCTCCCCCGGAATGGCCGCTTTCCCCATACACTAGTATCATAGAAATCTAATGCTTACCTTCCTCTCCTGGAATGGCCCGCTGTTCCCATACACTAGTATCACAGATATCTCCTGCTTACCTTTCTCTCCCGGAATGGCCGCTGTCCCCATACACTAGTATCACAGATATCTCCTGCTTACCTTCCACTCCTGGAATGGCCCGCTGTCCCCATACACTAGTATCACAGATATCTTCTGCTTACCTTTCTCACACGGAATGACCTGCTGTCCCCATACACTAGTATCACAGATATCTCCTATTTACCTTTCTCTTGTGGAATAGCCTGCTCTCCCCATACACTAGTATCACAGATATCTCCTGCTTACCTTCCTCTCCCGGAATGGCCCGCTGTCCCCATACACTAGTATCTCAGATATCTCCTGCTTACCTTTTTCTCCTGGAATGGCCCTCTGTCCCCATACACTAGTTTCACAGATATATACTATTTACCTTCCTCTCACGGACTGGCCCACTGTCCCCATACACTAGTATCACAGATATCTCCTGCTTACCTTTCTCACTCGGAATGGCCCGCTGTCCTCATACAATAGTATCACAGGTATCTCCTGCTTACCTTCCTCTCCTGGAATGGCCCGCTGTCCCCATACACTAGTATCACAGATATCTCCTGCTTACCTTTCTCACCCGGAATGACATGCTGTCCCCATACTCTAGTATCACAGATATCTCCTACTTACCTTTCTCTCCCGGAATGTCTGCTTTCCCCATATACTAGTATCACAGATATCTCCTGCTTACCTTCCTCTCCCGGAATGGCCGCTGTCCCCATACACTAGTATCACAGATATCTCCTGCTTACCTTTCTCTCCTGGAATTGCCGCTGTCCCCATACACTAGTATCACAGATATCTTCTGCTTACCTTTCTCTCCCGGAATGGCCGCTGTCCCCATACACTAGAATCACAGATATCTCCTGCTTACCTTCCTCTCCCCGAATGGCCTGCTGTCCCCATACCATAGTATTACAGGTATCTCCTGCTTACCTTCCTCTCCCGGAATGGCCCGCTGTCCCCATACACTAGTATCACAGATATCTCCAGCTTACCTTCCTCTCCCGGAATGGCCACTGTCCCCATACACTAGTATCACAGATATCTCCTGCTTCCCTTCCTCTCCCGGAGTGGCCGCTTTCCCCATACACACTAGTATCACAGATATCTCCTGCTTACCTTTCTCTCCCGGAATGGCCGCTGTCCCCATACACTAGTATCACAGATATCTCCTGCTTACCTTTCTCACACGGAATGACCTGCTGTCCCCATACACTAGTATCACAGATATATACTACTTACCTTCCTCTGATGGACTGGCCCGCTGTCCCCATACACTAGTATCACAGATATCTCATGCTTACCTTTCTCTCCCGGATTGGCCGCTGGCCCCATACACTAGTATCACAGATATCTCCTGCTTACCTTTCTCTCCTGGAATGGCCTGCTGTCCCCATACTCTAGTATCACAGATATCTCCTGCTTACCTTCCTCTCCTGGAATGGCTGCTTTCCCCATACACTAGTATCACAGATATCTCCTGCTTACCTTTCACACCCGGAATGGCCCGATGTCCTCATACACTAGTATCACAGATATCTCCTGCTTACCTTTCTCTCCCGGAATGCCCCGCTGTCCCCATACTCTAGTATCACAGATATCTCCTGCTTACCTTCCTCTCCTGGAATCGGGCCCCTGTCCCCATACACTAGTATCACAGATATCTCCTGCTTACCTTTCTCACCTGGAATGACCTGCTGTCCCCATACTCTAGTATCACAGATATCTCCTGCTTACCTTCCTCTCCTGGAATCGGCCCCTGTCCCCATACACTAGTATCACAGATATCTCCTGCTTACCTTTCTCTTATGGAATGACCACTGTCCCCATACACTAGTATCACAGATATCTCCTACTTACCTTTCTCTTATGGAATGACCCCTGTCCCGATACACTAGTATCAGAGATATCTCCTGCTTACCTTTCTCACCTGGAATGACCTGGTGTCCCCATACTCTAGTATCACAGATATCTCCTGCTTACCTTCCTCTCCTGGAATCGGCCCCTGTCCCCATACACTAGTATCACAGATATCTCCTGCTTACCTTTCTCTTATGGAATGACCACTGTCCCCATACACTAGTATCACAGATATCTCCTACTTACCTTTCTCTTATGGAATGACCACTGTCCCCATACTCTAGTATCACAGATATCTCCTGCTTACCTTCCTCTCCTGGAATGGCTGCTTTCACCACACACTAGTATCACAGATATCTCCTGCTTACCTTTCTCACCCGGAATGGCCCGATGTCCTCATACACTAGTATCACAGATATCTCCTGCTTACCTTCCTCTCCCGGAATGCCCCGCTGTCCCCATACTCTAGTATCACAGATATCTCCTGCTTACCTTCCTCTCCTGGAAACGGGCCACTGTCCCCATTCACTAGTATCACAGATATCTCCTGCTTACCTTTCTCACCTAGAATGACCTGCTGTCCCCATACTCTAGTATCACAGATATCTCCTGCTTTCCTTCCTCTCCTGGAATCGGCCCCTGTCCCCATACACTAGTATCACAGATATCTCCTACTTACCTTTCTCTTATGGAATGACCACTGTCCCCATACACTAGTATCACAGATATCTCCTGCTTACCTTTCTCTTATGGAATGACCACTGTCCCCATACACTAGTATCACAGATATCTCCTACTTACCTTTCTCTTATGGAATGACCACTGTCCCCATACACTAGTATCACAGATATCTCCTGCTTACCTTTCTCTTATGGAATGACCACTGTCCCCATACACTAGTATCACAGATATCTCCTACTTACCTTTCTCTTATGGAATGACCACTGTCCCCTTACACT
The DNA here is from genome assembly GCA_031769625.1 of Taudactylus pleione. NCBI lineage: Eukaryota > Metazoa > Chordata > Amphibia > Anura > Myobatrachidae > Taudactylus > Taudactylus pleione. The sequence goes on along the minus strand of JAUIMM010000391.1, from coordinate 3,054,204 downwards.
AGTATCAGAGATATCTCCTGCTTACCTTTCTCACCTGGAATGACCTGGTGTCCCCATACTCTAGTATCACAGATATCTCCTGCTTACCTTCCTCTCCTGGAATCGGCCCCTGTCCCCATACACTAGTATCACAGATATCTCCTGCTTACCTTTCTCTTATGGAATGACCACTGTCCCCATACACTAGTATCACAGATATCTCCTACTTACCTTTCTCTTATGGAATGACCACTGTCCCCATACTCTAGTATCACAGATATCTCCTGCTTACCTTCCTCTCCTGGAATGGCTGCTTTCCCCATACACTAGTATCACAGATATCTCCTGCTTACCTTTCTCACCCGGAATGGCCCGATGTCCTCATACACTAGTATCACAGATATCTCCTGCTTACCTTCCTCTCCTGGAATGGCTGCTTTCCCCATACACTAGTATCACAGATATCTCCTGCTTACCTTTCTCACCCGGAATGGCCCGATGTCCTCATACACTAGTATCACAGATATCTCCTGCTTACCTTCCTCTCCTGGAATGGCTGCTTTCACCATACTCTAGTATCACAGATATCTCCTGCTTACCTTCCTCTCCTGGAATCGGGCCCCTGTCCCCATACACTAGTATCACAGATATCTCCTGCTTACCTTTCTCACCTAGAATGACCTGCTGTCCCCATACTCTAGTATCACAGATATCTCCTGCTTTCCTTCCTCTCCTGGAATCGGCCCCTGTCCCCATACACTAGTATCACAGATATCTCCTACTTACCTTTCTCTTATGGAATGACCACTGTCCCCATACACTAGTATCACAGATATCTCCTGCTTACCTTTCTCTTATGGAATGACCACTGTCCCCATACACTAGTATCACAGATATCTCCTACTTACCTTTCTCTTATGGAATGTCCACTGTCCCCATACACTAGTATCAGAGATATCTCCTGCTTACCTTGCTCACCTGGAATGACCTGGTGTCCCCATACTCTAGTATAACAGATATCTCCTGCTTACCTTCCTCTCCTGGAATCGGCCCCTGTCCCCATACACTAGTATCACAGATATCTCCTGCTTACCTTTCTCTTATGGATTGACCACTGTCCCCATACACTAGTATCACAGATATCTCCTACTTACCTTTCTCTTATGGAATGACCACTGTCCCCATACTCTAGTATCACAGATATCTCCTGCTTACCTTCCTCTCCTGGAATGGCTGCTTTCCCCATACACTAGTATCACAGATATCTCCTGCTTACCTTTCTCACCCGGAATGGCCCGATGTCCTCATACACTAGTATCACAGATATCTCCTACTTACCTTTCTCTCCTGGAATGGCTGCTTTCCCCATACACTAGTATCACAGATATCTCCTGCTTACCTTCCTCTCCTGGAATGGCTGCTTTCCCCATACACTAGTATCACAGATATCTCCTGCTTACCTTTCTCACCCGGAATGGCCCGCTGTCCCCATACTCTAGTATCACAGATATCTCCTGCTTACCTTCCTCTCCTGGAATCGGGCCCCTGTCCCCATACACTAGTATCACAGATATCTCCTGCTTACCTTTCTCACCCGGAATGCCCCGCTGTCCCCATACTCTAATATCACAGATATCTCCTGCTTACCTTCCTCTCCTGGAATCGGGCCCCTGTCCCCATACACTAGTATCACAGATATCTCCTGCTTACCTTTCTCACCTGGAATGACCTGCTGTCCCCATACACTAGTATCACAGATATCTCCTGCTTACCTTTCTCTTATGGAATGACCACTGTCCCCATACATTAGTATCACAGATATCTCCTACTTACCTTTCTCTTATGGAATGACCACTGTCCCCATACACTAGTATCACAGATATCTCCTGCTTACCTTTCTCTTATGGAATGACCACTGTCCCCATACACTAGTATCACAGATATCTCCTACTTACCTTTCTCTTATGGAATGACCACTGTCCCCATACACTAGTATCAGAGATATCTCCTGCTTACCTTTCTCACCTGGAATGACCTGGTGTCCCCATACTCTAGTATCACAGATATCTCCAGCTTACCTTTCTCACCCCGAATGGCCGCTGCCTCCATACACTAGTATCACAGATATCTCCTGCTTACCTTTCTCTCCCGGAATGGCCGCTGTCCCCATACACTAGTATCACAGATATCTCCTGCTTACCTTTCTCCCCCGGAATGGCCGCTTTCCCCATACACTAGTATCATAGAAATCTAATGCTTACCTTCCTCTCCTGGAATGGCCCGCTGTTCCCATACACTAGTATCACAGATATCTCCTGCTTACCTTTCTCTCCCGGAATGGCCGCTGTCCCCATACACTAGTATCACAGATATCTCCTGCTTACCTTCCACTCCTGGAATGGCCCGCTGTCCCCATACACTAGTATCACAGATATCTTCTGCTTACCTTTCTCACACGGAATGACCTGCTGTCCCCATACACTAGTATCACAGATATCTCCTATTTACCTTTCTCTTGTGGAATAGCCTGCTCTCCCCATACACTAGTATCACAGATATCTCCTGCTTACCTTCCTCTCCCGGAATGGCCCGCTGTCCCCATACACTAGTATCTCAGATATCTCCTGCTTACCTTTTTCTCCTGGAATGGCCCTCTGTCCCCATACACTAGTTTCACAGATATATACTATTTACCTTCCTCTCACGGACTGGCCCACTGTCCCCATACACTAGTATCACAGATATCTCCTGCTTACCTTTCTCACTCGGAATGGCCCGCTGTCCTCATACAATAGTATCACAGGTATCTCCTGCTTACCTTCCTCTCCTGGAATGGCCCGCTGTCCCCATACACTAGTATCACAGATATCTCCTGCTTACCTTTCTCACCCGGAATGACATGCTGTCCCCATACTCTAGTATCACAGATATCTCCTACTTACCTTTCTCTCCCGGAATGTCTGCTTTCCCCATATACTAGTATCACAGATATCTCCTGCTTACCTTCCTCTCCCGGAATGGCCGCTGTCCCCATACACTAGTATCACAGATATCTCCTGCTTACCTTTCTCTCCTGGAATTGCCGCTGTCCCCATACACTAGTATCACAGATATCTTCTGCTTACCTTTCTCTCCCGGAATGGCCGCTGTCCCCATACACTAGAATCACAGATATCTCCTGCTTACCTTCCTCTCCCCGAATGGCCTGCTGTCCCCATACCATAGTATTACAGGTATCTCCTGCTTACCTTCCTCTCCCGGAATGGCCCGCTGTCCCCATACACTAGTATCACAGATATCTCCAGCTTACCTTCCTCTCCCGGAATGGCCACTGTCCCCATACACTAGTATTACAGATATCTCCTGCTTCCCTTCCTCTCCTGGAGTGGCCGCTTTCCCCATACACACTAGTATCACAGATATCTCCTGCTTACCTTTCTCTCCCGGAATGGCCGCTGTCCCCATACACTAGTATCACAGATATCTCCTGCTTACCTTTCTCACACGGAATGACCTGCTGTCCCCATACACTAGTATCACAGATATATACTACTTACCTTCCTCTGATGGACTGGCCCGCTGTCCCCATACACTAGTATCACAGATATCTCATGCTTACCTTTCTCTCCCGGATTGGCCGCTGGCCCCATACACTAGTATCACAGATATCTCCTGCTTACCTTTCTCTCCTGGAATGGCCTGCTGTCCCCATACTCTAGTATCACAGATATCTCCTGCTTACCTTCCTCTCCTGGAATGGCTGCTTTCCCCATACACTAGTATCACAGATATCTCCTGCTTACCTTTCACACCCGGAATGGCCCGATGTCCTCATACACTAGTATCACAGATATCTCCTGCTTACCTTTCTCTCCCGGAATGCCCCGCTGTCCCCATACTCTAGTATCACAGATATCTCCTGCTTACCTTCCTCTCCTGGAATCGGGCCCCTGTCCCCATACACTAGTATCACAGATATCTCCTGCTTACCTTTCTCACCTGGAATGACCTGCTGTCCCCATACTCTAGTATCACAGATATCTCCTGCTTACCTTCCTCTCCTGGAATCGGCCCCTGTCCCCATACACTAGTATCACAGATATCTCCTGCTTACCTTTCTCTTATGGAATGACCACTGTCCCCATACACTAGTATCACAGATATCTCCTACTTACCTTTCTCTTATGGAATGACCCCTGTCCCCATACACTAGTATCAGAGATATCTCCTGCTTACCTTTCTCACCTGGAATGACCTGGTGTCCCCATACTCTAGTATCACAGATATCTCCTGCTTACCTTCCTCTCCTGGAATCGGCCCCTGTCCCCATACACTAGTATCACAGATATCTCCTGCTTACCTTTCTCTTATGGAATGACCACTGTCCCCATACACTAGTATCACAGATATCTCCTACTTACCTTTCTCTTATGGAATGACCACTGTCCCCATACTCTAGTATCACAGATATCTCCTGCTTACCTTCCTCTCCTGGAATGGCTGCTTTCACCACACACTAGTATCACAGATATCTCCTGCTTACCTTTCTCACCCGGAATGGCCCGATGTCCTCATACACTAGTATCACAGATATCTCCTGCTTACCTTCCTCTCCCGGAATGCCCCGCTGTCCCCATACTCTAGTATCACAGATATCTCCTGCTTACCTTCCTCTCCTGGAAACGGGCCCCTGTCCCCATTCACTAGTATCACAGATATCTCCTGCTTACCTTTCTCACCTAGAATGACCTGCTGTCCCCATACTCTAGTATCACAGATATCTCCTGCTTTCCTTCCTCTCCTGGAATCGGCCCCTGTCCCCATACACTAGTATCACAGATATCTCCTACTTACCTTTCTCTTATGGAATGACCACTGTCCCCATACACTAGTATCACAGATATCTCCTGCTTACCTTTCTCTTATGGAATGACCACTGTCCCCATACACTAGTATCACAGATATCTCCTACTTACCTTTCTCTTATGGAATGACCACTGTCCCCATACACTAGTATCACAGATATCTCCTGCTTACCTTTCTCTTATGGAATGACCACTGTCCCCATACACTAGTATCACAGATATCTCCTACTTACCTTTCTCTTATGGAATGACCACTGTCCCCTTACACTAGTATCAGAGATATCTACTGCTTACCTTTCTCACCTGGAATGACCTGGTGTCCCCATACTCTAGTATCACAGATATCTCCTGCTTACCTTCCTCTCCTGGAATCGGCCCCTGTCCCCATACACTAGTATCACAGATATCTCCTGCTTACCTTTCTCTTATGGAATGACCACTGTCCCCATACACTAGTATCACAGATATCTCCTACTTACCTTTCTCTTATGGAATGACCACTGTCCCCATACTCTAGTATCACAGATATCTCCTGCTTACCTTCCTCTCCTGGAATGGCTGCTTTCCCCATACACTAGTATCACAGATATCTCCTGCTTACCTTTCTCACCCGGAATGGCCCGATGTCCTCATACACTAGTATCACAGATATCTCCTGCTTACCTTCCTCTCCTGGAATGGCTGCTTTCCCCATACACTAGTATCACAGATATCTCCTGCTTACCTTTCTCACCCGGAATGGCCCGATGTCCTCATACACTAGTATCACAGATATCTCCTGCTTACCTTCCTCTCCTGGAATGGCTGCTTTCACCATACTCTAGTATCACAGATATCTCCTGCTTACCTTCCTCTCCTGGAATCGGGCCCCTGTCCCCATACACTAGTATCACAGATATCTCCTGCTTACCTTTCTCACCTAGAATGACCTGCTGTCCCCATACTCTAGTATCACAGATATCTCCTGCTTTCCTTCCTCTCCTGGAATCGGCCCCTGTCCCCATACACTAGTATCACAGATATCTCCTACTTACCTTTCTCTTATGGAATGACCACTGTCCCCATACACTAGTATCACAGATATCTCCTGCTTACCTTTCTCTTATGGAATGTCCACTGTCCCCATACACTAGTATCAGAGATATCTCCTGCTTACCTTGCTCACCTGGAATGACCTGGTGTCCCCATACTCTAGTATAACAGATATCTCCTGCTTACCTTCCTCTCCTGGAATCGGCCCCTGTCCCCATACACTAGTATCACAGATATCTCCTGCTTACCTTTCTCTTATGGATTGACCACTGTCCCCATACACTAGTATCACAGATATCTCCTACTTACCTTTCTCTTATGGAATGACCACTGTCCCCATACTCTAGTATCACAGATATCTCCTGCTTACCTTCCTCTCCTGGAATGGCTGCTTTCCCCATACACTAGTATCACAGATATCTCCTGCTTACCTTTCTCACCCGGAATGGCCCGCTGTCCCCATACTCTAGTATCACAGATATCTCCTGCTTACCTTCCTCTCCTGGAATCGGGCCCCTGTCCCCATACACTAGTATCACAGATATCTCCTGCTTACCTTTCTCACCCGGAATGCCCCGCTGTCCCCATACTCTAGTATCACAGATATCTCCTGCTTACCTTCCTCTCCTGGAATCGGGCCCCTGTCCCCATACACTAGTATCACAGATATCTCCTGCTTACCTTTCTCACCTGGAATGACCTGCTGTCCCCATACTCTAGTATCACAGATATCTCCTGCTTACCTTCCTCTCCTGGAATCGGCCCCTGTCCCCATACACTAGTATCACAGATATCTCCTGCTTACCTTTCTCTTATGGAATGACCACTGTCCCCATACACTAGTATCACAGATATCTCCTACTTACCTTTCTCTTATGGAATGACCACTGTCCCCATACACTAGTATCAGAGATATCTCCTGCTTACCTTTCTCACCTGGAATGACCTGGTGTCCCCATACTCTAGTATCACAGATATCTCCTGCTTACCTTCCTCTCCTGGAATCGGCCCCTGTCCCCATACACTAGTATCACAGATATCTCCTGTTTACCTTTCTCTTATGGAATGACCACTGTCCCCATACACTAGTATCACAGATATCTCCTACTTACCTTTCTCTTATGGAATGACCACTGTCCCCATACTCTAGTATCACAGATATCTCCTGCTTACCTTCCTCTCCTGGAATGGCTGTTTTCCCCATACACTAGTATCACAGATATCTCCTGCTTACCTTTCTCACCCAGAATGGCCCGATGTCCTCATACACTAGTATCACAGATATCTCCTGCTTACCTTCCTCTCCCGGAATGCCCCGCTGTCCCCATACTGTAGTATCACAGATATCTCCTGCTTACCTTCCTCTCCTGGAATCGGGCCCCTGTCCCCGTTCACTAGTATCACAGATATCTCCTGCTTACCTTTCTCACCTAGAATGACCTGCTGTCCCCATACTCTAGTATCACAGATATCTCCTGCTTACCTTCCTCTCCTGGAATCGGCCCCTGTCCCCATACACTAGTATCACAGATATCTCCTGCTTACCTTTCTCTTATGGAATGACCACTGTCCCCATACACTAGTATCACAGATATCTCCTGCTTACCTTTCTCTTATGGAATGACCACTGTCCCCATACACTAGTATCACAGATATCTCCTACTTACCTTTCTCTTATGGAATGACCACTGTCCCCATACACTAGTATCACAGATATCTCCTGCTTACCTTTCTCTTATGGAATGACCACTGTCCCCATACACTAGTATCACAGATATCTCCTACTTACCTTTCTCTTATGGAATGACCACTGTCCCCATACACTAGTATCAGAGATATCTCCTGCTTACCTTTCTCACCTGGAATGACCTGGTGTCCCCATACTCTAGTATCACAGATATCTCCTGCTTACCTTCCTCTCCTGGAATCGGCCCCTGTCCCCATACACTAGTATCACAGATATCTCCTGCTTACCTTTCTCTTATGGAATGACCACTGTCCCCATACACTAGTATCACAGATATCTCCTACTTACCTTTCTCTTATGGAATGACCACTGTCCCCATACTCTAGTATCACAGATATCTCCTGCTTACCTTCCTCTCCTGGAATGGCTGCTTTCCCCATACACTAGTATCACAGATATCTCCTTCTTACCTTTCTCACCCGGAATGGCCCGATGTCCTCATACACTAGTATCACAGATATCTCCTGCTTACCTTCCTCTCCTGGAATCGGGCCCCTGTCCCCATACACTAGTATCACAGATATCTCCTGCTTACCTTTCTCACCTAGAATGACCTGCTGTCCCCATACTCTAGTATCACAGATATCTCCTGCTTTCCTTCCTCTCCTGGAATCGGCCCCTGTCCCCATACACTAGTATCACAGATATCTCCTACTTACCTTTCTCTTTTGGAATGACCACTGTCCCCATACACTAGTATCACAGATATCTCCTGCTTACCTTTCTCTTATGGAATGACCACTGTCCCCATACACTAGTATCACAGATATCTCCTACTTACCTTTCTCTTATGGAATGTCCACTGTCCCCATACACTAGTATCAGAGATATCTCCTGCTTACCTTGCTCACCTGGAATGACCTGGTGTCCCCATACTCTAGTATAACAGATATCTCCTGCTTACCTTCCTCTCCTGGAATCGGCCCCTGTCCCCATACACTAGTATCACAGATATCTCCTGCTTACCTTTCTCTTGTGGATTGACCACTGTCCCCATACACTAGTATCACAGATATCTCCTACTTACCTTTCTCTTATGGAATGACCACTGTCCCCATACTCTAGTATCACAGATATCTCCTGCTTACCTTCCTCTCCTGGAATGGCTGCTTTCCCCATACACTAGTATCACAGATATCTCCTGCTTACCTTTCTCACCCGGAATGGCCCGATGTCCTCATACACTAGTATCACAGATATCTCCTACTTACCTTTCTGTCCTGGAATGGCTGCTTTCCCCATACACTAGTATCACAGATATCTCCTGCTTACCTTCCTCTCCTGGAATGGCTGCTTTCCCCATACACTAGTATCACAGATATCTCCTGCTTACCTTTCTCACCCGGAATGGCCCGCTGTCCCCATACTCTAGTATCACAGATATCTCCTGCTTACCTTCCTCTCCTGGAATCGGGCCCCTGTCCCCATACACTAGTATCACAGATATCTCCTGCTTACCTTTTTCACCTAGAATGACCTGCTGTCCCCATACTCTAGTTTCACAGATATCTCCTGCTTACCTTCCTCTCCTGGAATCGGCCCCTGTCCCCATACACTAGTATCACAGATATCTCCTACTTACCTTTCTCTTATGGAATGACCACTGTCCCCATACACTAGTATCACAGATATCTCCTGCTTACCTTTCTCTTATGGAATGACCACTGTCCCCATACACTATTATGGGGACAGAATTCATGAAGCTCCAAAAATACAATATTTTCAGAGCTTGACTGCAGGAGCATTCACCATCATCAGATGGCGAGTGCTCTTGCTACATACTCCTTCCCTATGGGAAGGAGTCCCCTGTGTCAGTCTGACTCTCTCTCGGTCTCGCTCTCTCTCTCTCTCCCTCTCTCTCTGTCCCTCTGTCAGTCTCTCTCTCTCTCGCCTGCGTCACTATGTGCTGAGTCAGATAATCCTCAGTGTAGCAGTGCCGGTCTCTGCAGCTCTCTCTCTCTGTCCCTCTCTGTCAGTCTGACTCTCTCTCTCTGTCTCTGTCCCTCTCTGTCAGTTTGACTCTCTCTGTCTATGTCAGTCTGACTCTCTCTCTCTCTCTGTCTCTGTCCCTCTCTGTCAGTTTGACTCTCTCTTTGGGGTAAATTTACTAAGAATAGAGGGGGTCATTCAGACCCGGTCACAAGTGCTGAGCGCTCGCAACCGGGTCGATGTTTCCCCACTGGGCATGCGCACGACGGAGCAGGCTCCGACGTGCGCATGCGCGAGACCCGCCTAGCAACGGGCGCTCCGTCGCTACGGGTCTCGCACCAAAGGGGGCGAGCTGTCGATGGTGAGTGACAGCTCTACCCGTTTGGGAGGTGTGCAGGGGGCATGGCCGTCCAAATGGAGGTGTTCCCGACGGAACGCTTGCCATTTGGGGGCGGCCCCACTGACATCAGCAATGATGTCAGTGGGGAGCTTCCTGCTCGATCAGAGCAGGAAGCTCCCTGGGGCTTGCAGTTGATGAGACCCAACCTTAGGGCCTCGTCGCAACCCTGATGGTCACGATGATCTTGACCATCGCGACCATCACCCTGGTCGATTGCAAGAGCTGTGGGTGGTAACCCACAGCCTAGCGATCGACCAGGAGGCGGCACTTAAAAAAGTAAGCGGCCGTCCTCATTCAGAGCGATCGCTTGCAGCAAGCGTTCGACTGTGAATGAGGTCCAGAGACTGGGTATGTTTTGCAATATCACGTGATTTTATAATTGTTTTTAATCTCTCAAATTTTCTAAAGATAAACTCGAGTGAGTTTGGAAGCGAGTTCTCTCTTTTCACTGTTAAAACTCATGTGAGATTGCAAACTCGAAAAAAACTCCTCATCGGCCAAACTTCTAAGTACTTTTCATGAAAAAGATGCAACTCGGGAATTTACTAAGATTCGAGTTTTCAATCTCGGGTGAGATTGTAGCAAACTCACTCATAAATTGAAGTTTCAAATAGACCACCTCCTGAGCTGCGAGTTTGCCAGAAACATACACAGATCAGTGTGATTTGTGTATGTTTCTGCCTGTATACCTAATGTAAAGGGTTTTTATTAAAAAAAAAAGTGACGTAGGGTCCCCCCCAAAACCCATAACCAGCACTGGACTTGTCAGCTAGTCCTGGTTCCAAAATTTACGGAGAACAAAATGAGTAGGGTTCATGGCATTACACTCCGGTCAGTTTGGGTCCGGTGCTGGTTTTAAATATAGGGGGACCCCTACGCAATGTTTTCCCCTATATTTAAAACCAGGACTGGCCCTGCAGCCTGGTGCTGATTCCTAAATTACGGAGGACCCCTACTCGTTTTGTTCCCCGTAATTTTAGGAACCAGGACTGGCTGAAAAGTCTGGGGCTGATTATGCTTTTTGGGGGGGGACCCTACATCCATTTTTTTTATTATTTGAACCTGTTTTTTACAGGTACAACACAAGCAGCCTTCACAGATCTCACTGATATGTGTAGGCTGCTTGTTCGGGTGAGTTTGGCAGAGAGAAAACACTGCAATCTCGGGTGAGTCATCTCATCTAAACTTGCAACTAGGGGAAGAAATCTCGATCTACAGTACTTCACCATCGGAAAACTCACTTTTAGCTAAAATCACTTCTTAGTAAATTTGCGAGTATAAAAATGGAAAAATCACCCGAGTTTCGGCGAAGTAAAGAGTGTTTAAAAAAACAAAACTCGACCAAACTCGATTCTTAGTAAATATACCCCTCTGTCTCTCTCTCTCTCTCTGTCTCTCTCCCTCGCCTGCGTCACTATGTGCTGAGTCAGATAGTCCTCAGTGTAGCAGTGCCGGTCTCTGCAGCTCTCTCTCTCTAGCAGTGCCGGTCTCTGCAGCTCTCTCTCTGTCCCTCTCTGTCAGTCTGACTCTCTCTCTCTGTCTCTCTCTCTGTCAGTCTGACTCTCTCTCTCTGTCTCTCTCTCTCTCTGGGCCTGATTCAGAGCCGCTCGTAAGCGGCCGCTTGTTCGCTCCGAGCGATGTTCGCACATCTGCACATGCGTATGGGTCGTAATGCGCATGCGCCAACCAGTCATTGCGCTCGGAAATCGAGCGCTCGCAAAATAGCGAGTACCTGCTAATTTGAGTGATAGGATGAGGCGTTTGTGGGTGGTAACAGGGGAAGGTGCTTGAAAACGGGGAGTGGTGATCCGAACGCAGGCATGCCAAAAGGTCAAAACGGACATTTTAAGGGTGTGCATAATTAACAAAGCAGCGTCATCGACCACGTCACTTGGTTGTCTCTTAGACTGAACTGTTCGCATGATTGCGGTAGGGACATCCTACCACAAGCACTGCGAGCAGTTCAGACGCCTTTCGATGTACTTGATTAATCTAATAAATAGCGGAGATGACGTATGATGCGAACGGCCAGGGAGCGTCTATACAAAATAGCGAGCTCATGTTTCGTTCGCTCGCTCAGACATAGAGGCGTCAACAGACTGCAAAGAGCGAGCGCTCCATTTAAATAGCCAACCCCCTTTTTCTGAACGAGCGACCACAAATAGCGTCCGGCTCTGAATCAGGCCCTCAGTCCCTCTCTGTCAGTCTAACTCTCACTATCTCTCTGTCCCTCTCTCTCTCTCTGTCCCTCTCTGTCAGTCTGACTCTCACCATCTCTCTGTCCCTCTCTGTCAGTCAGTCTGACTCTCTCTCGGTCTCGCTCTCTCTCTCTGTCCCTCTGTCAGTCTCTCTCTCCCTCGCCTGCGTCACTATGTGCGGAGTCAGATAATCCTCAGTGTAGCAGTGCCGGTCTCTGCAGCTCTCTCTCTGTCCCTCTCTGTCAGTCTGACTCTCTCTCGGTCTCGCTCTCTCTCTGTCCCTCTCTGTCAGTCTGACTCTCTCTCTCTGTCTCTGTCCCTCTCTGTCTCTCTCTCTCTGTCCCTCTCTGTCTCTCTCTCTCGCCTGCGTCACTATGTGCTGAGTCAGATAATCCTCAGTGTAGCAGTGCCGGTCTCTGCAGCTCTCTCTCGGTCCCTCTCTGTCAGTCTGACTCTCTCTCGGTCTCGCTCTCTCTCTGTCCCTCTCTGTCTCTCTCTCCCTCGCCTGCGTCACTATGTGCTGAGTCAGATAATCCTCAGTGTAGCAGTGCCGGTCTCTGCAGCTCTCTCTCTCTCTGTCTCTCTCTCTGTCCCTCTCTGTCAGTCTGACTCTCTCGGTCTCGCTCTCTCTCTCTGTCCCTCTCTGTCTCTCTCTCTCTGTCTCTCTCCCTCGCCTGCGTCACTATGTGCTGAGTCAGATAATCCTCAGTGTAGCAGTGCCGGTCTCTGCAGCTCTCTCTCTATCCCTCTCTGTCAGTCTGACTCTCTCTCTCTGTCCCTCTCTGTCTCTCTCTCTCTGTCTCTCTCCCTCGCCTGCGTCACTATGTGCTGAGTCAGATAATCCTCAGTGTAGCAGTGCCGGTCTCTGCAGCTCTCTCTATGCTGCATTAAATCCCATCACACATCCATCTCGCTGGCTCTCTCACTCCCCCTCCCGCCGTATCTCTCCCAGTGCAAAGTTCCCATCCAGTTATCGGCCCATCTCATTAACCCTTCACCTATCGGGGATCAGCGCTGAAGGTCTATTAGGAAGTGTACCAGATTTCTCCATAAACAGTCAGCCATCAAATCTGCCTGCTATGGGTAATTAGTAATTCTGTGTTACCCTCCAGAGAGAAAAAAGCACTGCCAGCGTCATTAACTATTTGCACCATATTGAGGGGGATATGCACAAATATTTAGTATCCCTGCAATGTATTCTGGACTTCTGCCGATGGCTATCATCATTTCTCTACTAAACCACAGATCAGGAGTTAATTTCCAGCACCACAAATTGTGCTGACTTTGCAGGTGCTAACTTACGATTCCACTTGGCTTCCAGGCATATTTCTATGGGCCCAGTAGTAAATCCCTCTCTTACCACAGATGTGCACTTATGGCTTAATGGATTGCTTCCAGAGAGGTGCCGACTAGTGCTGGCCTGTCCTCCGCCACCACATAAATCCCACAAACTGTATTAAGAGGATAACATCACCCCAATGAGAGATTGTAGAACATCAGCCTATTACAGTCACCTCCACCTGTCCTAAGATGAGCTCAGGGAAGGCAGGAACCTCCCGTGGAGAAGAAGGGGTTATGGACGTGCAAGCATTGAGATGCCCACTTTGAGCGTCTATAGACATTGTAATGCCATTGGTGCGTATTTAGATGCCACTATCGCATTATCGAAAACCGATACCTGCCGATTACACTGAGGCCACGACCAGGGACAGACTGGGGCTGTAGATTGGCCCCCGGCATTGGTCTGTGCACGAAAAAAGGGTTGTGGCTACAGCTCACAGGGGCATGACAACACAATATGAAGGCGTGTCATAAGCCAAGGGTGGCGTAGCCTTGTGGCACTCCCTGCCTGCCTTGCAGAGCTCCGGGAGGCGAAGCTGATCAGCCAAGCTTTCGTGCTGGACCAGCTCATCAGGCCATTGCCCATTCAGAAGTGCCAGATGGCCAATCTGGTCCTAGCCCGTGACACTCCAATAACCACGCCCATGAGCTGGACCATTTTTGCACACATTACTAGTCAACTCCCGGTGGCGGTTAGTCCGCGCGTGATACAGCTCAACCATGTCATAGGTTTACTGAACAGAGCAGAACAGTAATGACACAGAGATTTAAAAGGTGTGTAAACAGTACATAGTACTAATGCAGCCTGGACGTTGTAGTGGTCCGAGGTGTTTCTCGGGGGGTTTGCATCCAATCGTTAGGTATTGCTATCAGGGCCGTAGAGATACTAGCCTAATTGCGGGGGGTGTGGCCATGCCCCCTTAGGAAAAAAATAAAAACCCATATTGCAGCGCAGAGGCTGTGGAGGGGGGAGCTGTGAGAATCCCGCCCCATATCTTACAGGTAATCTGTGTATATTCTGTATGTGCTCCTACAATGGCATTCATACAGGTTTTTTTAAAGATGGATCAATAAATAATTATCAATATTGTTACTATAGAAGTTTCTGTAGTTGATATATATCATCGTTCAATATTGTTTGGGTTATTCCCACCAGACACTGCGCCGTCTTGCTCCTCCATTGATTCAGAACTGCGGGATACATGTGCCGTACAAGTTTTCAGGAATTCGTAGCAAACATTTGCGCGTGTCTATGACCATCAGCTCTGCTCGCGACTCTGAACTAGGCTGTCTGGGGGCCTATTCATAATCAGGGGCCGGAAGTAATCATCTTGCTGCGAGGGAAACTTTACACCGGAGCAATTCATCATTGCTCCGAAAAGCAGCTGTCCCCGCCGTTAGTAGCTGCGTTACTTGCCTCTCCTCCGTCGGCGTGGCTACGCATGCGCAAAGCGCCAGGCAGGCAGTCAGAAAGGGGCGGAGGGATCCGCTCAGATCCTTCTTCGCATCCCCGGAACTCTTTCCTTTAGGAGGGAGCAGGGATCTGAGAACAAGTGCCGTCTGATGATGGCGCTTGTTCTCGCAAGCAAACTGCAAAAACTTTCTGTTTTGGGAGTTTGCTATATATCAGGTGGTCTTATTCGGACCCGCGATGATGAATGGCCCAGTGACCTACATATGCGGAAACTAGCTTTTCTGCATGGTTACCGGGCCATCCGTGTCTCACAGCGCAGCCTTTACCTACAAACAGCAAAGCAGCCATTTTGTAGGCTGAAGCAGACTGGGCCTCACACCTTAGTGATGCCACTGATGAGCTTAATAATGGTTCAAGCAACAAAATGTCTGTCTTCACTGCCTGACTGTGATGGATAACCTTTAACATATCTACATTTTAACATCCCCCATACCTTGTACACCTATGCTCCCTGAGACTATAAAGACACTACATGGTACCTACAGAGTATCTTAATATCTTCCCTACCTAGAGTATTAATATCTTAATATCCTTCCTAACTGGTACCTATAGAGTATCACTATCTCATTATCACATATACCTGGTACCTACAGAGTATCAGTATCCTATATTTCCTGTATCTGCTGCCTATAGAGTATCACTATCTCATTATCACATATACCTGGTACCTACAGAGTATCAGTATCTCATTATCACATATACATGGTACCTACAGAGTATCATTATCCTATATTTCCTGTATCTGCCGCCTATAGAGTATCACTATCTCATTATCACATATACCTGGTACCTACAGAGTATCAGTATCCTATATATCCTGTATCTGCTGCCTATAGAGTATCACTATCTCATTATCACATATACCTGGTACCTACAGAGTATCAGTATCTCATTATCACATATACCTGGTACCTACAGAGTATCAGTATCTCATTATCACATATGCCTGGTACCTACAGAGTATCACTATCTCATTAACACATATACATGGTACCTACAGAGTATAAGTATCTCATTATCACATATACCTGGTACCTACAGAGTATCACTATCTCATTATCACATATACCTGGTACCTACAGAGTATCACTATCTCATTATCACATATACCTGGTACCTATAGAGTATCACTATCTCATTATCACATATACCTGGTACCTACAGAGTATCAGTATCTCATTATCACATATACCTGGTACCTACAGAGTATCAGTATCTCATTATCACATATACATGGTACATACAGAGTATCAGTATCTCATTATCACATATACATGGTACATACAGAGTATCAGTATCTCATTATGACATATACATGGTACATACAGAGTATCAGTATCTCATTATCACATATACATGGTACATACAGAGTATCAGTATCTCATTATCACATATACATGGTACATACAGAGTATCAGTATCTCATTATCACATATACATGGTACCTACAGAGTATCAGTATCTCATTATCACATATACATGGTACATACAGAGTATCACTATCTCATTATCACATATACATGGTACATACAGAGTATCACTATCTCATTATCACATATACATGGTACATACAGAGTATCAGTATCTTAACATCTTCCCAACTGGGACCTGCAGAGCATCTGTACTGTAACATATCCCTTTCCTGGGACCTGCAGAGCATCTTACTGTAATATATCCCTTTTTCTGAGACCTGCAGAGCATCTGTACTGTAACCTATCATATTCCTGGGACCTGCAGAACATCTTTCTGTAACATATCCCTTTCCTAGGACCTGCAGAACATCTTTCTGTAACATATCCCTTTCATGGGACCTGCAGAGCATCACAATCTTAATTCCTTCACGTTGGGACATGCAAAAAAACATTAATGTCTGGCCGCCTGCAGATCATTGCTCACAGAAATACTTTTTTATTGCCACAGACAGGCAGAGAGCCTCATCCTAGCCACCACATTGTGCAGTCCCATGATGCTCATCCCAGCAGACAGCTGCCCTGCACCTCTCTGCCTAATTCCTTCTGTCACAGCCCTGCAGAGAATTAGCCCCCGCATCCGACAACGTGCACAGCCTGCAGAGCATCGCTTTGCCAGCCCCTCTACCAGCCAGGGCAGAGTGTCTCCCCTTGCCACAAGCTTGGAAATTGTGTGTACATAAACTCTATGCATCCAGTGTTGTGTGTGAGTATAGAGTCAGGAGGAGGAGGAGGAGCTCCCATTAGCTGCATCGGTGCAGAGAGAGGGATGAGGGAGAAGCAGGGAGCAGGGAGGGATGGGTATGAAGTATACCCTTGATAACTGCAGAGAGCTGTCCCACCACAGCATTACAGCCCATTATCTCTCTGTTTCATTCATCTCCCCAGGTCCCGTGTAGTCACCTCTCCAGGGGTGGCCCAATCCCTGGCATCCTTCCCCTGTGGCTAAACACCTATCCGCTCTCCCTAACCCACGCACCATCCTGGCACTCCACATAGCCTCCTGGACTCCTCACTTTTTTTTTGTCTCTCCTTCGTCCCATCCCCCTCACACCTCCTCCCTTGTCTCTCTCTCCATCCCCCCTCTGTCTCACTCTCTCCTTACCTCTCCACAGCTCACCCTTCTCTTCATCATCTCCCCCTAGGTCCTTCTTCCAAGTCACCCTCTCCAGTCACTTTCCCCTGCACCCTCCTTCTTTGAACTCTTTGGCTCTTTTTCTCCTGCCCCAGACGACCTCTCAGACCCCCTTGGAACCATCAGGACCCCCTCGTCTTCTTCCATTTAATTGCCCACCTGCCCCTTTAGCATCTCCCCCCCAATATGCAAGTTTCTTTTGCTTGCACAGAGCAGACGTTGAGAAGCAGGACCAGCGAGGACCGGCTTTGCCCCAATCGCTCTTCTGGCGGGCCAAATGGAGGGACTGGGGGGCAGATCAAACAGCGAACACCCCCCTTGGGGACTAAAAACCCTAACCAGGTTCTCCCCCTTCTCTCACACATCTTGCGGGAGTCCACGGGCAAAGCCACGGGCATGAAATACAGGTAAGGACTGAAAGATTCCCATAAATAGGACTACTGCAGAGTCCGCACTCACCTTACAGTGACATTTGTGTACTGCATGATAAACAGAACCTAGACATATCTCCATGCATGATGTACGCTATGTGTGTGCTGCAGACATTGATATGTGACGTGTATTAACATCTCCATATGTCTGTTCTGTAAGCTATAGGATGCTGGTTGTAAGTATAGGGGTCTATTGTATACATAATTTCCTCTGAGACTGCTGCGAGCTGACAGTTTAATATAAAAGGCTCAAAATCCCCAGTTTATTTGAAAGAAGTTATTTCAACTTTAAGCCTGTATTACATGGTAGCAGTTGAGCTGTTCAGATTTACTGCTAAATAGCAGATGCTGAGTTATACCTCTACCTCTGCTGTGACACACCTGATCACCTGCTGAGTTATACATCTACCGCTGCTGTGACACACCTGAGTACCTGCTGAGGTATACCTCTATTGCTGCTGTGACACACCTGAGTACCTGCTGAGGTATACCTCTATTGCTGCTGTGACACACCTGATCACCTGCTGAGTTATACATCTACCGCTGCTGTGACACACCTGAGTACCTGCTGAGGTATACCTCTATTGCTGCTGTGACACACCTGAGTACCTGCTGAGGTATACCTCTATTGCTGCTGTGACACACCAGATCACCTGCTGAGTTATACATCTACCGCTGCTGTGACACACCTGAGTACCTGCTGAGGTATACCTCTACTGCTGCCATGATACACCTGAGCACCGGCTGAGGTATACCTCTACTGCTGCTGTGATACACCTGAGCACCTGCTGAGGTATACCTCTACTGCTGCCGTGACACACCTGAGCACCTGCTGAGGTATACCTCTACTGCTGCTGTGACACACCTGAGCACCTGCTGAGGTATACCTCTATTGCTGCTGTGACACACATGAGTACCTGCTGAGGTATACCTCTACTGCTGCCGTGACACACCTGAGCAGCGGCTGAGGTATACCTCTACTGCTGCTGTGACACACCTGAGCACCTACTGAGGTATACCTCTACCGCTGCTGTGACACACCTGAGCACCTACTGAGTTGTAAGTCTACCGCTGCTGTGACACACCTGAGCACCTGCTGAGTTGTAAGTCTACCGCTGCTGTGACACACCTGAGCACCTGCTGAGTTGCAAGTCTACCGCTGCTGTGACACACCTGAGCACCTGCTGAGGTATACCTCTACTGCTGCTGTGATACACCCGCGTACCTGCTGAGGTATACCTCTACTGCTGCCGTGACACACCTGAGTACCTGCTGAGGTATACCTCTACCTCTGTTGCTGTGACACATCTGAGCACCCGCTGAGATATACCTCTACCGCTGCTGTGACACACCTGAGCACCTGCTGAGGTAAACCTCTACCGCTGCTATGACACACCTGAGCACCTGCTGAGTTGTACGTCTACCGCTTCTGTGACACACCTGAGCACCTGCTGAGGTATACCTCTACCTCTGCTGTGACACACCTAAGCACCTGCTGAGGTATACCTCTACTGCTGCTCTGATACACCTGAGTTCCTGCTGAGGTATATCTCTATTACTGTTGTTATACACCTGACCTTCTGCTGAGGTATACCTCTACTGCTGGTGTCCTGCTGCTGTATACCTCTATTACTGGTGAGATACACTTAAGCTCCTGCTAAGGAAGAGGTTCCCAAACTCAGCCCTCAAGGCACCCTAACAGATCAGGTTTCAAGGATATCCAGGCTTGACCACAGGTGGATTAATTAATACCTCGGTCAGTTTCATTTAACCACCTTTGCTCAACAATGGACATTTCTAAAACCTGAACTATTGGAGTGCCCTGAGGACCGCGTTTGGGAACCTCTGTGCTAAGGTACGCCTCTACCGCTGGTGTTATACACCTGAGCTTCTGCTTAGGTATAACTCTATAACAGCTGAGCTCCTGCTAAGTTATACATCTACTATTGCTGTGACGCACCTGTGATAGACAAGAACTCATGTACTACTAAACACCTATGCTCCGCATGTAATACACCTGTGCTGATACTGACATACACTAGAGGTGCAGCTGTGATATTCCTATGCTCCCCCTGTATTACACCTGTGCTGATACTGACATACACTAGAGGTGCAGCTGTGATATTCCTATGTTCCCCCTGTATTACACCTGTGCTGATGCTGACATACACTAGAGGTGCAGCTGTGATATTCCTATGTTCCCCCTGTATTACACCTGTGCTGATGCTGACATACACTAGAGCTGCAGCTGTGATATTCCTATGTTCCCCCTGTATTACACCTGTGCTGATGCTGACGTACACTAGAGGTGCAGGTGTGATATTCCTATGCTCCCCCTGTATTACACCTGTGCTGATGCTGACGTACACTAGAGGTGCAGGTGTGATATTCCTATGCTCCCCCTGTATTACACCTGTGCTGATGCTGACATACACTAGAGGTGCAGCTGTGATATTCCTATGCTCCCCCTGTATTACACCTGTGCTGATGCTGACGTACACTAGAGGTGCAGCTGTGATATTCCTATGCTCCCCCTGTATTACACCTGTGCTGATGCTGACGTACACTAGAGGTGCAGCTGTGATATTCCTATGTTCCCCCTGTATTACACCTGTGCTGATGCTGACATACACTAGAGGTGCAGCTGTGATATTCCTATGTTCCCCCTGTATCACACCTGTGCTGATGCTGACATACACTAGAGGTGCAGCTGTGATATTCCTATGTTCCCCCTGTATTACACCTGTGCTGGTGCTAGAGGTGCAGCTGTGATATTCCTATGTTCCCCCTGTATTACACCTGTGCTGATGCTGACATACACTAGAGGTGCAGCTGTGATATTCCTATGCTCCCCCTGTATTACACCTGTGCTGATGCTGACATACACTAGAGGTGCAGCTGTGATATTCCTATGCTCCCCCTGTATTACACCTGCGCTGATGCTAGAGGTGCAGCTGTGATATTCCTATGTTCCCCCTGTATTACACCTGTGCTGGTGCTAGAGGTGCAGCTGTGATATTCCTATGTTCCCCCTGTATTACACCTGTGCTGATGCTGACATACACTAGAGGTGCAGCTGTGATATTCCTATGCTCCCCCTGTATTACACCTGTGCTGATGCTGACATACACTAGAGGTGCAGGTGTGATATTCCTATGTTCCCCCTGTATTACACCTGTGCTGATGCTGACGTACACTAGAGGTGCAGGTGTGATATTCCTATGCTCCCCCTGTATTACACCTGTGCTGATGCTGACATACACTAGAGGTGCAGCTGCGATATTCCTATGCTCCCCCTGTATTACACCTGTGCTGATGCTGACATACACTAGAGGTGCAGCTGCGATATTCCTATGCTCCCCTGTATTACACCTGTGCTGATGCTGACATACACTAGAGGTACAGCTGTGATATTCCTATGTTCCCCCTGTATTACACCTGTGCTGATGCTGACGTACACTAGAGGTGCAGGTGTGATATTCCTATGCTCCCCCTGTATTACACCTGTGCCGATGCTGACATACACTAGAGGTGCAGCTGTGATATTCCTATGTTCCCCCTGTATTACACCTGTGCCGATGCTGACGTACACTAGAAGTGCAGCTGTGATATTCCTATGCTCCCCCTGTATTACACCTGTGCTGATGCTGACGTACACTAGAGGTGCAGCTGTGATATTCCTATGTTCCCCTTGTATTACACCTGTGCTGATGCTGACATACACTAGAGGTGCAGCTGCGATATTCCTATGTTCCCCCTGTATTACACCTGTGCTGATGCTGACATAGACTAGAGGTGCAGCTGTGATATTCCTATGTTCCCCCTGTATTACACCTGTGCTGATGCTGACATACACTAGAGGTGCAGCTGCGATATTCCTATGTTCCCCCTGTATTACATCTGTGCTGATGCTGAGATATATCCCTGTAATGCAGTTTAAATTATCTGGAGTTGCTATTGAGATTTAATAATATCCTTAGTTGCTCATGAGATAAGTAAATAAACCTACTGTGCTTCTGTTATACACTAGAGAGTAATGGCCCCCTTAAATAAGTGATGGATTGGGTCAATTCCCCATTCCCCAATCGCCAGGGTCGTGGGCTTCAGGGATATCCAAAATGTTATCCTGATCAGCAAATAGGAGATTTTGAACATAAAGACTTAAACAGATTCCCCGAGATCTGCCTCGTGCATGCTGGGATGTGTAGTTCACCAGCAGCTGGGGGGCCGTACGTTCCCCACCCCTGCGGGATAACCCAGAATTTCTGCTATCAAGCTATACAGTTGACACTGTGGATAAATACCTATGCAGCCGCTGAGCTATACCTGTATTGCTGAGATATATTTGTTCATGTGATAAACTTAATATGCTGCTGTAATATACTTTGTGTGGATTGAAAGATCTACAGTATTTACATAAACAGTAAATAGGTTGACACGAGATGGTCGATAGGCAGTAGGTAGGCAGGGTCAAAATCTGGACTTTTAAATGGTCGACATGAACTATGGTTGACATAGAAAATGTTGATACATTCTTTTTGTTATTTTAACCCTAATACTCACAATAACTCTCCCCCTAGTGCCAAGCCCTGACCGTCCCCTTCTGAAACGTATTCCTAACCCTCCACTAAGTGCCTAACCTTCATCCTGACCCTAAAAATGATGAAAAATGATAAAAAAAACAATGTCGACCTTTTCCGTGTTAACCATTTGTGTATCGACCTTTTGACCCTGCCTCTGCTGAGGTGTGTCCCTGTGCCGCCTCTGCTGAGGTGTGTCCCTGTGCCGCCTCTGCTGAGGTGTGTCCCTGTGCCGCCTCTGCTGAGGTGTGTCCCTGTGCCTCCTCTGCTGAGGTGTGTCCCTGTGCCTCCTCTGCTGAGGTGTGTCCCTGTGCCTCCTCTGCTGAGGTGTGTCCCTGTGCCTCCTCTGCTGAGGTGTGTCCCTGTGCCTCCTCTGCTGAGGTGTGTCCCTGTGCCGTCACTGCTGAGGTGTGTCCCTGTGCCGCCTCTGCTGAGGTGTGTCCCTGTGCCGCCTCTGCTGAGGTGTGTCCCTGTGCCACCTCTGCTGAGGTGTGTCCCTGTGCCGCCTCTGCTGAGGTGTGTCCCTGTGCCGCCTCTGCTGAGGTGTGTCCCTGTGCCGCCTCTGCTGAGGTGTGTCCCTGTGCCGCCTCTGCTGAGGTGTGTCCCTGTGCCTCCTCTGCTGAGGTGTGTCCCTGTGCGGCCTCTGCTGAGGTGTGTCCCTGTGCGGCCTCTGCTGAGGTGTGTCCCCTGTGCCTCCTCTGCTGAGGTGTGTCCCTGTGCGGCCTCTGCTGAGGTGTGTCCCTGTGCGGCCTCTGCTGAGGTGTGTCCCTGTGCCGCCTCTGCTGAGGTGTGTCCCTGTGCCGCCTCTGCTGAGGTGTGTCCCTGTGCCGCCTCTGCTGAGGTGTGTCCCTGTGCCGCCTCTGCTGAGGTGTGTCCCTGTGCCGCCTCTGCTGAGGTGTGTCCCTGTGCCGCCTCTGCTGAGGTGTGTCCCTGTGCCGTCTCTGCTGAGGTGTGTCCCTGTGCCTCCTCTGCTGAGGTGTGTCCCTGTGCCGTCTCTGCTGAGGTGTGTCCCTGTGCTGCTGCAGATAGTTATATACGAGTGCCACTGCTGAGGTGTGCATCTGTGCCGCTGCTGCTGATGTGTGCATCTGTGCCGCTACTGAGGTGTCCCTGTGCCGTTGAAGTGTGCACCTGTGCTGCTGTTGAGGCGAGTACCTGTGCCGTGCCCTAGCAGACAGGAGACGTGGCCTCACGGCTCGAACCTCCGTTTTGGTTGCTCCAGGGGTCCCAGAGGTGCGGACTGCCCCCGAGGATCACTCTGTGTGCAGTGCCGGCTCCCTCAATATTGACCCCACCAGCTGATAGTACTAACTTAGTAACGTTGCGTCTATATTATTTAAAGTTGTGTTACCTAATTGGCATTTTCATTAAGACCACTGCAGGAAAATAAGTTTTAGGTCTTAAAGCAGTAACAGCGGATGCCGGGGTGCTGGTACATTGGTATTTCACTACATTTTATATGTGAAATGTGACTTTTGCCTTTATTAATAACGCTGTCAAGACGCTGTTCCCTCTTTTGTATGACACTTCCTTACATCGCTGTAATGACAGCCAGAGCTGCTCGGAAAATGTCGAAAAAATGTTCAGCTATTATCTTCAATGAAGTTCTGTTGGTGAAATAAAGAAATTGTGCTCTCCAGTATTATAGTACAATGCAGAGCCTGGGGAGGGGGCTGCCTGGTGAGGTCAGTAATACATTAATACATTGCAGCTTCTGCCTCAGCTGAGATTTAGGCAGCCTGGTAGGAAGAGGGGAGAGCACACTGCACAGCACAGATCACATGGCTGTACTGTATATCATTAGCTGAGAGCATCCCGGATATGGGATAACTGTAATTAAAGCTATTTCACTGGTACAACACAAAGGGGCAGATGTACTAAGCCTTGGGGGTCTATTCATCATCACTTAATTTCTACAAAAAGCAGGTGAAAAAGTTTGGGCCATTCATCAAAAAGGTAATGCAGGAGATATCACAGATATCTCCTACTTACCTTCCTCTCCCGGAATGGCCCGCTGTCCCCATACACTAGTATCACAGATATCTCCTACTTACCTTCCTCTCCCGGAATGGCCCGCTGTCCCCATACACTAGTATCACAGATATCTCCTACTTACCTTCCTCTCCCGGAATGGCCGCTGTCCCCATACACTAGTATCACAGATATCTCCTACTTACCTTCCTCTCCCGGAATGGCCCGCTGTCCCCATACACTAGTATCACAGATATCTCCTACTTACCTTTCTCTCCCGGAATGGCCCGCTGTCCCCATACACTAGTATCACAGATATCTCCTGCTTACCTTCCTCTCCCGGAATGGCCCGCTGTCCCCATACACTAGTATCACAGATATCTCCTACTTACCTTTCTCTCCCAATCTGGCCTGCTGTCCCCATACACTAGTATCACAGATATCTCCTGCTTACCTATCTATCCCAGAATGGCCCGCTGTCCTCATACACTAGTATCACAGATATCTCCTACTTACCTTTCTCTCCTGGAATGGCCCGCTGTCCCCATACACTAGTATCACAGATATCTCCTGCTTACCTTTCTCTCTTGAAATGGCCCGCTGTCCCCATACACTAGTATCACAGATATCTCCTGCTTACCTATCTATCCCAGAATGGCCCGCTGTCCCCATACACTAGTATCACAGATATCTCCTGCTTACCTTCCTCTCCCGGAATGGCCCGCTGTCCCCATACACTAGTATCACAGATATCTCCTGCTTACCTTCCTCTCCCGGAATGGCCCGCTGTCCCCATACACTAGTATCACAGATATCTCCTACTTACCTTCCTCTCCCGGAATGGCCCGCTGTCCCCATACACTAGTATCACAGATATCTCCTACTTACCTTCCTCTCCCGGAATGGCCCGCTGTCCCCATACACTAGTATCACAGATATCTCCTGCTTACCTTCCTCTCCCGGAATGGCCCGCTGTCCCCATACACTAGTATCACAGATATCTCCTGCTTACCTTCCTCTCCCGGAATGGCCCGCTGTCCCCATACACTAGTATCACAGATATCTCCTGCTTACCTTCCTCTCCCGGAATGGCCCGCTGTCCCCATACACTAGTATCACAGATATCTCCTACTTACCTTCCTCTCCCGGAATGGCCCGCTGTCCCCATACACTAGTATCACAGATATCTCCTGCTTACCTTCCTCTCCCGGAATGGCCCGCTGTCCCCATACACTAGTATGGGGACAGAATTCATCAAGCTCCGAAATTATAATATTTGCAGAGCTTGACTGCGGGTGTATTCCCCATCTTCAGATGGCGTTTGCTCCCACAACCTGCTCCTTCCCTATGGGAAGGAGTCCAGGGTTGCGAAGAGGGATCTTTTCAGATCTCACCGCCCCTTTCTAGCTCCTTTGCGGGCTTTTTGTGCACCTGCGTGACATGTAGGTCACACAGGCACACGTTCGTAGTCGTGAAAAGACTCTGGGAGACAACTGATTTTTGGATCATCTGTCTCTGCACCGGGCCAATGATGAATTGCTCTGGTGCTCTCGCCGAGATGAATGTTAATAATAATTATCATAATGATTAGAGCCCTAAGAGAGAGAGAGAGAGAGAAAGTACCAACTAATCAGCTCCTAAATTAAATTTTTTAAACGCAGCCTGTAACGTGACAGTTAGAAGCTAATTGGTTGGTTCTTTATCTCTGTCCACTTTATCTCTCTCGAATGTTTGTTACATCTTCTCCCCCCCCCCCATGACTCCATCTTTAACTAGAACCTGGACCTCAGTGGGTGTCATTGTCAGATCCAAAGGTAAAAGATGAAGGAAAAGATTACCTCTTGTCATATACACTGCAGGTCATCTCCCCCTAACAGCACCTCCAATCTATGCAAATTGCTGCACATTTTACTGGGGCTCAGACTTTGCTGCAGGTTACAGGCCTGCTCCGCTTATCACAGGACAGCCCGCACGCTGTCCCTGCCATGTCCCGCCTGCAGGAGCTCTTTCCCCTCCTAAAGGTGGAAATCATTGGCCAGAATTGAAGGAATTCTGTGTCCTCCCAACCAGACCAGTTGACCCCCCTACATGATACCAGTTCCATAATGGGTGTGTGCATTAGCTACAGTTGAAGACCTGAAGATCTTCCTGACTGGGGGATCAAGGTAGTATAGGCCGTCATGTGTCTATGTGAATTTATCTGCATACTGCATTATTTAACCAGAAACAAGACGTCTGATGGTATCCAGTGTTCCTTTACCTTGCCGGAGTCGGCACCCAGTGCACGCTAGACACCACACCCCTGGTTACTGCACCTATCAAACAAATTATATATATATATATATAATCTCTCAAATGTCCTGACAACCTGACTGATTTGACTCATCAATTCCTAGCCCAAACCCCTGGACCTAGAAATATGGAAATCGAGGAGCATTTGCCATGACGTAGATGCCCACTAAGAAGGGATTTTTCACAATTTTAATCCTAAGGGGGTGAAAAGGGCTAAAATATTTCCTCTCCTCTGTAATGTCCTGTGTGACTGACTCATCGTGGCTGCAGCACAGATCATATTCAAACACCAACTGTCACCCTGCTGCCAAACATCACTGGCAGTTGGAGCGGCTCCCCTATATGAATAGTCAGGGAAGAGAATGTGTTACTACAGAGGTGAGAGAGGAAAATGTGTTACTACACTGGTGAGGGAGGGGAATGTGTTACAACAGTAGTGAGAGGAGAATGTGTTACTGTAGTGGTGAGGGAAGGGTATGTGTTACAACACAGGTATGGGAGGGGAATGTGTTACTACACTGCTGAGGGAGGGGGATGTGCTACTACACATGTGAGGGAGGGAAATGTCAAATGTGTTAATACAAGATGAGGGAAGGGAATGTGTTGCATGGGTGAGGGAGGGGGATGTGTTACAACAGGGGGGAGGTAAAGTGTTACTCTAGATGTGAGAGAGAAGAATGTGTTACTACACATGATGGAGGGGAATGTGTTACTATAGAGGTTAGGGAAGGGAATGTGTTACTATAGAGGTTAGGGAAGGGAATGTGTTACTACACAAGTGAGGGAGGGGAATGTCATATGTGTTACTACACAGGTGAGGGAAGGGAATGTGTTACAACATGAGGAAGGGAGGGGAATGTGTTACTACAGGGGTGAGCGGAGGTAATGTGTTACTCCAGAGGGGAGGAAGGGGAATAAGTTGCTACAGGTGTGAGTGGGGGTCATGAGTGACTACAGGTGTGAGGGAGGGGAATGTCGAGTGTGTTACAACATGGGAAAGGGAGGGATATGTGTTACTACAGAGGTGAGGGAGTGGAATGTGTTAGTACACAGGTGAGGAAGGGTAATGTCTTACTATAGCAGTGAAGGATTAACGTGTTAATCCTAAAGTCTACCCGGGTGAAACCGGGTACATCAGCTAGTGCTTTATAATTTTGAAGTCAGGTGGAGTCATTACTCCCAGCATCTGTTCCACTGTGCCTAGCTGGCATTGCCACGTCACCAGGCAGTGCCATGCTGACAGCCTAGCACCTCTTCCTGCCTGCCTTAGAGAGTAAAAACAAATAGGGACATAGAAGAGGAGGGAGCAGGTAAAAATGGTTACATAACTGAACACACACACATCCCTCTTCCCCATTACATCGCTCGAGTGTTTTGTACCCTAGCAGTGTCCGTTTTGGTTTCCTTATTGGCAGCGCCAGCCCTGTACCTGACATACCTTTTCCCGGTATATACCCTATCGCACATGCACTTGCCTGCTCACAGTTACTGAACCTGCAGAGAGGCTCTGCCATGCTCGCTTATACAATATGGAGAACACTGGCAGCTCATTATATTGTTGTTTTAATTAAATTTTTTAAAAATAATTTCAGATCAGCCAATGACCGGGACTGCTCTGCTAGTATCAATTATAATAACACAGCATCTCTGAGAGGTACAATACCAATTACAGCATCCCCCTGTTGGCTCAGATAGTGTGTGATTAACTCACAGTGGGTGACTGAGAGGGATGCAGCAAGGTCTGTGCCCGAGCTCCCTGCCATCCCATAGATGCTGCCATGGCATACTACTAGGGTCGTCCTTACACAGCGTCTAGACTGGCAGCACAGAGGCAGTGATGTGAAGGGCAGAAGCAGTACTGTATAATAGATATCTACATATGTCTGATAGGGGTTATCTTAGTAATTTTGAAAACCATTAATTGTTTATTAAAACAAATTGAGTAAATGAACTTCAATTTACATAGAGGTGTATTTGGCACCACAATCTTCATGTGTCAGTTTGAACGGAGCCTCACAGCACTACTCTGTGCTGCTGGGGGACCCTGCTCCTTCCACAATATAACACTCAGCCTGTGGCTTCCTGCTCCCTCCGTTCCCATCCTTAACATCATGTCATTGCCCCTGTCACATGCAGCCCTGTCCTCACTAACACATCACTCATCTCCTGATATACTCTGTGCTGCTGGGGGACCTGCTCCTCCCACTATATAACTCTCAGTCTGTGGCTTCCTGCTGCCTCCATCCCCCTCCTCACATAATGTCACATGCAGCCTTAGCATTAATTATGCAGGTCACTGCCTCTCACGAGATCAGCACACTCACATCCTGAAATATTCTGTGCTGCTGTGATTGGCAACAGTTTCTGCCGTAGATGAAAAAGGAAAACAACGGCTGTTCTGACGGGATGTAGTTACCAGACCGGCGGACGGCATGCCGCCGGTCTGAATCCCGACAGTGGACGCCCGACACGGGGCTTCAGATAGGCATCGGAATACAGACAAGACGCCAGCCCGACCCAGGTAAGCCGGGAGAGTCTTAGCTGTTAGCCGCGGGGGAGGGGAAATCAGAGATGAGGAATTCTCCAGCCACAATCGTTCTTAATAAAAAATTCTAATATTAGAGGATTTAATCCTGATCAAAATTAGGTTATCACGCATATGTGCTCCGCTCATGTTAGATAAGACACGCACATGTGGGGAACGGGATGTAGTCGGCATCCATGCGGTCGGGATGCTGGTAGACAAAATACTAGTCGGTGTCCCGACAGCAGTCGAAATCCCGACTCCAGAATACCAACCGCTGACTAAGAATTAGGGTTAGGTGGATGGTCAGGGTCAGGCTGCGCGAGGAGAGGGTCAGGGTCAGGCTGCGCGAGGAGAGGGTCAGGGTCAGGCTACGCGAGGAGAGGGTCAGGGTCAGGCTGCGCGAGGAGAGGGTCAGGGTCAGGCTGCGCGAGGAGAGGGTCAGGGTCAGGCTGCGCGAGGAGAGGGTCAGGGTCAGGCTGCGCGAGGAGAGGGTCAGGGTCAGGCTGCGGGAGGAGAGGGTCAGGCTGCGGGAGGAGAGGGTCAGGGTCAGGCTGCGGGAGGAGAGGGTCAGGCTGCGGGAGGAGAGGGTCAGGGTCAGGCTGCGGGAGGAGAGGGTCAGGGCTAGGCTGCGCGAGGAGAGGGTCAGGGTTAGGGTTAGGACACTTACATAATTGTGTTGGTAATCCCAACGGCTGGGATCCCATACCCAACCCATGGGTTACTGCATCGGCTGCAACCTCTAGAAGCCAGGTAGGGCTCACGTAAAGGCAGAGGAGGGGCTTCCCATTGGAAGCGCTCTCTCTGCTAATCGCGGTCTGGACTGGCAGTCCCAAGGGGAGAGGGCACCTACCCTGGAGCTCCCTGTCTGGCTTGATTGGCAGATAGTACTAAGAAGCCACTGCCAGGAGACCCTCTGTCTCACTGGGGATGGAGGATTTTACGGAGGGGGGGGGCTGCAGACCAGCAGCCCCTAGGTAAAATTTGTCACTACCGGTGACCCATAGCACCTTTCAGTGTGCCTGCACCACTAACTGCTACCTTCATGCACTCACTGTCAGGGTTGCTGTATGACACCCTGCTCCGCTCAAGCTGCGCTCCATCTACCAGTGTCTATAAGAGTGAGTACAGCTGTACCTGCTTTACCTTAAATAAAACCACCACACTGGTTAAGTAAACCGGCTGTTCGTAGTCTCAGAGTGACTGCTTGTGTGTACAGAAACGCTGCTATATCAGCAAGCCTGTACATACAAATTTCCTCCAAGGGGTGGGGAGGGGGCTGCTGAAGGGGCGGAGTGGCTGAGGGACAATTTATTTACTAGTATATTGTATAATATATATATATATATATATATATAATTTGTTGTCGAATGTGCCCTATAAAACTAAAATCAGTAATATAGACTAGGTTATTTTTCCACATGTCTAAGCATTTGTTACACGGTGCACCAAGGCGTCTATCCCGGCATAGAAGAAATCAGTGTCAAGCGCCTGAAGCCAGTTCATGACGTACTGATGAACTTCACCGTCGGGTGCAAATCGCCTTCCATCCTTCTTCAAAAGCCCAAAGAGATGGAATCACTCAGTGCCAGGTGAGGGCTGTAGGGAGGGAATCGGTATAATTTACCGCCGGACCCATGCCCGGCGGTTGGAATCCCGACAGCAGCATCCCGGCAGAGGAGGAAATCCCGATTGTCAAAGGTAAGTATATACTAACCCAATTCTAACCCTCCCTTGACTAACCCTAATCCCCCCTCTAAGTGCCTAAACCTAACCCCCCCTTCCCCGCCACCTAAACCTAAGTCCCCCCCGGGGTGCCTAACGCTAACCCCCCTAGCCTAAACCTAACTTCCCGGGGGGGTTCCTAACCTTAAGTCCCCCCCGGGAACCCTAAACCCAACCCTCCCCCCTCCCCCCCCCCCCGGCGGCTATCCACGCTCGGCGCCCGGCGTATGTCTAATGACAGGCATCAGCATATCGACGCCTGTCTTTAGACCCTTGCCGGGATATGACAGTCGAGAAGCCGGCTGTCGGAATTCGGTCCGCCGGCTTCCCGACTGCATACCATAGGGAGGATGGTCCATTACTTCCCAATGGTAGCGCCGTAACAACTCACGCATGCGGTTGGCTGAGTCTGGCCTGGCGTTCTCGTGCTGCAATATGACGCCTGTTCACAGTAACCCAGGTCATCTACAAGTTGCCCTCCGCAACCAGCTCAATATGTCACAATAGCTGACAGCAATCACAGTATCTCCCTTGGTGAGGAAATCAACAAGAAGCACGCCCTCGTGGTCCCAAAACACGGATGCCATGACCTTCTTCTTTGCTGATGGAGTTGTTTTGAATTTCTTTGAAGGTGGGGACGATGCGTGTTCCCATGCCATGGAGACTTGCTTTGTCTCCCATGTCACATGATGTGCCCACATTTCATCGCCTGTAACAATACGCTGCAGGAACTGCACGCACTCCCTATGGTACCGCGTCACGTGCACCGGAGACAATCCCATCCTATTGGTTTTGTGAACTTCTGTGAGTTGCATCTGTACACGGCGTGCACACTTTTTCCTGTACCCCAGTTGCTCATGAACAATATTGTGCACAGGACCCACTGAGATATTCAATTACTCAGCAATATCACTAACTCAAATGCATCTGTCCTCCTGAATCAGACCTTCATGACGTCACCACCGTACAGCTCTTACATGCTTACCCTCCCTGGTTTTCGCGGGAGGCTCACGATTTTTCAGGGGTAACCCCCCTGCACCCCCGGAAGGGTAGGCACTTCTCCCGTATTCTGCCCACTTCCTAGGGGAGAAGCATCGCTTTAAGAAGCCCATAGGCTTCTATTCGGTAACGCCACCTGAAGGTGGCGTTACCTGCTTAGTACATACGGGGAATGCTGTAAAACCCCCGAAAACGGTATTTTCGCCGTTAGTACATCTTCCCTATGTGCCTAAGTGTATGACCATGTTTCCACCAGCCCCGTCATGTTATACCTGATGTGGGGACATATGACTGATATGATGCACAGTCTAATGGCCGTGAGGAGAAGCAGAGGTTTACCTGCTCTCGCCTGACGTGTACTTAGAATGAAATAGAGAACATTATACACGTTGAGAGGTCTTGTTACCTTACTTACTGAACCACCCACATATATCATCAGTTTAAGAAAAAAAAACAATTACATCCACTACATATAACATGCAGCATTGGCAGAATTTACAGTAATCTCCGATAAACTAAGTGGGCTCATTGGCGCACGTATGCGTCATACAGTCTCGGTGGATATTGGATTTTACTCTTACTCAATACATTTTAATTTATACTGTATCCCTTGAATGTAATATCAATTACAAGAATTACTCCAGTGACGCAGAAGATGCAAATTTTATTGATTAGTTGGTCGATCGTGAAAAACAGGAACATTTCCAGGCCCAGAGGCCAGTTAGCAACTATGACCATGCACTAAAGACACAATTTGCACATGGATCACCCCTAAAGATCCTTATTACATTTTCCAAAATGGATACTACCTTTTAGGGAGATAAGGTTTATATTTGTCAATCACAAGGTTTTTCTTGTCTTTATGTATGTAATGTGCATTAATTATTATTTTTATTAATTATGCCGACCTGCCATTAATTCCAACTGGAAAATGGGGACAGTGTAGTTCACGTCCCAAAAATGACCAACCCAGGGCCGCTCCTCTTCATATCACCTCACAAAATGGCTGCCTATACGCTAAAACAGCTCTTATAATTAGGGATGTGCAGGCTCAGATTAGTTCGGATTTTTCCCGCAAAAAATCGGGTCTCAGGAAGAGACAAAATGTCATCTTTCATGGACAAACATCATCATTCCTGGACAAAAGTCCATAAAAGATGATGTTTGTCCATGAAAGATGACGTTTTGCCTCTTTCTGAGACCCGATTTTTGGCGGGAAAAAAATCAGAATTTGGCGAGAAAATCTGAACTATTTCGAGCCTGCACATCCCTAATTCGAATAGGGTTGGTGGCAGGGGCCATCTTTGTTCTCACGCTATTATGACACCATCTTGTGTAACATATTACCGATATTAGGGAGCAGCTAGGAAAGGTGAACTTTCTGAGAATTTGCTTCTATAGAATCAGGTGATATGCCTTTAAGGTGACTGGTTCTTATTAAAATTGTATATATGGTTGTTAACTTGACTAAATGGATTTTTATCCTATTAAATATTCATTAACTATATTGAAGTGACCTATTTATTTAGTGCGTCCTGTCATAAATCTTCTGTTTATTGCACATGAGCCCAACTGCTCTAATTGGGCCCCGGTCCATAAGTGTACTGGCTGATGTCTCCGTCTGTCTGTATTGGACGAAATAATAAGGATAAGGAAATAATCATAATCTGTCCTTATAATCTGACGTTACTTTTTGTTTTATTGCGTTATGTAATTTAATTTACCAGTAGGATGAACTAGGAAGGTTTGATATAACTTTAAGGCACAGGTTCCCAAACGCGGTCCTCAAGGCTCCCCAACAGTTCAGGTTTTAGAGATATCCATGATTGAGCACATATGGTTAAAACAAAGCGACTGAGGTACTAATTAAGTCACCTGTGATCTGAAGAGGGAAGTAAGATGATCGCTTAAGGTTATTTTGGGGGGGTTTAACTCTGTACTTAAGAAGTACCGTGGAGCATATTTATTATGTCCAGCTGGGCTTATGCCATTGTTTTGTATTACCATGTGCCTGTCAATATAGTGAGGCAGGAAGTCGGGTGTGCGTAGAATAAAATATTAGCCCTTAAATACAACTTAATCTATATGTGACCGGAGGTGAGGGGCCACCATCTGCCAGTAACTGGGACTTTACAAAAGTTGGGACTACGGGGCTGATTTGCTGAACGCAGATCCCCCAAATGTGCAGAATGGGTCCTGCGTAATCACACGCAGCCCCTGCTGTGCCTCTGCCTGATTGACAGGCAGAGGCATTTAAGGGGCGGAGTAGGGGTGGCCGGTGTTCCTGGAAACTGGGGAGTGTCCGCCCCATTTTCCGGAAGTGGCAAAGCCCAGGGGCTGTGTTGACGGACGCAGTTTCCTGGCTTCGAAAGCCGGCCAGCCTGAGTTACCTGAGGCTTACTCAGCTGGCTGCCGGCCCGGCGCTCTCCACCGTTACAAGCGATGGTCGCGATGGGATGGCAAATGCAGCAGGGGGTGTCGTACACCTCCGGCTACATTTGCATACTTACAAGGACGGAATTGCAAAGCTGCCAGCGTGAAGCGATGCTATTCTATCCCAAGCTGAATGAGCCCCTATAGCTCCAGTTTCTATTATCACATGCTCTAGCACACAGGTTCTCAAACTCGGTCCTCAGGACCCCAAACAGTGCATGTTTTCCAGGTCTCCTCACAGAATCGCAAGTGAAATAATTAGCACCACCTGTGGATTTTTTAAACCGTGTCAGTGAGTAATGAATACACCTGTGTACCTGCTGGGTGACCTGGAAAACATGAAATGTGCAGGGTCCTGAGGACCGAGTTTGAGAACCACTGCTCTAGCATATGATATTATTTGTATACAATTACTAACCTTGACTTCATGTTTGTGGTTGACTGTATTAATCATATTATATTGTGCTTATGTAATATTTAATTTTGGTCTCTTATTAATTAATGAGCTTATCCAATGGGTATATTATGGCTTTTTCTAATTTTGATTTTATCTGCTCTGTCATGATCTTTTTGTCATCTTTCCCCCAAACGTTCTTATAGGTTCATTATCGCTATTAATAGTTTATATTTTATTATCCCGTTCTTGCCTGGGGAAACTCTGAACTTGGGGGAGATATTCCAAACGTCAGAGAGAGCAGCCAGTTCTGCTGCCGGGCTACCTGCATGGGGGGGAGTGGATGTGCTGTGCCCACCTCCACATACTCCTGACCCTTCCCCCACTAGATGAGGTGGGCATGTATGAATGGGACTTGTATCATACAGTACATTCCCCTTGCTCTCACCGCTTGCCTCCAGGAGCTATTACAAAGTGTTTCAGGTTTATAATTGCAATTTGCATTTGATTTATTTTGTTAACAAAATGTTTCAAATGGAAATCTGACTACAGTTCTTGATTATTCACTTCTGGTTGTTTTTTTTTAATGTTTTATGTTGTTGTTGTTTTTTTTTAATTGCTTCCTACATTTTGCTGTATATGGAAACATCACACCGCGATTAGCGTAGTATCATTGTCACAACATTAATATTTACAGAGAATAGCAACAATTATATTTCATCTACCAGCAAACGTCTAAGTACCTGGGGACTGACAGCGTATTAAAGTCCTTTGTTTCCTCCCTAGGAACTTGGGAAAGTCAGGGTTACGTGTTTCCTGCCTTGGATTGGGTAAGTGTATTGTGTGTGTAACTTACGTGCATACCAATGTGACATGTATTGTTTTTGTGCTTAGATAGATAACATTGTATTAACGAAGTTAATATGAATATTGAATATGAATATGAAAAATGTTTTATAAGCCAATCGGAACTGATGATCAGGGCCTGACTAAGGGTTCCAGCTTTAGGATAAGGCACTCGTAGAGCCTCCTCCCCCAGTGTGCAATATATAACTCTGAACTGTCCTGGGTGAGCGGTAGGGATGGCCATCAGTGGGGTGTCCATCGATGGTCACCATCGATGGGCTCATTGGTGATTACCATCAATGGCTCAAAAACCATCTATGGTAAACCTTCGATGGTTTGCACCCCCTCCATGGTCACTGCTGCTGGAGGCAGTGTGGGCCACAGGCCAATTAAAAATGGGGGCGGGGCTTAGAGGCAGCCGGGGCGGGGCTAAGCTTCATCCTTTTGGGAAGAAACAAAACCCATCAGCTCCCAATATTCCATCGATGGCGGAGACCCATTGGTTCTCAGCCATCGATGACAAAACTATTTAACATCGGGTGGCCACCATCGATGTTCTGAAACCATTGATGGTCGATTGCCATCCCTGGTGAGCGATACTGTCACTTAAAGCTGCCCCACCAGAATCGGGACAGCCGGCAGATAGTCCCATTCTCTCCTACATGATCTTGTAACTGTAGTTACCAGGTGTTGCTTGTGTATTATGCTCATTTGCTGCTTGCCTGGATCCTGGGGCCCTGTTTGCTAAAAGGGATAGGAACATGAATATGGAAAGCCTAGCAATGAGTGAGCACATATCCCAAGCCACATATCCAATCTCTATCTTCATTCTCTAAGCCTCCCTCCCAACAACCAGCCCCACCATTAAATCAACAGCACCCACATTTAATATTAGGTGCTCTTCAACTGCAATCAGCCTTTTCATAACATAAATACTAGTATTCACATTTAATAAGTAGTCTCCCCCCCCCAACCAGCCAAGAAACTAAATTAATAGTATTCAGATTTAATAAATAAACTTATTTCACCCTAACCTGCCCCAACATTAAATAATTAGCATTCATATTTAATAAACCGTCCTCCTTTCCCCGAAACGCAACTCTAGGGACAGCCATTGAATGGTTCACCATCGATTCAGCCATCAGCGGTTTACATCGATGGCAAGAAAGAATTGACTGGAAACAATTGATGGTGTGCA
This sequence comes from Taudactylus pleione, assembly GCA_031769625.1. Lineage (NCBI taxonomy): Eukaryota > Metazoa > Chordata > Amphibia > Anura > Myobatrachidae > Taudactylus > Taudactylus pleione. The sequence goes on along the minus strand of JAUIMM010000391.1, from coordinate 3,017,242 downwards.
CCATCGATGGCCATCACTGCTTGTGGGACACAATGGGTGAAGGGTCAATCAGGGAGGGGGAGCGGTTTGTGGAGCTATGCTGTGTGCACCCCAGAAGAGAAAAAAAAAACATTGTTGTTCTCTGTGTCATCGATGGTCAAGAACCATTGTACCTCCAATACAGAGGGCAAAATGATCGACCAATCAGTGCAAATCCATTGATGGTCGCTAATCAACGATGGTCGATGGTCACCCCTCCAGTGTTTAAATGAATAGCACTCCTCAAACCACCTCACCTAAACTAATTAAGCACCACTATGGCCCATTATTAAATTACATTTCTACCATCATCATACTTTAAATAGTCCCACAATAATCCCGGTGAATCACCTGACCATGTCTGGTGGGTATTGTCCCAGCCGGCTGTATGAGGCACAGTATGAGCACACACCTGACCTACATCCATCCTTTGCCACTGAGACGCATTTTCAGCAAATAAAAGTCGCCTGGTGCCCGCAGAGTCTCTCGGGACCTGGCACGCTAAGAGGGGCTTGTTTGAAGAGACTGAAGCAAGGATTTCCGAGGACACATCTGTCAACGATTTGAGAAGCAGCAAATGATACTTTAAGTAGAATTATTTAAACCATCCCCCACCGAAAATGTGTGGTCAACTGAACTGTACTATATACAGTATGATTCCATGGGCAGGATGTAACCTTGGGATGAGAATTGAGATCCACCCCTCCCTTGTTGGTCTGCATTCCCGGCCTCTGTGATAACACTTACCAGCAGGGGCTCATCCAATAAGACCTGTCCCAGCGAAGTTCTGACGGGCGTGTGAAACTGGGAGTCCTATTGTGCGGCCGTCAGCCTGCGCGTACGCAAACGTCTCTGATGTCTGCTGCAGACCCTTTTTAATACATATATAGCAACGAGCCACATGTATTGTGGTAAACCTCCGCAAACAGAAGTTTTTGGAGGTTTTACCGCATTTTATTTTTATTGAAACATCCCGCCCTATGGCCCCCCATTTATTAATGATCTGGGCATGTCGTTACCATCTATGATCGTATTGCAATATGTGATCATATCGCCTGGACGTATCATCCGGGACATGCAGGGGCCACGGGTTCTGAACCCTGCGATGTGATGTGCCCGGAGAGCTGCCGGGGCTGCTATGCATGTGCGCAGTTCCGCTGACTGCACGTGCATGGCCGCCATTGCCGGGTAAGGTTTGTTAAGATGGCGTCAGCTGTGGGGGGGGGCAATGGGCCTGATTCAGACCCCCTCGCAAGCGCTTGAGCACTCGTGAGCGGGTCGATGGTGTGCTTTGCGCACGCGCAGCGGCCGCACTGCTCGTGCGCAAGCCCCGGAGTGAGAGAGAAATTCTCTCACTCCGTGGCTCACTACAAAAGGGGTGGCTGTCGATGTTGATCGACACCTCGCCCCGTTTTGTAGGCGTGGCGGGGGGGTGGCTTCACAAACGGAGGCGTTCCCAAGCGAACGCCTGCCATTTGTGGGCGGCCCCACTGACATCACCAGTGATGTCAGTGGGAGAGCTTCCGGGTCTGTTAGAGCCAGAAGCTCTCTGGGGCTTGCGGCCACGAGACCCTACCACAAGAGTCTCGTCGAAAGCCCGATGGTCGCGATGGTCTTGACCATCGCGACCATCATCCTGGCCGCTCGCAATAGCTGTGGGTGGTCACCCACATCTATGCGAGCGGCCAGGAGGCCGCACAAAGGAAAAAATAAAAACGCCCTGATTCAGAGCGAGCGCTCTTTCAGAGCGTCCGTCTCTGAATCAGGGCCTATATATGGAATGCATCGCATTCTGGGTGTTGGTGAATTTTGGCAGCATCACATCCCCCATAGAAACCTGTGGGGGTGCGGCTGTCTGGGTAAATGGAGGGATCATAACAGAAACTTAACATTTGTGGTTAACCCCCGAAAGCGGGTGTTTTCGGGGATTAAACCTCAAATATACAATGAGAAATGGGCCCCTATGAGTTATATCACTCTGGTGTTCTCTTATGATATTTTCTAACCAAACTGCGGCAGCAACATGTTTCCTATTGCTACGCTGCGGCCATGATAGAAAATCTGTCATAACGCTGCGTAATAGTAAATAGGGACGTAAGTCTCATCAGTTTTAATGATGAAGACGATTGTTCCACCTTAGTTCCGTTTACATACGATACATTGTGCATAACTCAATTCATAATTCAGATGTGGAATCAGTGCACAGTTACATCTTCTGCTCATCACTTTGCTACGTTCATCTCTTAGGGGTTTAGCTGCCCCCCTGCCTACCCCCTTCCCGCCCCCCCCCCCCCCTGTTCCGATGCTCATGTGGGGGAATAAAGCATTTCTTATTGTTGCAATCCGATGCAAAAAGAAATGTTAATTATGGGGTCTAACACCCGATAATTAATAAATGGTCTCCTAAATCTGGTCCTTAGCCCCTCTCCATGTATTCTTCTCTATATATTTAGGTTGCTGTCTGCTGCCTCCCTTGTGATCTATCGCAGAGTGTGCCGTACTCTCCCACCCTATAACGCTCTCACTATTTAACGCTCTTGACCCCCCCTCTTTCTCCTCCATCTGCAGGCACCTGGGTGACGTTTGGATCTCAGATCTCAGAAGAGGTAAGGGGCGGCAGAGGAATGATCGGGGCAGGGGGAGATCGGTGGAAGGAAGAGGCTCCATATGGCTGTACTGTGTGAGAGACGTATGGAGTGACTGAAGCATGGAAAAAAGACAGCTGCGGTCTATAACTTTGCCTGTTTATGCCTCACCAGGTGGCGGAGAATCTCATGACTGTTGCCTATCAACACGGGATCAACCTGTTTGACACTGCGGAGGTGTATGCGGCGGGCAGGTAGGGCTCGAGCCCTGGAGACAACCTCTTTGTGTCAGGGAGGAAGAAACATACTGTACACACGTAGGGAGAGTGTGTGGGGGGGGGGGATGGGGGATACCCAGAATCATAGGGGATGGTCTTCTGCTAGAAGGATTAGACAAGCCTGAGGTCATTTACTGTAGTAAGAACACCCCTGCATCTGTTCCTGTCTATGGGCTTGCCAGTTTCTACTTAGTACCAGTATGATTATTTATTACTCTTCATTTATATACTATATTACCGAGGATAGGTAATCACTCATCAGCCCCTGCTGCTCCATTCAGTCCAGTTCAGGAGATAGCGCTGGTGGGGTGACAGATAATTACCTTTGAATAGCCAGATCAGTTGAAGCTGATTGGTTGCTATGGGTAACTTCTCCACTTGTCCACTTCTCCACTCTATAGAAGACTTGATACATCTCCCATAGTGCATGAAGATATAATAATGGCATTTATAATGCGATCATTATCAGAAACTCGCTGGCAGGTGATTACCAGCTGATGCATCATCACTTCTGGGTTTATGACCCTGGGTTGATGTAATGCGAATGTGCAGCCCTTGGGCTTCGCATGCAATAGTGGCCACTACTGGAGAGGGATCTTACAGACCTTTCAGATCCCTCTCCGGGTCTCTCTACAATATTGTAGCCAGTAGCTGTGGGTGTCAAACTTGGTGGATCCAGCCAGATGGCAGTACTGTAGGAACCTAGCATAGGGAGTGCTCTACTGCGGAACTGCTGCCGACCCTGATCTCCTAAATTTAGGAGAACCTAACATGATGTGGGCAAATCTCAGGGAAATAAAGTTTTCTGAGGTTTTACTGCAAATTAAGTTTATATACATTTTGCCACCCTTAATGATGGACACACGCTTGGCTGTATAAGGGAACACTCCAAGGTCCATGTAGGCCAACGCAGAGATCAGTTAAACAAGTCAAAGTAGAGACACAGGTAATCAAGCAGAGAACCTCTCAAGGTCAGGCCGGCTTAGCACATAGGTAAGTAGGGTAATGTAGCAAGGGCACGATAACCGTGTAAGCCCCAATTATAAGATCAAGGAAACAGGATCTCCGGGGTATAAATAGACTAGTGCTCCACTGATGGATCATTGGTTATGAAAAGTGAGAAGCTCCTTGGTCATCTCTGGAAATAACCTCTCTGATAGGGTAACAAGCCAGTAACGGAGAGGCCCTGGCCAAGGTTATCTCCTGACAGTTTGGACATTCTATACAATCTCTGAGCACACAGAGCTACTGTATGTCTAGCTGGCTATTTGCCCTTCTCTAAGGGATGTCCTGTGGGAGACTCTCTTAGGATATCATTGATAGAATTCTCAAGGCAATCATGGACCTCCTCTTCAGGTCCCGTACATCTCTCCTCTGAGCAGTAACAGCCGCTCATTGTATGCAGCGGGTACTGCAACTTGTTCTCACACATTCCTGAATCAACAAATCTTTCCACCCAGAAAGAATTATCTACAGCCTTACTAGATCAGGTCCAAGATTGGAGAGTGTAGGAAATGTATGTTCCTGCATCATCAACTCAATATCATCGATTCTACAGTATCTGTTCTAGTCCGATCCTGTAATCATCAATTCGATTTCCAGTCTAATAAAGTTATCTCATTCCTGTACCTGCCTTCGGTCCACCACTACCATCAGTTCCACTGCTCCCTCTCTTCTCTCAACACATGAGGAAGAGCTGGCTCAAACACTCCAGCTTCATTTACACCACCTCAGCCTCCTACGTCTGTTCCAGCCAAACCCAACCCTCAGACATGACACATCTGTTGGACAAAACATTTAAATTTAGGATTGGGATGGACAAGAGTGAGAGCCGAGGTAGCGAGGGTTTGCAAATGCACAAATTCAGCTTTCGCAACAGGTGTCCAGTGAAGTGGGACTTCCTCCTGAGCGAGAGCAATAAATCTAGAGAAGTTTTCATTGTTTTCCATAGAGGTTTGGAAAACCTACGTGCAGACAGGTCATTACAGGAAAGACTTTATATTGCTAGGATATATAATCAGACTTCTGAAGGACATGATCTGAGAGTTTTGATTTGTGTCTTCTGAAATTCACACCAATCTGGTTTAATGTATAATTAATGTTGGCATGGTGCTCTTGAAGATGGGAAAAGATCAAGATGTCATCAAGACCGGAACTACACAATAGTTGAAGGCATCATCAATAAAGAGCTGGAATGTTGAAGGACATCAGTAGATCTTCATAGTGCCCATAACACATCTAGATGTGCTAGTCCACTCATCCCTTGGTCTAATACGATTGACGACTTCGTAGTTGGGTGAAAGAGTATATATATATATATATATATATATATATATATTCTAGAAATGCTGACCAGATATTCGGTGGAATATACACACTATATTGACTTATTCCTGTCTTGATTCCTATTGCGCCGGAATAACACAATTCTTCATAATTTTGATGGGAAGACAATAAGGGCCTATTATCTGGATAATGATTATATGGACCCAGCTACATACCCAAATTAGGGAACCAAAGATCCTGACTGTGTACCCATCTCACCCCTTTAATAACATAATGGGGGATCTACTGTCCTCCAGATCTGTAGGCAACCAAGCTGCATAAACTGCCTGCCCATTGCACGTTAGGAAGCCGGAGGAGAGGGCAATGGGTGGATAAATGGAAGAGGCCGAGTTTATCTAGGAAGATCTAAACTAGGGGTTTTAGTAGTATTATTATTTATTTATTTATTTATTTATTAAACATATTATTCCCAGCTAGCTGGACATGACGCCCTGGACCTGCCCACCAGCTTCTGTATAAACAAGAGCCTTATTGCATGATAAAAATTGAGCAAGAGTCACTTATATATTGTACGGCCAGTTCTCTGTTACAATATTACAATGGCTATTGTATGCACTTGATATTATGCAACCTCAAGGCTGATTGGTTGCCATAGGCAACTTCTCCACTGGCACACTCCTCCACCCTTTTCACTGATTCATACATCTACCCCTCTATCACGTGTGTGGGCAGCCATGCTGGGCAGCCACTTCTACGCCACAGAGAGGCACAGCAAGAGGAAGTCATTTTCCAGGCTCGCCATGGGCAGCCACATGTGAGACTGTGTTACGAGGAGGGAAAATCATTAGAAAGGTGTGAGGATGAGAGTGAAGGTGTTTAAATATGATGGCGACCGCTTCCCTCTGACTCTCTGCGCACTTTCCCAACAGGGCAGAGAAGACTCTGGGAAATATCCTGAAGAAGAAAGAATGGAGGTGAGCGATCTCTCTATATCATCTAGCCTGTAATATACACACACCGGCCAATCTATCAGGTTCACCAGACAAACTAACATCAACTCTACTTCTCTGTTTTAATCTCTCTGTTCTCTTTTCTTCCTGAAGACGTTCCAGTTATGTGGTGACCACTAAAATCTACTGGGGAGGACAGTAAGTGTCAGAAATGTCCTCGTTAGAAGTGCGACTCCCCTCTGCAGACTATGGCAGACGCCAATCCCCTTGGTGCTGTTGTAGACCTAGACTGCTGGGATCATTACGTTGCTATTGTTCATTGACTCCATAAAAGCATGTGACTGACATTACGCTGACTCTCTAATCCATAGCTCCTTACATTGTGAATGGAATACACAGAGCTGGGATAACATTGACTCTCTAAGCCACACATATAACTGCTTCGTGACTTAGCCACATATGGGAGTGTGCATTGGCTGTCTAATATACATAGCGAGGACTGCATAGTTTCTAATTCACAGAAGTAGGTGTTTATTGATTGAAAACTGCATATAGAACAGTGCACTCAGGGCGTGATTCAGAGCCGGACGCTATTTGCGGACGGTCGTTCTGAAAAAGGGGCCGGATATTTAAATTGAGCACTCGCTCTTTGCGGTCTGTGGACGCCTCTATGTCTGAGCGAGCGTCCAAAAAATGCGCTCGCTATTTTGTAAAGACGCCCCTTTGCCATTCGCATCATACGTCATCTCCTGTATTTAATAGATTCATCGGGAACATCGAAAAGCATCTGAACTGCTCGCAGTGCTTGTGGTAGGTTTTACTTCCCGCTATCACTGCGAGCAGTTCAGGCTAAAAGACAACCAAGTGACATGGTCGATGACGCTGCTTTGTTAATTATGCACACCCATTAAACGCCGTTTTGAGCGTTTGGCACGCCTGCGTTCGGATCTCCACACCCCCGTTTTCAAGCACCTTCCCGTTACCACCCACAAACGGTACACTCTGTCAATCAAATTAACAGCCCCTCGCTGTTTTACGAGCGCACGATTTCCGACCGCAATGACTGGTTAGCGCATGCACATTACGACCCATATGCATGCGCAGTTGTGCAAACATCGCTCAGAGCGAACGAGCGGCCGCTTACGAGCGGCTCTGAATCAGGCCCTAAGCACGAAGCACCCGCAGGGCCTTACGCGGAGGCAGAGGTATAAGGAATCGCAATCTAATTCAGGGCCTCATTCAGAGATGGACAGATTTGCTGAGTGCGCGCACAATCGGCTGCGCAAATCCGTCCCTCTCCGATGCAAATGCAGAAGGAGGTGTCGGACACCCCCTTGCTGCATTTGCAATCCCATCACTGCGGAAGGACGTCGCAGGCTGGGATCGCCATCGAAACCATCATGGCCGATGGTCGCCATGGTTGCTCCTTTGGTCGGGCTGCGGGAGCTGAAGCTTCCTGCATCCTGACCGGGTGCTGGTCACGTAAGAGGCCAGGAATCTACATCCGTCGACGCGGCCCCTGGCCTCATCCCTCCTTGAAAACGAGGGGTGATATGCCCCCCCTTTCAGGGAATGGTGACCAGACATGTCCCCGCTCCAACCTCCAAACACCGCAGCATGTCAATCATGCTACGGCTCGGGGGGGAGGGCGGTCTGTGAGCGAGATCTCAGGACCCTTCCTACACATGCGCAGACCCCTAACAATCGGAGATATACATAAATCATCAGATGAACGTACATCTCTGAATCGGGAAAAAAAAAGTATAATATGTAAATACTCCCAGCACCACAAATGTGTTAAACCCACTACAATGACCCCAGTTCATATGATGCAACTCAGAAACCCCAGTTCACATGTGTCACAGTACCCCCCACGCTGGTGATGTAGCCCTCCTGCTAATCTAGCTCTGCGCAAGGGATGTGGTTATGATACCTACGTACGGGATACCGGCTGATGAAATCCCGGAGCTGGAATCCTGACCTGGGCATCCCCAACGTAAGTATAGTGGGCCGGGTTAGGTGTTAGCCTCCGGGGGTGGGGTGGTCAGGGATAGGATGTATTACCATTGTACTGGATTAACAGCAGGGCAGCCGGGGTTAATGGCCAGATAGAGCATGATAGTAAGTAGCCAAGTGGATAGGAGCATGTAAAATGTGAATAGTAGCAGACACAAATAGGAAATTCTATTTTAACACATAAAAATGTACATGCAGGCCACTCCGACCCCTCCAGGAGGCTGCGGTTGAGAATTTTCGCCGGCCATCTTAGTTGCACTTAGCAATGACCACATCATGCCCTCACTGTACTTTGGCCACTGCATGCCTCTGGTCTTGGCCCCCTAGATATCCACCATTGAAAGCCACATTTATGACTGCAAAAGGTTTAGATTCTTAAAATTTGCGCATGAGCCAAAAAAAATATGAAAATTGGGTTTCCAACTGTCTCGGAATAAGGCCCTAACTCGTCATCATATCACTTGCTGCATTGCCACCTAGGAAAATTTCTTCTCACCGCCCAGCCGGAAACAGAAAGGGTATGTGTGCACCTTGTGATTGGTCCCCCAGCTCACGCACACTCTCAGCCAGTGTCACAGAACCGCCTCATCTGGCAGCCACATGACTCCGGTTAGGGAACGGTGACAACTATTTTCCTTAGTGTTGGTGCACTTCTCATGTATGTGTTTCAGTTGGACCTGAAGTGCACATTGTAATTTACAGCCTCTCAGCTACATGTCAGGGCAAAGTGTCCGCTACAGCAATAACACAATTCTCTATTTCTTTCCACGGTTCTCATCACCGTCTCCCCAGGGCAGAGACTGAGAGGGGTCTGTCTCGGAAGCACATTATCGAGGGTGGGTATCCGGTAACCAGTAGAATGTGGCTTCAGATCACTTACAGTATATGTATTACTTTACATGGGCCATCCTGCAACAATTACTAAAGTCACTGTGCTACACTGTTGTCTGAACAGCAAGAGTACTTTGCATGATGTATATAATTCTTTTTGTCTGTTTACTGTGTGGAGATGAAGAATGAGCCTTGTTTACCCCAATTTTAGTGTCCCCCAGAGGGACATACACTGCACAATACTTGGTACACATCATTGCTGTAGAAAATGTGAAGGTACAGTATCTGGAATCTAGCAATGTTGCCATCAACCAATACCAGTGAGCCGCGCCGTGCATCCTGCCGTGCAGTATTGCACTTAATCTGCGATTTTTATACCAAAAATGCTAATCCCAAGGGCCCCAAATACTAAAAGCGACTTTTGGTTGAAGCTATGCTAAATTAAGATGCTAAAATCTGTATTACTGTCCAGGAATGGCTTCTCATGACGGAGAGTCTAAGGCCCGTATTCAATTTGAGCCGTGCCGCGATACTTTAACGCGGCCCAGACTCTCCGCCGACTTCGCCTGTTTTGCAGGCGGAAAAGTATCACGCGCGTGCATGCTTTACCCCGTATTCAATTTGAAAGTACGCGTAAACGGGACCCGGCGATACTTGAACAGGTGGAAAGTACTGTCAGATTTGGGGAAATCAGCCTGACACCCCCCAAAAGATGCTTTGACATAGGGGTTCCCTATGGTACCCCCCCGATTTGGCTTTCTGAAGGTATTTGGGGTTTTTAAACGGGCTCAATATCTGCTAAATAGCGTTTTTCCATACATGCTGCAGAATAGTATTCAGGAGTATTTATTCCAGAAAATAACTTATCCCAGCAAATTTGGGGTACTTGAAAATGGGGGTCAGCATATTTAAAAGTTGCTAAAGTGAAGTTGAAAACATCATGAAAAATCCACCTGCCGCAAACACCTGCAACCCAAAAAAACACTTGGGGCATACTTGGGGACCCCACCATAGTCAAGTTCGCTAGTTTTTAACTTTGTACCTCAACTTTTTTTTTTAACGCCTCCAAAATTAAAGTGATTTCTTGAGGTTTCCAAAAGAGTTTTTTTTTAAATTTTGACACAATCTACCTTTGGGGGACTGTCTGAAGGCTGCACGGGGGTTCCCGCAATGTTGCACACCAAAACCCCAATTCTGCACTTTTTTCCGCCTCCCATTCATAGGCGATACTTTTCCGCCTATTACATTGCATTGACTTTCCGCCTAGGCGGAAAGTCTTTCAAATTGAATACAGGGTAAAACCAAAACAGGCGATAATGATGTAATCGGCGGTAAATTATCGCGGATCCGGACTTAGCTCCTCAAATTGAATTCGGGCCTAAGTCGTGCCATTGACCTCATGCCATAGGGCGCGGAAACGATGGTCGTATGAGGGCACATCTGTATGTGAAGGGGGCTCTTGAAACTTGGGAATGTAACACAGATGTGGAGGATATGGGAGTATTTCCTTCAGATGACTGTGGATACCCAGCATTGAAATCCTTCGCTATACTCCTTAGTACATTCGGTTCATTTTGTTTCATTTGGGGGAAATGTAAATGACATACTTACCAGTGATAGAACAATGTCATCTCTTTTGTTGGGCAGGTAACTATTAATTAGCATCTTAAAATCTAATGATAGCCAAAGTAGGACTGGCCCACAGGTGTACAGGGGAAATCCCCAATATGCCCCACTGCCTGAGAGAACCACCTCCTCCTCTGGGAGTCAGGTTCCAGATGGAGCACTCAAACTATACGTAATTACTCTAGTGTACTCGGTGAAACAGGACCATGGATGAACTTGGGTGGTTGGTTTCTATGGAAACTACACCAAGATTAGTCCTCCTGCCAATCTAAGTGGATGGCTCTGACACATCCCTGCCCCCTCCTTTATAAAGGGTAATTTTTGCAGGCTGACTATGTCCTTTGTAATGCTTAACCAAGACCCCCTGTGATGGCTGGCCACACCCCTTGTGGTGGCTGGTCACACCCCTTGACCTTAAGCCCCTACCACTGCATTCCCTGGTGGGCTCTTCTTGTTCCACTCCGACACTGATGATAGCTGTAAGAGGTCCATAGAATTTAAAACTTCCGCAGCGATACATGGGGAATGTGAAAGATGGGTAGGACTGGCTGCAAGGTCCCTCTTGACCTCGTCTCTTACACCTGACCTGACCTGACCATGTGGAAAGCTCTCTTCACATACATTTTCATGTGTAAATTCTTATGATTATGATTGGAGAATTTGAGATTAAAGGGTATATTTATTATTTATCTGGGCTGCTTTATTAAGCAATGAGTTGAGTATCACATGAGCGAGGAGACAGATAAGGATAGTAAATAGTAATCCACTAAGCAGAGTTAATTGGTAAACCTTATATATAAAAATAGAGGTTCCACCTAACTGCCATTTTTTCCACTTCTACTATTATCTTAGGCCCTCATTCAGAGCCGTTCGCTATTTGCGGTCGTTCGTTTTCTAAAAAGGGGTGGCTATTCAAATGAACCGTTCGCACTTTGCGGACTGTTCATGCCTCTAAGTCTGAACGAGCGAGCAAAACATGCGAACGTAAATTTGAAAAATACGCCCCCTGGCCGCTCGCACCATACGTCATGTCCGCTATTTATTACATTAATCGAGTACATCGACCAGCGTATGAACTGCTCGCTATTCTTTGGGCTGGTTTTTTCAACCACTATTTTGCGAGCAGTTCTGAGTTAAAAAAAACCAAGTGACGTGGTCAATGACGCTGCTGGATTAATTATGCACTCCCTTAAAACGCCCGTTTTGACCTTTAAGCACGCCTGCGATCGGATTTCCACTCCCCGTTTTCAAGCACCTTCCCCTGTTACCACCCACATACGCCTCATTCTGTCACTCAAAATAGCAGGCATTCGCTATTTTGCGAACACATGAATTTCGGCCGCACTGACTGGTTCGCGCATGCGTATAATGATCCGTCCGCATGCGCAGTTGGGCAAACATCGCTCGGAGCGAACGAGCTGCCGCTTATGAGTGGCTCTGAATCAGGCCCTTAGTCCTTTTTTCCATACCGTTAATTGATCTTCACTGTCTGCCAGGTCTCCGTGGGTCTCTAGAACGGCTGCAGTTAGAATACGTCGATATTGTATTTGCAAATCGCATGGATGCAAACAGCCCAATGGAAGGTACAGTAATATTTTTCCTGTCTTTGCTCTCATTCAGTCTGTCCATCTAATGCTTGACTACGGTTTGGCGAAATGCGTTATGAATGTATAAGCGATGTCTTGCTACTGTACATGTATGAAAGTCCAGAAGTCCTTGGATTTTGAAGTATCATAAACTTATGTGAGAAGGTACAGTAGGATCATATTTTTGGAAGTAGGCAGAGGGTAATATATCTGTTTTCGCTGGTGATTGGGCTTCACCCTATGTACTAAAGCCCCCTCAACAGTGATAGTTATTGCAAGATCTCGTTGGGGAATGTCTACTCAATTCCCTACTCAAAGGGCTGCTGTCCTGCTCTTGTCATTGCCGTATCTGGGTTGCGATAGCAAATGCTCCATTGCACATGTGAACCGATAGAGCCAGGTAACGCCTGCACAGATTCATTTCAGGACTAACTGGTGAAGCTATAGGACTCCCCTACCGCAGCCATCGAGTATCGCAGCTGAGTTTCACGGCTTCCCTCACATACACAAATATTTTTATCTGGCTGCTTCATAGTAAATAAGGTCCAAAAATCGGGCTCACAAGGTCATGTCGCTATCCCTGGTGCTGAACTTGTATTCTCTATCATCCACTAGGGGACACTGGAGATGCTTACGCTGGGGTATAGAGGCGTGGATAGCTGGAGCTGGCACTTTAATTAATTTAGAAGTGTGAAGCTCCTCCCCCTCTATTCCCCACCAGCTCTCAGTTTAGAAAATGTGCCCATTGGAGCTGGTCACAATCTGCTGTGCTCCAGCATTACAATTCATTTTTATTTTAATGTAGGTTATTTTTTTTTTACTACATCTTTTACACTTATTAGGTACCCTCCGCCACCTCTCTAAAGGTGGGGTCCGGGTACCTGGCGCCCTGTTCTTAGTAGAAGCAGGAAGGAGTGCACAGTGCTTATCCTAAAAGCAACTGACACCTCCTTATTGCCACAGCACTTTTCTACACACAAGTGTTGAGCTGAACGAGAGAAGAGACCTCTGAGGAGCGCAGTGAGCATCCCCCGTCTCCCATCCCGCCTCCAGACGCTGGCTTAGAGCACTGCTCTCTACGGGTCTTCCCTCTCCCCGCTAGTTTAGAACAGCATGGGCTGTAGAGGGACTGACAGGTGCTGCAGTCAGCGTAACACAGGCTCCCCTCTCCCCACTAGCAGAGTGGCAAGTGGCTGTTACACAGTAGCGGGGCAGTCAGAGGGGGAAGTTAATATATGGCCAGCGTAAGCAGCCGTATTGCGTGCCTAAGGAGGAAGAAGGGGGCGGAGTCTAATGAAACGAGGGAGTGGTGTGAGCCTCCTCCTCTGTTTCCCACTAACCTTCTGTCTCTGTATTCTGTCTCTGTATTCTGTCTCTGTATTCTGTCTCTGTATTCTGTCTCTGTATTCTGTCTCTGTATTCTGTCTCTGTATTCTGTCTCTGTATTCTGTCTCTGTATTCTGTCTCTGTATTCTGTCTCTGTATTCTGTCTCTGTATTCTGTCTCTGTATTCTGTCTCTGTATTCTGTCTCTGTATTCTGTCTCCGTATTCTGTCTCCGTATTCTGTCTCCGTATTCTGTCTCCGTATTCTGTCTCCGTATTCTGTCTCCGTATTCTGTCTCCGTATTCTGTCTCCGTATTCTGTCTCCGTATTCTGTCTCCGTATTCTGCCCCTGTTTAATCATATAATCTGATTCTGTGTGAGTGGCTGTGTGTGTATACCAATGACACAAAGGCTTATCAGAGAACATTTGTTTGTTCCAAATGTAACAACAAACTAACTAAGGCAAATGCTGCTGGCACCATGCTATGTGATTGTTGTTTAGTAACTGATCCCTCTGTGGCTATTACTGTCTCGCCTACCTCTCCATGGGCCGCTGACATTGCAGGTGTTACGGCGGCTGTAACGTCAGAAATGACGGCTAATAGGTTAACCAAATATCTGGACTGCCAACTGTCCTCCAGTCGGGTAAGTCTGATGAGGAACCCCTCGCAACTCCGCGCCGCAGGATTTAGAATCTGCCTCTCAGGGGTTGGAGCCTTTTAATTCTAGCGGTCAGGTAGATCCTTAATCTACCTGAAGAAGTAGTTCTTGCAGCTCAGCTATACTATTTGATAACTATTTGAAGCACAATAGCTTCTAGACAGCTTTCTGTGGCCTGGAAACAACTGGAGAAGCGGTTCCAAATCCACTTAGTTTCCCCTCTGGGTATCCATTTCCATCATCTATGATGGAACAGTGGGAAACACCTCCTCCAGTAGATGTTTCTGTTTTTTTTTTTAAGGAATGCTTCCTGTGCCGGGCACTACGTTACTTAAGGACACTTCTGCTCGCAAGTTGGAATCAACACTGTGATCCATTTACAATGCAGTGGGAGCCCAACTTAGGCCTACGCTTGTTAGCGCCTGTGTTAACAATGCTGTAACTTGTTGGGTGGGCCAGTTGATTACGGGCTTGGATACTTCCAGAGCAGAGTTACGACTACTAGCAGAACTCTCCGTGAGTCAGCAGTTTACAGTACCTGACCATGGTTTCCTGAGATATCAGTCAGATCAGTGCTCGTATGTCTGCTTCTGCCATTTCTGGCCGCAGAGTTCTCTGCTTGCGCTCTTGGCAGGCGGACGCAGAATTCAACCAGGGGATGTAGCTCAGTGGTAGAGCGCATGCTTTGCATGTATGAAACGGGCTGTTGAGGGTCTATGGTTCACGGGTGATATGCTTTTTGGTCCAGAACTGGACAAATGGCTATCCCAAGCCACTGGGGGTAAGTCTTCTTTCCTCCCTTCGACTGCTCCGTCACCCAGGAGGACTTACACTGGTCCCTCATTTCATTCCTTTCATGCACAGCCCTTTAGTTAAAGAGCCAGAGGTACCCCCTTGCACATTAGGGGTGGCAGAGGTAGAGGCCGCCCACATACAGTTGCACATCGACAGGATCAGAAACCAGTTGACCAACAGGTGGCTTGACTGTCTCCCATCCCACCTGAGATCTCCTGCAGTGGGACCTCGCTTACAGACTTTTCAACAAGCTTGGAACCAGACCTCTTCAGATCCGTGGATTCGCAAGCTGCTTTCCGTGCAGTTCTGAATAGATTTTGAGGTTTCTCCTCCACATCGATTCTTCTCTACGAGTCTGCCGGTGTCCACGGACAAGGCCAGGGTTCTACAGGAAGCAATTCAGTATCTGCAAGAATTGGCAGTGCTAGTTTCCAGTTACGTTGCAGGCAGGCCCCTATAAAAACCTAAGGTCTTCTAACCAGTATCTGAAGCTGTATCGTTTCACTATGGAGTCGCTTCAGTCTGTCATTGCGAGCATGGAACCGGCGGAGTTCCTCATTTCTCTGTATATAAAGGATGCACATCACCATGTCCCAAATTGGGAGCCGCATCAGGCTTTACAGCATTTTGCAAGCTCAATATCAGTTTCGGGCGTTGCTGTTCGGGTTATCCTCGGCTCCCCGTGTTTTCACTAAAATTATGTCTGTCATGACGACCAGTTAATCAAGGCTCCATCAGAATCTCTTCTCTTGGACCATGCCTTACTGACATAATCAATTTCAAGAAACCCAATCTGAGTCCGTTCCAGAGACTCCAGTTCTGGGGATGATCCTAGATACGGCATTACAGAGGATTTTCCTCCCGGAAGACAAGGCCCGGGATATCCGGTTGCTCTTTCAGCTAGCTCTCAGACCAAAAAGGGTGTCCTTGCTTCTTGGTCTTCGTCTCTTGGTGAAGATGGTAGCTGCTTTCAAGGCACTACAATTCGGACGATTCCACTCCCGAGTGTTCCAGCTGGCCCTGCTAACACAGGGGTCAGGGTCTCACCTGCATCTAAATCAACTGATCCATTTGGCCCTGGCAACCAAGGTGACACTCCTCTGGTGGATACAATGCAACAACCTCTTGGTGGGTCAAAGATTCGGAGTGTGGGATTGGATAATAGTGAGGACGCCAGCCTCCGAGGAGGGGGAGCAGTGGTCCTCGACTATCACTTTCAGGGTCGGTGGTGTCACAAGCTGCCACGGAGACCTCCCCATCAGACCCCGCTGCTTACCTGTCCGGGCGCTGTCCCGCGGCGTTCTGACTCCCTGGCAGTTCGCTGCTGTCTCTGCATCTGCTCCCGTGTGGCTGCTGTCTTCTCCACTCTGCGCCGGCGCCTGCACTCTGTCTCCCTCAGCTGGGCTGTCATCCACGAGCGCTCCTGCCACACTCCCAGTGTAGATGGGCACAACCATCTTGGTCCTGAACTCGTGATGCTGTCTCCACCAATGGAGCAGCTCTCCCTCTGGATCTGGCCAGTCAGCATAAAGGGACCTCCTGTCCCACTAGCAAATTGCCAGTGAAACTAGTTTCCTAGTCTAACTAAGTGAGCCTTCCCACTGAGCTCCATAGGTATTTGCTACCATCCAGCTTATACTTCACCTTACGGCTTCCCAGCCGCACCAAGTAGCCCGTGCTACCACCATTCAGCTTATGGCTTCGTAAGCTGCTCCAAGCAGTCCGTACTGCCACCGTTCACCTTACGGCTTCCTAAGCTGCTCCAAGCAGTCCGTACTGCCACCATTCATCATACGGCTCCCCAGCTGCTCCAGGTAGCTTCCGTGCTACCACCACTCATCATACGGCTACCCAGCCACACCTAGTAACTCCCGTGCTACCACTGTTCTCCTTACAGCTTCCCAGCTGCACCGAACAGTTTCCGTGCTGTCTCTGGCTTTTCAGCCATCCTTCTACATGCAATCATTAGCATCTACAGTTCTATACTCTTTCATGCGTAGGAACTTTATCAAACCAAGTCTCCTCCAGAGAGCATCTGAGTTTAATAGCACAGGTCCAAGACCCAGCCCGGGAACACAGCCTCAAGATCCCATGACAGCCTCAAGATCCCACGACTGTCGGCACTCGAAGTCGCATGGCCATGCGAGAAGCATCTCAGATTCTCTAGTGGGCCGAAAGTCAGTCAGTAATCCTGTCAGCAGTATTCATCCCGGGAGTAGACAACTGGGAAGCAGATTACCTAAATCGCCAGGATATCCATCCCGGGAAATTGAAGCTTCACCCACACATGTTTCATGCACTTGGGGTCATCCACAGGCGGACCTCATGGCATCTTGATTAAACATCAGCGACCAAGATACATGTCAAGAACTCTGGATCCGCAGGCAGAGGCTGTCGATGCCCTAACAGTTCCATGGACTTACGACATGGTTTACCAGTTTCCTCTGATTCCAATAATTCCTCGTCTACTAAAACGAATAAAACACGAGTCGGCCTTAGTCATTCTCATGGCATCGAACTGGCCTCAGAGGAGTTGGTTCTTCGGTCCTTCTTGGCAGACGATCCCGGCCACTTCCTTTTCGTCCGGACCTTCTGCAGCAGGTTCATTTAGTCCACCCCAACTTAGCGCAATTGCGTGTACGGGGTGGTTCTTGAATCCGATATATTAAGATGGAAATCCCAGACTCTGTTATTTCCACCATGCTTTGTGCCAGGAAACAGGTTTCAGCTGAGCATTATCATCGCATCTGGTGCTCTTCTATCATATGGTGTGGGCCTTCCGTCAAGGATGTTTCGTTATCCTGTTTTTACATCTCTCTGAACGGGGTTAGATTGTGGTCTTCACCTAGGATCATTAAAAGGGCAGATTTCTGCTCTTTCTATTTTCTTTTGACGCAGGTTGGCCCTCCTACCTGCGATGCAGACTTTCTTCAGGGGGTGTTGCGGGTGCAGCCACCTTTTGTATCACCTATGGCTCCCTGAGACTTATACTTGGTACTTTTGTTTCTTCAGTTTTCCATGTGTGAACCTCTCTAGAGGTTGATATTAAGTATTTGTCTTGGAAGACGGTCCTCCTCCTGGCCTTTGCTACGGCTCGTAGGGGTTCGGAATGGGGGGGCTCTGTCTTATAAGCCTTGTGTTTCATGATGATAGGGTGGAGCTAAGGATGCAAGCTACTTTCCTTCCTAGGGTTGTGTTGGCTTTCCACATAAATCAGCCTATTGTGGTACCTTATTTGGTAGGGGACTCCGGTGTTTCTTATGCCCTGGATGTGGTTAGAGCTCTCTGCCTCTAGGTTGCTTGGACGGCATCCTTACATGAGTCTTAGTCGTTTTTTTCCCCTCTATAAGGCTGTTTGGATGGGTTGGCCAGCATCCAAACAGGGTTGGCACGTGAATACGTTGTGTGTTTTCTTAGTATTTTTTTTTTTTATTAAATTTGCAAAAATCTCAAAAAACCTTTTTACACGTTGTCATTATGGGGTATTGTGTGTAGAATTTTGAGGACAAAAATTAATTTATTCCATTTTGGAATAAGGCTGTAACAACAAAATGTGGAAACAGTGATGCGTTATGAATACTTTCTGGATGCACTGTATTTTGTGGACTGAGGGCCTGATTCAGCAGTACACACTAGTGCACTGCTGAATGCAGATTCCCTATCTTTGGGAATCTGCACATGTGCAGAACGGGTCTGCGAGTCCGCTTGCAAACTGGCAGCTGACTGTCAGTGATTGACAGTCTGCTGCCATTTGGGGGTGGGGAGGCGACATCCTCCTTTACCCGAAAACGGAGGCGTGTCGCCGCTGTTGGGGGGGGGGGGGAGGGAAGAGGCCAGGATCTCCGTCGGGTGACGGAGATTTCCTGACCTCTTCCTGTAAACTACAGCAGCCAGCTGATGGTACGCAGATTAACCGATGCTGCGTTGAACAATGCAGCTCAGATAAGTAATGCACAGGGGGTAATGCATACCTCCTGCTGTATTACCATATCTGCAAAGATCGCAATTGCAAAGCTGCCTGAGTGCATACATCATATCTATAGCCTGCGTGTATAAATCATATATCTATAGCCTGCGTGTATACATCATATATTTACAGCCTGCGTGCATACATCATATATCTATAGCCTGCGTGCATACATCATATCTATAGCCTGCGTGTATAAATCATATATCTATAGCCTGCGTGTATACATCATATATTTACAGCCTGCGTGCATACATCATATATCTATAGCTTGCGAGCATACATCATATATCTATAGCCTGCGTGCATGCATCATATATCTATAGCCTGCGTGCATACATCATATATCTATAGCCTGCGTGCATACATCATATATCTATAGCCTGTGTGTATACATCATATATCTATAGCCTGCGTCCATACATCATATATATATCTATAGTCTACGTGCATACATCATATATCTATAGCCTGCGTGCATACATCATATATCTATAGCCTGCATACATCATATATCTATAGCCTGTGTGTATACATCATATATCTATAGCTTGTGTGCATACATCATATATCTATAGCCTGCATGTATACATCATATATCTATAGCCTGCGTGCATACATCATATATCTATAGCCTGTGTGCATACATCATATATCTATAGCTTGCATGTATACATCATATATCTATAGCCTGCATACATCATATATCTATAGCTTGTGTGCATACATCATATATCTATAGCCTGTATGCATACATCATATATCTATAGCCTGCGTGCATACATCATATATCTATAGCCTGCGTGCATACATCATATATCTATAGCCTGCGTGTATACATCATATATCTATAGCCTGTGTGCATACATCACATATCTATAGCCTGCGTGCATACATCACATATCTATAGCCTGCGTGCATACATCACATATCTATAGCCTGCGTGCATACATCATATATCTATAGCCTGCGTGCATACATCATATATCTATAGCCTGCGTGCATACATCATATATCTATAGCCTGCATGCATACATCATATATCTATAGCCTGCGTGTATACATCATATATCTATAGCCTGCATGCATACATCATATATCTATAGCCTGCGTGTATACATCATATATCTATAGCCTGCGTGCAGCTTTGCAATTCCGATCCTTACAGAACCAGGCCCTGAAACAATGTTTATGAAAAGGGGGCAAAAACATTAATAACTAATAGGTGTTTCTGTAAACATAAGTGTAAAATTAATTAAAAAATAACTGCATCAGCTAAATAAAACCACTTGCAAGCGTCTTACGCCAAATTACCTGTGACTTTTCCCAGCACAGACACTAACATAATAGAGAAAGCACTTTTAAGTCATTCTAAAGCGCTACCTAAAGTGAAGTTAGGGCCGGCGGTATATACCCTGTTTGGGGTATACCTCTGATTGGCCGCCTCTATACTGTATGTATTCCTTTTGTGACAATACAGTATTAATGTTCTTACAATGCATTTACAAGTTACAGCATTTGTACTTTACGCTTATCATAGCTGGAGACAAATGAAATCCTATTTATTCAATGTATTTTTGTATCTGCTGAGAAATACCGATGTGCTGACTGCAAGAAGATTGTAATGGGGTATATTATGAATGAAGAATTTTTACAAATGTTAGTAACTTTTTAAATCATTTTTGATTCATGAATTTAAGTTTTTTGGGAGTAACTTTATACTGATAAGCTTGTTTTCAGGGATGTAACCAGCATCCCAATTATCCTATTTAATGATCGTATTTAGGGCCCGATTCAGGTTGGATCGCAACTGCGATTACGCACGCCATCGGGCGATTGTTGCGCTCTGCGCATGCATCGCGGTGTGCGAACCAGCCACTGTGATCGGGACTGCGATCGCAGTGACTTTGCAGACCCATCGCAAAGCGCTTGACAGGATGTACCGTTTGGGGGAGGCGACTGGGGGGGTTGGTCGGTGAAACGCAGGCGTGCTAGTGTATTTGATCGTTGTTGTTGCAGCAGCGTGCATAAATTATCCACTGCGATGGCGTACACAGCCTGAGCTCTCACTGCGTAGCGGAAGGTTAGCAATTCCTGAGTAAGGTCAGAGCTTGTGCAAGTGTGCGCCAGGCAGCGATGGTACTCAGGACCTCATTCAGAGTCGGTCGTTTCGGCCGCACGGTCGTACGCCACTGCTGCTCGCTAAACTGCGCATGCGTAAAGTTCGCAATGCGCGTGCGCAAACTAGCTGTTACGATCAGAAATTTCTCTCTCCTTGAACACAGCCAGGTCGTTAGTTTGAGTGACAGAATGAGGCGTTTTGTGGGTGGTAACAGGGGAAGGTGCTTGAAAACGGGGGAGTGGAGATCCGAACGCAGACGTGCCTAATTATGCAAACGGCGTTTTATGGGCGTGCATAATTAACAAAGTAGTGTCATGGCACACGTGACATGGGAGGATTGTACACTGACGTAGAGCTTAAGAGAGGGTATGGTCAACCTTAAGCACTACGATCAGCTCCGATGGTTTCCGATGCTCGCGATTAATCCTTATATCCCAGGAGATGACGTGTGTGGTGAACGAGAAGGGGGCGTTATTTAGTCTTACGGCCGCTTCTTACCCTCGGTTGGTCAGCTAACGATCTCATCTTAGGACCGCAACTTGTGATTGCTTAATTTGCATATCCGGCCCCTTTCCCCTACGACCGACCGGCCGCAACGACCGACTCTGAATGAGGTCCTCAGTGTCACCGATATTTTCTCAGTCTTGCAAAGCATTACGGATGTGTGTAAGGTAGGGGTGAGCGGGTTCGGATTTCTGAAATCCGAACCCCCCCGAGCCCCCCCGATCCGAGTCCGATCCGAGTCAGGCTCGACTTTTCCCGCCTGACTCGGATCTGACATCGAGGCAAAACGTCATCATCCCGCCTTCCGAGTCTCGCGGGTTTTGGATCCTATATAAGGTACCCGCGTCGGCGCCATTTTCTCACTCGGCTGTGGACAGTGAAGAGGGAGGGTGGGAGTTAGTGCTGTGTAGTGTAGTGTAGTGTAGTGCTGCTGTTGTCCACTACTTCAAAGTCCATAGGGGCTGGCTGTGTTGTGCTGTGCTGCTGTTGTTAATAGGGGCTGTGTCCACTACTTCAAAGTCCATAGGGGCTGGCTGGACTGTGTTGTGCAGTCAGTTCTCCATAGGGGCTGTGTCCACTCCAAAGTCCTGTGCAGTGTCCCAGTCCTAAAGGGGTGCTGTAGTGTTGTCCAGGGGGTGCTCTGTCCATCAGGGGTGCTCCCCCCAAGTGCTAAAAAAATAATATATTTTGTGTGCTTGTGAATTGTGTGCGCAGTAGCCGCACGTGCATCAACAAAGTAGTGCCAAGCGTGCGCCTGTGTCATAAGTAAAGGGCCGGCTGGCTTGACCGTTAAAGGGTGCTGTAACCCCTGAAAGTACACTCCAGTCCAAACCAAAAAAAAATTATTTTCTGTGTTTGTGAATTGTGTGCGCAGTAGCCGCACGTGCATCAACAAAGTAGTGTCAAGCGTGCGCCTGTGTCATAAGTAAAGGGCCGGCTGGCTTGACCGTTAAGGGTGCTGTAACCCCCGAAAGTACACTCCAGTCCAAACCAAAAAAAAAATTATTTTCTGTGTTTGTGAATTGTGTGCGCAGTAGCCGCACGTGCATCAACAAAGTAGTGCCAAGCGTGCGCCTGTGTCATAAGTAAAGGGCCGGCTGGCTTGACCGTTAAGGGTGCTGTAACCCCCGAAAGTACACTCCAGTCCAAACCAAAAAAAAAATTATTTTCTGTGTTTGTGAATTGTGTGCGCAGTAGCCGCACGTGCATCAACAAAGTAGTGCCAAGCGTGCGCCTGTGTCATAAGTAAAGGGCCGGCTGGCTTGACCGTTAAGGGTGCTGTAACCCCCGAAAGTACACTCCAGTCCAAACCTAAAAAAAAATTATTTTCTGTGTTTGTGAATTGTGTGCGCAGTAGCCGCACGTGCATCAACAAAGTAGTGCCAAGCGTGCGCCTGTGTCATAAGTAAAGGGCCGGCTGGCTTGACCGTTAAAGGGTGCTGTAACCCCCGAAAGTACACTCCAGTCCAAACCAAAAAAAAATTATTTTCTGTGTTTGTGAATTGTGTGCGCAGTAGCCGCACGTGCATCAACAAAGTAGTGCCAAGCGTGCGCCTGTGTCATAAGTAAAGGGCCGGCTGGCTTGACCGTTAAGGGTGCTGTAACCCCCGAAAGTACACTCCAGTCCAAACCAAAAAAAAATTATTTTCTGTGTTTGTGAATTGTGTGCGCAGTAGCCGCACGTGCATCAACAAAGTAGTGCCAAGCGTGCGCCTGTGTCATAAGTAAAGGGCCGGCTGGCTTGACCGTTAAAGGGTGCTGTAACCCCCAAAGTACACTCCAGTCCAAACCAAAAAAAAATTATTTTCTGTGTTTGTGAATTGTGTGCGCAGTAGCCGCACGTGCATCAACAAAGTAGTGCCAAGAGTGCGCCTGTGTCATAAGTAAAGGGCCGGCTGGCTTGACCGTTAAAGGGTGCTGTAACCCACAAAGTACACTCCAGTCCGAACCAAAAAAAAATTTATTTTCTGTGTTTAGCCGCACGTATATATCAAATCGATATAACATAAATGGAGGACCAAACTTTCTCCGATAAAAATAAAATAGAGAAAGATCAAGAACCACTTCCTCCTAGTGCTGAAGCTGCTGCCACTAGTCATGACATAGACGATAACATGCCATCAACGTCGTCTGCCAAGGCCGATGCCCAATGTCATAGTAGAGGGCACATACAATCCCAAATGGCAAAGTTCAGGAAAATGACCTTGAAAAAGACATTTAAATCAGCTGAAGAGAAACGTAAACTTGCCAATATG
Organism: Taudactylus pleione; assembly: GCA_031769625.1. Classification (NCBI taxonomy): domain Eukaryota; kingdom Metazoa; phylum Chordata; class Amphibia; order Anura; family Myobatrachidae; genus Taudactylus; species Taudactylus pleione. The sequence goes on along the minus strand of JAUIMM010000391.1, from coordinate 2,993,438 downwards.
CCATTTACGACACGGAGTGGCAAGGAACGGCTAAGGTCGATCCCTAGTATGTTCATGACTAGTGGTTCAGCTTCACATGACGATGGAAGCACTCCTCCCACTAAAAAAATCAAAAGAGTTAAGCTGGCAAAAGCACAGCGAAGAACTGTGCTTTCTAAGAAGATATCACAAATCCCCAAAGAGAGTCCAAGTGTGGTGGTGGTTGCGATGCCTGACCTTCCCAGCACTGGACGGGAAGAGGTGGCTCTTTCCACCATTTGCACGCCCCCTGCAAGTGCTGAAAGGAGCACCCACAGTCCACTTGCTGATATGCAAATTGAAGATGTCACTGTTGAAGTACAACAGGATGAGGATACTGGTGTAGCTGGCGCTGAGGAGGAAGTTGGCGAGGAGGATTCTGATGGTGATGTGGTTTGTTTAAATCAGGCTCCGGGGGAGACAGTTGTTGTCCGTGGGATGAAAAAGCCCATCACGGTCATGCCTGGGCAGAAGACCAAACATTCCACCTCTTTGGTCTGGCAATATTTCTATCCAAATCCGGACAACAACTGTCTTGCCATATGTACCATATGTAAAGGTGAAATAAGTAGGGGTAGGGACGTCAACCACCTAGGAACATCCTCCCTTATACGGCACCTGCAGCGCGTTCATAAAAAGTTACTGTCAAGTTCAGAAACTTTGGCTCAGACCGTAAGCAGTCCAGGGACACCTAAATCCCGTTGTCCTGTTGTATCCAAGCGCCTGCAAACCACACCGTCAACTCCCTCCTCGTCAATTTCCTCCTTAGTCAGGATCGGAAGTAGTCCTGCAGGCCATATCACTGGCATGACTGACTCTCCTATCCGGGATTCCTCCGGAGGATCCTGCATTGCTACGCCTACTGCTGCCGCTGCTGCTGTTGCTGCTGCTGCTGGGAGTCGTTCATCATCCCAGAGAGGAAGTAGGAACACCACTACTTTTACTAAACAATTGACCCTCCAACAGTCCTTAGCGAGGAGGATGAAGTACGACAGCAGTCATCCTGAAGCAAAACGTATAACTGAGGCCTTGACTGCTATGTTGGTGTTAGACGTGCGTCCGGTATCCGCCATTAGTGCAGTGGGATTTAGACAATTGATGGAGGTAGTGTGTCCCCGGTTCCAAATCCCGTCTAGATTCCACTTCACTAGGCAGGCGATACCGAGACTGTACAGAAACGTCAGAAAAAGTGTCCTCAGTGTCCTGAAAAATGCCGTTGTACACAATGTCCACTTAACCACGGACATGTGGACAAGTGGAACAGGGCAGACTAAGGACTATATGACTGTGACAGCCCACTGGGTAGATGTATCACCTTACGCAGCAACAGCAGCAGCGTCACCAGTAGCAGCATCTCAGAAACGCCAGCTCGTTACAAGGCAGGCTACGCTGTGTATCACCGGTTTCAGTAAGAGGCACACCGCCGACAACCTCTTAGAGAAACTGAGGGAAATCATCGCCCAGTGGCTTACCCCACTTAGACTCTCCTGGGGATTTGTGATATCTGACAACGCCACCAATATTGTGCGGGCATTACATCTGGGCAAATTCCAGCACGTCCCATGTTTTGCTCACACAATAAACTTGGTGGTGCAGAATTTTCTGAAAAGCGACAGGGGCGTGCAGGAGACGCTTTGGGTGGCCCGAAAAATTTCTGGCCACTTTCGCCATTCAGCGACTGCGTGCCGAAGACTGGAGCGCCAGCAAACACTCTTGAACCTGCCCCGCCATCACCTGAAGCAAGAGGTTGTGACGCGGTGGAACTCAACCCTCTATATGCTTCAGAGGATGGAGGAGCAGCAAAAGGCCATACAAGCCTATACATCCACCTATGACATAGGCAAAGGAGGGGGTATGCACCTGACTCAAGCGCAGTGGAGAATGATTTCCGTGTTGTGCAAGGTTCTTCAGCCCTTCGAACTTGCCACACGTGAAGTCAGTTCAGACACTGCCAGCTTGAGTCAGGTCATTCCCCTCATCAGGCTTTTGCAGAAGCAGCTGGAGAAAGTGAAGGAGGAGCTAAGACGGAGCGATTCCGCTCGGCATGTGGGACTTGTGGATGAAGCCCTTCATTCGCTTTGCCAGGATTCCAGGGTGGTCAATCTGTTGAAATCAGACCACTACATTTTGGCCACCGTGCTCGATCCTAGGTTTAAAGCCTATGTGGTGTCTCTCTTTCCGGCCGACACAAGCCTGCAGAGGTGCAAAGACCTGCTGGTGAACACACTGTCAGCTGAAGCGGAACGTGACACGTCAACGGCTCCTTCTTCATTTTCTCCCGCAACTGGGGCTGCCAGGAAAAAACTTAGGTATCCTAAGCAACCCGCTGGCGGTGATGCAGGGCAGGCAGGACCAAGTTTGGACATCTGGTCCGGACTGAAGGACCTGGCAACAATTTCTGACATGTCTACTGTCACTGCATATGATACTGTCACCATTGACAGAATGGTGGAGGATTACATCGGTGACAGCATCCAAGTAGGCATGTCAGACAGTCCATACCTGTACTGGCAGGAAAAAGAGGCAATTTGGAGGCCCCTGTACAAACTGGCTCTATTTTACCTGAGTTGCCCCCCCTCCAGTGTGTACTCCGAAAGAGTGTTTAGTGCAGCCGGGAACCTTGTCAGCGAAAGGCGTAGGAGGTTGCTTCCACAGAATGTGGAGAAGATGATGTTCATCAAAATGAATTATCAGCTCTTCCAGGGAGACCAGCCTCCAGAAGGTACAGAGGGACCTGTGGTGGTGGATTCAAGTGGGGACGAGTTAATACTTTGTGAGGATGAGGATGTACACACTGAAGAGGGTGAGGAATCGGTGGATGAGGAGGATGAGGATGACATCTTGCCTCCGTAGAGCCAGTTTGTGCAGGGACACATTAATTGCCAGCTTGTTTTGTGGGGGCCCAAACGAACCAATCATTTCAGCCACAGTTGTGTGGCAGACCCTGGCGCTGAAATGATTGATTTGTTAAAGTGTGCATGTCCTGTTTATACAACATAAGGGTGGGTGGGAGGGCCCAAGGACAATTCCATCTTGCACCTCTTTTTTTCTTTGCATTATGTACAGTTTGGGGCCTAGTTTTTCTAACTGCCATCCTGCCTGCCACTGCAGTGTCACTCCTAGATGGGTCACGTGTTTGTGCCGCCCACTCGTGTCGCTTAGCATAGTCATCCAGCTACCTCGGTGCAACCTTTTGGACATAAAAACACTATTGTGAGGTGTGAGGTGTTCAGAATAGACTGGAAATGAGTGGAAATTAAGGTTATTGAGGTTAATAATAGCATAGGAGCAGAAAAACCTACAAATTCTGTGATTTTAGCTGTTTTTATGCTTTTTTTCAAAAAAATACAGATCCAAAACACAAAACCCAGAACCCAAAACACGGAAGGGTGGTTTTGGCAAAACCAATCCAGATCCAAAACACGAAGAAAGATCCAGATCCAAAACCAAAACACAAAACACGAAAAGTGGCCGGTGCACACCCCTAATATATATACAGAATCCCTCAGTAACGTCCTATAACCTGCAGTATTATCCCATCTGTAATGTCACTATCAGTTATTAGTATCAGAGCTGTGGCTCGGTGGTTATATTATATATATATATACAGAATCCCTCAGTAATGTCCTATAACCTGCAGTATTATCCCATCTGTAATGTCACTATCAGTTATTAGTATCAGAGCTGTGGCTCTGTGGTTATATATATATATATATATATACACATAATCCCTCAGTAACGTCCTATAACCTGCAGTATTATCCCATCTGTAATGTCACTATCAGTTATTAGTATCAGAGCTGTGGCTCGGTGGTTATATTATATATATATATACAGAATCCCTCAGTAATGTCCTATAATCTGCAGTATTATCCCATCTGTAATGTCACTATCAGTTATTAGTATCAGAGCTGTGGCTCGGTGGTTATATTATATATATATATACAGAATCCCTCAGTAATGTCCTATAACCTGCAGTATTATCCCATCTGTAATGTCACTATCAGTTATTAGTATCAGAGCTGTGGCTCGGTGGTTATATTATATATATATATATTAGGGGTGAGCGGGTTCGGATTTCTGAAATCCGAACCCCCCCGAGCCCCCCCGATCCGAGTCCGATCCGAGTCAGGCTCGACTTTTCCCGCCTGACTCGCATCTGAAATCGAGGCAAAACGTCATCATCCCGCCTTCCGAGTCTCGCGGGTTTTGGATCCTATATAAGGTACCCGCGTCGGCGCCATTTTCTCACTCGGCTGTGGACAGTGAAGAGGGAGGGTGGGAGTTAGGGCTGTGTAGTGTAGTGTAGTGTAGTGTAGTGCTGCTGTTGTCCACTACTTCAAAGTCCATAGGGGCTGGCTGTGTTGTGCTGTGCTGCTGTTGTTAATAGGGGCTGTGTCCACTACTTCAAAGTCCATAGGGGCTGGCTGGACTGTGTTGTGCAGTCAGTTCTCCATAGGGGCAGTGTCCACTCCAAAGTCCTGTGCAGTGTCCCAGTCCTAAAGGAGTGCTGTAGTGTTGTCCAGGGGGTGCTCTGTCCATCAGGGGTGCTCCCCCCAAGTGCTAAAAAAATAATATATTTTCTGTGTTTGTGAATTGTGTGCGCAGTAGCCGCACGTGCATCAACAAAGTAGTGCCAAGCGTGCGCCTGTGTCATAAGTAAAGGGCCGGCTGGCTTGACCGTTAAAGGGTGCTGTAACCCCCGAAAGTACACTCCAGTCCAAACCAAAAAAAAATTATTTTCTGTGTTTGTGAATTGTGTGCGCAGTAGCCGCACGTGCATCAACAAAGTAGTGCCAAGCGTGCGCCTGTGTCATAAGTAAAGGGCCGGCTGGCTTGACCGTTAAGGGTGCTGTAACCCCCGAAAGTACACTCCAGTCCAAACCAAAAAAAAAATTATTTTCTGTGTTTGTGAATTGTGTGCGCAGTAGCCGCACGTGCATCAACAAAGTAGTGCCAAGCGTGCGCCTGTGTCATAAGTAAAGGGCCGGCTGGCTTGACCGTTAAGGGTGCTGTAACCCCCGAAAGTACACTCCAGTCCAAACCAAAAAAAAAATTATTTTCTGTGTTTGTGAATTGTGTGCGCAGTAGCCGCACGTGCATCAACAAAGTAGTGCCAAGCGTGCACCTGTGTCATAAGTAAAGGGCCGGCTGGCTTGACCGTTAAGGGTGCTGTAACCCCCGAAAGTACACTCCAGTCCAAACCAAAAAAAAAATTATTTTCTGTGTTTGTGAATTGTGTGCGCAGTAGCCGCACGTGCATCAACAAAGTAGTGCCAAGCGTGCGCCTGTGTCATAAGTAAAGGGCCGGCTGGCTTGACCGTTAAAGGGTGCTGTAACCCCCGAAAGTACACTCCAGTCCAAACCAAAAAAAAATTATTTTCTGTGTTTGTGAATTGTGTGCGCAGTAGCCGCACGTGCATCAACAAAGTAGTGCCAAGCGTGCGCCTGTGTCATAAGTAAAGGGCCGGCTGGCTTGACCGTTAAGGGTGCTGTAACCCCCGAAAGTACACTCCAGTCCAAACCAAAAAAAAAATTATTTTCTGTGTTTGTGAATTGTGTGCGCAGTAGCCGCACGTGCATCAACAAAGTAGTGCCAAGCGTGCGCCTGTGTCATAAGTAAAGGGCCGGCTGGCTTGACCGTTAAGGGTGCTGTAACCCCCGAAAGTACACTCCAGTCCAAACCAAAAAAAAAATTATTTTCTGTGTTTGTGAATTGTGTGCGCAGTAGCCGCACGTGCATCAACAAAGTAGTGCCAAGCGTGCACCTGTGTCATAAGTAAAGGGCCGGCTGGCTTGACTGTTAAGGGTGCTGTAACCCCCGAAAGTACACTCCAGTCCAAACCAAAAAAAAAATTATTTTCTGTGTTTGTGAATTGTGTGCGCAGTAGCCGCACGTGCATCAACAAAGTAGTGCCAAGCGTGCGCCTGTGTCATAAGTAAAGGGCCGGCTGGCTTGACCGTTAAAGGGTGCTGTAACCCCCAAAGTACACTCCAGTCCAAACCAAAAAAAAAATTATTTTCTGTGTTTGTGAATTGTGTGCGCAGTAGCCGCACGTGCATCAACAAAGTAGTGCCAAGCGTGCGCCTGTGTCATAAGTAAAGGGCCGGCTGGCTTGACCGTTAAGGGTGCTGTAACCCCCGAAAGTACACTCCAGTCCAAACCAAAAAAAAAATTATTTTCTGTGTTTGTGAATTGTGTGCGCAGTAGCCGCACGTGCATCAACAAAGTAGTGCCAAGCGTGCGCCTGTGTCATAAGTAAAGGGCTGGCTGGCTTGACCGTTAAGGGTGCTGTAACCCCCGAAAGTACACTCCAGTCCAAACCAAAAAAAAAATTATTTTCTGTGTTTGTGAATTGTGTGCGCAGTAGCCGCACGTGCATCAACAAAGTAGTGCCAAGCGTGCGCCTGTGTCATAAGTAAAGGGCCGGCTGGCTTGACCGTTAAGGGTGCTGTAACCCCCGAAAGTACACTCCAGTCCAAACCAAAAAAAAATTATTTTCTGTGTTTGTGAATTGTGTGCGCAGTAGCCGCACGTGCATCAACAAAGTAGTGCCAAGAGTGCGCCTGTGTCATAAGTAAAGGGCCGGCTGGCTTGACCGTTAAAGGGTGCTGTAACCCCCGAAAGTACACTCCAGGCCAAACCAAAAAAAAATTATTTTCTGTGTTTGTGAATTGTGTGCGCAGTAGCCGCACGTGCATCAACAAAGTAGTGCCAAGAGTGCGCCTGTGTCATAAGTAAAGGGCCGGCTGGCTTGACCGTTAAAGGGTGCTGTAACCCACAAAGTACACTCCAGTCCAAACCAAAAAAAAAATTATTTTCTGTGTTTAGCCGCACGTATATATCAAATCGATATAACATAAATGGAGGACCAAACTTTCTCCGATAAAAATAAAATAGAGAAAGATCAAGAACCACTTCCTCCTAGTGCTGAAGCTGCTGCCACTAGTCATGACATAGACGATAACATGCCATCAACGTCGTCTGCCAAGGCCGATGCCCAATGTCATAGTAGAGGGCACATACAATCCCAAATGGCAAAGTTCAGGAAAATGACCTTGAAAAAGACATTTAAATCAGCTGAAGAGAAACGTAAACTTGCCAATATGCCATTTACGACACGGAGTGGCAAGGAACGGCTAAGGTCGATCCCTAGTATGTTCATGACTAGTGGTTCAGCTTCACATGACGATGGAAGCCCTCCTCCCACTAAAAAAATCAAAAGAGTTAAGCTGGCAAAAGCACAGCGAAGAACTGTGCTTTCTAAGAAGATATCACAAATCCCCAAGGAGAGTCCAAGTGTGGTGGTGGTTGCGATGCCTGACCTTCCCAGCACTGGACGGGAAGAGGTGGCTCTTTCCACCATTTGCATGCCCCCTGCAAGTGCTGAAAGGAGCACCCACAGTCCACTTGCTGATATGCAAATTGAAGATGTCACTGTTGAAGTACAACAGGATGAGGATACTGGTGTAGCTGGCGCTGAGGAGGAAGTTGGCGAGGAGGATTCTGATGGTGATGTGGTTTGTTTAAATCAGGCTCCGGGGGAGACAGTTGTTGTCCGTGGGATGAAAAAGCCCATCACGGTCATGCCTGGGCAGAAGACCAAACATTCCACCTCTTTGGTCTGGCAATATTTCTATCCAAATCCGGACAACAACTGTCTTGCCATATGTACCATATGTAAAGGTGAAATAAGTAGGGGTAGGGACGTCAACCACCTAGGAACATCCTCCCTTATACGGCACCTGCAGCGCGTTCATAAAAAGTTACTGTCAAGTTCAGAAACTTTGGCTAAGACCGTAAGCAGTCCAGGGACACCTAAATCCCGTTGTCCTGTTGTATCCAAGCGCCTGCAAACCACACCGTCAACTCCCTCCTCGTCAATTTCCTCCTTAGTCAGGATCGGAAGTAGTCCTGCAGGCCATGTCACTGGCATGACTGACTCTCCTATCCGGGATTCCTCTGGAGGATCCTGCATTGCTACGCCTACTGCTGCCGCTGCTGCTGTTGCTGCTGCTGGGAGTCGTTCATCATCCCAGAGAGGAAGTAGGAACACCACTACTTTTACTAAACAATTGACCCTCCAACAGTCCTTAGCGAGGAGGATGAAGTACGACAGCAGTCATCCTGAAGCAAAACGTATAACTGAGGCCTTGACTGCTATGTTGGTGTTAGACGTGCGTCCGGTATCCGCCATTAGTGCAGTGGGATTTAGACAATTGATGGAGGTAGTGTGTCCCCGGTTCCAAATACCGTCTAGATTCCACTTCACTAGGCAGGCGATACCGAGACTGTACAGAAACGTCAGAAAAAGTGTCCTCAGTGTCCTGAAAAATGCCGTTGTACACAATGTCCACTTAACCACGGACATGTGGACAAGTGGAACAGGGCAGACTAAGGACTATATGACTGTGACAGCCCACTGGGTAGATGTATCACCTTACGCAGCAACAGCAGCAGCGTCACCAGTAGCAGCATCTCAGAAACGCCAGCTCGTTACAAGGCAGGCTACGCTGTGTATCACCGGTTTCAGTAAGAGGCACACCGCCGACAACCTCTTAGAGAAACTGAGGGAAATCATCGCCCAGTGGCTTACCCCACTTAGACTCTCCTGGGGATTTGTGATATCTGACAACGCCACCAATATTGTGCGGGCATTACATCTGGGCAAATTCCAGCACGTCCCATGTTTTGCTCACACAATAAACTTGGTGGTGCAGAATTTTCTGAAAAGCGACAGGGGCGTGCAGGAGACGCTTTGGGTGGCCCGAAAAATTTCTGGCCACTTTCGCCATTCAGCGACTGCGTGCCGAAGACTGGAGCGCCAGCAAACACTCTTGAACCTGCCCCGCCATCACCTGAAGCAAGAGGTTGTGACACGGTGGAACTCAACCCTCTATATGCTTCAGAGGATGGAGGAGCAGCAAAAGGCCATACAAGCCTATACATCCACCTATGACATAGGCAAAGGAGGGGGTATGCACCTGACTCAAGCGCAGTGGAGAATGATTTCCGTGTTGTGCAAGGTTCTCCAGCCCTTCGAACTTGCCACACGTGAAGTCAGTTCAGACACTGCCAGCTTGAGTCAGGTCATTCCCCTCATCAGGCTTTTGCAGAAGCAGCTGGAGAAAGTGAAGGAGGAGCTAAGACGGAGCGATTCCGCTCGGCATGTGGGACTTGTGGATGAAGCCCTTCATTCGCTTTGCCAGGATTCCAGGGTGGTCAATCTGTTGAAATCAGACCACTACATTTTGGCCACAGTGCTCGATCCTAGGTTTAAAGCCTATGTGGTGTCTCTCTTTCCGGCCGACACAAGCCTGCAGAGGTGCAAAGACCTGCTGGTGAACACACTGTCAGCTGAAGCGGAACGTGACACGTCAACAGCTCCTTCTTCATTTTCTCCTGCAACTGGGGCTGCCAGGAAAAAACTTAGGTATCCTAAGCAACCCGCTGGCGGTGATGCAGGACAGGCAGGACCAAGTTTGGACATCTGGTCCGGACTGAAGGACCTGGCAACAATTTCTGACATGTCTACTGTCACTGCATATGATACTGTCACCATTGACAGAATGGTGGAGGATTACATCGGTGACAGCATCCAAGTAGGCATGGCAGACAGTCCATACCTGTACTGGCAGGAAAAAGAGGCAATTTGGAGGCCCCTGTACAAACTGGCTCTATTTTACCTGAGTTGCCCCCCCTCCAGTGTGTACTCCGAAAGAGTGTTTAGTGCAGCCGGGAACCTTGTCAGCGAAAGGCGTAGGAGGTTGCTTCCACAGAATGTGGAGAAGATGATGTTCATCAAAATGAATTATCAGCTCTTCCAGGGAGACCAGCCTCCAGAAGGTACAGAGGGACCTGTGGTGGTGGATTCAAGTGGGGACGAGTTAATACTTTGTGAGGATGAGGATGTACACACTGAAGAGGGTGAGGAATCGGTGGATGAGGAGGATGAGGATGACATCTTGCCTCCATAGAGCCAGTTTGTGCAGGGACACATTAATTGCCAGCTTGTTTTGTGGGGGCCCAAACGAACCAATCATTTCAGCCACAGTTGTGTGGCAGACCCTGGCGCTGAAATGATTGGTTTGTTAAAGTGTGCATGTCCTGTTTATACAACATAAGGGTGGGTGGGAGGGCCCAAGGACAATTCCATCTTGCACCTCTTTTTTTTCTTTGCATTATGTACAGTTTGGGGCCTAGTTTTTCAAACTGCCATCCTGTCTGCCACTGCAGTTTCACGCCTAGATGGGTCACGTGTTTGTGCCGCCCACTCGTGTCGCTTAGCATAGTCATCCAGCTACCTCGGTGCAACGTTTTGGACATAAAAACACTATTGTGAGGTGTGAGGTGTTCAGAATAGACTGGAAATGAGTGGAAATTAAGGTTATTGAGGTTAATAATAGCATAGGAGCAGAAAAACCTACAAATTCTGTGATTTTAGCTGTTTTTATGCTTTTTTAAAAAAAAATACAGATCCAAAACACAAAACCCAGAACCCAAAACACGGAAGGGTGGTTTTGGCAAAACCAATCCAGATCCAAAACACGAAGAAAGATCCAGATCCAAAACCAAAACACAAAACACGAAAAGTGGCCGGTGCACACCCCTAATATATATATACAGAATCCCTCAGTAACGTCCTATAACCTGTAGTATTATCCCATCTGTAATGTCACTATCAGTTATTAGTATCAGAGCTGTGGCTCGGTGGTTATATTATATATATATATATACAGAATCCCTCAGTAACATCCTATAACCTGCAGTATTATCCCATCTGTAATGTCACTATCAGTTATTAGTATCAGAGCTGTGGCTCGGTGGTTATATTATATATATATACAGAATCCCTCAGTAACGTCCTATAACCTGCAGTATTATCCCATCTGTAATGTCACTATCAGTTATTAGTATCAGAGCTGTGGCTCGGTGGTTATATTATATATATATATACAGAATCCCTCAGTAACATCCTATAACCTGCAGTATTATCCCACCTGTAATGTCACTATCAGTTATTAGTATCAGAGCTGTGGCTCGGTGGTTATATTATATATATATACAGAATCCCTCAGTAACGTCCTATAACCTGCAGTATTATCCCATCTGTAATGTCACTATCAGTTATTAGTATCAGAGCTGTGGCTCGGTGGTTATATTATATATATATATATATATACAGAATCCCTCAGTAATGTCCTATAACCTGCAGTATTATCCCATCTGTAATGTCACTATCAGTTATTAGTATCAGAGCTGTGGCTCGGTGGTTATATTATATATATATATACAGAATCCCTCAGTAATGTCCTATAACCTGCAGTATTATCCCATCTGTAATGTCACTATCAGTTATTAGTATCAGAGCTGTGGCTCGGTGGTTATATTATATATATATATACAGAATCCCTCAGTAACGTCCTATAACCTGCAGTATTATCCCATCTGTAATGTCACTATCAGTTATTAGTATCAGAGCTGTGGCTCGGTGGTTATATTATATATATATATACAGAATCCCTCAGTAATGTCCTATAACCTGCAGTATTATCCCATCTGTAATGTCACTATCAGTTATTAGTATCAGAGCTGTGGCTCGGTGGTTATATTATATATATATACAGAATCCCTCAGTAACATCCTATAACCTGCAGTATTATCCCACCTGTAATGTCACTATCAGTTATTAGTATCAGAGCTGTGGCTCGGTGGTTATATTATATATATATACAGAATCCCTCAGTAACGTCCTATAACCTGCAGTATTATCCCATCTGTAATGTCGCTATCAGTTATTAGTATCAGAGCTGTGGCTCGGTGGTTATATTATATATATATATATACAGAATCCCTCAGTAACGTCCTATAACCTGCAGTATTATCCCATCTGTAATGTCACTATCAGTTATTAGTATCAGAGCTGTGGCTCGGTGGTTATATTATATATATATATATATACAGAATCCCTCAGTAATGTCCTATAACCTGCAGTATTATCCCATCTGTAATGTCACTATCAGTTATTAGTATCAGAGCTGTGGCTCGGTAGTTATATTATATATATATATATATACAGAATCCCTCAGTAACGTCCTATAACCTGCAGTATTATCCTATCTGTAATGTCACTATCAGTTATTAGTATCAGAGCTGTGGCTCGGTGGTTATATTATATATATATATACAGAATCCCTCAGTAACGTCCTATAACCTGCAGTATTATCCCATCTGTAATGTCACTATCAGTTATTAGTATCAGAGCTGTGGCTCGGTGGTTATATTATATATATATATATATATATATATATATATATATACAGAATCCCTCAGTAATGTCCTATAACCTGCAGTATTATCCCATCTGTAATGTCACTATCAGTTATTAGTATCAGAGCTGTGGCTCGGTGGTTATATTATATATATATATATACAGAATCCCTCAGTAACATCCTATAACCTGCAGTATTATCCCATCTGTAATGTCACTATCAGTTATTAGTATCAGAGCTGAGGCTCGGTGGTTATATTATATTATATATATATACAGAATCCCTCAGTAATGTCCTATAACCTGCAGTATTATCCCATCTGTAATGTCACTATCAGTTATTAGTATCAGAGCTGAGACTCGGTGGTTATATTATATTATATATATATACAGAATCCCTCAGTAACATCCTATAACCTGCAGTATTATCCCATCTGTAATGTCACTATCAGTTATTAGTATCAGAGCTGTGGCTCGGTGGTTATATTATATATATATATATACAGAATCCCTCAGTAACGTCCTATAACCTGCAGTATTATCCCATCTGTAATGTCACTATCAGTTATTAGTATCAGAGCTGAGACTCGGTGGTTATATTATATTATATATATATACAGAATCCCTCAGTAACATCCTATAACCTGCAGTATTATCCCATCTGTAATGTCACTATCAGTTATTAGTATCAGAGCTGTGGCTCGGTGGTTATATTATATATATATATATATACAGAATCCCTCAGTAACGTCCTATAACCTGCAGTATTATCCCATCTGTAATGACACTATCAGTTATTAGTATCAGAGCTGTGGCTCGGTGGTTATATTATATATATATATACAGAATCCCTCAGTAACGTCCTATAACCTGCAGTATTATCCCATCTGTAATGTCACTATCAGTTATTAGTATCAGAGCTGTGGCTCGGTGGTTATATTATATTATATATATATACAGAATCCCTCAGTAATGTCCTATAACCTGCAGTATTATCCCATCTGTAATGTCACTATCAGTTATTAGTATCAGAGCTGTGGCTCGGTGGTTATATTATATATATATATACAGAATCCCTCAGTAATGTCCTATAACCTGCAGTATTATCCCATCTGTAATGTCACTATCAGTTATTAGTATCAGAGCTATGGCTCGGTGGTTATATTATATATATATATATATATATATACAGAATCCCTCAGTAACGTCCTATAACCTGCAGTATTATCCCATCTGTAATGTCACTATCAGTTATTAGTATCAGAGCTGTGGCTCGGTGGTTATATTATATATATATACAGAATCCCTCAGTAACGTCCTATAACCTGCAGTATTATCCCATCTGTAATGTCACTATCAGTTATTAGTATCAGAGCTGTGGCTCGGTGGTTATATTATATTATATATATATACAGAATCCCTCAGTAACGTCCTATAACCTGCAGTATTATCCCATCTGTAATGTCACTATCAGTTATTAGTATCAGAGCTGTGGCTCGGTGGTTATATTATATATATATATATACAGAATCCCTCAGTAACGTCCTATAACCTGCAGTATTATCCCATCTGTAATGTCACTATCAGTTATTAGTATCAGAGCTGTGGCTCGGTGGTTATATTATATTATATATATATACAGAATCCCTCAGTAACGTCCTATAACCTGCAGTATTATCCCATCTGTAATGTCACTATCAGTTATTAGTATCAGAGCTGTGGCTCGGTGGTTATATAATATAAATATACAGAATCCCTCAGTAATGTCCTATAACCTGCAGTATTATCCCATCTGTAATGTCACTATCAGTTATTAGTATCAGAGCTGAGACTCCGTGGTTATATTATATATATATATATACAGAATCCCTCAGTAACATCCTATAACCTGCAGTATTATCCCATCTGTAATGTCACTATCAGTTATTAGTATCAGAGCTGTGGCTCGGTGGTTATATTATATATATATATACAGAATCCCTCAGTAACGTCCTATAACCTGCAGTATTATCCCATCTGTAATGTCACTATCAGTTATTAGTATCAGAGCTGAGGCTCGGTGGTTATATAATATATATATACAGAATCCCTCAGTAATGTCCTATAACCTGCAGTATTATCCCATCTGTAATGTCACTATCAGTTATTAGTATCAGAGCTGTGGCTCGGTGGTTATATTATATATATATATATACAGAATCCCTCAGTAATGTCCTATAACCTGCAGTATTATCCTATCTGTAATGTCACTATCAGTTATTAGTATCAGAGCTGAGGCTCGGTGGTTATATAATATATATATACAGAATCCCTCAGTAATGTCCTATAACCTGCAGTATTATCCCATCTGTAATGTCACTATCAGTTATTAGTATCAGAGCTGTGGCTCGGTGGTTATATTATATATATATATACAGAATCCCTCAGTAACGTCCTATAACCTGCAGTATTATCCCATCTGTAATGTCACTATCAGTTATTAGTATCAGAGCTGTGGCTCGGTGGTTATATTATATATATATACAGAATCCCTCAGTAACATCCTATAACCTGCAGTATTATCCCATCTGTAATGTCACTATCAGTTATTAGTATCAGAGCTGTGGCTCGGTGGTTATATTATATATATATATATATACAGAATCCCTCAGTAATGTCCTATAACCTGCAGTATTATCCCATCTGTAATGTCACTATCAGTTATTAGTATCAGAGCTGTGGCTCGGTGGTTATATTATATATATATACAGAATCCCTCAGTAACGTCCTATAACCTGCAGTATTATCCCATCTGTAATGTCACTATCAGTTATTAGTATCAGAGCTGTGGCTCGGTGGTTACATTATATATATATATATACAGAATCCCTCAGTAATGTCCTATAACCTGCAGTATTATCCCATCTGTAATGTCACTATCAGTTATTAGTATCAGAGCTGTGGCTCGGTGGTTATATTATATATATATATATACAGAATCCCTCAGTAACATCCTATAACCTGCAGTATTATCCCATCTGTAATGTCACTATCAGTTATTAGTATCAGAGCTGTGGCTCGGTGGTTATATTATATATATATATACAGAATCCCTCAGTAACGTCCTATAACCTGCAGTATTATCCCATCTGTAATGTCACTATCAGTTATTAGTATCAGAGCTGTGGCTCGGTGGTTATATTATATATATATACAGAATCCCTCAGTAATGTCCTATAACCTGCAGTATTATCCCATCTGTAATGTCACTATCAGTTATTAGTATCAGAGCTGTGGCTCGGTGGTTATATTATATATATATATATATTAGGGATGAGCGGGTTCGGTTCCCTGAGAACCGAACCCACCCGAACTTCGGGGATCCGGGGCGATCCGAGCCCAAGCTCGGATCTCCCTGTCTGCCCCGGATCCCTCTCCCGAGGCAAAACCTCGAGATCTGCTGTCGGATCTCGAGGTTTTGCCTCGAGCGGCCATTTAAAAAAAAATGCCTTTGCCTTTAATGGGCAAAGTGCTGATTGGCTGACAGAGCCGTCTGTCATGGCTCTCAGCCAATCAGCATTATGGTGCTCATTTGCATGTAGCACGGACTCGTGAGATCCGTGCTACATGCATCTGTGTGATTGACAGTGACACAGAGCACAGATGGGTCAGTGAGACCCGTCTGTGCTGCTGTGTATTTCAATGACACAGATGCACGCACGGACCAGGAGATCCGTGCTACTTGCATCTGTGTCATTGACACAGAGCACTAACGGGTCCGTGAGACCCGTCTGTGCTGCTGTGGTAAATAAAAAAAAAAAAACCTGTGTAAAAAGAGAAAAAAATGGCGTCCTCCCCCCCAAAAAAAGAGCAACCAGCCCCGGGCATTAGTGACCCAGTGCTGGGTGTGCTTAAATACAGGGGACAAACGACATAGGGGTCCCCTGTACTTAAACACAACCAGCACCGGGCTAGTCAGAACCAGAGCTGGTTGCCAAAATACGGGGGACAAACGACGTAGGGGTCCCCCGTATTCTGCGCAACCAGCTCTGGGCTCTGATCCGGTCCTGGTTCTGGAAATACAGGGGAAAAAAATGAGTAGGGTTCCCCTGTATGTTCCAGAACCAGCACTGGACTTTTTCTAGCGGGGGGCTGATGCCACAGCCAGGGGAGCCCTTTCACCGGGCCCCCCAGCCGCAGCATCAGCCCTGACCGCTAGTCAGCCCAGGCCGGGGATCCCTGGAGAGCTGGGGACCCCCCCAATAAAGGGGTCACCCTCTCCAGGGCACCCCAGGCCCAGGCTGATAGCCCGGGGCTATCCCCGCCACCCCTGGTGGCGGTGGGTGGCGGGTTGATTGTGTGGTGTGGTGTAAATAAAGAATATCAAACATTGTCTTTACAAGTAGAACTGCAAGTCCCAGCTAGCCTGCCCCGCATGCTGGTACTTGGAGAACCACAAGTACCAGCATGCAGGGCATTAAGGGCCCACTAGTACCTGTAGTTCACCTGTAAAAAAAATGTTTAAAAAAACACAGGACACACACACCGTGACAGTATAAGTTTATTAAACATACATACACACACACACATGTACACATACTCACCTATGTAACCTGTAGCATCGGTCCACTTGTCCGGTAAAGTATCCATAGGGGACCTGTGAAAAAAAACATACTCACCATCTCCTATGCGAGGTTCTGTCCTCTTCGTTCCAAAGTAGGCATCCCCGGACTTGGCAAAAAAAAAAAACGAAAACGCGATCCACGAACTTAGTACCGTTCTATAGAACGGTACTTCCCGAATGAGAGCTTAGCGGCGGGGTATCACCATGGAAACCCCGCTGCTAAGCGTTCATTGGCTGAGAGAGGCCATCTCCCGTCTCTCTCAGCCAATGAACGGCTCCCTCCATTGTAGTCAATGCTGGGAGCCGCAAGGTTATTAAAGTTTACCCTGCGGTTCCCACCATTGACTACAATGGAGGGAGCCGTTCATTGGCTGAGAGACGGGAGATGACCTCTCTCAGCCAATGAACGCTTAGCAGCGGGGTTTCCATGGTGATACCCCGCCGCTAAGCTCTCATTCGGGAAGTACCGTTCTATAGAACGGTACTAAGTTCGTGGATCGCGTTTTCGTTTTTTTTTTTGCCAAGTCCGGGGATGCCTACTTTGGAACGAAGAGGACAGAACCTCGCATAGGAGATGGTGAGTATGTTTTTTTTCACAGGTCCCCTATGGATACTTTACCGGACAAGTGGACCGATGCTACAGGGTTACATAGGTGAGTATGTGTACATGTGTGTGTGTGTGTGTGTGTGTATGTATGTTTAATAAACTTATACTGTCACGGTGTGTGTGTCCTGTGTTTTTTTAAACATTTTTTTTACAGGTGAACTACAGGTACTAGTGGGCCCTTAATGCCCTGCATGCTGGTACTTGTGGTTCTCCAAGTACCAGCATGCGGGGCAGGCTAGCTGGGACTTGCAGTTCTACTTGTAAAGACAATGTTTGATATTCTTTATTTACACCACACCACACAATCAACCCGCCACCCACCGCCACCAGGGGTGGCGGGGATAGCCCCGGGCTATCAGCCTGGGCCTGGGGTGCCCTGGAGAGGGTGACCCCTTTATTGGGGGGGTCCCCAGCTCTCCAGGGATCCCCGGCCTGGGCTGACTAGCGGTCAGGGTTGATGCTGCGGCTGGGGGGCCCGGTGAAAGGGCTCCCCTGGCTGTGGCATCAGCCCCCCGCTAGAAAAAGTCCAGTGCTGGTTCTGGAACATACAGGGGAACCCTACTCATTTTTTGTCCCCTATATTTCCAGAACCAGGACCGGATCAGAGCCCAGAGCTGGTTGCGCAGAATACAGGGGACCCCTACGTCGTTTGTCCCCCGTATTTTGGCAACCAGCGCTGGTTCTGACTAGCCCGGTGCTGGTTGTGCTTAAGTACAGGGGACCCCTACGTCGTTTGTCCCCTGTATTTAAGCACACCCAGCACTGGGTTACTAATGCCCGGGGCTGGTTGCTCTTTTTTGGGGGGGTGCACGCCATTTTTTTCTTTTTTTACACAGGTTTTTTTTTTTTTTTTTTACCACAGCAGCACAGACGGGTCTCACGGACCTGTCATTGCTCTGTGCCAATCACACAGATGCATGTAGCACGGATCTCCCGGGTTCGTGCTACATGCAAATGGGCACCATAACGCTGATTGGCTTCCTGTCTGCCACTGCAGTGCCACTCCTAGATGGGCCACGTGTTTGTGCCGCCCCCTTGTGTCGCTTAGCATAGTCATCCAGCTTCCTCGGTACAACCTTTTGGCCTAAAAACAATATTGTGAGGTGTGAGGTGTTCAGAATAGAGTGGAAATGAGTGGAAATTAATGTTATTGGGGTTATTAATAGCGTAGGAACAAAAAAAGGCCCATTTATGTGATTTTAGCGGTTTTTTTTTATTTTTTAAGAAAAAATCCAGATCCAAAACACAAAACCCAGAACCCAAAACACGGAAGGGTGGTTTTGGCAAAACCAATCCAGATCCAAAACACGAAGAAAGATCCAGATCCAAAACCAAAACACAAAACACGAAAAGTGTCCGGTGCACACCCCTAGTGTAAGGTAAGGTGGGCGTCCTTATGTAGTGCTGTGACGGCATAGCGATCGCAATGGATTGGCATATCATCGCAGTGAGACTGCGTGCGTAATTGCACCCGCCATCGCAATTGCGATCCAACCTCAATCAGGCCCTTCATCCTCCATTTTGTTTTATTTTATCATAGTTTGATAAAGTAAAAATGACGGATTATCAATATTTGTCTGCACATCCAGTTTTCGGATGTAAGTGCAGGCGTGCGCTCTTAACCCCTTTTTTGCTTTTTGGAGGAAGAGGTACAGTCAATGTCCCAGTATCATTGCTATCTTTCTATATACACAAAATCCCCCCTCTCTGTGTATAAGTATTACTACTCCCCCCCCACAGTCCGTCTCTGTATAAGTACACACTTTTGTACACATCTTTGTACATGGCTATTCCTGCCCCCACTTCTGCAATCTATATATTGATGGCCACCTACAGACCTGCGTGCCCCCCCCCCCCTGCGTCATTATTTGCATTAGTTTTCTTTCTGAATCTGGCCGTCTCCTTCCTCCCTCCCCCCCACCCCCCCCCCCTAAAAATTTGTGATGACCTCAGCACTAAGCGTACAGCCTGCATCTCATACTGAGCGCGTTAGTCCCTCTACAGATGGACAAAGGAACCGCTGCCTAAAAATAGACTATTCTATATTTATCTGAATAACTCTGCCAGAATTCTAAGACTTGTTTCAGGGAGGCGGAAGGAAGCGAATTGTCACCAAAATTAGACTGAAATATTGTGAACAGTTTTTGAGTTTATTTCTATAGAAGGTTCAGCTGCATATTTTTTGTATGTGACCCTGTATCTAGTCAAAATTCTAATTATCTATTTATACAGGATATGGGTCAATCTGTGTCCACTCTGTATATAGTACAGGTGAAAAATCAGTGTACCGTATATACTGTGTGATAGATCATCCCAACCTTTATACCAGAAATCATGTGTATATATCACATGATTATATTCTAAATGCCAGGTATTGGGGTCTATTCACTAAGCTTTGGAGAGATAAAATGGAGAAAGATAAGTCCCAGCCACTAAGCAGTGTTAGGAGACAGAGGGCCTGATTCTGACCCGCTCACGAGCACTGTATGCTCGCAAGAGGGCCGATGGTGCCGAAGTGCGCATGCGCACGACGGAGGGAGCTCCGTCGCGCGCATGCGCGAGACCCGGCGAGCGACGAGGAAGCCGTCGCTCGGGGTCTCGCACCAAAGGGGGCGTGCTGTCGATGGTGACTGACAGCACGCCCCCTTTGGTGGGCGTGCCTGCCAGACGGAGCCGTTCCCATGGGAACGCCTACCGTCTGAGTCCGGCCCCACTGACATCAGTAGTGATGTCAGTGGGAGTGATTTTGGCTCTGATAGAGCCAAAATCACTCCAGGGCTTGCGGCAGCGAGATCCTACCGCAAGGGTCTCGTCACAAGCCCAATGGTCGCGATGGTCTTGACCATCGCGACCATCATCATGGACGCTCGCTATAGCTGTGGGTGGTAACCCACAGCTATGCGAGCGTCCATGAGGCTGCTCCAAGAACAGGTAGGAGGGCCCTGATTCAGAGCGAGCGCGCTGGTCAGAGCGTTCGGCTCTGAATCGGGCCCAGAGTGAAAAGTGATATGAAAGTGATAAAGTGCCAGCCAATCAGCTCCTAACTGTCATTTTTCAAACACAGCCTGTGAGATGACAGTTGGGAGCTGATTGGCTGGCACCTTATCACTTTCTTATCACTTTTCACTCTGTCTCCTAACACTGCTTAGTAAATAGACCCCTTAGTGAATAGACCCCATTGAGAGAACTGGAAAGACAAAGGTTGTCCCTGGCTTTGATCTGTGTCTGGAACGTTCAGAACATTATTAATGTATGATAAAGTCCACTAAGCAGAACAGCTTGGTATATAGGCTAAAGGTTATAAATATATCAAAATGCTCTACAGTCTCCATCTATTGTTTCATAAGAAGCAATAAGTCTTTCATTAGTTCCCTCCAAATCCCATATTTATTACCAATATTACCATCTATATCAGTCGCTAAATCACTGCTACAGGGCACAATGTTACCGAGCAAAGGGCCTGGTTCAGACCCGTTCGCTAGGCTGCGTTCGCACGTAGCCTGCCGATGTTTGAATCTTCGTATTCATATAAGACGCAGTGTGCGTGTGCGAATACTCCATAGACGCCTCGCTAGAATGAGTGACAGGACGAGCCGCATGTGGGTGGTGGCAGGAGGTGGTCGATGGAAACGGGGGTGTGGTGGTGCGTACGCAGGCATGTATGTGCGTCTTAACGCCGTTTCAGGGGCGTGCCTAGTTAAGACGCAGCGTCAGCATACACGTCACATGGCTGAGTTACACACAGCAGCACTCGCAGTGCTTGCGGTAGGGTATGGTCAACCAGAAGTGCTGCGTGTGGATCCGATGTTACTCGATGTTGCCGATTGTTGCATACACTTCCTGGAGATGACGTGTATCAGTAAGGGAAAGTGGGCGTCTTGTGACAGGCTGGTGGGCGTCTAAATACACACCGCGATCGCACGGCAAGATATAGTGGGCGTGCTAATGTCTTGCCGTGCGATCACGGGATTTTTATACTTTGGCAGCTGACGGCTGCGTGCGAACGCTTCCTAGCAAACTGGTCTGTATCAGGCCCAATATTCCTTCTTAGTACAGTTTATGGTGAATTGCTGTAATGCAAATGCTTTTGACATGACCGTTCAGATGATACTTATAATTTCCCCTATCTATTTCTTTATCGGTTCCCCATAATCCCTATTTTCCGTCCACATTACTCTGTATATACAGGACGACAGAGCAGTCTGATTTCCAGTTGTCTAACACATTAAACTGTGTAATTTCCGTACATTGAAATAATTCTTATATATCTCTATTATATTGTTTTGTCTTTATTTTTATATTTTTTCGTTCCAGAAATTGTAAGAGCCATGACCTTTGTGATTAACCAGGGCATGGCGATGTATTGGGGGACATCTCGCTGGAGCGCGATGGAGATCATGGTAAGTGACCCAGATTAAATGTATCCCATAATAACATTCTCCCAAAGGCTCAGCGTCAGTCAGCAGTATAAATAAGGCGTGTAGTACCCGCCTACCTGTACATATACAATGGCGGTAACCGGGCTTCACTACTTGCTGCCACGTACAGGTGGCAACAATGATCTTGGGCATTTACAACTGTCAGGATTCTGGACAGAGGGCCTGATTCAGACCCGCTCGCCAGCGCACAGCGCTCGCAAGTGGGTCGATGGCCGGACAGTGTGCACGCGCGAGCCCCGGAGCGAGTGAGAACTTCACTCGCTCGGGGCTCGCAGCAAAACGGGGCGGCTGTCGATGTTGATCTACAGCTCGCCCCATTTTGTAGGCGGGTCGGGGGGTGGCTGGCCAAACGGAGGCGTGCCCGAAGGAACACCTGCCGTTTGGGGGCGGCCCTACTGACATCACACGTGATGTCAGTAGTGAACTTTCTGCTGTATTAGAGCAGGATGTTCACTGGGGCTTGCGGTGGATGAGACCCTACCACAAGGGTCTCATCGCAAGCCCGATAGTCGTGACCATCGCCAGGCTGTCCACTAAAGCTGTGGGTGGTCACCCACAGCTTAGCGAGCAGCCTGGAGGCTGGTAAAAAAAAAAAAACGTCCCTCCCTGATTCAGAGCGAGCGCTCGCAAATAGCGAGCGCATCTGAATCAGGGCCAGAGACTGGGATAGGAACAGTGACACACTCCCCTGCACCTCAGCCCAATTCTGCTGTTTGCACTAGCTGCTTGTACATCCCATGACTTCATTGATACTCAGATGCTAAGTACTGTTGTTTGGTACTGTTGGGGCCAGAATGCTAGGATAGAATACTGCTAGGTCTATTAGGTTTTCAGCATCATTTACTCATTGCTTTTAATATCTTTAGCTTGCCCTGGGCATTTGTACTCTGCATCTGTTTGAAGTCTGCTTGCTTTTGACCCTGCTCATTTTGACTACTCTTGCCTGCAGCCAGCCCTGACCTCTGCTTGTTCCAATAATCCTTGTCTGCCCTGACCTCAGTTTGAAACCCCTATGAACTTGTTCCCCATCTGATGAAATTTTTGGACTGTATATGGTGATTCTGCAATTTTATGTTTGTATCATTTATAAATAGTATACTTTGTATTTTCTTTTTAGCACTTTGGATATAGGTCCTGGTTTAGAGATGGACGCTGTTTGTATAAAGTAGTAACCACTACTGAATGCGCATGCACTATATGGATCACTCTGCACTTGCAGATCACACTAGGTTGTAATAGGTCTTCTAGACCATTGGTTCTCAAACTCTGCCCACACAGGTCACGTTTTCCAAGTCACCCAGCAGGTGTAAAGCTGTATTCCTTACTCACTGACGCATTTTAAAAGATCCACAGGTGGAGCTAATCATTCCACTTGTGATTCTGTGAGGAGACCTGGAAAACATGCACTGTTTGGGGTCTTGAGGGCCGAGTTTGAGAACTTGTGTTCTAGACCTTTTCTAGAGCTTTATTAAATAGAACTGGAGAGATCGGATCATTCCACAGTGTAAAATATAACGCGGTCTGCCGCATGTAGGGTACACACAAAATGTGGAAAATTCTTTTAATTGCTGACTTTCTTCTCTCATGTCACTAGGAAGCCTATTCCGTGGCTCGCCAGTTTAACCTCATCCCTCCTGTGTGCGAGCAAGCCGAGTATCACCTCTTTCAGCGAGAAAAGGTAGAGACACAACTACCTGAGCTGTACCACAAGATCGGTGAGTCATTGGCTGAAGACATAGAACATGACCTCCGTTACATAATGATCCTACATGACATCATCTTCACTGTAACTTACCTTACTTTCTTACAGGTGTGGGGTCTATGACCTGGTCTCCCCTAGCATGCGGGCTAATCACTGGCAAATATGCTGAGAGTGTTCCCGAAAAATCTAGAGCATCATTTAAGGTAATACTGGATAACTGAGGAGAGCAAAAGCTGGGGCACAGTGGTGTGTGTCTATATGCAGGGGAATCTGATGGTTCGCAATACCTATTCCGTCATGAAATGTAGTGTTCCCGCTAGGCTGTCTGGGTAGGGCACCTCGCCCTGCTGGATTTGTAACTGATGAGATGCACCTTGCCCATTTTTTTAAAAATTCTAAATTGCGCCATGCACTCCTCTGGAGCATGACACACTGGGGGCCACCACGGCGAATAAAGAGACAGGTGGAGCAAAGGGCCCCCAGGAGGTGCACACCAGTCAAATAAGAGGAGGGAGGACCGCGGTGCTTCCACTCAGTACCGCAACTTGGTTCTCACTCCACACCCTTTCTTGAGCTTATGCTGGGCTTTCGTGCCCCTGGCGGTAACAACCACACGCACCTCTTCAAGAGATCTGGTTCACACGGACAAGTAGATTACCTAAAAAGGTGATCTAACACTTGTCATACTGCCCCTTAAAGGTGCTCACACCCCTAGCAGAATGGGCAAGTAAGGGGTATTCCCGACACTTGAAGGTACCAAGTTCACAATCCACTAATTTAGATCTCTGGAAGGTCCAATGTGTCCTCCTCACAAAATAAAAGTAAAACAATAATACTTCTATAATTAGCAGACCCCTCAGGGTGGGTGTGGTGACCATCGCAGCTACCATTCATAACCCCAGGAGGTGCAGACCAATCACACACAGGAGGGAGGACAGAGGGGCTTCCACATAAGGCTGCCGCTGGCCCGCCACACCACACTAGCTGGGACACAAACTCACAACCACCCTACCTCCCACAGTGCACACAAAGGAGAGATGAGCCACACTGAGCCCGCTGGGAGAGGAACCACACTAGAACTACAAGGAGGAGGTAGACATCTTGGAGGTGGTCAGCCACTTTAAAGCACTGGTTGCCAAAAGTACCTGAAGACAGCCTTAACATGTATAGGTGGTCTAGTTTACAGGTAAAACAGCCTGTTCAGCTAAAAGGAGATGTCTATGTCATGGATTGAACTCAGCATTGCTAAATATGTCAATGCGAATTGGGGGCACTGCTGTGTGGCATAATGGGAAGTGGGGGCACTACTGTGTGACATAATATAAATTGGGGGCACTGCTGTGTGGCATAATGGGAAGTGGGGGCACTACTGTGTGACATAATATAAATTGGGAGCACTGCTGTGGCATCATGGGAAGTGGGGGCACTACTGTGTGACAATATATAAATTGGGAGCACTGCTGTGGCATCATGGGAAGTGGGGGCACTACTGTGTTTGACAATATATAAATTGAGGGTACTGCTGTGTGGCATAATGGGAAGTGGGGGTACTACTGTGTGACATAATATAAATTGGGGGCACTGCTGTGTGGCATGTGAATTTTTAGAGATATATACGGCATAATATGAACTTGGGCCTACTGTGTGGCATAATATGAATTGGGGCACTACTGTGTGGTATGTTAATTTTGAGCACTATGTATGGCATAATATGAATTAGTGGCACTAATGTGTAGCATGTGCATTTTTCAAACTATGGGTGGGATACATCAATGCTGATTTTGTGGTCAAACCTCCCAAAATTTGGGAGGTTTGCCACTTACCGCATATGCACCAAGCATCCGGAATGCAATACATTCCGAGGTTTGGATGCAGTGGGAAACACCTATGGCTTCTATAGGCAATTCCACCTGAGAGAGATCCCTCCAAGCAACCTCCTTGCCGTGTGCATTACTCGACACATGCGTAGAAGGACTTCTGGGTCATAAACCCGGAAGTCCTTCTATCACAAAGGACAGCTCTTACTGGGAGAGCTGTCCTTTTGATTTTATTCATTCATACGACAATAATTAATGGCGTTATGCTTACGATAAGTGGTGTGATGCATTTAATTCAAAATGCGATGGGTCATGCATCCTGCCCTATGTATTGCATAATGTGAATTAGGGGCACTACTGTTTGGCATGTGAGTTTTAGGCACTGTGTGACATAATGTGAATTAGGGACACTACTGTGTGGCATGTGAGTTTTGGGCACTGTGGGACATAATGTGACTTAGGGGCACTACTGTGTGGCATGTGAGTTTTGGGCACTGTGTGACATATTGGGAATTAGGCACTACTGTGTGCCATGTGAGTTTTGGGCACTGTGGGACATAATGTGACTTAGGAGCACTACGGTGTGGCTTGTGAGTGTTGGGCACTGTGTGACATATTGGGAATTAGGCACTACTGTGTGGCATGTGAATTTTGGGCACTGTGGGACATATTGTGAATTAGGGGCACAAGTATGTGGCTTGTGAGTGTTGAGCACTGTGTGACATATTGGGAATTAGGCACTACTGTGTGGCATGTGAGTTTTGGGCACTGTGTGACATAATGTGAATTAGGGGCACTACTGTGTGGCATGTGAGTTTTGGACTCTCTGTGACATAATGTGAATTAGTGGCACAACTGTGTGGTTTGTGAGTTTTGGGCACTGTGGGACATAATGTGAATTAGTGGCACTACTGTGTGGCATGTTAGTTTTGGGCTCTGTGCAACATAATGTGAATTAGGGGCACTACTGTTTGGCATGTGAATTTTGGGCACTGTGGGACATAATGTGAATTAGGGGCACTACTGTGTGGCATGTGACTTTGGGGACTATGTGTATATTACAATACTTATAATGTATCATTGATTATATTAATGTATAATGATTACTGAATACACCAGCTTTATCGACGCATCCAAAATGTTGCCCGTCTAATGTAAAACATGTCCTCCTCATTGGTCAGCACACTGCCTAAACAGACCATCATTTACCAGAGGGAACCAGATCATACCTTACCTAACATTTGTCACCTCCCTGTCACCCGGACACAATGCCAAGAACATAACCCCAGGGTGATAATAGTAAGTGTAATGTGACCTGCACTTGTGCCTAGGGATACCACTGGCTGAAAGAAAAAGCTGCAAGTGAAGAGGGGAGAAAGCAGCACTCCAAGGTGAAGGACCTGCACCCCATTGCCGACCGCCTCAACTGCACCGTCGCACAGCTGGCTATTGGTAAAGGAAGACGTTTCTATTGTGTCTCCATCCCCCCATTGAGTTACGCTCCGCCGATTGCCTGAAACATCTTTGTTCTCTTTCCAGCATGGTGTCTGCGCAGCGAGGGGGTGAGCTCCGTACTGCTGGGCGTCTCCAACTGCGATCAGCTCCTGGAGAACTTGGGCTCTATCCAGGTGAGACGAACTTGCGGCTGTAGGGTCTTCTCTGTCTGAGCGAGCACAAAGTACTCTGTGCTGTGACGCAGGTGGGACTCTCTACTGTGATTCTGAGTGACAGCAGAGAGCGCTCATGGTGAATACGTTACCGTGAAAACTGGATCGACTTACATAGGTTTCCATGTGTGCTTTCAAAATAAGAGATATAAACTTATGTTAACGTATGATGTCCCCTTCGTGGCTTCTCTACAATCGCTGGTAGATTATTGCGTACTAATTCACGGTTACTTACCAGCGGTTTTAACAGACCTGAACTTTAGCGGAATGTTTTCTTATTTTTTCTTCCTCTGAAATATTTCTGACTTAAATTTGCACAAAGTAGAACTTTTTGAAACACATAGGGGTATATGTACTAAAGTACGGGTTTTTAAAAGTTACGTTTTTGCCCATAGCAACCAATCAGATACTTTGGTAAACATGTCTATGACAGGTGCGGACTTTCTTTTGAATAGGTCTAAGAGATAACACTGTTAGTCCTGCCAAGGGGATGGACATACCCTAATTCATTGTGCGAGCTGCCGATGGGTCTAGGACACAGGAATTAGCTCAAATTCATCCTTTTATTTTCACTCTCACAATAAAACCTTCATATGCGAACGCGGCTTTTGCGTTGTTGGTTGTGCGGAAATTGAACGGTAACATTTTAGTTGACCTTGGCAACAGACAGGGTTGAGTTGGCGCCGCTATCAAGCTCGCTATTCAGTCGCCACTGATGTTGGACGCAAGAGCAAAAAAATGTAATCCATGTTATTTCTCTCCCTCCAGATCCTGGGCCAGATGACGCCTCAGGTAATAGGTGAGATTGACCAGATTCTCGGCAATAAACCCAACATAAAGAAGGATTCCCGTGCATGAGGACCCTTCCGCTCCGCATTCTGGAACCGCCATGTGTCCTTTAAGCCTGGGGGACGTGGGACACGTGAAATTACGCTCGCCTGGTGCATGGTCCCCCCCACTCTGGCAGCGCTGAGAGAGCGGGGAGGAGAACATTTACCCAGCAATAAGGGGAGGAAAATCCGTTGCCTGCTTAGTACTATGGGGTCAACACATGCATTACCTTCATGTCACCCTGCAAAGGGAGGGGCAGGATCTAAAGACTTACCTGTCGCAGTGGAAAGAGGTCACAAGCTTGGAAATGACAACAGGAGCCGTACAGATTGGGGGCTCCCATTATTGGTACCTCTGTGTCATTACCAAGGTGGGAGGGACAGATTCAAACCTCCCTTTCTCGTACCCTATGAATAAAAGCTCCATTCTGCCTGTCACCCTATAGGAGGAGGGGCAGATTTATAGCTCACTTCTATCTCACTCTCCTTATGGAGGGAGGGGCAGACCCTTACCTCATCTTTGTCTTACCCTATAGGGGGAGGGGCACACACTCATAGCTCCCACCTGTCTCACTATATGGGGGCGGACTTGGCCGCCCTTTGTCCCCGTTACTGTGTCACCCTCTAGAGGGAGGGCCGGCTCATCGCGCCTTTAATGTATGGCGATATATATGTAGGAGTAACAAAGCCTCGGTCTTGTTACACAGTTGCACTGTCCGACCATTACTGATATTGTGCATGTATACCCTAGACCCTGTGTGTATTACATATCATTAGATGAACATGTAGTTCCCCCATCGCGATTAAGATAAAAGGAAACGCCACCGAACACTGATCTCATCAGCGCTAAAATGCATGCTCACCAATGCAACGCCGTCACCTTAGGGGTCAGCCTGCAATGCCTGTCGGCCAATCACATGCTTGCTGGATATAGCAAATTAACTGCAGGAGAGTGTAGGGATCCTTATTAGGAGGCCATGGGGAAACTCCCCGCGATGTCCCAGCTAATGAAATGACATATAGTGAACCGGTGGTGAATACCATTGTCCTGCAGATTACTCTGAATAATCTATTATACTAACTCTTAAACTCTTCTTTTGGGATCCTGGCTATGGCCTGGTGTTCTGGCCGATGTTTCATCTCAATCCTTTCTCGATGCTGAACCAAAACCGATGGTGGTGGTGCTCTTCTAGCAGGAGGTCTACCAGGAGGGGAAGAAATATAGTACTGATACAGCGTGACATCCAAAGCGTTGTCTGTATTTGTTATCGTCCTTCTGTGGTAAAGAGTTCTTGAAAATCCCCTCTCCGTGTTTCTCTCCGTGTTTCAGGCGGCTACTTTATGTTTCTCTTTGGAGACAGCTGTAATGTCCCAGAGGAAAAATACTTTAAAAAAAATAGTGAGAAACAAGCGCCCTCTAGTGTGGTAAATTAGTACTACACAGTAAATAATTACTCAATATGCGTACACAGCAAATAAATATACCAGCACATCAAAACCAGAACTTTTTCAGGAGACACAGGAGTTACAAATCAGGGTCCTTGGCCTTTCTGCAGTGCCCAGGGTGGGCCAGAATGAAGCCTGCTCACTATCTCCTCTCCAATGCACCATTCACATGTAACAAGAAGAAATGTTGGCTTCCGTGGTGTAGTATTTAAAATGTTAATGTTACACACCACATCAAAACAATTAAAACTCGCACATAAAGAAAAGCTTATCTGTAGGTTCCGCAAATCACCAAGGGTCCGTGGGATGTAAAAGAGAATTCAGGTCAACGCAATTCCTCAGCGCGTTTCATCACTGACGCTATGTGTTAGCTGGACTTCATTCTGTATTCTTAATTATTAATAAAATCTCAATGCAAAATTGGGAGAAACCTGTTGATGCGTGTGGGCCACAACAATTTTGTGGTGACGGGTGCACTTTAAAGCTGCGCTACCACCTAGTAAAAGGTGGTCGTTCAGGCAGCTCCGCCCAGTAGTAGTTGGACGTATATACCCAGTTGCTTATCGTGACATATGTAAATTTGTACTGCGCAAACCCACGTACGTCCATATGCAGATTTGGTATATGCTCCTCCTTACACGCAGACTGAGTAGAGCAAAGGTGTGTTCACATAATTGTGAAATGGGGCAGAGACTCGTATATGAAAGTGAGTGACAGTATCCCTCCCCTGTCATTGGGCAGTCCTCCCTGGCTCCGCAGGGACAGCCTGCCATGACACACACCCGGAGGGTGACGCGGTGCGCTTACACAGCGGCTCCTTTCACAGCACAGGGCGTTGATTGAGGATAAGAGGAAGGGGATGGTACACACAGTAATGTGGAGGAGAGAGATGAAAAGGATGGACTGTGATAAGGGGGGGCGATCGCTCCAATCGCCCCCCCCTTGGTTCCGCCAGTGGTATATGAGTGTTCACTGCACCTAAGTGTGGGTTTTAGAGCTTAGATGCATCTAAGTCAGCATCAGCCCACCCCCCTCCCCAAATAATTTATCTCCAAATAATATATATATTCAGGTGATATTATAGGGCTTTTAGGGGTTGCAGAAAATATGCTTACCCCATTCTACGTAGATCACACAGGGCTATAGCATGCAAATTCATATGATCTTTGCCTCGCTGCAACATTTAGAAGCAGTGAAGTAGTGTCAATGTTTAAATAGTATTGAATTTAAACATTGACACTATTTCAGACCCTCCAACATGACTCGTTCCATTAGGTACAAAATACTCTGCTCCTGGACTTCCCTCTTAATTTATGATTGCAGCCACCTGTGGTGAAACACCTGTCTCATCAATTACCGAGTTCAACACAGGTGGCTGCAATCATACATGAGGTGGGAAGACCAGGAGCAGAGTGTTTTGTACCTAATGGAACGGGTCATGTTGGAGGGTAGGTTACTTAGGTGCCCATTTATCAATAGTCACCATACTTATGGGCCCCATACATTAGCGACGGATTGCCGTGATCCCGCGATGCTGCCACCCGGCATCGTAGGATCGCAGAAATCCAACATGTTGGATTTCGGCGATTTGTCGATCGCAATCAAAAAATGATCGCAATTGTCAAATCGCGGACATTTAACATGTGAAATGTCTGCGATCCGGCATTTTTTGAGAAGATGCTGCAACTATTTAATGATAAATAGGCCCCGTATTGCGAAAAACAGAAGTGTAAAAAAATATTCGATACCAGAGATGTAATACACAACTTTAAGCACAAGATGGCAGCAAAAACATGCAATTGAAGAGAATTGGGTTGTTTCGCACAGATGGCCGCATTTACAATGTCAAAGGAAAATCCCACATTGTTTTGTGCTATTAAAAACTTCTATCTCTGAGTTAGGGACTTCACAGTGTCCACCACCTGCACAGAATGTAGAACTGGCCTTTAAACAGGTTACAAAACAGGACGCAATTGCCCTCTGTGATCTCATTCAGAATCCATTCGACAAGCTATGCAAAGTCTTACGGCGTGGAGCTTATGGGACCCGGTTATCTAATTACATCCAGCAAACTCTGTAATTTATTGGGCAATTAAATGTATTTATAGGCGTGTGTGTGGACCTGGTGCATGAAGCCATAACAATTTTTGGACTAGGACAACTAATGCAGAGAAATGAGCTACTTCATCAGCCAGAATGTCTGTGCTGCGACATTATGTAACGGGAAGCCAGAAACTCATTGCTCCAGCGTGCTTATGAAACAACGAACTGAGAAATCAAATAAAATAGAATTGATGAAAGAATCTGAGTACGTGTTCAGTTTGTATGTGTATATTTCTGCACTAAGGGGCCTATTCATCAACACTAAAATAACGTTTTTAAGGACATTTTCCTTAAATAACGTTATTTTGGTATTCATGAACAGACTTAACACAGGAGATATCACAGATATCTCCTTGCTAAGTTCCCCTGCGTTAATTTTCACACTCCCCATACATTAGTACATTAGTATGGGTACATTAGTACATTAGTATGGGGATGTGGAAATTATGGTATTCATCAAATTCCCAAAATTATCAATTTTCGGAATTTGATGCAGTTACTATTCGCCACTGTGAGGTGGCGAATAGCAGAATCCACTTACCTGTATCAGCGTGTGCAGGTCCCCCGACGAGTCCCTCCGGCGCTCTGCTCCGTCCTCAGGCTCCGGAGGCTGGTCTGTCATGTGTGCTCCCCAGCAGAGCACAAGAAAGTTTAGAAAAAGAAAAAAAAAATTTTTTTTTTTATAATCTGTCATGTGGTCTGCTGGGAAACCACATGACAGACCAGCAGGACAGATCCGAAGGCTGCTGCGCGGACAGGTAAGTCGGGGGGGGGGAAGATCGGGGGGTGCACGAAACTTAATGCATCTGTAGGCAGTGCTGTGCATGGGCTGGTTTTACAGATGTAACAGCGCATGCGCAGCACTGTTTCCAGATGCGATAAGGTAGTGTAGGCAGGGAAAAGTATCTATTTCCCGAAAAGCTGTCATCGCAAAAATGACAGCTTTTCGGAATAGATACTTATGGAGAGGTGGAATGATGAGTTCCACCTATAATTAGCTAGAACTCCATGAGAGTTCTAAAGCTAATTATCTCCAGAGAATTTTTATGTTTAATGAATAGGCCCCTAACCCTGCTGGTTTTCAATATTGCAGAGATTCCCAAACTCAGGGCCTGGTTCAGCAAGGAACGCTGTGGCTTATACGCACGCGATCTGCCGATTATTTCGCACTGCGCATATGTGTGCGAACCAGACGCTGCGATCGGGACTGAGATCGCAATGACCATGCAGACCCATGGCAGAGTGATTGACAAAAAGTTCTGTTTGTGGGTGATGACGAGGGAATGGTTGGGTGAACGCAGACGTGCCAGTGCATTGGGAAGGCGTTGTAGGGGCGTGCATAAATTAGCCACTGCGACACCAGATGCCGCCTGAGGACTCGTACCGTGCGCTGAAGTAAGCAATTGCTGAGTGAGATCTGACCTGCCCTAACTGTGCCTATGGGTCCGATGTTACTCGATGTTACCGATTGTTTTGCTAAGTTGCCAAAGTATACGGATGTGTGTAAGGGGAAGTAGGCTGCGATCGCAATGCAATTATTTACATATCACCGCTGATATTAGCAACTGCATTGCGTGCGTATCAGCAGAATAGCAATCCTTGCTAAATCAGGTCCAGGTTTTAAGGATAACATTGCCTGGGCACAGGTGACTTAATTAGTACCTCAGTCTTGATTTAACCATCTGTGATCAAACATGGATATTCTTAAAACCTGGACCGTTAAAGTTCTTTGAGGACAGCATTTGGGAACCTCTGCAATAATGGTTTAGGCTACTGTATGTGTAACAACAAGACTGCTGGCAAAATTCTCAAGAATTGGCGACTTTGCTAACCTGCATTAACACTGTAACCCACTGGTGTAAGATCCTGGCTCAGGTGTGACCTGTTCTGGCTACTGACACAGGGCCTTACTCGGAGATGGACGCAATGGCAATTACATACGCAGATTGAGTGATGCGTATAAGCCTTACTGCGAGTGCACTTAATCTACAGACGCACAGAGGAATCCAATCGCAAAGTGGGTGACAGGTTGTCAGCGTTTGGCGGGTGGTGACTAGAGGGGGGGCAATAGACACACCTGCGTGTCTGGCCGTTTAAACGCCGTTACATAGGCGTGCAGGAATTAGCCCTGGTGATCTCTTACGCAGCACGAGAGCCCTCTGCGTGTCAGGGGAGCTGCCGAGTCTGCGGCTGGTCAGATCTGCCACAAGAGAAAGATGGGCGCTCATGTTACCGTTATTTACACAAGTAAGTAACGTCGCACGCACATGATAAGGCATTGGAAGGCGTCCTTATGCTCGGGGAAGCTTTGGAACTATTAGCATATTTTCACAGCTACGTTGTGTATGAAATCGCACCAGCGATCGCATAAGCGTCAATCTCTGAATCAGGCCCAGAGTGCAGGGGGGAGAGAGACCTGTACAGAGCACACACCAGTCTCCTGCTCTAACCCCTGAGCATTAGTGTGTAGTAAGTGGTGTGAGATCCCGGATGCTGTGTGACCTGTCCTGGCTACTGACAGTGCAGGGAGGAGAGACCTGTACAGAGCACACACCAGTCTCCTGCTCTAACCCCTGAGTATTAGTGTATAGTAAGTGATGTGATATCCCGGCTGCTGTGTGACCTGTCCTGGCTACTGACACAGTGCAGGGGGGAGAGAGATCTGTACAGAGCACACACCAGTCTCCTGCTCTAACCACTGAGCATTAGTGTGTAGTAAGTGGTGTGAGATCCCGGCTGCTGTGTGACCTGTCCTGGCTACTGACACAGTGCAGGGAGGAGAGAGACCTGTACAGAGCACACACCAGTCTCCTGCTCTAACCCCTGAGCATTAGTGTGTAGTAAGTAGGGGTGTGCACCGGCCACTTTTCGTGTTTTGGTTTTGGATCTGGATCTTTCTTCGTGTTTTGGATCTGGATTGGTTTTGCCAAAACCACCCTTCTGTGTTTTGGGTTCTGGGTTTTGTGTTTTGGATCTGTATTTTTTTGAAAAAAAGCATAAAAACAGCTAAAATCACAGAATTTGTGGGTTTTTCTGCTCCTATGCTATTATTAACCTCAATAACCTTAATTTCCAGTCTATTCTGAACACCTCACACCTCACAATAGTGTTTTTATGTCCAAAAGGTTGCACCGAGGTAGCTGGATGACTATGCTAAGAGATACGAGTGGGCGGCACAAACACGTGGCCCATCTAGGAGTGGCACTGCAGTGGCAGACAGGATGGCAGTTTGAAAAACTAGGCCCCAAACTATACATAATGCAAAGAAAAAGAAGAGGTGCAAGATGGAATTGTCCTTGGGCCCTCCCACCCACCCTTATGTTGTATAAACAGGACATACACACTTTAACAAACCAAACATTTCAGCGCCAGGGTCTGCCACACGACTGTGGCTGAAATGATTGGTTCGTTTGGGCGCCCTCAAAACAAGCTGGCAATTAATCTGTCCCTGCACAAACTGGCTCTACGGAGGCAAGATGTCGTCCTCATCCTCCTCATCCTCACCCTCTTCAGTGTTGTGTACATCCTCATCCTCACAGAGTATTAATTCGTCCCTACTGGAATCCACAACCACAGGTCCCTCTGTACGTTCTGGAGGCTGGTCTCCCTGGAAGAGTTGATAATTCATTTTATGAACATCATCTTCTCCACATTTTGTGGAAGCAACCTCCTACGCCTTTCGCTGACAAGGTTCCCGGCTGCACTAAACACTCTTTCGGAGTACACACGGGAGGGGGGGCAACTCAGGTAAAATAGAGCCAGTTTGTACAGGGACCTCCAAATTGCTTCTTTTTCCTGCCAGTACAGGTACGGACTGTCTGACATGCCTACTTGGATGCTGTCACCGATGTAATCCTTTAACAGACAGACGCACGCTTGTCGCTGCTGCTTTGAGGATGCAGGTGGAATCTAGACGGGATTTGGAACCGGGGACACACTACCTCCATCAATTGTCTAAATCCCACTGCACTAATGGCGGATACCGGACGCACGTCTAACACCAACATAGCAGTCAAGGCCTCATTTATACGTTTTGCTTCAGGATGACTGCTGTCGTACTTCATCCTCATCGCTAGGGACTGTTGGAGGGTCAATTGTTTAGTAAAAGTAGTGATGTTCCTACTTCCTCTCTGGGATGATGAACAACTCCCAGCAGCAGCAACAGCACTAGGAGGAAGTGGTTCTTGATCTTTCCCTATTTTATTTTTATCGGAGAAAGTTTGGTCCTCCATTTATGTTATATTGATATATACGTGCGGCTAAGGCGCACACAAACACAGAAAATATTTTTTTATTTTTGCTGGAGAGTAGTGCACTTTGTGGGTTACACCACCCTTTAAGAAATGAGCCAGCCGGCCCTTTACTTATGGGACACAGGCGCACGCTTGGCGCTGCTCCTTTGTTGATGCACGTGCAGCCACAGTGCACACAATTCACAAACACAGAAAATAATTTTTTTTTGGTTTGGACTGGAGTGTACTTTGGGGGTTACAGCACCCTTTAACGGTCAAGCCAGCCGGCCCTTTACTTATGACACAGGCGCATGCTTGGCACTACTTTGTTGATGCACGTGCGGCTACTGCGCACACAATTCACAAACACAGAAAATAATTTTTTTTTGGTTTGGACTGGAGTGTACTTTGGGGGTTACAGCACCCTTTAACGGTCAAGCCAGCCGGCCCTTTACTTATGACACAGGCGCATGCTTGGCACTACTTTGTTGATGCACGTGCGGCTACTGCGCACACAATTCACAAACACAGAAAATAATTTTTTTTTGGTTTGGACTGGAGTGTACTTTGGGGGTTACAGCACCCTTTAACGAGTCAAGCCAGCCGGCCCTTTACTTATGACACAGGCGCACGCTTGGCACTACTTTGTTGATGCACGTGCGGCTACTGCGCACACAATTCACAAACACAGAAAATAATTTTTTTTTTTGGTTTGGACTGGAGTGTACTTTGGGGGTTACAGCACCCTTTAATGGTCAAGCCAGCCGGCCCTTTACTTATGACACAGGCGCACGCTTGGCACTACTTTGTTGATGCACGTGCGGCTACTGCGCACACAATTCACAAATACAGAAAATAATTTTTTTTTTGGTTTGGACTGGAGTGTATTTTGGGGGTTACAGCACCCTTTAACGGTCAAGCCAGCCGGCCCTTTACTTATGACACAGGCGCACGCTTGGCACTACTTTGTTGATGCACGTGCGGCTACTGCGCACACAATTCACAAACACAGAAAATATATTATTTTTATAGCACTTGGGGGGAGCACCCCTGATGGACAGAGCACCCCCTGGACAGCACTACAGCACCCCTTTAGGACTGGGACACTGCACCGGACTTTGGAGTGCACACAGCCCCTATGGAGAACTGACTGCACAACACAGTCCAGCCACCCAATATGGACTTTGAAGTAGTGGACAACAGCAGCACTACACTACACTACACTACACAGCCCAGCCAGCCCTAACTCCCACCCTCCCTCTTCACTGTCCACAGCCGAGTGAGAAAATGGCGCCGACGCGGGTACCTTATATAGGATCCAAAACCCGCAAGACTCGGAAGGCGGGATGATGACGTTTTGCCTCGATTTCAGATCCGAGTCAGGCGGGAAAAGTCGAGCCTGACTCGGATTGGACTCGGATCGGGGGGGCTCGGGGGGGTTCGGATTTCAGAAATCCGAACCCGCTCACCCCTAGTAGTAAGTGGTGTGAAATCCCGGCTGCTGTGTGACCTGTCCTGGCTACTGACACAGTGCAGGGGGGAGAGAGACCTGTACAGAGCAAATTCCAGTCTCCTGCTCTAACCACTGAGCATTAGTGTGTAGTAAGTGGTGTGAGATCCCGGCTGCTGTGTGACCTGTCCTGGCTACTGACACAGTGCAGGGGGGAGAGAGACCTGTACAGAGCACACACCAGTCTGCTGCTCTAACCCCTGAGTATTAGTGTGTAGTAAGTGGTGTGATATCCCGGCTGCTGTGTGACCTGTCCTGGCTACTGACACAGTGCAGGGAGGAGAGAGACCTGTACAGAGCACACACCAGTCTCCTGCTCTAACCCCTGAGCATTAGTGTGTAGTAAGTAGGGGTGTGCACCGGCCACTTTTCGTGTTTTGGTTTTGGATCTGGATCTTTCTTCGTGTTTTGGATCTGGATTGGTTTTGCCAAAACCACCCTTCTGTGTTTTGGGTTCTGGGTTTTGTGTTTTGGATCTGTATTTTTTTGAAAAAAAGCATAAAAACAGCTAAAATCACAGAATTTGTGGGTTTTTCTGCTCCTATGCTATTATTAACCTCAATAACCTTAATTTCCACTCATTTCCAGTCTGTTCTGAACACCTCACACCTCACAATAGTGTTTTTATGTCCAAAAGGTTGCACCGAGGTAGCTGGATGACTATGCTAAGAGATACGAGTGGGCGGCACAAACACGTGGCCCATCTAGGAGTGGCACTGCAGTGGCAGACAGGATGGCAGTTTGAAAAACTAGGCCCCAAACTATACATAATGCAAAGAAAAAGAAGAGGTGCAAGATGGAATTGTCCTTGGGCCCTCCCACCCACCCTTATGTTGTATAAACAGGACATACACACTTTAACAAACCAAACATTTCAGCGCCAGGGTCTGCCACACGACTGTGGCTGAAATGATTGGTTCGTTTGGGCCCCCTCAAAACAAGCTGGCAATTAATCTGTCCCTGCACAAACTGGCTCTACGGAGGCAAGATGTCGTCCTCATCCTCCTCATCCTCACCCTCTTCAGTGTTGTGTACATCCTCATCCTCACAGAGTATTAATTCGTCCCTACTGGAATCCACAACCACAGGTCCCTCTGTACGTTCTGGAGGCTGGTCTCCCTGGAAGAGTTGATAATTCATTTTATGAACATCATCTTCTCCACATTTTGTGGAAGCAACCTCCTATGCCTTTCGCTGACAAGGTTCCCGGCTGCACTAAACACTCTTTCGGAGTACACACTGGAGGGGGGGGCAACTCAGGTAAAATAGAGCCAGTTTGTACAGGGACCTCCAAATTGCTTCTTTTTCCTGCCAGTACAGGTACGGACTGTCTGACATGCCTACTTGGATGCTGTCACCGATGTAATCCCTTAACAGACAGACGCACGCTTGTCGCTGCTTTGAGGATGCAAGTGCGGCTACAGCCCACACAATTCACAAAGACAGAAAAAAGAAGAAGAATATTTTTATTGTTTGTGTAGCACACTTTGAGGGTGTCACCACCCTTTAACAGACAGACGCACGCTTGTCGCTGCTGCTTTGAGGATGCAAGTGCAGCTACAGCCCACACAATTCACAAAGACAGAAAAAAAAAGAACAATATTTTTATTGTTTGTGGAGCACACTTTGAGGGTTACACCACCCTTTAACAGACAGACGCACGCTTGTCGCTGCTGCTTTGAGGATGCAGGTGGAATCTAGATGGGATTTGGAACCGGGGACACACTACCTCCATCAATTGTCTAAATCCCACTGCACTAATGGCGGATACCGGACGCACGTCTAACACCAACATAGCAGTCAAGGCCTCATTTATACGTTTTGCTTCAGGATGACTGCTGTCGTACTTCATCCTCATCGCTAGGGACTGTTGGAGGGTCAATTGTTTAGTAAAAGTAGTGATGTTCCTACTTCCTCTCTGGGATGATGAACAACTCCCAGCAGCAGCAACAGCACTAGGAGGAAGTGGTTCTTAATCTTTCCCTATTTTATTTTTATCGGAGAAAGTTTGGTCCTCCATTTATGTTATATTGATATATACGTGCGGCTAAGGCGCACACAAACACAGAAAATATTTTTTTATTTTTGCTGGAGAGTAGTGCACTTTGTGGGTTACACCACCCTTTAAGAAATGAGCCAGCCGGCCCTTTACTTATGGGACACAGGCGCACGCTTGGCGCTGCTCCTTTGTTGATGCACGTGCAGCCACAGTGCACACAATTCACAAACACAGAAAATAATTTTTTTTTTGGTTTGGACTGGAGTGTACTTTGGGGGTTACAGCACCCTTTAACGAGTCAAGCCAGCCGGCCCTTTACTTATGACACAGGCGCATGCTTGGCACTACTTTGTTGATGCACGTGCGGCTACTGCGCACACAATTCACAAACACAGAAAATATATTATTTTTTTAGCACTTGGGGGGAGCACCCCTGATGGACAGAGCACCCCCTGGACAACACTACAGCACCCCTTTAGGACTGGGACACTGCACCGGACTTTGGAGTGGACACAGCCCCTATGGAGAACTGACTGCACAACACAGTCCAGCCAGCCAATATGGACTTTGAAGTAGTGGACAACAGCAGCACTACACTACACTACACTACACAGCCCAGCCAGCCCTAACTCCCACCCTCCCTCTTCACTGTCCACAGCCGAGTGAGAAAATGGCGCCGACGCGGGTACCTTATATAGGATCCAAAACCCGCAAGACTCGGAAGGCGGGATGATGACGTTTTGCCTCGATTTCAGATCCGAGTCAGGCGGGAAAAGTCGAGCCTGACTCGGATTGGACTCGGATCGGGGGGGCTCGGGGGGGTTCGGATTTCAGAAATCCGAACCCGCTCACCCCTAGTAGTAAGTGGTGTGAAATCCCGGCTGCTGTGTGACCTGTCCTGGCTACTGACACAGTGCAGGGAGGAGAGAGACCTGTACAGAGCACACACCAGTCTCCTGCTCTAACCCCTGAGTATTAGTGTGTAGTAAGTGGTGTGAGATCCCGGCTGCTGTGTGACCTGTCCTGGCTACTGACACAGTGCTGGGAGGAGAGAGACCTGTACAGAGCACACACCAGTCTCCTGCTCTAACCCCTGAGTATTAGTGTGTAGTAAGTGGTGTGAGATCCTGGCTGCTGTGTGACCTGTCCTGGCTACTGACACAGTGCATGGATCTCTCTCAAATATAATATTTTCAGAGCTTGATGAATTCTGTCCCCGTACTAGTGTATGGGGACAGCGGGCCACATCGGGAGAGAAAGGTAAGTAGGAGATATTTGTGATACTAGTGTATGAGGACAGCGGCCATTCCGGGAGAGAATGGTAAGTAGGAGATATCTGTGATTCTAGTGTATGGGGACAGCGGCCATTCCGGGAGAGAATGGTAAGTAGGAGATATCTGTGATATCTCCTGCATTACCTTTTTGATGAATGGCCCGTACACTTAGGGTTCTATTCATGTACAACATGAAGTAGCTACTAAAAGATTTCACTATATATCGCATCACATTGATGCGATATATAGTGAAGTTTAGTAGCCATTCATGTACACTTATCTCTCCAATGTCTTCCTGCGCTGTCCGGCCCCTCCGTGATCCTTGTATGCATTGGGAAGACAGACATATCGGGAGCCCGATATACCTTCTCACTGCGCATGTGCTAGCATCCGAGAGCAGCGGGTCACGTCACCAGCTTTTGAAGAAATTAAGTGATAATGAATAGACTCCTAGGAAAGAAAATAGAGATAGTTGAATAATGAAATGTGCCCCCAATCAGTAGCTGAAGCTGCCAATTTTAAGTAACAATACAAGGGTGTACATTACTTTGGAGATATTGGGGACAATGTGATTATAGTTAAGGCATATGTAACTTTATATTTTTCATTTAGTGCTGGTAAAGTCTGTAGGTGGCATATACTGTACACATCCTGTCTGCCCCCGGGGTCATAGTCTAACAGCTGGCTCGTCACGTGGTTGGGAGTATCCTTACACTCTGAGAAATGTATAGCCACGAGTGTTTCTGGCAGCCCCTCCGTGTGGGTGGCTTATGCGGGGAGTCCATCCTCGTACTTATGTTATGAGATCTTTGTTATATACAGCTCGCCATGGTGACAGAGGTAATTTCCAGGAGAGAGTTTGAATGCAATATTTTTGTATGATTTTATTTAGAAGGTTGATGATTTAACCTATTACAAACCTGATAATAAAAGTTAGAGCTGTGTTCATGTTGAGTGCCGTGCCTTGAATGTGTGTATATTAAGGATGAGGTCCCATCACCACATACCATACCTCCCAACAGGATCCAGTTCAAGTACCGGCGTCCGGAATGCCGACAGATGGAAGCCTGACCTGGTACTAAAGATAGGCATCTAAATCCCAATGCCTATCTTTAGCCAGACGCCAAAATCCCGATGGCCATCATCCCGAATGAAGGTAAGTGGTGGATTGTAGCATGTAGCCGTAAGGAGGGGGGGAGGGTTAGGTTTAGGCACTACTGGGGTGACTTAGGGTAAGGCACCCCCCAGGGAGGGTTAGGCTAGGGGGAGGGGGTTTAGGCACCACCGGGGGAGGTTAGGGTTAGACCCCCCCAGGAAGGTTAGGTTTAGGGTGCAGGGAGGGGGGGTTAGGTTTAGGCATCCCCAGGGGGGTCTTAGGGTTAGACATGACCCCGGGAGTTTTAGGGTTTGGCACCACTAAGGGAGGGCTAGGGTTAGGGGGGGAGAGGGGAGGGTTAGGGTACATACCTGCCCCAGTAAGGATCTTCATGCTTTGGCCTTCTGACATTGGTATTTCATCCACTGGGCATAGATCCAGCGGCATTACGTACTGATTCCCTCCCAATATCATAGCAAAATGGTACACAATAAATAAGCAGCACCCCCAATCCACATGAGACACGTCCCCAGTTCACACACCATGGGGTCTATTCACTAAGCATTGGAGAGAGATAAAATTGAGAAAGATAAGCATCAGCCAAAGGAATGGAGTTGTAGAGAGGGTGGGGTGCCATAGGTCTGAGAGATGAGACTGGGTGAGCGATGGCGCTATGGTAGTGCCATGTGCCAGGGCCGCAGGTTACTCCCTGACAAAGTGCTGGGGACTACAGCAGGAGTGCCAGCAGTTTGTGTGAGAGGTCTGTGGAGGCTGCGTGGCAGCGCTGTGAGCTGTGGGAGGATCCATGATGATGTACTAAGCCTTGGAAAGAGATAAAGTGGAGAGAAACTCTTGTCAATTTTACAGGCTTAGTATATATCCTCCAAAGGGAGATATCTCTGATGTGAGTGAAGTTCAGTAT
Source organism: Taudactylus pleione (assembly GCA_031769625.1). Taxonomy (NCBI): domain Eukaryota; kingdom Metazoa; phylum Chordata; class Amphibia; order Anura; family Myobatrachidae; genus Taudactylus; species Taudactylus pleione. The sequence goes on along the minus strand of JAUIMM010000391.1, from coordinate 2,950,901 downwards.
TAAGTAGTTTCTATACCTGCAAGAGACTGATGGTCTGACAGTGTGATATATGCTAACTGACCTATCCTTGAACCAAGGGACTAGTGTCTGTTACTTGCAAAGAGAGAGGAAGCCATTTTGAGATAAATATTACGATGACTAGAATTGTGCTTGGGACTGAGATACAAATACTATTGAGTGCTGAAGATAATTGTGCTGTTAAAGTTGTATTAAATGTGCCTTATCATTGGAAAGTTGAAGCTATTGTTCTCTGGAATCAAGAAAGATCAGCATTTTAAGCTTAGTCTACTGACGCAGCCTATTGTGATGTACAGTTAGATGCAGTGGTCGCATATAATAGGTCAGTGACCACCTAACAAGAGAGTACTCCAATGAAAGAAGTTTGTGTTCCCTTTACAGTAAATGACTGATCAGTCTGGGGTTTTGCCAGTTTGCCAAGTGCATAACGGTGGGTTTTGTTCTGATCGAAATGAAATAGTACAAACATGTGACCAATATGAGTGAGTACAAATAAACACACTTTATTTACAAGTAACAAACAAACAATAAACAAACAACATACAAAGTATACAGTATACTCAACTTTTGTCTATGTATTCAGATGACACCGGTAATTCATCATCAGCAACATAAGATGTACTTCATCTTATCTTCTGGGGAGCCCTCGTTTCAATAATGCCCAGGTTATTCAATTTACATTGCAGGCACCTCTTCTGCAGACTTAGGTCTGTGCATGAGCTAATGGGTCCTTTGTGAACCTCTGGTTTATATAACTTAGTCTGGGGTGTTGGCTTTCCGGATATTAAGCCCATATCAGTTACATACAGTGCTAGGTATCAAGCACTCATTGGTCCAGCATAGCATTGACCAAACTTATCTCTCTTGCACATGCTCCGTAAGCATGAAGATGTTCAGACAAAGAGAATACATTAATGACGTATACTAATGTCTGGAGATGAACTCTATTTCAAGGCTCCTTTGTATAGAGTCTGAACATCACTGCTAAATACCCATAATGTTTAGCATCTCTACACAGCTACAATGGATTGTAGCTAACTGATAAGAACATAGAAGCTATGAATGGCTCATTATACTTCTAGTAGTAGAAATGACAAGTAGAGTTAGGCCTCAATTTATGTCTTCTTTCACCCCAAAAGGTTATATCTAACAATTCTATGCAAAGACTGCAATTGTATTAAGACAATCTCATTTCAAACCTCAAAGAGGCCTAGCAAGGGGTATATGTGTGTTACAACTTACAACTTATGTAGAGATTAAATATTTAACCCACTGATTACATTCCATCCTTATCTCTACATATCAAATATAAGGAACATGGGGCCTGATTCAGAGCCGTTCGCTATTTGTGGTCGTTCATTCAAAAACAAGGGGTGGCTATTCAAATGATCCGTTCGCAAATTGCAGTCTGTTCCCACCTCCAAGTCTGAACGAGCGAGCAAAACATACGCTCGTTTTTTGGATAAAAACGCCCCCTGGCCGCACGTACCATACGTCATGTCCGCTATTTATTAGATTAATCGAGTACATCGTACAGCGTATGAACTGCTCGCTATTCTTGTGGTTGGTGTTTTCAACCGCTATTTTGCGAGCAGTTCTGAGTTAAAAGAAACCAAGTGACGTGGTCAATGACGCTGCTGTATTAATTATGCACTCCCTTAAAACGCCCGTTTTGACCTTTAAGCACGCCTGCGGTCGGATCTCCACTCCCCGTTTTCAAGCACCTTCCCCTGTTACCACCCACATATGCCTCATTCTGTCACTCAAAATAGCAGGCATTCGCTATATTGCGCACCAACGATTTTCGGCCGCACTGACTGGTTCGCGCATGCGTACTAAAAACCGTACGCATGCGCAGATGTGCGAACATCGCTCGGAACGAGCGTACTGCCGCTAGCGAGTGGCTCTGAATGAGGGCCATGATCCCCATTGCATAATCTAAACCTCCATTGTACTTTCACTACTTATCCTAACACACTATGTAACAACATATAATATAACAAGGTTAGTACTATGATTACATATAACAAGTAATGTAAAATCACACTAAAACAACATTTCCATTCAGGATTTGACCACTCTGGCTGTATTGCAGAATCTGTCAATAACCATCACTGAACTCTTGTTTCATTTCTAACTCTCTACATATACATATTCCTTTATATAATGTGAATATTCTAATAACACAGTGAATAATACATATGATTATATCAAATATATCAGTTACTTATAAGATAATTAATATCAGTAAAATAAAGTTCAGTTCAATTAAATCTTGAAAAAGTCTTGAGAATATTGGTGAGTGTGGATCCAACCAATATAAGGCACAAGTTCAGTTTTGCACAATGTACATAGATGTATGTAATGGTTGTGCTGTCAGATCTTATAACTCTGTTGTCCTCCTGGACTCTCTCCTGTAAGAAATCACTCTCTGGCCATCGTCATCCAGGCATGCCTCCAGTGACGTTCTCTCACCTCCTGCTCCAACCATCAACCTTTTGGCTTAAACAAAGAAACAGTGTGAGATAAACCATAACAACAAAGTAAAATAAGCATTTACTTATCCTGCTGCAAATATCTTTTACACCTGTCTCTATTCTCTTCCTATTAAACATTTTTTCACAACAACCTTATCATAAGTGTTTGTGTCTGTGCACCAGATATCTTACTTAAAAAGTTCAACCTTTTACCACCCTCCGGTTATCAAAATATATATACTGTATACAGCCTGCTCTAAACACCCAACATTGTATATATATAAACATTCCTGTTTCCTAAACAACACATCCATTCATTCAATCATACTGATGTCAGTTTTGTGAATGGTATGAAGCAAAGAAAACCCAATATACTCCATGTTTCTGTAGAATGGGCGTCTTTGTCTGCTTGAATCTTCTCAGACATCCCATAATATCAACAAGTCAGTCTGTGTCACATCTTCAGGATAGTCTCTTATCTTGTATCACTCTGATTAAGACAACTTCACTCCTGATTGACAGTGTTTTGTAGCTGTTCAGTGCAACACTCATCCTCCATCTTCTTGGTAGCAAACGATGAATTCAAATTGCCAAACTTGTGCAGTCATTTCATAGTATATGAGGCCTTTATCAGTAGTAAGCAAGGTAGGCCTCATTTCCAGCTGTTGGCAATTGTAACAGGTTTTTGCAATGTCTCTGACCATGGCTTGGATATAAGGAATCCCTTTGATTTGAGCTTGCTTCAATGCAGCGTCAGCTCTGTCATGGCATAACAGTTCTAGCACCATCAGTGCTGTCTTTGCAGTGAATTGCACACCATGTTCTGTGCTCAGTTCACTTGTGCACACACCATTGAAGCTGTAGCTGTGTGTATCAGCATGTCCCACGTTGATCTTCCAGCTTTGGACAGCAGCAGTCCATATAGACTTTGTGTCAAATGTCCATTTTTCAGCGTGAAGATTTACAGGGTCTTTAGTCTTGTCAGTGACTTGGAAAACAGTCATAGATTCAACAAGTTCGCTAGCCCCTTCTTCTGGCTTTCTGCTGTCAGCTTGTAAAGATAGCTGCTTTGCTTCAGCCATAATCCACAACAGTCCTGTGTGGGTGCAGATAGCACCATAGTCCATGAACCAAAAATGCTCTCTGTCTAGGGAATCTTCCCACCACCGTGGAGCTGTGATCATAAAGAAATCCAGTATGGACATTTCAAACATTGGTTTAAATTTCACTCGTCCAGCCAGTAGTGCTTTGATCTCCTCAATAAGCATCTGAGTTTCTGCCATTGTCGTTAGCAACTGTGTGTCTTTCAGCTGCTTCAAAACCTTTGGCTTGTAAGGCTTTGTAAGGAAATACACTGGGATGTGAATTTCATTACCAAACACAAAATCTGCAACTTTGTCACTACACAAACCCACAGTCAGTGTGTCTGTACTCCATGTATGCCCCTTGTGGTTGGTCAGTGTGTACCCACCAACCCCTCCTTCACAATGAGCAAGTAAACCATGAACATCATTTGCAATGGATGTTTCATCAGAAAACACATCTTGTTCACTTTTTGCATTTGTAAATTCAACAATGACACGTTGATCATGCTATGTAAATTTAATATTGTCACAGGGGGAGTCTTCAGTCTCAGGGGCATGGTCTATAACTGAAATTCTACCTAATTCCCACCCTCTGGCTTTGGACAATGTCCATGTCTCATTGGGCAAGGCAAAAGGCATCATCACCACCCCTTCACTTAGCAACACCCCTCTGAATGGCCATGCAAACATATCCTCTTTTTCAATCAGTTCACAGTGCATAGCAAACGGGACAGTCCTAGACAATTCAAGCATACCATCATACACCTCAAGAGTATCACTAACCAATGGCATGTTATGATACCTCATTTGCATTCAATTTTGACTCTGATTTCTGGACATATTCCCTGCATTCATGGATTTCAACATTTTGTTTGCATTTTGTGAAATCAGAAATTTTCATCACACTGCTCTGATCAAACACATTTTCTGTAGTGTGAATACATTGTTTAATTTCTGTTTCAAGTTCTTTCTGCGTAACTTCATACACTTCTCTTTGTATTTCAAGCTCACAAATTTCTACGCAAGATGTGTGTAATAAATCACCAATTGACATTTTAACTCTTGCGTGTGGGGATTTTCTCCCCCGCCCTATGGAATTTGTCAAAGGCAGACTGGCAGAATCCTCAGAAACACAAAATGGCAAAACTTCATCTTCTGATGCAAAATCGGTAGCTTTCAAAAAGCTCAAATCACTACAACTTTGTAAAGGCGTCCCAAAACAAGTTAGATTAATCCGAGATTTTTTAACACATTTCTGAAATTTCATGAACTTATTCTGTAATCTACCCTTGGCATTTTTCACATGTTTCAAAAGTTTGTAAAACATTTTTCTCAATTTTCTTTTTTTTTTTTAAAAGAAAAAGACAAAACAACATACAGTGTGATTTAAGCTAAATCACAATCTTTTTTCTCATAGGAATGAGACCGAGAAAACATACACAATGCAATATACAGGTCAGCAGAGAAAAAGCAAAACATAATTTTGCACTTTTTTTTACAGAATCAGTCAATTGGTCACAAACAATTAACCCTTCCGATCCCACTTCTGACACCAAGTGCATAATGGTGGGTTTCGTTCTGATCGAAATGAAATAGTACACACATGTGACCAATATGAGTGAGTACAAATGAACACACTTTATTTACAAGTAACAAACAAACAATAAACAAACAACATACAAAGTATACAGTATACTCAACTTTTGTCTATGTATTCAGATGACACCGGTAATTCATCATCAGCAACATAAGATGTACTTCATCTTATCTTCTGGGGAGCCCTCGTTTCAATAACGCCCAGGTTATTCAATTTACAGGCACCTCTTCTGCAGACTTAGGTCTGTGCATGAGCTAATGGGTCCTTAGTGAACCTCTGGCTTATATACCTTAGTCTGGGGTGTTGGCTTTCCGGATATTAAGCCCATATCAGTTACATACAGTGCTAGGTATCAAGCACTCATTGGTCCAGCATAGCATTGACCAAACTTATCTCTCTTGCACATGCTCCGTAAGCACTAAGATGTTCAGACAAAGAGAATACATTAATGACATGTCCTAATGTCTGGAGATGAACTCTATTTCAAGGCTCCTTTGTATAGAGTCTGGACATCACTGCTAAATACCCATAATGCTTAGCATCTCTACACAGCTACAATGGAATGTAGCTAACTGATAAGAACATAGAAGCTATGAATGGCTCATTATACTTCTAGTAGTAGAAATGACAGGTAGAGTTAGGCCTCAATTTATGTCTTCTTTCACCCCAAAAGGTTATATCTAACAATTCTATGCAAAGACTGCAATTGTATTAAGACAATCTCATTTCAAACCTCAAAGAGGCCTAGCAAGGGGTATATGTGTGTTACAACTTACAACTTATATACTTATGTAGAGATTAAATATTTAACCCACTGATTACAGCCAAGTAATAATCTATTTTGCTATTCCATTATATGTGTGTTTTTGAGAAGGTTATTGTGTGTTTAGAATCTAGTACATTGAAGTATTGAGAAACTGCATTTTTTATAGTCATAGCTAAAGAGGTTCTGCATCATACTAAAGAGAACTGCTGCTTATCTATTACTGTTGTTAACTATTATCATACAGTACGTTTGTAATATTTTCTTTGTGCCAAATTGCCTGTCATTTGTATGGTGACCCCTACTTTCTCCATACTTTGATCCCTGGAATGAGGACCTCTTACTTCCCCTTTACTAAATCTACTAGATTATTTTACTTAAGGCTGTCACATTATGTCATGTTACTGTGTGTATGGGGCTAGCCTCTCTACTACAGCCTGAGGTGGATAAAGTTCATGGAGTCAGTACCAAGGCTGTCACGTTATGTCATGTTACTGTGTGTATGGGGCTAGTCTCTCTGCTACAGCCTGAGGTGGATTAAGTTCATGGAGACAGTACCAAGGCCATCATGTTATGTCATGTTACTGTGTGTATGGTGCTAGACTCTCTGCTACAGCCTGAGGTGGGTAAAGCTCATGAAGTCATTACCAAGGCTGTCACATTATGTTATGTTACTGTGTATATGGGGCTAGACTCTCTGCTACAGCCTGAGGTGGATAAAGCTTGTGGAGTTATTACCAAGGCTGTCACATTATGTCATGTTACTGTGTGTATGGGGCTAGCCTCTCTGCTACAGCCTGAGGTGGATAAAGTTCATGGAGTCGGTACCAAGGCTGTCACATTATGTCATGTTACTGTGTGTATGGGGCTAGTCTCTCTGCTACAGCCTGAGGTGGATAAAGTTCATGGAGTCAGTACCAAGGCTGTCACGGTATGTCATGTAACTGTGTGTATTGGGCTAGTCTCTCTGCTACAGCCTGAGGTGGATTAAGTTCATGGAGTCAGTACCAAGGCCATCATGTTATGTCATGTTACTGTGTGTATGGGGCTAGCCTCTCTGCTACAGTCTGAGGTGGATAAAGCTAGTGGAATCATTACCACGGTTGTTACATTATGTCATGTTACTGTGTGTATGGGGCTAGTCTCTCTGCTACAGCCTGAGGTGGGTAAAACTTGTGGAGTAGCTGCCAGAGAAAACGTAAGAACCACTGGGGCTGCCATCTTATCTGTAAGGTGCCATCTATACCTAATCTGTGCCCACACCAACTCCCTGGGTATCACATATGGTCTGTAAATTTTTGCCTGGGGGGGGTGAGCACACAGTACACCATACTGCATGAGAAGCAGCTCAGCTCTTAAGGTGGTGTCAGGTACTATGAGTATTTATTAACCATTGTTTTTATAGCGCACACATATTACGCAGCGCTTTACAAAGAATACTTAGGGATCGATTCAGACCCAGACGCTAAGCTGCATTCTCTCGCTGCCAAAAGAGGCCGGGTATGCAAATTCTGCGATCGCACTGTCTGGTGTAAGGACGCCCTCTATGTCTTAGAGAGCGACGGCAGAGTGAGCGCACGCTGGTATAAAGCCGCCCATTTTTCTTACTTAGCACACGTCACCTCCAGGATGATTAATCAGAACCATCAAGAACCATCGGAGCTGCACGCAGCGCTTGAGGTAGACCCTACCCCACCGCAAGCACTGCGATCACTGCAGGCTGAAATACAACCATGTGACGTGTACAATGACGCTTCAATGCTAATTATGCACACCCATAAATCTCAGTTTGACGCCCAGACACGCTGGCGTTCGCAGAACCACTTCCCCGTTCTTAAGCACCTTCCCCTGTTACCACCCACAAACGGCGCTATCTGTCACTCAAAGTAGCGCTCAGTCTTTGTGTTAAGATCGCACGATTCCCGATCGCAATGACTGGTTCGCGCACGTGCACTGTGATGCATACACATGCACAGACGGGCGACAATCGCCCATAGCGTGCGTCCGCGGCTTAGTGTCCGGGTCTGCATTGACCCCTTAGTCCTTCCCGTAAGCCTATTATGTGTCTGGCTGTTTATCATAGTAAACTATGGCTCTCTCTCCTGTTCCAGCTCACCCACCGGCAGGACATGGTGTGCTTTGTAATGCCACAACACTAAAGAGGAAGAGGCACTGATGAAATGACAGGCACCTGCAATGCCGCATGCACCCCGGCCTGTCTGCTTCATCTCTGTAGCTTCTCCGGAACTGGGAGCAGAGTGCACCCACGTGGGCAGCTGGCATCACTGTACAAAGTAAATAAGCGATGTCATTGGCACAAGAGCTACATTTAGAAAAAAAAAAAAAAATATGTAGTTTCACAACGTCATTTGGTACTGCTTGTCTACACTAATGTTATCCAATGGATCAGTGAGCCTGACAAATTATACTTCTGATAAAAGAGAAATGGTTCTAAGCTTGTATGGCCTAATTATTATGTACAGCCCCTTTCTGGCAATATACAACAGCGATAAATAAATCCCTTAACACAATGAAGCAGTGAGGGTTAGCTGGCCGCTTTGTGGGGCAAGTCTTGTGACAGCGTCCCAGATTTGGGCTGCCACAATAAAAAATGTTACACCTTTGTATGGGATACGTTTAGGAAGCCGGCGGTGCAATACCGACCACCGGCTTCCCGAATCCTCAATCCCGGCTAGGGTTAAATGACAGGCGTCTAAAATCTAGACGCCTGTCATTTTCCAGACGCGGGGGGGGGGGGGAGGTTAGGTTTAGGGCACCCGGGGGGGACTTAGGGTTAAGCACCCCCCCAGGAGGGTTAGGGCTAGGGGGAGGGAGGGTTAGGGCTAGGCACCCCTGGGGGGACTTAGGGTTAGGCAGCAGGGAAGGGGGGTTAGGGTTAGGCACTTAGAGGGGGGAGGTTAGGGTTAGGCACCCCCCGGGGGACTTAGGATTAGGCAGCGGGGAAGGGGGGGTTAGGGTTAGGCACTTGAGGGGGGAGGTTAGGGGGGTTGGTTAGGTTTTACTAACCTTAGGGACGATCGGGATTTCCAGCGCTGTCGGCCTTCCGCTGCCGGGCTCTGCTCTTTTGTTGGGCTGCCGCTGCCGGGAATCAAACTGCCGGCCATGCGGCAGTTGGGATTTCATACCGAATGCCTTTGTATATTACACCCTATGGGAAGGAGTCCCGGGTTGGGAAGAAGGATCTTTTTGGATCCCTCCACCCCTGACCGGCTCCTTCCACCGGAAGTCGAGGCTCTTGTGAGCATGTGTGACCTGTAGGTCACGCATGTGCACTTGGCTCACTGCTCCGAAAGGAGCAGTGATAAAAAGCGTGGAGACTGATTTTCGGATCAGCTGTCTCTGCGCCGGAGCAAGTCATCATTGCTCCGGCGCAGAGACAGCGAGTAGGAATGTTAATTATCTGGGTTCGGCCCCCCGATAATTAACATAATGAATAGAGCCCTAAAGGATTTTTTAAGATGATTAAAACAATTGGAATCTTTATTTTATTTTGATCTGGTAACAGAATGGGTTATGTGGCAGGGCATGCACGACATAATACTTTGCTGAGGAAAGCTGGCAAATCTCGCTGCAGTCAGGGTTAAGGGCAAATAAGAATAAAATGATTAGATTGCGCTTAGCTGCCAATGTGCGGTTCATCCACATGGCTTCTCATCGCCAGCCAGCGGGACTGCAGCAGAACAGCAGGAAGAAGGTAACGGGGTGAAGAGGGAAAAAGTGGAAGAAACAGGAAGTGGTTAGAGAGAGAGCAGGGCAAGTGGGACAGTGGATGATAAGGGCATACCTCCCAACTGTCCTGCATTCAGCGGGACAGTCCTGTTTTTTGGGACTGTCCCGCTGTCCCACCCGCGGGCCGCAGTGTCCCACGGTGGGGGGGAAGTTGGGGAGAGCACATACACACTGCTCTGCTATGCAGAGCAGCGAGTGTGTAGAAGGTAAACAGATGCCGTGCACATCAGTGTAGGGAAAGCCTGGGGGCTGCCCAGCATCTCGTAGAGTGCTGGACACGCCCCCTATAGTGACAATAACAGGGGTTTCCGCGTGGCTCCTCCCATCTTCCATGAGGCTCCGCCCCTTTCCACAAAGCCCCACCCCCTTTTCGGCGCACATTGTGTCCCTCCTCGTCGTGGACAAAAGTTGGGAGGTACGTAAGAGGCAAATGTAAGGAAAATGTGGCAGAGGGCAGATAAATGCACAGAGGGGGAGAATGAAAGGACTCCCACAATGCGGAGACATACAAGGGGGGTGGAGTGCAGGAGAGAGAGCATTCCAGACAGGTGGGGCCTAATTCAGAGATGGATGCTGTTGTGGCATCGGACGCAAGCGGCCAATGATTTCAGTCTGCATATGCATCTGAGCTGACTGCACGTGCATTCCGATGACTAAAGCCAAGGAGAGAGTTACAGCTGGGCGTTGGCAGAACACAGATACTCACATATAGGGGTAGATGGGTCAATGTTTCTTACCCTCTTACGTTATAGAGCTGTCCCGGTGATGCATAGACTTGCGGGCTTATGATAGCTCTATACAATGCTGCAATTACCGGCATTGTAATGCAGGGGACGGGGCCACAATTATGTGATTGTGCATGAATCACGTCACCAAGCCAGCTGGACCACCCACCTCACTCAGGAAGTGGGTGGCCCTTGGCGGCTGCCGGGCGCTCCGGGAGACTTGCCTGCTCCTCTTGGATATCCTGGGAGAATAGGCAAGTATGGCGCAACCCATGCTGCAGGCAGAGAAATGCTGGTGGCCAGCCCAAGGCACTGAAACTGGAACCGGCCCAGAGGGAATTTGCACCCTGACCCCAGCTAGCCTCTGCCTCCACCCAAATGTCTGAACACTTTATATCTCCGATATCTGCTGGGGTCCCTCCATTTCCAACAGCAGCCGCAGCACACACAGGTTTCTATGGGGGGGGCGTGATGCTGTCATTCCGGAGCTTCGCCCCCGCAGCTAATGCCATGTAAAGATGGCGTTGTGCCGCTGTAGCCTGTGGGCTACACATAGCAAAATTAGCCAGGAGAGGAGTCCCTGAAAGTTGCTTTATAATATATCCGTGCAGTATGATCTCATACTGTATGATCAGGGGAACTAATATCGCGCCCAGATTGCATTCAGTACCGGTTATTGATACATGGGCCCTTTAATTAGATTCACGGCCATTCCCCTCACGCTGCCTGGTATAATTCTCATTGCAGGGACTCTCTGAAGGTAAATGTGTGACTCACAAACATTTCTCCGGTCTGTGAGTAGATAGGGGCAGAGTGCGGCATGAGAATGCTTTCTCACGTCACAGTATACGAGCGAGTTTTACGCACCGCTGCTGTATTAAGTCCTCCTTGGAGTATCAGCATTATTCTGTTGCTATGGGTGTGACTCAGTTATGTTCCATAGCAACCTCCCGTGTACTGCGCACAATGCATTAATCACAGTAATAAATACTTTGCTCGTTTTAGCTCGTACTGCAAAAAACTAAGATCATAAACTACAAGGTGACTCGGAAACAGCGGCCTCGTAGCCGATGGATTTGCCAATTCTGTTTGCTGTAAGGTATCATCGTCCCAGCCCTTCCCCTTCTCTATTGCTGGTACATCTACCTTCTATATTGTCTTACTGATATTTGGTTACAGGGGGGAGGGAAGGAGAGACAAGGCCAGGGGTAGGTTGGAACACCAGGAAAATTCCTGCTGGGCCGGTCCCTTGTCCCCTTTGCCGGGCTGGCTAGTACTGCCTGCCCAACCGGACTGCGCTGCGGCTACCTTAATCGGTACTCAGCTCCGATCAGGCTCATTCTAAAATGGTCGCGCGAGGGCTGCTACGCAGGCCCAGCTGCAGCAGCTCCTCTCATAGGCCTTTGCAGAGCTCGTGAGTGACACCTTATGGCTCCGCCTCCAGCAACAACAATAACTGAGCCAGAGGGCAAGGTCAGCCTAACCCTAACCTCTCACAGCTTAACCCTCCCCTCTCGCAGCCTAACCCTCCCTTCTCACAGCCTAACCCTAACCCTCCCCTCTCGCAGCTTAACCATAACCTCTCGCAGCTTAACCCTAACCCTCCCCTCTCGCAGCCTAACCCTCCCTTCTCACAGCCTAACCCTCCCCTCTCGCAGCCTAACCCTCCCTTCTCACAGCCTAACCCTCCCCTCTCGCAGCTTAACCATAACCTCTTGCAGCTTAACCCTAACCCTCCCCTCTCACAGCCAGCCCTAACCCTCCCCTCGCAGCCTAACCCTAACCCTCCCCTCTCGCAGCTTAACCCTAACCCTCCCCTCGCAGCCTAACCCTCCCCCCTCGCAGCCTAACCCTAACCCTCCCCTCTCGCAGCTTAACCCTAACCCTCCCCTCGCAGCCTAACCCTCCCCCCTCGCAGCCTAACCCTCCCCTCTCGCAGCTTAACCCTAACCTCTCGCAGCCTAACCCTCCCCTCTCGCAGCTTAACCCTCCCCTCGCAGCCTAACCCTCCCCCCTCGCAGCCTAACCCTCCCCTCTCGCAGCTTAACCCTAATCCTCCCCCTCACAGCCTAACAGTAACCCTCCCCTCTAACAGCCTAACCCTCCCCCCTCGCAGCTTAACCCTAACCCTCCCCCCTCACAGCCTAACCCTCCCCCCTCGCAGCTTAACCGTAACCCTCCCTGCCTAACCCTTCCCCCTCACAGCCTAACTCTCCTTTCTCGCAGCCTAACCCTCCCCTCCGCAGCTTAGCCCTAACCGTCCCCCCTCGCAGTCTAACCCTCCCCTCTCGCAGCCTAACACTCCCCTCTGCAGCTTAACCCTAACCCTCCCCCTCACAGCCTAAACGCAGCCTAACCCTAACCCCCCCTCGCAGCCTAACCCTCCCTCCTCGCAGCCTAACCCTAACCCTCCCCCGTGCAGCCTAACCCAAACCATCCCCCCTCACAGCCTAACCCTCCCTCCTCGCAGCCTAACCCTCCCCCCTCTGCAGCTTAACCCTAACCCTCCCCCTCGCAGCCTAACCCTCCCCTCTCGCAGCCTAACCCTCCCCCCTCACAACCTAACCCTCCCCCTCGCAGCCTAACCCTCACCCCTGCATCATCACCCTTACCCTTTTCCCTAGAGTCTAACCCCTAACCTTAATACTTACCGTTGAGATGCTGACGGGCGCGATTCTGGTGCCGGTATCCTGAACGCCAACATCCTGACCGCCGAGGTGGTGACTACATCCCTTGATATATATAGTAGGTGTAAGTAATAACAGAGGATATAGGGCCTAATTCAGAGATGAACGCCATGGCGCTTACGTACGCAGGTCGAGTGATTGTTTGCCATCGCGCATGCCTATAAACTGCACTGTGCATGTGTAACGATCGCATTGTGATTATGGATGCACATAGAAATCCATCGCAAGGTGGGGGAGGTAACAGGGGAGCTGGCCAGAAAAACACAGGCGTGTCTGTACATTTGACCGCCATTTTATGGGCGTGCACAAATTAGCACTTTTGATCTCCTACGTAGCATGAGAGCCTTCTGTGTGCGAGGAGAGCTGACGAGTCTGCGGCTGCTCTGACCTGCCGCAAGGGCAAGATGGCCTATCGATGTCCGTCGATGTTACCATGTCCGGCGATATTTACGCAGGTATGTGTTGTCACACGCAGGTGAGAAGGCAGCAGTGGGCGTCTTTATGCTCGGGTGATCTTTGCAGACATTAGCATATTTTCGCAGCTGCAGTGCGTACGAAAACGCAGCTGCGATCGCAGTATCGTCCTTCTCTGAATCGGGACCATTATCCAGATATTAAGTACCGCAAGAACAGTTCATGTTTTCCAGACCACCTAGCAGGTGCACAGGTGTAATCATTACTAATTAAAAGATTTGAAAAGATCCACAAGTGGAGATAATTATTACAGTTGTGATTCTGTGAGGAGACCTGGAAAACATGCACTGTTGGTAGCTCTCGAGGACTGGGGTTGGCTACCTCTGCCTTAAATGATAGATCTTACTCTTGTCCACATATCTGTGCTGGTTAAGTGGCACTTTGAGCCCACTAACTATGTTTTTTTTAATGTCCCTGTACAGGTTGGGAAATGTTCAATGTGGAAGCTTTGCAAAGGATTAATTTACAGTCAATTGTTTTGGAAAGCACTCATCCTGGTCCCCTTCTGGGATGAAAATCCACTCCAAGCAGCAGAAGTTGCCCAGGATTCTCAAGAAAGACACAACGTAAGACCTTAAGGGGTAAATTTAATTTATTAAAGTGAGAGTTTTTAGAAGTGTGGACCTGATTCAGAGCCGGACGCTATTTGCGGACGCTCGTTCATAAAAAGGGGCTGGCTATTTAAAATAAGAGCTCGCTCTTTGCGGTCAGTTGACGCCTCTATGTCTGAACGAGCGAACGAAACATGCGCTCACTATTTAGGAAAAAACGCCCCCCTGGCCGCTCGCATCCTACGTCATCTCCGCTATTTATTTGATTCATCGAGTACATCGAAAGGCGTACGAACTGCTCGCAGTGCTTGTGGTTGGATTTTCCTACCGCAATCATGCGAGTTCAGGCTAAGAAACAACCAAGTGACGTGGTCGATGACGCTGCTTTGTTAATTATGCACACCCATTAAACGCCCGTTTTGACCGTTTGGTACGCCTGCGTTCGGATCTCCACTCCCCGTTTTCAAGCACCTTCCCCTGTTACCACCCACAAACGCCTCATTCTGTCACTCGCTATTTTGCGAGCACACGATTTTCAACTGCACTGACTGGTTCACGCATGCGTACTAAAACCCATACGCATGCGCAGATGTGCGAACATCGCTCGGAGTGAATGAGCGGCCGCTTACGAGCGGCTCTGAATCAGGCCCTGAGTTTTAGAAGTGATGTTGCTTGCCCATAGAAAATAATCACATTCTAGCTATTATCTTCTAGAAAGTGATATTAAGTAGAATCTGATTGGTTGCTATGGGCAACATGACTTCTAAAATGCACTTCTAAAAACTCTCACTTTACTAAATTTAATTTACCGATTAATACAGGGGTCTTCAACCTTTGGCCCTCCAGCTGCTGTGGAACTACAGATCCCAGGATGCCCTGCCACAGTTTTAGCATGCTGTTATATCAAAACGGTGGCAGGGCATGCTGGGATGTGTAGTTCCACAGCAGCTGGAGGGCCAAAGGTTGAAGACCCCTGGCTTAATATCTTTGTGCTGGTTAAGTGGCAGTTTGGAGGCCACTAACTAACTATGTGTTTTTTAATGTCCCTGTACAGTTTGGGAAATGCTTTTTCATGTGGAAAGCACTACTAGAAGTCTTCCTGGTCCCCTTCTGGGATGAGAAAATCGACTCCCAGCAGCAGGCATGGCGCTCAAGGATTCTTCTCGGGCAAGGACTGATGTGAATGAGTGAAATATTTTTTGTGTAAATGCCTCCTCCCCTCTCCTTCTCACTCATAAATTTACTTCAGAATAAAAAAAATGGTAGTAAATTTAATTTCAATCAACCCTTCCTGTCCCTGCCTTCAACTACATACATACTCCAACTCCCTCTGGCCTGTCTTGAATAATAAAAACATTTGTTTCCTGATGTGCCATGTTGGAAGTTGAATTTCCACATTTTCGTGCCGCCCACTGCTGCCGCATAGCTTAGTCAGCCAGTTAGGTGCAAATTTTGGGCCTAAACTGGATGAAAACAATATAGTGAGCTGTGTGGTGGTCAAAACTGACAACAAACGAGTGGAAATAAATGTTATTGAGGTTAATAATACTGCAGGAACAAAACAGGGCAATTTTATGAGATTTTTAGCTGTTTTTATGATTTAAGGAAAAAAAATCCAGATCCAAAACTGAAAAGCAAAACCCGGATGATGCGGCTTTACAGCCAGTAGAGTGGCCGGCGGCCGATGTTGCGACTTGGTAGCCGTTGGTCCGGCAAGGTGCCGATGATGCGGCTGGAGAGCGAGTAGAGTGGACGGAGGCCGATGTTGCGATTTGGTAGCCGTTGGTACGGCAAGGTGCCAATGATGTGGCTGGAGAGCCAGTAGAGTGGCCGGAGGCCGATGTTGCGACTTGGTAGCCATTGGTGAGGCAAGGTTATGTGGACCGGTTATGTGGCAGGAGAGTGGTTAGTTATACATGACCGTTATGTGGAAGGAGAGTGGTTAGTTATACATGACCTGGTTATGTGGCAGGAGAGTGGTTAGTTATACATGACCAGTTATGTGGCAGGAGAGTGGTTAGTTATACATGACTTGGTTATGTGGCAGGAGAGTGGTTAGTTATACATGACCGGTTATGTGGCAGGAGAGTGGTTAGTTATACATGACCTGGTTATGTGGTAAGAGAGTGGTAAGTTGTACATGACCAGGTTATGTAGAAGGATTGGTTAGTTATACATGACCTGGTTATGTGGAAGGAGAGTGGTTAGTTATACATGACCGGTTATGTGGAAGGAGAGTGGTTAGTTATACATGACCTGTTATGTGGCAGGAAAGTGTTTAGTTATGCCTGACCTGGTTATGTGGAAGGAGATTGGTTAGTTATACATGACCTGGTTATGTGGAAGGAGAGTGGTTAGTTATACATGACCGGTTATGTGGCAGGAGAGTGGTTAGTTATACATGACCTGGTTATGTGGAAGGAGAGTGGTTAGTTATACATGATCTGGTTATGTGGAAGGAGAGTGGTTAGTTATACATGACCTGGTTATGTGGCAGGAGTGTGGTTAGTTATACATGACCAGTTATGTGGCAGGAGAGTGGTTAGTTATACATGACCTGGTTATGTGGCATGAGAGTGGTTAGTTATACATGGTTATGTGGCAGGAGTGGTTATTTATACATGACCTGGTTATGTGGAAGGAGAGTGGTTAGTTATACATGACCTGGTTATGTGGAAGGAGAGTGGTTAGTTATACATGACCTGGTTATGTGGAAGGAGAGTGGTTAGTTATACATGACCTGGTTATCTGGAAGGAAAGTGGTTAGTTATACATGACCTGGTTATGTGGCAGGAGAGTGGTTAGTTATACATGACCAGTTATGTGGCAGGAGAGTGGTTAGTTATACATGACCTGGTTATGTGGCAGGAGAGTGCTTAGTTATACATGGTTATGTGGCAGGAGTGGTTATTTATACATGACCTGGTTATGTGGAAGGAGAGTGGTTAGTTATACATGACCTGGTTATGTGGCAGGAGAGTGGTTAGTTATACATGACCTGGTTAAGTGGCAGGAGAGTGGTTAGTTATACATGGCCTGGTTATGTGGAAGGAGAGTGGTTAGTTATACATGACCTGGTTATGTGGAAGGAGAGTGGTTAGTTATACATGACCGGTTATGTGGCAGGAGAGTGGTTAGTTATACATGACCTGGTTATGTGGCAGGAGTGGTTAGTTATACATGGTTATGTGGCAGGAGTGGTTATTTATACATGACCTGGTTAAGTGGCAGGAGAGTGGTTAGTTATACATGGCCTGGTTACGTGGAAGGAGAGTGGTTAGTTATACATGACCTGGTTATGTGGCAGGAGAGTGGTTAGTTATACATGGCCTGGTTATGTGGAAGGAGAGTGGTTAGTTATACATGACCTGGTTATGTGGCAGGAGAGTGGTTAGTTATACATGACCTGGTTATGTGGCAGGAGAGTGGTTAGTTATACATGACCTGATTATGTGGAAGGAGAGTGGTTAGTTATACATGACCTGGCTATGTGGAAGGAGAGTGGTTAGTTATACATGACCTGGTTATGTGGAAGGAGAGTGGTTAGTTATACATGGCCTGGTTATGTGGAAGGAGAGTGGTCAGTTATACATGACCTGGTTATGTGGAAGGAGAGTGGTTAGTTATACATGACCGGTTATGTGGCAGGAGAGTGGTTAGTTATACATGACCTGGTTATGTGGCAGGAGTGGTTAGTTATACATGGTTATGTGGCAGGAGTGGTTATTTATACATGACCTGGTTAAGTGGCAGGAGAGTGGTTAGTTATACATGGCCTGGTTACGTGGAAGGAGAGTGGTTAGTTATACATGACCTGGTTATGTGGCAGGAGAGTGGTTAGTTATACATGACCTGGTTATGTGGCAGGAGAGTGGTTAGTTATACATGACCTGGTTATGTGGCAGGAGAGTGGTTAGTTATACATGACCTGATTATGTGGAAGGAGAGTGGTTAGTTATACATGACCTGGCTATGTGGAAGGAGAGTGGTTAGTTATACATGACCTGGTTATGTGGAAGGAGAGTGGTTAGTTATACATGACCGGTTATGTGGCAGGAGAGTGGTTAGTTATACATTACCTGGTTATGTGGAAGGAGAGTGGTTAGTTATACATGACCTGGTTATGTGGCAGGAGAGTGGTTATACATGACCTGGTTATGTGGAAGGAGAGTGGTTATACTTGACCTGGTTATGTGGAAGGAGAGTGGTTAGTTATACATGACCTGGTTATGTGGAAGGATAGTGGTTAGTTGTATATGAAGCATTGTCATTCCTTTATATATGTGGTCTCCATCCCTTTATATAGACGAAGTCTCATTCCTTTATATATGTTTTCTCCATCCCTTATATATGAGCAGTCTCATCCCTTTATTTACTGTATATACAGTATGTGGTCTCCATCCCTTTATATAGGTGTAGTCTCATCCCTTTATATATGAGCAGTCTCTTCCCTTTATATATGAGCAGTCTCATCCCTTTATATATGAGCAGTCTCATCCCATATATATATATATATATATGTGGTCTCCATCCCTTTATATACAGTAGGTGTAGTCTCATCCCTTTATATATGAGCAGTCTCATCCCTTTCTGATTATTCTGCTGCCTCATGCACAAAACGTAATCTTATTATATTGCGTGTCGGTCAGTAAGGCGCAGATCACAGGGGGCTTCCTTACTGAATGGGGGTGACTGCATGAAGTGAGGGTGGGGATTTCTAGGACATCCCTGCGATAGTGACATTCGTCTGATATATCTCCATGACTTTCATTTCTGTGCCCTATCTGTCAGCATTCTCCACCCACTTCCGATCACACTCCCGCCCTGTCTGTCACTCATCGCTATTCTCAGTCAGCCTACATGGGATACCCCCGAGCACACGGGTGTGTACGTGTTATGCATGATTAACCGCAGGCGACTGATAAAGGGTCACCACCCCTCCCCTTCTAGTCTATGACTCACCAAAACATTACCTCATCTTCCTGTCACCTGCACCCTGTCACATAGCTGGCGTCTTGTGTGATTAACCCCTCTCCTTCCACATAGCTGGCGTCTTGTATGATTAACCCCTCTCCTGCCACATAGCTGGCGTCTTGTATTATTAACCCCTCTCCTGCCACATAGCTGGCGTCTTGTATGATTAACCCCTCTCCTGTCACATAGCTGGCGCCTTGTATGATTAACCCCTCTCAAGCCACATAGCTGGCGTCTTGTGTGATTAACCCCTCTCCTGCCACATAGCTGGCGTCTTGTATGATTAACCCCTCTCCTTCCACATAGCTGGCGTCTTGTGTGATTAACCCCTCTCCTGTCACATAGCTGGCGTCTTGTGTGATTAACCCCTCTCCTGCCACATAGCTGGCGTCTTGTATGATTAACCCCTCTCCTGCCACATAGCTGGCGTCTTGTGTGATTAACCCCTCTCCTGTCACATAGCTGGCGCCTTGTATGATTAACCCCTCGTCTGTGACATAGCTGGCGTCTTGTATGATTAAGCCCTCGTCTGTGACATAGCTGAGTCATGTATATTTAACCCCTCTCCTGCCACATAACTAGGTCATGTATATTTAACCCCTCTCCAGCCACATATCTGGGTCATGTATGATTAACCCCTCTCCTGCCACATAACTGAGACATGTATGATTAACCCTTATCCTGCCACATAACTGGGTCATGTATGATTATCCCCTCTTCTGCCACATAACTGGGTCATGTATGATTATCCCCTCTCCTGCCACATAACTGGGTCATGTATGATCATCCCCTCTCCTGCCACATACAGTAACTGGGTCATGTGTGATTATCACCTCTCCTGTCACATAACTGAGACATATATGATTAACCCTTTTCCTGCCACATAACTGGGTCATGTATGATTATCCCCTCTCCTACCACATAACTGGGTCATGTATGATTATCCCCTCTCCTGTCACATAACTGGGTCATGTATGATTATCCCCTCTCCTGTCACATAACTGGGTCATGTATGATTATCCATTCTCCTGCCAATATGGTGCAGTGCTGAGAGTATCACAGTAACAATAACATGGTGCAGTGCTGAGAGTATCACAGTAACAATAACATGAGGCAGTGCTGAGAGTATCACAGTAACAATAACATGGTGCAGTGCTGAGAGTATCACAGTAACAATAACATGGTGCAGTGCTGAGAGTATCACAGTAACAATAACATGGTGCAGTGCTGAGAGTATCACAGTAACAATAACATGAGGCAGTGCTGAGAGTATCACAGTAACAATAACATGGTGCAGTGCTGAGAGTATCACAGTAACAATAACATGGTGCAGTGCTGAGAGTATCACAGTAACAATAACATGAGGCAGTGCTGAGAGTATCACAGTAACAATAACATGAGGCAGTGCTGAGAGTATCACAGTAACAATAACATGGTGCAGTGCTGAGAGTATCACAGTAACAATAACATGGTGCAGTGCTGAGAGTATCACAGTAACAATAACATGGTGCAGTGCTGAGAGTATCACAGTAACAATAACATGAGGCAGTGTTGAGAGTATCACAGTAACAATAACATGGTGCAGTGCTGAGAGTATCACAGTAACAATAACATGAGGCAGTGCTGAGAGTATCACAGTAACAATAACATGAGGCAGTGCTGAGAGTATCACAGTAACAATAACATGGTGCAGTGCTGAGAGTATCACAGTAACAATAACATGGTGCAGTGCTGAGAGTATCACAGTAACAATAACATGGTGCAGTGCTGAGAGTATCACAGTAACAATAACATGGTGCAGTGCTGAGAGTATCACAGTAACAATAACATGAGGCAGTGCTGAGAGTATCACAGTAACAATAACATGGTGCAGTGCTGAGAGTATCACAGTAACAATAACATGGTGCAGTGCTGAGAGTATCACAGTAACAATAACATGAGGCAGTGCTGAGAGTATCACAGTAACAGTAACATGAGGCAGTGCTGAGAGTATCACAGTAACAATAACATGAGGCAGTGCTGAGAGTATCACAGTAACAGTAACATGGTGCAGTGCTGAGAGTATCACAGTAACAATAACATGGTGCAGTGCTGAGAGTATCACAGTAACAATAACATGGTGCAGTGCTGAGAGTATCACAGTAACAATAACATGGTGCAGTGCTGAGAGTATCACAGTAACAATAACATGAGGCAGTGCTGAGAGTATCACAGTAACAATAACATGAGGCAGTGCTGAGAGTATCACAGTAACAATAACATGGTGCAGTGCTGAGAGTATCACAGTAACAATAACATGGTGCAGTGCTGAGAGTATCACAGTAACAATAACATGGTGCAGTGCTGAGAGTATCACAGTAACAATAACATGAGGCAGTGCTGAGAGTATCACAGTAACAATAACATGGTGCAGTGCTGAGAGTATCACAGTAACAATAACATGAGGCAGTGCTGAGAGTATCACAGTAACAATAACATGAGGCAGTGCTGAGAGTATCACAGTAACAATAACATGGTGCAGTGCTGAGAGTATCACAGTAACAATAACATGAGGCAGTGCTGAGAGTATCACAGTAACAATAACATGGTGCAGTGCTGAGAGTATCACAGTAACAATAACATGGTGCAGTGCTGAGAGTATCACAGTAACAATAACATGGTGCAGTGCTGAGAGTATCACAGTAACAATAACATGGTGCAGTGCTGAGAGTATCACAGTAACAATAACATGGTGCAGTGCTGAGAGTATCACAGTAACAATAACATGGTGCAGTGCTGAGAGTATCACAGTAACAGTAACATGGTGCAGTGCTGAGAGTATCACAGTAACAGTAACATGGTGCAGTGCTGAGAGTATCACAGTAACAATAACATGGTGCAGTGCTGAGAGTATCACAGTAACAGTAACATGGTGCAGTGCTGAGAGTATCACAGTAACAATAACATGAGGCAGTGCTGAGAGTATCACAGTAACAATAACATGGTGCAGTGCTGAGAGTATCACAGTAACAATAACATGGTGCAGTGCTGAGAGTATCACAGTAACAATAACATGGTGCAGTGCTGAGAGTATCACAGTAACAATAACATGAGGCAGTGCTGAGAGTATCACAGTAACAATAACATGGTGCAGTGCTGAGAGTATCACAGTAACAATAACATGAGGCAGTGCTGAGAGTATCACAGTAACAATAACATGAGGCAGTGCTGAGAGTATCACAGTAACAATAACATGGTGCAGTGCTGAGAGTATCACAGTAACAATAACATGAGGCAGTGCTGAGAGTATCACAGTAACAATAACATGGTGCAGTGCTGAGAGTATCACAGTAACAATAACATGGTGCAGTGCTGAGAGTATCACAGTAACAATAACATGAGGCAGTGCTGAGAGTATCACAGTAACAATAACATGGTGCAGTGCTGAGAGTATCACAGTAACAATAACATGGTGCAGTGCTGAGAGTATCACAGTAACAGTAACATGGTGCAGTGCTGAGAGTATCACAGTAACAGTAACATGGTGCAGTGCTGAGAGTATCACAGTAACAGTAACATGGTGCAGTGCTGAGAGTATCACAGTAACAATAACATGGTGCAGTGCTGAGAGTATCACAGTAACAGTAACATGGTGCAGTGCTGAGAGTATCACAGTAACAATAACATGAGGCAGTGCTGAGAGTATCACAGTAACAATAACATGGTGCAGTGCTGAGAGTATCACAGTAACAATAACATGGTGCAGTGCTGAGAGTATCACAGTAACAATAACATGGTGCAGTGCTGAGAGTATCACAGTAACAATAACATGGTGCAGTGCTGAGAGTATCACAGTAACAATAACATGAGGCAGTGCTGAGAGTATCACAGTAACAATAACATGAGGCAGTGCTGAGAGTATCACAGTAACAATAACATGGTGCAGTGCTGAGAGTATCACAGTAACAATAACATGAGGCAGTGCTGAGAGTATCACAGTAACAATAACATGGTGCAGTGCTGAGAGTATCACAGTAACAATAACATGGTGCAGTGCTGAGAGTATCACAGTAACAATAACATGAGGCAGTGCTGAGAGTATCACAGTAACAATAACATGGTGCAGTGCTGAGAGTATCACAGTAACAATAACATGGTGCAGTGCTGAGAGTATCACAGTAACAATAACATGGTGCAGTGCTGAGAGTATCACAGTAACAGTAACATGGTGCAGTGCTGAGAGTATCACAGTAACAGTAACATGGTGCAGTGCTGAGAGTATCACAGTAACAGTAATAATATGACATAACCCAGTTACTGGTGAGACAGAGTAAACACTTCCCGCACAGCCTGATGGGGAATACTCCAGCTCGCCCACACCCTCTCCCCTTATTGGCTCTCCATTGAAGGTGACGTCATTAGTTTCCGGCGCGGGCGGGCCCTCACGAGCCATATAAACCCCCGGGTCTGCCGGCTGAGGCGCATTCATTCATTAATTCACACGCTTAATTACAACAGCAGCCATGCCTACAGACACAGCGCCAGCACCGCTGCCCGACCTCGACATGGCGGAGTGCGGCATCTGCTACAATGACTACGGCCAAGGCCGGAGGCCACGCCCCCTGCCCAGCTGCCGACACGTTCTCTGCACCGTCTGCCTGGATCACCTGACGGCCCACGGCGGCGAGGTCACGTGTCCCTTCTGCCGCGCGTCCTCACCGCTGCCTAGCGACGAGGAGGAGGGAGCCGCCGACGTCACGGGAAAGGGGCCAATCAAGTGGCTGAAGCGGCTGTATAGGAAATCGAGGGCGGGCTCTCGTCGCAGAGGTAAGGAGGCGTGGCTTTTGGTTGTCGACGTCGTTGCGGTGGTTGTCGGCGTCAGTAGCTAATGCAGCGAGGCCGGTTCTATGTAATGTTAACGGGGGGTAGTCTCCTTATGTTTATGGCACAGATATGCGGGTCTTGGAGCGCTACAGCCACCATAATAACCTCTTTACTCATGTCCCCCCAATATAAATGATATAAAAAAATATATATATATATACTTCTCTGGGTCCTATATAATGTTCCTATGCTTCCCTGGTTTACATATAATGTCCCTACTTTTCTGTATGTGGTGTATAGCACCAGGACAGTAGTGTATACAATGCCGTTAGACTAGGGGTGGGCAATAAATGCCCCCCACCCCAGGTGTTGTAGAACGACGCATGCCCAGACACAGTTTTGCTATTTGACCATGCTAAAACTGCTGCAAGGCATGCTGGGATATGTAGTGCAACAGCTGGAGAGCCACTTAGTGCCCACCCCTGCTTTAGACCTTTGGGGGGGGGGGGGGGGGGGACATGCAGCATGTGCTTTGCTATGTCTGAACCATAAATGACAGGCCCATACCAACCATTATCTATTTGTCTGTATTATGAGCAGATATAAGCCCCCCCCAGCCCCATATATAGACCCATAGTAATGTGTTGGTTTTTTTTAACCGTAGGACACATTACCACTTGCCCAAGCTTGCCAGTGGGTGACCGTCATTCTAAGGCACGATTTATATTCCCGTAGATGTCACTAATAACTTCTTTTCTTTTCCCCTCCTTCCAGCATCTTTGGCAAACGAAGACATTCGGGACTTGGCCTTGATGAGCAGTTACTTCATGTGATCCTGCCAGCTGGAAGTGCTACTCGTGACACCTGCACTTGACGCAGCGCCAGCTGGCCGCGGGGACTTTTGAAGTCTGAATACAATAAAGCTGTTAGAGGGCGGATGTTGAAACCGGCAGCGATTTCACGCCACGACTGTTACGTTAGTGACTCATCCGCTGGCGCAGTCTACAGAGCCACAGCCGAGAGCGATACACGGAGACGGCTCTTGGCAGCCACTAACCTGCTGACGACCACTGTCTGGTGGTGATAAAACGCTACAAGCCATTGGCGTGCCTTCTGTACTTACTCTATGAAGTGACTGTTACATATGTTACTACAGGGCTAGTCTCAAGCTGTCTCCTGGTGATGGGACAGACCCTGTTACTTCCAGAAACCTGGGACGATGATCCCGTTTTTTAGATTAACGTACTATGTAGTAAGACAAATGGTAGGAATAGCACTGTGCAGGGCTACAGTGAGAAATTGTGGTCCTAGGAAAGCTGGTGAGAGCTGGGCCCATCCCCTCCCTACAGAGCTTTTGGCTACACATCTAAAAGAGTTCTGTGGGGTTGGGAAGCAGATGACCTCACTGTTGCTCGTCAGACTGCGCACATGGGGTGAATACGTGTTGCAAGAGCGGATGAGGGTAAAAGCAGCTGCCGTCTGTGTTTCGGTCTTTGGCAGGCTGAACGGTCACATTAGACAGCAGCACTCCTATTCAGAGGATGGATATTTCTGTGGCCAGGGTAACTTACTGTATTCATGTTTGGTAGGAAGTAAGGGATCAGTTTCGTTGTTCTTTGTACTTTTTTATTTTTTAAAGAATTAAAATGTGTCCTGTTTGCTCAGTGAAAAAAAAATAAAAAATGCCAGTATTGAGAACTGTGACCCTGAATTGTCTGAGGGGTTTATTTATCAAGCAGTGAAAAACTTAGTGAAGTGGACCAGTGGTGAATTTGCACATAGCAACCAATCCGCTCCTAGCTATTATTTTATAGACTGTACTTAATAAATGTTACTTCAGAGCTGATTGGTTGCTATGGGCAACTTCTCCACGGGTCCGCTTCACTAAGTTTTTCACTGCTTGACAGATAAACCCCTGAGTGCTTTCTGCATTTGGGAATTTCTTCTCCCAAACCAGTGTGTGCAGATAATCCCGGCGGGGGCTGTATATCTCAATGGGTCCCATGTTACGTATTGCGCTGATAACGGCCTGTGACCCTGTCCTGCTAAGCATGCTGGTGCTTGCTCTGTCTATAACAGAGTTCTTAGTAAATAATTAAAGAGTCAAACATCTCTTCCTACAAATGCACTTTATGGTTTTTATATATAATATATATATATTTATTCATGTATGGTTTTACATATGTTCCAAATTTCGTAATAAACCTTTCTTCATCGATAGCAGTGGTCGTTGTGTTTTTGTTTGTATTGGTGGCAGGGCCGGATCAAAGCTTGTGTGGGGCTCTTTCAAACCCCACGGAACCAAGCCACCCCCCCCCCCTCCAGCCACTCAGAGCCCACCAACCCTCCCTCCCCACTCCACCGCTCAAGCCACACGGGCCGTACTCGGGCGCTGAGAGGAGGAGGCGGGGGGGGGGGTCTGGCCACACCTCCCTGGTTGACCACGCCCCCTCCCTGTACCTGGGCCCGGCAGAGTTGTTGGCAGCTTTGGTCCTCCTGTCTGTGATTATTCACCTGTCACCTCCTGATTCCGGCAGAACTGCTCTGTTGTACCCTCATCAGCGTCTCTGACATATCACATGACTCTGAAGGGATTCCGGAGCCGCCCTGCGCTGTATGCAGCACTGACTGTAGAGCACAGCCACGGGAGCTGAGCTCCCATCCGAACACAGGTGCCACTGGGCACCTGTTCTCGGCAGGGTCACCTCTGTCTGTGCGGGCCCCCAACGCTGCCACCCCCCACCTTAATCCAGCCCTGATTGGTGGACTTCAGCAGTTTATGCAGATGGGTCTCATGTGAGCGCAGTGTGATATATTTCTAGCATTAGACTGTCTGAAACATCCTTGTGTTAAAATAAAAACTCAGTATGCCCCCAGTTCATACTTGCCATTTCTCCCTGATTGTCAGGGAGACTCCCTGAAATAGTCGCTACCTGATAGCATCTTACCCCCATTATGTAGCGATTATAAACAGATACATACAACTGGGATCATTAGTACCATTTCCCTGTATTGGGTATAAGGCACAATGATCCCTATGGCTACAGGCATTTTCAGAAAAGTAGAAGTGGGTTTTCATCAACAAATAGATCTTACTGTCAGCTTTGGGGATCGTTTACGTTTAAATGCAAATCAATTTATGACACTCCTCGGATATAGCAGTACACGCCTATCGCATGTATGATACGCCCCTCAGATGTAGCAGTACACGCCTATCACATGTATGGCACGCCTCTCAGATGTAGCAGTACACGCCCACGTTACAGCCGCGCTCATAGGTGCTGCTTTCACAATGTCCCTGAAATGCTTTTACAAAAGTAGGCAGGTATGTCCCAGTTACAGGTGCACTTGCCCTGAATATTCTCTTTGGGCATATAAAGCAACAAGTTCCTCAGTGAGTTTTACTATAGGATGCAGCTAGCAACATAAAATATGAGTCTGCGCTAAGGATTGAATTTAAATAATGAAAATGTATTACATAATAACACATATACCTATGACTGCAGTCACAATGTATCAATAATAAAAATACACAACATTGGTTTTACAATGTATCTGGATCCACATCCCACTCGATACACAATTCAATAATACTTGTATAGTACTAAGCATATAGGTGATCTGATTATACTGAAAATCAGTTAGTAAATGGGGGGCTAAAGATCCATCTCCTAATTACGCCCTCCAGATGTTCCATAAAACAATGGTTAGTACCTCTGTAGGAGATCCGTATATGCCCAATATCGTGCGAATAAGAAACAAGCTGCTGCCGCACTGAAAGTCACTCGCCGGAGACGGCAAGTCATGGCGAGCGTCACAACCTGTAGTCCTGCGCCTGTAATATCACTGGCTGTAACTTCACAGATGATCATCAGGAATTTATTCTTTCCGTCATTCAATTTATCCTTTCACACAATTATTTCACGTTTGACCACCATTTTTATTTACAGCGCACGGGCACAGCTATGGGGACCAGGTTTGCGCCAAGTTTCGCAAACCTCTATATGGGCATCCTCGAGGATCAGCTCATTTGGGGTGGGCGGTTCGGCACAAACCTGGTCCTCTACAACGGTATATAGATGACCTTTTTATTATTTGGGATGGGGACGACACATCTGTTCTTGAGTTTGTTGATCACCTGAATCATAATGATTTCAGTCTTTCTTTTACGAGTATTTTTCACCCCACCACTATCACCTTTTTGGATATAAAACTCAAAATTCAAGACGGAATGATACAGACATGTACATTTCAGAAAGAAGTGGATACTAATAATTACATTGATTACCATAGTAATCACTATAAAAAATGGTTGGAGCACATTCCGTCTGGTCAGTACAGAAGGATTAGACGCAATTGTTCATCCAAGGAGTTATTTGCACAGTAAGCTAAGATTACACAAGTATTCAGAGAGAAGAATTATCCAGAGCCGCTACTAGATAAAGCCTACCAGGAGTCTTTGGAAATAGATAGATCATCTTTATTGGAACCTAGTACGTCACATCCTATGGATGGTTCTATTGCATTTGTATCCAAATACGACAGTTATTTGAATAAAATTAAGAGTATTTTTAATTACATGTTACACTTGGACCCTATTTTGAAGACAGAACTTGATAAAAAAACCTGTTGTAATTTTAAAAAGGCAAACAACTTAAGGAACTTCTTGGCCCTTAGTTTTTCAGAAGAGTGTCTAAGAGCCGTATTCAATTTGAGCCGAGCCGCGATACTTTTCGCGACCCAGACTTTTCACCTGTTTTGCAGGCGGAAAAGTATCACGCGCGTGCATGCTTTACCCCGTATTCAATTTGAAAGTACGCGTAAACGGGACCCGGTGATACTTGAACAGGCGGAAAGTACTGTCAGATTTGGGGAAATCAGCCTGACACCCCCCAAAAGGTGCTTTGACATAGGGGTTCCCTATGGTACCCCCCCGATTTGGCTTTCTGAAGGTATTTGTTGTTTTTAAACGGGCTCAATAGCTGCTAAATAGCGTTTTTCTATACGTGGTGCAGAACAGTATTCAGGAGTAATTTTTGCAGAAAATAACTTATCCCAGCAAATTTGGGCTACTTGAAAATGGGGGTCAGCATATTTAAAAGTTGCTAAAGTGAAGTTGAAAAAATTGTGAAAAATCCACCTGCTGCAAGCTCCTGCAATCAAAAAAACACTTGGGGCATACTTAGGGACCCCCCAGAGTCAAGTTCGCTAGTTTTTAACTTTGTACCCCAACTTTTTTTTTCACCCCCTTTTTCAAAGTCATTTTTTGGGGTGTCCTTAAGTGTTTTTGTTTTTGTTTTTTTACACAGTTTTCCTTTGGGGCACTGTCTGAAGGCTGCACGGGGGTTCCCGCAATGTTGCACCCCAAAACCCCAATTCTGCACTTTTTTCCGCCTGCTATTCATAGGCAAAACTTTTCCGCCTAGTACATTGCATTGACTTTCCGCCTAGGCAGAAAGTTTTTCAAATTGAATACGGGGTAAAAGCAAAACAGGCGAAAATTACATCATTGGCAAAAAAGTATCGCGGATCCGGACTTTTCACCTGAAATTGAATACGGGTCAAAGACTATAAAAAATATGTTACTAGGGTTACCTAAAGAAATAGGGTGCTATAGATGCGGATATTCTAGGTGTATTACCTGTGACCATATAGGGCATAGGACCATGAGCTTTACATCAAAGTTTTGTCCTGGCACTTTCCCCACTAAGACATTTATAAATTGTGAGAGTGCATATGTTATCTATCTTTTACAATGTAAATGTCGACTCCAATATGTAGGTCGTACTACGAGATCTCTTAAAATCAGCTTTCTTGAGCACCGTACGAATATTTAGAATACTAATGATAAACACAGTGTCTCATGTCATTCCTCTAAGTCTCATGCAGGGGATCCCCCAGGGTTACAAGTGATAGGGTTGGAACATATTGTACCCACTGCACGAGGAGGGGAGAGGTTTAGGAGGTTGTGTAT
This sequence comes from Taudactylus pleione, assembly GCA_031769625.1. NCBI lineage: Eukaryota > Metazoa > Chordata > Amphibia > Anura > Myobatrachidae > Taudactylus > Taudactylus pleione. Next base: position 2,921,023 of record JAUIMM010000391.1, on the reverse strand, counting down.
TCGTGAGGCCTTCTGGATACATAATTTGAGAACATTGTATCCAGACGGTCTCAATGAAACTATCAAATTGGATTTTTGAATGCATACTTTATTATATATATTATCATTCTTTATCCTCTTTATATTTTTTTGCATCTTTTTGCATATTTATCTGTCTTGGTCCCCTTTTTATATAATTTTTTTCATACCGGATTTATATGCGCTGTCAGTTAGTAATGATAATTTTTATATATATATATATATATATATATATATATATATATATATATTTTTTTTTAAATATATATTTATTTATATTATTTATCATTTCTTATTTTAATATTTTCTTTAATATATAGGAGTTATGAGTAAATATGAATTGCTAGTTTATCATATATTGTGATATACATACTGTGATATATTAAATGTTCATACAATTGTGCTTATTAATTAGGTAGTTTATTATAATTTTCTCTGATCTTTTGCAACTTTCAATTTCATTTTATTTATTTTATTTTATTTGGTAGATATGTTTTCAAATGTTTAAATGTCTAGAATCTCTCAAAGTAAATTATTTCCGTGCTTCAATATGTTGAGTAATGCAATGAATATCAGGTGTCCACTAATGAGGGATAGCCTTTGATTGGGCTATAGTAGTATAAATGACTGCCCGGGATCCAACGGGATTATTTCCTTCTGAAAAAAACCCCTGAGAGAGGGGAGAAACGTGCCTCAAGGTTTTGATTTGATGTGACTGCAATCTATCCCGCTCTCCGCCTAATATTCCTGCTATACCTCGCTGTCTTCTGCCTAGCTGAACTCACCATTGTGACCTGGACACCCTCCTGCGGTGGGAATCTGCTACGGCTGAGGTCACAGTTCCTCCATTGCCGTGACTTGAGGCTCCGGTATATGGTGCAGGGCCATCTCTTCCATTGGTCTTGTTGGGCAGTTGCCCAAGGGCCCAAAGCTTGCAGGGGCCCGCCAACCCACCCCCCTGCAGCCGCGGCCAGTTGGTAAATTTGAGATATTTTTATAAAGGCCCCCATACATCAGAGATGGATTGCAGCAATCGTGCAATTTGCAATCGATTGTGTATAAAAATCTGTAATGTATGGGCTTCACAGATCGCAGATTGCAACCAAAAAGTGATTGGAATTGTTTAATCAGATTTTCCAACATGTTGGATTTCACAGATCGATTGGGGTTGTAGAATGCTAGTGTATGGACATGATCAGCAGATTTGCAGACCGTTTCTAGCAAAATGATGGGCCTTTCAAGATTGCCAGATCTGTGTTTGCTGCAATCGATCTGCAAATCACTGAAAAAGATCTGTAGTGTATGGGTGCAGATTGCTCGATTGGGAAATCCTAAGATCGGGCAATAAATCTTCAAATTGTTCAATTGTGGTTTTCAGATTGCTGATGTATGGGGGCCTTAAGCTGGCCGCTGGTGCACTGTATTCTGATCTAACCTCCCCCACCCAATACCCTGGGGTGACGAATACCCACTTCAGTGCCAGTTTCACCTCATCCGCCGGCTCCAGACCAGTCAGACAGAGTCTCTCTGCATGTGTGGGAGGTCTGATGGGTATGCAGGAGGGTTTAATTTTATTCACCATTTAAATTTCTTTCCCGTGAATGGGTGGGTAGGGGCTCCAGTGCATTGCTTTGCCCAGGGTCCACACTGCTGTTAAGACAACCCTGATACGGTCAGCAATATACGTGCTTTTCCGGCTTACAGCCAGTGATATTACAGGCGCAGTACTACAGGTTGTGACACTCGCTGTGACTTGCTGGATCCGGCGAGTGACTTTCACAGTGCGGCAGCAGCTTGTTTCTTATTCGCACGATATTGGGCATATACGGATCTCCTACAGAGGTACTAACCATTGTTTTATATAACAGCCGGAGGGCGTAATTAGGAGATGGATCTTTAGCCCCCCTCCCATTTACTAACTGATTTTCAGTATAATTACTGTAGATCACCTATATGCTTAGTACTATACAAGTATTATTGAATTGCATGTCGAGTGGGATGTGGATCCAGATACATTGTAAACCAATGTTGTGTATTTTTATTATTGATACACTGTGACTGCAGTCATAGATATATGTGTTTATTGTAATACATTTTTATAATTATTTAAATTCAATTTGTGTTTTCAATCCTTAGCGCAGACTCATATTTTATGTTGTTCTCTATATTTTAGAGGGAATAGGCAGTTATCCCTTTTTTTGAGTCAGCAGCTGTGGATTGATTGAATAATAAACTCAGTTATTTAGCACAATTTATCTTTCTTGCAGATAATAATGTCTGAGATAAATCAGGAACGTGTTTATTTTCAGAACTTTTCAAGCACTAATCAGCAGCAGTAACTTTTTGTTGTAAATTGAAAGTATTTGCTAACACAAATGTCCCACTTTAGGGAACATATGTCCTGTGGTTGCAGAGTTCATTTATAATAACCAGTAAAATCCCCTTACTCCCCATCTCTCTCCTATTACTATAAAGGGTTCTGATGTCATTTCAGTGAATGTAGCTTTGGCTTCATCAGTTCTTACCAATCTGTCTCATTGAACTTCTGTACAAAACCCCATTAGTGCTTTATATATTCCGTGGACAACCAGGGCTGGTGCAAGGTTTCCGGGTGCCCTTGGCAACTATTCACCAACCGCCCCTGCTCCCTCCAATACATAATATGCCATACATCAGTCTCCCCAGTTATATAACATGCCACACAGCAGTATCCCAAATTCATAATATACTATATAGAATATTACACACAGCAGAGCACCAAAATCATAATGTACCTCATAACACTGCCGCAAATTCATAATCTGCCACTCAGCCACGAATTATGCCATTCAATTTTTTTTTTTTTTTGTGGAATCAGCGGCGCCCTCCAGTGGCTGGCGCCCTTAGGTGGTTACCTAATGGTAGCACAGGCCCTGTGGATAGCAATGGCTGTTATACAACCCAGGTTCGGTAGAAATCTGTATTAGCCGCCGAATTAAATACCAACACTCTACATCCTGACTGGGGCTGGTAAGTACCCTAACCCTCCCCTGTCCCCCTCTCGGTCCCTCCCTTAGTGGTCCCTAACTTCCCCACTGTGGTGCCTAACCCTAACTTCCCTCCTTCCCGCGCCCTAAAGCTAATCCTCCTGGGGTGCGTGCCTAACCCTAACTCTCTTGTTCTCAAGATGTCCCCTGAACCAAAGACTCCTTGAAATGTCTACATTATTACAATGTTGAAATTTTGCAGGTGTCTACATGAATGATGACCGCCAGACGCTGACAGTATAACGGCATGCCTACGGTCTTGGAAGGTCTTGGGGGCACATTCAGCAACTCCGGGCTACAGCTTAAACTCCTGTACTAAGAGCAGGAATAACTAATGAGGCATCTGGAGAAAAATCAAAAAGATCCCTTGTGTCGGCAGCGCAGATCCGAGTGCTGCGTTCGAAGATGGGGTTGCAGCACACGTGCATTGTAGCCCCGGTGCATGCGTAGTCCACCCACCATCAAACTTGTATGCCAACCATTGGGTTTGCATACAAGTCTGTGGGGTCTATTTACTAAGCAGTGTTAGGAGACAGAGTGAAAAGTGATAAGGTGCCAGCCAATCAGCTCCCAACTGTCATTTTTCAAACACAGCCTGTGAGATGACAGTTGGGAGCTGATTGGCTGGAACCTTATCTCATTTCACTCTGTCTCCTAACACTGCTTAGTAAATAGACCCCTGTATCAGGCCCAATATTAATTTTATCAATGTACGAAATGAGAAGATAAGCGGCTCTTTATGCTATATTTAAGGAACTGTCAGTTTGTTGAAAAATTGTACGGCCTTGTGTATTAAAGAATGGTCTCTGTATTGTGCTTTTGAAGCCTTTGTGCTTTATTTTTATACATTCTGTGTGTTAGAAGACCAGCGTAAATAGCACGTTCGGGAGTGGCCAGCCCAGGGACTGTGTAGACGTACGCAGCAGGGCCGGCTCCAGGGGTCAGAGCACCCTGTGCCGGAACTGTTAATAGTGCCTAAAATGGGGGCGTGACCTAATTACGATAGACCACGCCCCTAAGTTAAGTTATTTGGAGGCGTGTCCGCATGGCATGCCTCCAAATAACATCAGGCTGGGGATAAGCCCAGCACTCCGTCACTAGCTGGGCTTCCCCCAGCCCTTTCCCGGCACTGAATAGATGCCGCGCGCATGCGAACAGCATCCATCCAGCTACTCTGGGGTCCCCAACCTCCCGATTTGACCACCCGCCACAGTACTGTCCCACTGAAATCGGGATGTTGGGGAGAGGTGCGCCCTCTATGGGGTGGCGCCCCTGTTCGACAGCACCGGTCGAACACCCCAAGAGCCGGCCCTGGTATGCAGTCTGCTGGGCTAGCAAGCTGGCCAGCCTGAGTAAGCCGAGACTTACTCAGCTGGCCATCCACCATCGCGACCACCGATGGTCTCGACGGTGATCCCAGGATGTGACCTCCATCGCAGTGCTGGGAACGCAAATGCAGCAGGGGGTGTCGTACAGAGGGTGTCATAAGGGGGTGTCATACACCTCCTGCTGCATTTGCATGATTGCAAGGAACGCATTGTAGAGCTGCCTGCGTGCATACATCATATCTATAGCCTGCGTGCATACATCATATATCTATATATTCAAAAAAAAAACAAGAAGGGGGAAAGAAAAAGTTGTCTACAGTATGGCGCACAGAAATGTATCTAAAAAATAAAAATCAATCTTTATTGGATATACATTAAAATGCCCCAACATGGGACATAGCCAGCGAAATAGAGGTTAAAAGTAGAAAAAATAATAATATAAAGAATGTGAAGATAACTGAAATACGTGAAAAATAAAAATTAAATAAATCCCTTGCTGTGTGACTGTATTATTATTCCTGAGTCATTATAAGGGTGAAACTCAGAGTCAAGATGTCACATATACATGCAGGTGTTGATTGTAAATAATTTTGATTGGACATTAGGTAAGTGAAAAAAATCTTTATGTCTTTGTCCTGATGTACAGGCAAATTGAGAAATCTCAATTATTATATTATGGAAGATTTTATTATTCACTTACTATCTCAACATAATATTTTATCCAATTAATGCATATTATTTAACGTGTGCTTATTGCCACTATATAGTTATTCACTGTGAATCGCATAAAAATGTATCAGAATAAGTGAAAGAGGGGGTCGGTGATAGTCCCCCCACAACCCGAGATATATTTAAACTCAGATTGGGGAAGGAGAGCAGCAGCACCCTCAACAGAAAAAAAGAAAAGAAAAAGGGGGACAAAGAGATAAATATATATATTAGTAAATGTATATTACTTATATTATACATAAAAATAAAATAATATAATGATGGTGATGTCAGGACAAGTAACTGCCAACCATCACCTACAACCCCCGGGAACCTCAAAAGAAAATGGTATTGCGGAAAGATTGGCAGCGAAGGAGCAGAAATATAGACAGAATCTACTCCTTCCCTAAGATAGTATGAACTCCAAGCCAGAGGGACCGGGTAAGGTAACCCGTCCCTCAGCCATATAAGAAAAATAAATAATAAATTGTAAGTTGGATAAAACAATAAAAATTAAATAAATGGGGGAGGGGGTCAGTGACAACCCTCCCAAACCCGAGATATGTTTAAACTCGGGGTGGGGAGGGAGAGCAGCGACACCCCCAATAAAGAAAAAGGGGGAGAAAGAAGGGGAAAGGAGGGGGGGGGGGGAAGAAAAAATAAAAATAAATAAATAGATAAGAATATATTATATATTAAGTTATATTAATTCATTATATTATGAATGAAGATAAAATGCTAATGAGACTGCCAGGAAAAGTAACTATCGACAATTGAAACCCACACCTGTCAAGATTGTATCCATGTGAAGAAACATTTGTAGCACAGCTACCATATCAACAATTTATTCAATCACAGTATGATACAATCACAGTATGATTTGTATGCTAGCTCACCATATATTAGTAATAGATCTGAAGGGTACTCACAATGCGTAAGAGACCTTATGAATATACCTATGTTTGAGATGAGCTTAGCTTACAGTGGGATTTCACCCACATTGTGGTTAATTTGATGTCACTATTCTGCAAGAATATTGTGAATTAATTTCATTAAATCTCTACTTATTCCAATTAATATTGCTCTCATGAGGTCTATAACCAATTATTAGACACAATATATAATTACATCAATAGTGGAGCGATTCACAGTGAATAACTATATAGTGGCAATAAGCACACATGTTAAATAATATGCATTAATTGGATAAAATATTATGTTGAGATAGTAAGTGAATAATAAAATCTTCCATAATATAATAATTGAGATTTCTCAATTTGCCTGTACATCAGGACAAAGACATAAAGATTTTTTTCACTTACCTAATGTCCAATCAAAATTATTTACAATCAACACCTGCATGTATATGTGACATCTTGACTCTGAGTTTCACCCTTATAATGACTCAGGAATAATAATACAGTCACACAGCAAGGGATTTATTTAATTTTTATTTTTCACGTATTTCAGTTATCTTCACATTCTTTATATTATTATTTTTTCTACTTTTAACCTCTATTTCGCTGGCTATGTCCCATGTTGGGGCATTTTAATGTATATCCAATAAAGATTGATTTTTATTTTTTATATACATTTCTGTGCGCCATACTGTAGACAACTTTTTCTTTCCCCCTTCTTAGGTTTTTTTTGAATATATACGTGTATTTGTCTCTTGGCAGCACCCCTCACCTATCAAATCATTGGAGGGTTATCCATAATATTATTGTGTGCAGATGTCTATGTTCCTTTGTATTATCTTATCATATATCTATAGCCTGCATGCATACATCATATCTATATCCTGCGTGCATACATCATATCTATAGCCTGCATGCATACATCATATCTACAGCCTGCGTGCATCTTTGAAATTGCGATCCTTGCTGAATCAGGCCCTGTGTTTGAAAAAAAATGACAGTTAGGAGCTGATTGGTTGGTGTTTTATCTCTCTCCAGGGCTTAGCACATCACCCCCCCTTTTATCTCTCTACTTTATCTTGCTCAAAGGTTTCATACATCTCCCCATGGATGTGAATGATTGTAGAACTTTTTATAATAAAACCTGTTTAGGTATGGAAAAAAAAAGATTTATTTAATTTATAATGTCGTTAACATTTTTCCCACATACAAAGCTTATAAAGTTACCGTAAATATGGGAGATAAGGTATTCATGCAACCGAAGAACAGATTAGTTTATATCCAGTGAATCGTCTATAAGGTCGATGCCATCTTGAATTTAAGAAGATAGGCCCTGATTCAGAGCCGGACGCTCTGACCAGAGCGCTCGCTCTGAATCAGGGCCCACCTCCATAAATATGGAGCGTCCTCCTGGACGCTCGTATAGCTGTGGGTCACCACCCACAGCATATACGAGCGTGCAGGATGATGGTCGCGATGGTCTTGACCATCGCGACCATCGCCACTGCGTACAGAAGCCTGCGGTTGAGTTTCTCAACCGCAAGGCCAGGAGTGATTTTGGCTCTATCAGAGCCAAAATCACTCCCACTGACATCACTAGCTTCTGACGGTGGGCGTTCCCTTGGGAACGCCTCAGTCTGGGAGGCACGCCCCCGGCACGCCCACCAAAGGGGGCGTGCTGTCAATCAACATCGACAGCACGCCCCCTTTGATCAGACACTACGAGCGAAGGAAAGTCCTTTGCTCGTCGCGTCTCGCGCATGCGCACGATGGAGCTCCCTCCGTCGTGCGCATGCGCAGTGCAGACCATCGACCCACTTGCGAGTGGACAGCCGCTCGCGAGTGGGTCTGAATGAGGGCCATAGTTTCCAGGGACCTCAATAACCCAATCCTATACCTACTGAGCACCCCAACACTACACTGTCTATTTTTGTATGTATTTTATGCCTGCGTTTATATTTTTAATGTAAAATGTTTCCAACTCTACATTAGCTCCTGAGAGTAAAAAAACGTGTTGGTCATGGGTCGGCATACATACGGCAGTTAAAGATAGCATTATTCAAATTTAGCACATTAGTTTAGATCTGGGCCCTACCTAACACGCCATTGTGTCTTTGCAAACATAAAGCTCCAGACAAGACGCTCTGGGCAGTGCAGTACTTCCTGGTGCTGGTGGGCCCACCTCTCTCTTTGCGATGTTATGACATCATGTTCTCAGAGGGCGAGACTGACACGGGGCGCCCGGCCATCTTGTTACGGTGCTTAATGACCTAGTAGCGCTGAAAACTGTGATCACATTAGAAACAAGGATCTCCTGGATTACCATCAATTTTAAGCTGCTGGACTCAATGGTCCTTATTCAGAGTTGGACATAAATGCATATGACAGGCTGTTTTTGGCAACAACTTAAACTCTTTATTTTAATGCGCATTGGTGTCTTTTTGCAAATGCACATGTTTGTTCCATGGCTGCTTGGCCTCAATGAACCCCGGGAAGGGGTTTAGAGGGGGCGTGTAGACACATACAAAGTACTGAAAGGGGTGTGCGCCCAAAATGGTCCCCAAAAAGGCACAATTTTTTGGACGAGATGACTTGGGGCCTGATTTAGAGTTGTATGCTTTTAGCATCACTGTTGCCTCTTTGGACCCCTACCCTTTCCCTCTCTCACACCCTTCCCGTCACACCCAGCCCTCCCCAATGCAACTCTTCTGATCTCATACACACAGGGCCAGACTGGCCTCCTGGCACTGTCTGGTAAATGCCAGAAGGGCCGATGGCCTGATGGGCCGGTATGGTCTGAATCCATGGCTGAGCAGCTCCGCCTTCCGGCATTTTGGCTCGGCCGGAATACTGAGAGACTTGGTGTCCTGCTTGGCCAGGCCCCTGTAACTCTCGGCATGCCCCAGTGAGATTTAATTCCACCCAAGCAAGGCGAGGCCATGCCCCTTTTACGTGAGCATGTGCGCACACACAGGAAGATTCCAGGGCTGATTTAAAGCTCCAGTCCGTCCCTGCATCCACATCTCTCCTCTTCCATCCCTCTCGTTCTCATGTGCCCTCTGGTGTTCCAGGTCAGTTTTCAACAAGCTAAATATCAACCATATACTCCCTCATTCTCCTCACTTTCATGGAAATCTGGATATTTACACATTCTTAAACATTCTCTCATGTCTGTACTTTTTCTGACTTAAGCAATCCCTTCTTCTCTGTGACCACCACCTACTCTACTTAATTATAGCTATTACCCATATTCCACCCTGCTCCCTCGCTCTCTTAAGACCACACTTACTAGGTGGAATCTTGTCACCCTAGATCCCACCAGTTTCTCCTCCACTCTTGGCTTCATTCTTTTCCTCATTACTATACTTACCTACCCTGACCAAGCTGTCTCCTACTATGAGCATGCTCTCATTGCTGCCACATTGTTACCGTAAAGTCTTCAATGGTCCCCTTCCCTAATCCTGGCCCTCTACTCTGACATGCTTTCTCCAAAAGCACTCACACCACTTGAGGAAGTCATCCTCTCATGCTGTCTCCCTACACACCAAGTTCAGTCTCTTATCCTATGCTGAAAATCACTGGCATGGCCTCCTGTCTCTAGTTCCAACTCTTGTAGATTCTGGGTACAGGGGAGGGATGTAAGACTGCTGGCCATCAGATTGGTTGGTGGACATTAATAGCTGCTCATCTCAATTCTGAACCCCCTGAACGAACATTCTAGACTAAAGGAGCCTAATATCTGTTGATTTGCTTGTCTCTGGCAACTTCCCTGAATTAACCAGTTCCAGACTTTTAATAAGATCCAGAGCTCCAAACTCAATATGTGTTAGCTGGCCCTCTAGGTGTCAGACCAAGAAGTTGCCAGAGCCAGCTCTTAGCGCTTATAGACCAGGCTTGTCAGGATTGGTCTCATCTCAGGAAGTCTACAGCTCTATTGCAGAATGGATGGTTGATATATTTAAAAATATACTTTAAACTTACGTTATACACACAACATCAACCTACAGAAATACAAGAAAGGAGAGTAAAAAAGAGAACAAGGGGCCTGATTCAGACCCACTCGCGAGCGGCTGTCCGCTCGCAAGTGGGTCGATGTTATGCACTGAGCATGCGCACGACGGAGGGAGCTCTGTCGTGCGCATGCGCCAGACGCGACGAGCGAAGGAAAGTCCTTCGCTCGTTGTGTCCGATCAAAGGGGGCGTGCTGTCAATGTTGATTGACAGCACGCCCCCTTTGGTGGGCGTGCCGGGGGCGTGCCTCCCTGACGGGGGCGTTCCCACGGGAACGCCTCCCGTCAGAAGCCGGCCCACTGACATCACTAGTGATGTCAGTGGGAGTGATTTTGGCTCTGATAGAGCCAAAATCACTCCGGAGCTTGCGGTTGAAAACCTCAACCGCAGGCTCCGGCTCGCAATTTCGATGGTCGCGATGGTCAAGACCATCGCGGCCATCACAAAGCACGCTCGTATAGCCTGTGGGTGGTGACCCACAGCTATACGAGCGTCCAGGAGGACGCTCCATGAAAATGGAGCCCGGCCCTCATTCAGAGCGTGCGCTCTGCTCAGAGCGTACGGCTCTGAATGAGGGCCAAGATCTTTTATTAGGTAGAGGGCCCTGCTCGTGAGAGCTTACATTCTAAATGGGCGGGTCAGACAAACAGTAGTTACACAGATGGGGTGGACGGGGAGGTAGGAGCATGTAGCCGCAAGTTAGGATGAGAGCTGGAAGACCTTGATGAAGTAGTGGGTCTTGAGAGCCCGTTTCAAGATTTGTAGAGAGGTGGAGAATCTAATAGGGAGGGGGAGAGAGTTCCAGAGGTAGGGAGCAGCACGGGCAAGATCTTGGAGGCGGGAGTGGGAGGAAGTAATCAGTTGACAGGAGAGACGGCATGCATTTGTTGAACGAAGAGGGCGGATGGGAGTGTGAAGGGAGATGAGGTCAGAGATGTAAATGGGAGAGGATTGGGTGAGGGCTATGCAGGGCTGGTGCTTCCATTAGGCAGCTTTAGGCAGCTGCCTATGGGCACTGGGACCCGAGGGGCGGCACACTGAGGCTGCATTGGAGAGGGCATGATCTTGCCTCTCCTAGAAGCCACTCCTGCTGGTACTGTGAAACCGGTCTACTCTACCCCAGTGGCGAGCACCCACCCAGCATTACACCATGAACACTCAGGCAGCTTCCTGGCAGGCGCCCTCCCGCTGCCCACCTGGCCGATTACCCCCCAGTGGGGTTGCTACAGCTGCATCTTGATCCTGGAGGCCTTCCTGCGGCCGCACCTATGGGCCGCGTGGTGTGGAAACTTCTTTCACCCCTTCACACTGACAGTCGTATGCCGCCGCTGGCTTTGCGGGCTACAGTGCTGGTGCTCCCCCTTGGCATTAGCTTGGACCTGAGGGGCTGCCTTGGAGAGGGCATGATCTTGCCTTTCCCAGAAGCCACTCCTGCCGGCCCTGTGAAACCGGCCTACCCCAGTGGCGGACGTTCATCTACACCCACTTCCAGATCTCTCTCCTGCCCCTGGAGCCTCCATAGGCTCAAAGCAGTTTACACCATCCTAAGATGGTGTAAACTACCGGTACTAAACTCCAAAAAGCTTTGCTTTTTGGAGTTTACTACATAGGGGTGAGATCGTAGTCCCCATTGATAATAACTGCAGTTTCTGCATAATTTTATGTAAAAAACGTCTTGATACATAGGCCCCTGTATCTCTCTTTGGGCCTGATACAGAGGTGGATGGTAATGCAGTAGCGTGAATTTACAGTATACCCAGCTAAGGGGCTAAATGAGTACTGGAAGGAAGGGAAGGGGGGGGGGCAGGCAGAAGTTTTGCTTAGGGAGCCTAGAAGCCTAGCACCGGCCCTGGGGCTATGTAGGTGAGTGTAAGAACCTTGAATTGGGTTCTGAAGGGGAATGGGAGGCTTAAATTACATTGAGCTTGCCCAAAACACACCTCTCCAGGAACCTGGTGGACTGAGGGACAAAAGGAGCTAAATGTGCTCTGACCAGAGTTCATATTTTATGCAAAACGAGGAGCACAAATGGTGAATTACAGTTATCCCTTTAATACATAACATTGACTATCACCAGGCACAAACTATAAAGATTAAGCCCTCTTGGGCCACCCATGTTGTCGTCCGGAATGCTGGTGGCACTTCCCTAATATTTCTTATTCTACCTTATTCTACATATGTATTAGCGGCACTACACTGTTTATTATATATTTGTTTTCCCTCCAAAACCATGTCCATAAAAAGAGCCATATCCATCCAGAGGCATCCCGTAGAGCCTCACCACCACTGACCGCTGCATCTACATCTACCGACTTATGGTGCATTACGGCATACGGTTACTGTCTGCCCAAAATGCTGGTCAGTCCTGAGCTTTGTTCATATCCAAGAAAACCTGAACAGATTAGATCAGAGAGGGAGCTCCTATTTTAAGCTCCTTTGTGAAACAAGGATATTGCATAGTGTGTATGTCCCGTACATCCAGGTGTTAGGGAGCCATCTCCAGCTGGGATTCAAACAGCCTGAGGTAAGGACCAAGCTATGGGAACACTCCAGAGTTAAGAACAACCCATACATCTTGTCAAGAGTCGCTCCTCCTTAATACCCGGCACCCCGCAGCGCTGGATAAGTGGAGTCTTAAAACTGGTTACCGAGGGCAAATGAGAGTTTAGTATGACAGGACTGGCTGAGGATTGCGGATCCCGCTGGACTGCCAGGAAGAAGAGATTGCGATCCCCGGGAAAACTACTTGTCCAGCATTACTGCTCCCTTGGTCGTCAACCTATACGTCCTGGCCGATATTGGGGTATTAGGGGTGACATCCAATCTTGACCACTACCTAATAAGCCGGACATTGGAGCAAACTCTGAGAATGAACTATTGAGGTCCCAGAGTTGTGGGTGGGCTGAGTATCGGACATTACTGCATGTATTCCCCTGTGCATGCTAGCTTACTGTGCATGCACTTGCTGTGCATACAGCACATTGTGAGATATTCATAGTAGAGTTATATACACTTTTGTAAGTACTTTTGACTAAATACCCTGGTTTACAACTTTCCCAAGTGTGCAGTTTGTACTCCCATTAGCTGTTCTGATGCAAGATAGATAGGATGTACGTGTCTGGGGTGAACAGCAGCTGGGCGAATGTTGTAGCCACCTAGATTTGTATTGAAACGCCGACAGGCAGCATCGGTCGCAGATCAGTCGATTATCGGAGTTCTGAGTAACCTTATTGCAAGCAGATTGGCCCAATGTGGTGCTGGAGCCATATTTTGTATGTTCGACATGACCTCCAAAATGGTTGTCACATGCCTGCATTTTCATCGCCACTCCACTGCTACCTAACCCAAAAAACGGTCCCTGTCTGTCAGTCCCTTGTATATATATCCTCACCGCCGACTGCCGATGGTGATGTAACTTGACGCATTGTGCAATCAATGTGACTCAGACACGTGCGCAAATCACCGATAGTCGCTGCGTAAACATTTGCATGGCGTCCATCTCTGAATCGGGTGGCATTGGTTTTGTGCTGTGGTCCCTCTCTGTTTAGCCCAGATGAAGTCCTCACAGGTTGATACGGATATTAGGACTGAAAAATTATAAACTATAAGCGACCCTACTTGGGAGCAAGCCTGCCATGCCAAATGTCAAGCCTGATTGTGGTCGGCTATTTTTCATATTGGGCAGTTATGTGCATGTACATGTATGGACAAATCTAACAGACATCAGGGCGCTGAGTTGTTGAACCAAGTGGCTGAATGGAGCCTTGAATGAGCCCTTTTTAACACAAAAAAAGAATAGACATTTCAATGATATTTGGAGGCCGGGCAACAAAGGGTGAATTAATTATTAGTATGCGCTAATTTCCTGATGATTGGCTACGTCAACAGAAAAATAGAAATTCCGATGAAATAATGATTCCCCCGTTTGTCACCTTTCCTGAGAAGACATTATTTGCCAAGTCAAAGTTCAAACTGCATGATTGAAGTTGTGTTTGTTTTAAGGTTAGGTAACCGAATTACATATCCTCCAAACCTGCTATTGCCTCATCTATTCCTAAGAATAGAATCTGACCGGTAGAGAGTTTAAACTTTAAAAACGAATTGTACAGGGATTGACGTGAAGGATTATAAACATTCTTAGTAAGTGCTGGGTAATATAATAAAATAATAATATGATATGTGTAATAATAAAAATAATTGTAAAACAAATATTATAATAATGATACAATGAATAATAATAATAATAATAATAATAATAATAATAATAATAATAATAATGTGATAGAAGCACTGGAGAAGTTAGGGATGGCGTGTATATGTGTCCCAGATTCCAGTAATATGTATTTTAACCCCCAGGAAGAGTCTGTTTTACAAACAGATCTGAGTGTCTGCTTTAGGTGAAAGCCGGAGAATGGGTCCTGGGGGTGTGGATGTGAGAGAGAAGGGAGGGCTCCATCCACAGGGCCGTTTCTGGTGTTAGGCCTTCCAGTCTGTGAGCAGGCTAATTAAGGAATACATCTGGAAGTGGCTCAGTATAGCTGTGTAAGAGTTTTGATGCAATGTCTCACACACCCTGGGGAGAACAGACACTGAGGTTTTGTTCAGAGACACTGGGACCTTTTCAAAGTGCTGTGTTTGTGGTAAGGCAGCAGGCCTTGCCACTTGTAGAGAGGAAATTTCCTGTCTAGTCAGTACCCAGCCGGGCTAGGATTTATTTTATGTTTGCTTTGTTTGACTATTGGAGTTGCACAATAAAAACTGGTGCCGACCAGCTTGCACAAAAACCTATGACTGGAGTGCTGTTTCCTGGCTGCTGTGTGTAAGGAGGTGTCCACCTACCCCAGGAGAGGGACCCCTACCCCGATCATATCACAATAATAATAATAATAATAATAATAATAATAATAATAATAATAATAATAATAATAACAATAATAATAATAATATACAAACATATTGATTTATCCCATTTGTTAAAGATAAAAAAGCAGGTACCAAGTAGGCACTGTCCCATTAAAGGCACTTATTGCAATTAACACTTTGAATGTAGCCATATCCATAGCTGAATTTACATGGGGAATATGAAAGTGCACCACCGTTGGCTTTTTTTTTGGCTTGGTGCCCTCATTTACTGGTCTGTTGTAGTATTGGTGAGCCGGTCTGGCCAAAGTTTTTTCAGAATTGGGATGCCTAGATGCACTCCCTGCACCTATAGTAGCTGCGCCCTTGGCCCAGCCTATAACAGCCTCTCGGCCCTAATTTTAATATTGCACCACCTGCAGCATGGGCTGCACTTGGCTCCCACTGGCTGCCAATGGATAGACACAAGGCTGAATCTCTAAGGAGTCTATATTGGGTTGAGCGACCAGTCGGCTGTTTCTGTCTCCAATGAGCATACTGCACCCTGACCGCTGTGCTTTGTTCTTGACCTTTTAGCTCTCTGAGTCTCATTCAGACCCGGTCACAAGCACCGATGTGCTCGCAACCGGGTCGATGGGTAGCGCTGCGCACGCACAGCGGCCGCACTGCGCGTGCGCAAGCCCCGGACCGAGAGAGAAACTCTCTCGCTCTGGAGCTCGCTACAAAAGGGGCGGCTGTCGATGTTGATCGACAGCTCGCCCCATTTTGTAGGCGGGCCGGGGGGTTGTTTCCAAAACGGAGGCGTTCCTTAAGGAACGCCTACCGTTTTGTGGGCGCCCGCACTGACATCATCAGTGATGTCAGTGGGGAGCTTCCTGCTCCACCAGAGCGTGCCCAGACCCAACCTTAGGGTCTGGCAGTGGTGTAACTTCATCCCAGGTGCCCAGAGGCAAGATAAATGTTGGTGCCCCCTCCAAATTAAAATGTACCACCCCCACCAGCACATATGCCAGCCCAGCTGCTGCCCCCCTATGCAGTTCCCCCAGTAGTGGCCCCCCTGTGCAGTGCCCTCTGTAAAGGTCCCCCTATGCAGTGCCGCCTATGTAGTGCCCCCCAGTAATGGTCTCCCTATGCAGTACCTCCAGTAGTAAGGGCCCCTGTAGTGCCCTCAGTAGTAAGCCCCCAGTAGTAAGCCCCCTGTAGTGCCCCCAGTAGTAAGCCCCCTGTAATGTCCCCTGTAGTAAGCCCCTGTAGTAAGCCCCCAGTAATGCCCCCTGTAGTAAGCCCCCAGTAATGTCCCCTGTAGTAAGCCCCCTGTGGAAAGCCCCCAGTAATGCCCCCTGTAGTAAGCCCACAGTAATGGCCCTTGTAGAAAGCCCCCTGTAATGCCCCCTGTAGAAAGCCCCCAGTAATGCCCCCTGTAGTAAGCCCCCGTAATGCCCCCTGTAGTGCTCCCAGTAATGCCCCCTGTAGTAAGCCCCCAGTAATGCCCCCTGTAGTGCTCCCAGTAATGCCCCCTGTAGTAAGCCCCAGTAATGCCCCCTGTAGTGCTCCCAGTAATGCCCCCTGTAGTAAACCCCCAGTAATGCCCCCTGTAGTGAGCCCCCAGTAATGCCCCCTGTATTGAGCCCCCAGTAATGCCCCCTGTAGTGAGCCCCCCCGCGAGCGCACACACATACAAAAAAACAAACAAACACAATACTTACCTGAAACCCTGCTCCAGTGCTGCTGCCTTCCGTCCCCGGCGCCCGCTCCTCGGAACTATGGGAGTGACATCATGACGTCACTCCCATAGTCCATTGCGGGACCCGGAAGTGGAGCTCAGGAGTGAGCTCCGTTCCTCCGGCTACCGCCGGGGGGAAAGAGGGAGCCAGGCGCCTGCTGGTAACACACTCAGCGGGCGCCCGGCAAATAGGGGGAGCAAACGCACCCCCCGTATTGACGCCGCTCTAGGTGGAGCGCCAATCAGCGGCGCTCCATCTCCATAGCAGTGCCCGGAACGGCCCGGGGGACAATGGAGCCAGGTGCCCCCTTAAGGGCTGGAGCCCGGCGACAAGACTCCATTGTTTCTGGGAGTTCCGCCACTGGGGTCTGGTCGTAAGCCCCGATGGTCGCGATGGTGATCACCATCGCGACCATCACCCTGGTCGCTAGCTAAGCTGTGGGTGGTAACCAGGAGGCCGCACAAAAAAAAAGAAGCGGCCGCCCTCATTCAGAGAGAGCGATCGCTTCTTGCGACCGCCTCTGAATGAGGTCCACTGTCCTTCCTCTTGTGACTAGTTTTACTCCCAGATCACCCCCTATATTACCATGGACCTCCTAGACCAAGGAGCGGGAGTTTCAAAATTAAGGCCCTGATTCAGAGCCGGATGCTCTGACCAGAGCGCTCGCTCTGAATCAGGGCCCACCTCCATAAATATGGAGCGTCCTCCTGGACGCTCGTATAGCTGTGGGTCACCACCCACAGCATATATGAGCGTGCAGGATGATGGTCGCGATGGTCTTGACCATCGCGACCATCGAAACTGCGAGCAGAAGCCTGCGGTTGAGTTTCTCAACCGCAAGGCCAGGAGTGATTTTGGCTCTATCAGAGCCAAAATCACTCCCACTGACATCACTAGTGATGTCAGTGGGGCCGGCTTCTGACGGTAGGCGTTCCCTTGGAAACGCCTCCGTCTGGCAGGCACGCCCCCGGCACGCCCACCAAAGGGGACGTGCTGTCAGTCAACATCGACAGCACGCCCCCTTTGATGAGACACTACGAGCGAAGGAAAGTCCTTCGCTCGTCGCGTCTCGCGCATGCGCACGACGGAGCTCCCTCCGTCGTGCGCATGCGCAGTGCAGACCATCGACCCACTCTCGAGCGGACAGCCGCTCGCGAGTGGGTCTGAATGAGGGCCTAAGTGTTTAAATTCGGTTTCGAAAAATGTGGCATAATGCAAATATTTGGGCCCAAAGTAATGTACATGGTGAAGGAGTTTTCATGTGCCCCCCTTCATCCAAATATAATGGGTCCTTATAATGAATGCATGACATTTCTAAATGAAAAAGCTCATCAAAGCACTCCCTAGCCTGCACGTTTTACCTTTTTATGTTGTATTTTACATATTAATCCTTTGTAATGTGTTTGAGGCTAAACGGTTTGCTTTGTTTACTGAACATATTAGTGAATAGCATTATTACAACAAGTATCTGCAATAAAATATTGAATTAAAGAAAAAAAAGGTCGCCATCAGCGTCAAACTGATATAAATAAACCCAATTGCAGGGTGAGTCTGTAACTGTGGGAGATGTCGTCTCTCTCAGATAATTAAGCACAGGGACCAAACCAGTTTAGAAGCAATTTTCAGGTAATTGAATAATTGCTGCCTAGTGGGAGACATGATGGTGGCTGGGGACCTACACATAATGGTGACACCGCTGGGCCTGATGTCAGAGGGCCTGACTAGCGCAGTAATTACCATGCGCTATATGATGTGACCGAACACACACTAATTGTAAATACACTGACCACGCTGTGCAATAACGGAAAAATATTCACTGACAATGACCACACAGCACTGTATTATATTACTGGTGATAATGATCACACTACGCCATGTAATAACAGTATGTGACTATATACTGGTAATGACCACACCACACCATGCAATAACACTGATAATGATCCCTCTGATGTGTATAATAATTTTATTAATAATCTATACACTGATAATAATAATAATAACAACCACACTGCTAGGTATATTATTACTGACTGATCGTATTATTACACCGTATAACAACAATGAGTAACTAACTATACTAATGATCACACTGCTCTGTATAATAATATTAATAATCTATACACTGATAATGACCACACTGCTCCGTATAATAATACTGACTGATCGCATTACACCGTATAACACTGAGTAACTAACTATACTAATGATCACACTGCTCTGTATAGTAATATTATTAATAATCTATACACTGATAATAATAATAATAACCACACTGCTAGGTATAATTAGGGATGAGCGGGTTCGGATTTCTGAAATCCGAACCCCCCCGAGCCCCCCTGATCCGAGTCGTATACGAGTCAGGCTCGACTTTTCCCGCCTGACTCGGATCTGAAATTGAGGCAAAACGTCATCATCCCGCCTTCCGGGTCTCGCGGGTTTTGGATTCTATAAAAGGTCCCCGCGTCAGCGCCATTTCTCACTCCGGCTGTGGACAGTGAAGAGGGAGGTTGGGAGCTAGGGCTGGCTGGGCTGTGTTGTTCTGCTGTTGTCCATAGGGGCTGGCTGGGCTGTGTTGTGCTGCTGTCATAGGGGCTGGCTGGGCTGTGTTGTGCAGTCAGTTGTCCATAGGGGCTGTGTCCACTCCAAAGTCTATAGGGGCTGGCTGGACTGTGTTGTGCAGTGTCCCATAAAGGCTGTAGTCCTAGAGGAGTGCTGTAGTTTGTCCAGGGGGTGATCTGTGTATCAGGGGTGCTCCCCCAAAGTGCACTCCAAAAAAAAAATATTTTTTTCTGTGTTTGTGAATTGTGTGCGCAGTAGCCGCACATGCATCAACAAAGTAGCGCCAAGCGTGCACCTGTGTCATAAGTAAAGGGCCGGCTGGCTTGACTATTAAGGGTGCTGTAACCCCCAAAGTGCACTCCAAACAAAATAAAAAATTATTTTCTGTGTTTGTGAATTGTGTGCACAGTAGCCGCATGTGCATCAACAAAGTAGCATCAAGCGTGCGCCTGTGCCATAAGTAAAGGGCCGGCTGGCTTGTCCGTTAAAGGGTGCTGTAACCCCCAAAGTGCACTCCAAAAAAAAATTTTTTTTTTCTGTTTTTGTGAATTGTGTGCGCAGTAGCCGCACATGCATCAACAAAGTAGCACCAAGTGTGCGTCTGTGTCATAAATCAAGGGCCTGCTGGCTTGTCCATTAAAGGGTGCTGTAACCCCCAAAGTGCACTCCAAAAAAAAATATATATATATTTTTATGCGTTTGTGAATTGTGTGCACTGTGGCTGCACGTGCATCAACAAAGGAGCAGCGCCAAGCGTGCGCCTGTGTCCCATATGTAAAGGGCTGGCTCATCTCTTAAATGGTGGTATAACCCCCAAAGTGCTCCAAAAAATAAAAAATAAATTTTTTCTGTGTTTGCGACTTGTGTGCAATGTAGCCGCACGTGCATCAACACCGTAGCAGCACCAAGCGTGCGTCTGTGTCATAAGTCAAGGGCCGGTTTGGACATCTGGTCCGGACTGAAGGACGTGCCAACAATTTCTGACATGTCTACTGTCACTGCATATGATACTGTCCTCAAAGCAGCAGCGCCAAGCGTGCGTCTGTCTGTTAAAGGGTGGTGTAACCCCCAAAGTGCGCTCCAACAAAAATAAAATAATCTTTTTTTCTGTGTTTGTGTGCAAAATGTATGCGCAGTAGCCGCACCTGCATCCTCAAAGCAGCAGCGTCAAGCGTGCGTCTGTCTGTTAAAGGGTGGTGTAACCCCCAAAGTGCACTCCAATTGAAATAAAACATTTTCTTCTGTGTTTGTGAATTGTGTGCACTGTACGTGCATCCTCAAAGCAGCAGCGCCAAGCGTGCGTCTGTCTGTTAAAGTGTAGTGTAACCCCCAAAGTGCGCTCCACAAAAAATAAAATATTCTTCTTTTTTTTCTGTCTTTGTGAATTGTGTGCACTGTAGCTGCACGTACATCAACAAAGGAGCAGCGCCAAGCGTGCACCTGTGTCATAAGTCAAGGGCCGGTTTGGACATCTGGTCCGGACTGAAGGACGTGCCAACATTTTCTGACATGTCTACTGTCACTGCATATGATACTGTCACCACTGACAGAATGGTGGAGGATTACATTGGTGACAGCATCCAAGTAGGGATGTCAGACAGTCCGTACCTGTACTGGCAGGAAAAAGAGGCAATTTGGAGGCCCCTGTACAAACTGGCTTTAATTTACCTGAGTTGCCCACCCTCCAGTGTGTACTCCGAAAGAGTGTTTAGTGCAGCCGGGAACCTTGTCAGCGAAAGGCGTAGGAGGTTGCTTCCACAAAATGTGGAGAAGATGATGTTCATAAAAATGAATTATCAACTCTTCCAGGGAGACCAGCCTCCAGAACATACAGAGGGACCTGTGGTGGTGGATTCCAGCAGGGACAAATTAATACTCTGTGAGGATGAGGATGTACACAACACTGAAGAGTGTGAAGAATCGGTGGATGAGGAGGATGAGGACGACATCTTGCCTCCGTAGAGCCAGTTTGTGCAGGGACAGATTAATTGCCAGCTTGTTTTGTGGGGGCCCAAACGAACCAATCATTTCAGTCACAGTCGTGTGGCAGACCCTGGTACTGAAATGATTGGTTTGTTAAAGTGTGCATGTCCTGTTTATACAACATAAGGGTGGATGGGAGGGCCCAAGGACAATTCCATCTTGCACCTCTTTTTTTTCTTTGAATTCTGTACTGTTTGGGGCCTAGTTTTTCAAACTGCCATCCTGTCTGCCACTGCAGTGTCACTCCTAGATGGGCCACGTGTTTGTGCCGCCCACTCGTATCTCTTAGCATAGTCATCCAGCTACCTCGGTGCAGCCTTTTGGACATAAAACACTATTGTGAGGTGTGAGGTGTTCAGAATAGACTGGAAATGAGTGGAAATTAAGGTTATTGAGGTTAATAATAGCATAGGAGCAGAAAAACCTACAAATTCTGTGATTTTAGCTGTTTTTATGCTTTTTTTCAAAAAAATACAGATCCAAAACACAAAACCCAGAACCCAAAACACGGAAGGGTGGTTTTGGCAAAACCAATCCAGATCCAAAACACGAAGAAACATCCAGATCCAAAAGCAAAACACAAAACACGAAAAGTGGCCGGTGCGCACCCCTAGGTATAATATTACTGACTGATCGTATTATTACACCGTATAACAACAATGAATAACTAACTATACTAATGATCACACTGCTCTGTATAGTAATATTGACAATCTGTATACTGATAATGACATACTGATAATGACATACTGACAATGACATACTGATAATGACATACTGACAATGACATACTGTTGAGTGCCTATGCCCTGATATTGATAACACTGCACCGTAAAATAACGCTAAATAACTATTAAATTATAATGATCCTTCTGTATCTAAACAATGAAAATGATAACAATGTTGTTAGGGTGTAGTATGTAATACCGCCGTCCGCAGCGGCCCGACAGGGGTGAAGAGCCCGATCGCTAATAAGGTAAGTATAACTAACCCTATTTCCCCCTTTAACCCTCCCTTAGAGGTGCCTAACCCTAACCTCCCCCCCACGTGCCTAACCCTAACCCCCCTCTAAGTGCCTAACCCCCCTTGTCCCTGCAGCCAGGGCTGTAGCTAGGGTAGTGCGGCCGGTGCCATCGCACAGGGCACCACAGGTCAGACGGCGCTGTTTGGGCCTGTCAAATTTCTGTTTATTATCATTCTTGCTTGTAGCTTCCTCTTATTTCATCCCCAGCATCTCCTGGCCTCTCCTATCTCTTCCCTGACCCTTCCCCATGAAGCCATGGCCCTTTTTTGGGTGCATTATGTCCCTTTGAAAAATGAGGGGGGCGCCAATGTTCTTTCTGGCACAGGGCACCAAAAAGTCTAGTTACGGCTCTGCCTGCAGCCTAAACCTAAGTCTCCAGGGGGGGTGCCTAACCCTAACCCTAACCTCCCCCCAGGGGTGCCTACCCCCCCCTTCCCCTAGCCTAAACCTAACCCTCTCAGGGGGGGTGCCTAAAACCTAAACCTCCCCCCTCAGCTCTCCGCGCACGGCTTACCATTGTTTGGTATGCCGGGCATCGGTCTCCGGTCTAACGACAGGCGTCGGGTTTTAGACGCCTGTCATTAGTACCTTGCCGGGATTTGACAGTCGGAGAGCCGGCGGTCGGTATTTAGACCATCGGCATTCCTGGCTACATCCCTGTTGTGTTGCAGTGTATTGTGTTGTGCTTGTATTTACAAGAGTGGATTAATGTATATTAATTGACAGGGGCGCAGAGAGGGGAGGGGGGAGCATGTACAAAGTACAGAAACTCAGGGCTTGCAGGTGTGGACACTCCATTACCCGTACTGAGTGCGGGATGTACTAACGCCTGAAATGCGGTCAGAACTCCAAGCTGGATTGTGATACATTCCGGAGCTTGGATCCAGCAGGTAACGGCACCTTTAGAATGCGTTACCCAATAGAAGCCTATGGTCTTGTTTTCGCATTTCCCCCTGAAAGGGATCCCTCGCAGCACCTCCAGTGGCACGAGCGTCATTCTGCACCTACACAGAAGGACGCCAGAGGGACTTAAGCTGTCCTTGGGGCACTTCTAGGTTCATATCTGTGATAATTTGCAGAATATACGGCATCGCGGATGCGATACTTTGTACATCCCGTCCTGAGGCCGGCAATCTTTTATTGCGGCACTATTGATTGAATTCAGATTAATCTTTCAAGGTTTCATTGACATTCTGCAGAACCCGTGGCCTCACACGAGGTACCAAAGTCAGAAGTATCTAAATTAGAAATTGAGATACAATTAAGAGGGTAAGGCGATGAGACTGACCGAGGGTGGGATGTATCAATGTAAAAATGCAGTTACACTGCCGAAAACTGCAGTTTTCAGAGGTTCACCAAAATGTATGAGGATCGCTATATGTATTATAAAGGTCCGCAGCAGATGTTGCAGATATCCGCTGTGGACCTCCGGCACAGCAGCTCCCAGAGAATTCTTTGGGGCTGTGATGTGCCGTGTGCATCAAGCTCCGTAAAGCTTGACTCTCTGGAGCTTGTGCCTGATAGGCAACGCCATCTCTAGATGGCATTGCCTATAGAAGTCTATGGACTTCTTTCTGCAGAGTAGCCTGGAGGGGGATGAAAAGGTTCCTTGTCCCATAATGGCCATTTGGACATGTGCATTACTTCAACCCAGGACATAATCCCGGAAGTGAAGATGTCGCCGGGACAGCTGGGTAATGCGTACAATGAGCTTATGGGTGACCTAATAGTCTGGGGAAGCTTCTTCCAGCATTTCAATGGTGTGCGCCTATGGCCCAATGGCGAGCTGTAAAGCCAAGTGGTCCAACATTTCACCAAAGCAACAGGGGCAATGGGTTTTAGGGCATACTTGGATGAGAAACGGTGCACTCAGTTGTGGCCAGAGGAATGGGTCACCCAAGGGCTGACCGGAAATCCTGCTATGCTGAAGTTATTCCTGATAATGGTGTCAGTTGAAATACCTGGGGAGAAGCTAGCAGATGAGTTTTTGGTGTGATGGAAGTGGCACAGGCCATCAGCCAGCATCATCTTCTCCAGTCATTGTAGTACTAAGGTGGTCTCTGCTGAGGTGCTTTTTCCACTACACTATGGCCCTGATTCAGACCCGCTCGCTGCTGCCGGCAGCTTGCAGGGTCTGTGGGCATTTTTTTTCTCCTGCTGCTTGCAAAGCTATGGGAGACCTCCCACAGCTTGTGCGAGCAGCCTGGAGACCATCGCGATTATCGGCCTTGCGACAAGACCCTGTGGTAGGGTCTTGGCTGCCGCAAGGCCGAGTGGACTTCCTGCTCTAATAGAGCAGGAAGTCCACTACTGACATCAGTAGTGATGTCAGTAGGTCCTCCCACAAATGGCAGGCGTTCCTAAGGGAACGCCTGCGTTTGTGCATTCACCCCCCCTGCCCGCCTACAAAACGGAGCAAGCTGTCATTCACCATCGACAGCAGCCCCGTCTTGTAGCGAGCCCCATAGCGACTGAATGAGGCGCATGCGCAGTGGCCAAAAATCGAGCCGCTCGTGAGCGGCTCTGAATCAGGCCCTATGATCAGGGCAATTCATGATCTGGTCAAGCACAACGTGATAGCTGATGCTCTACCGTAGCAGAAGTGGTGGCTGTGTAGATTAGTCATACCAAACATTTAATACTCCTTCTATCTTTGCTAGATAGTGACACTGGCGATTAAGTTCTTGGTGCCAACAAGATGGAGAACCTATAGCGCAGCCTGGAAGAAGTGAGCACTGGTCCTCTGATGATAAGGACTCCTTGCATTTAGGGGTTATGCTCTGCGAGGCTTGGGTATCTATGGCCCTTATCAAGCTGGGCTGCATTTGTTTTTTCTCTAGACTGCATGAGGCAGATCCCACAAAGTTTTTTGTTCTTGGATGCACAATCATAAAGTGTTGGGCTAGATGTGAGTTTCAGAGACAAGACTCCAGACAGATTGAGGGAGTTAGTGTGCATTGTGCCAATGATCTGTGAGGATAAATGGGGAGGCATCTCTGTTTCCAACAGTATTTTTTTGTGGCTCTCTGGACCAGTGAGCTAGTGACAGGGCCAAGCTAGTCTGTGGGCACAGTTGCATTGAGGCGACATGTTGCCGTGTAAGATTCGCAAGGTAGTTGGGTGCAGTGTAAGAAGCACTCAGAACTGGTAGTTTACTTAGAAGTGGCTTACCCGGTATATACTGAACTAGCCCTTGGAGATTAATCTACCAAACACAATCTGCCCACAGCAACCAGAAGAGTGAGGATTGGCGTATGAGAGTATACAGGGCAAGGAGCTGGGAGAAGATAGCAAAGCTCTTCCATGGTGCTCTTGATCTCTCATCTGTACTCGGGGCGCTACAGGTGTCTGAAGTAGGGGAGAGTTACCCCAAGGACACCTTACTCACACAAGTGAGAGGGACCAAAGTAAAGGAGAATGTGCCCTGACTGACCAAAGAAACGTAACAGAAAACTTACCGGATCCCCTGGATGGAGCCCACTGCCTCACCGTACTGCTCCTAGGAGAAGTACAATGATACCTACCCACAGTGCTCCCATACTAACTACTAATAATACGTTCCAGCCACTCTAGCAAACAGCTACAAGTGCAATGACCCCAGTAACAGCAGATGGTCACTGATAGCTCCGATTCAATAAAGTGCGTCCGGTGTAGTGTATTATCCTAACTGCTTAGCAATCTTATCACAATAGGGACAATAGTCAATCAACAATGCAGCTCTATCGTTGTCTACTTTCTGCTTAGGACTTTCTTGCAGGTCTTCTCTTTGCTGACTACTGAGACGCTCAGCTTGTGATGAGCAAAAATATGGCTGCCACGAGGGGCATTGTGAAGATGTAAAGAGCTGTGATTGGCTTGCCAAATTCAGAAGGCTGATGAGCTTCGAATGACCTGCCGCCATGCAGAACCAGCGCCTGATACCCTTCCAGCATTGAGATAGGACAGCAGCTGAGCACCACAGCCTGGACGGAATCCAGAGGCTGTGGCAAATTGGCAGGTTAACCCCGGTACGCTGCACTAGGGTAGAGTACCTGCTAAGTCCGGGTGTTGTAGGAGGGAACTCGGTACTCAAGGTGTATTGCAGTGCACTGGGGGGCCAGGGGAATAGCCCCCGGTTCCACCATTACTACATGGGGTTAAAAGCACAAGTGTTTAGGCAGCAGGGTAAAAATACTTTATATATGTTTAAAATAAAATGGATGAAAATGAATGTTGCTGTATGAATGTTGTAAAGCGCAACGGAATATGCTGCGCTATATAAGAAACTGTTAATAAATAAATAATAAATAAAGCTCTGCCGCTGTGTCTGGTAACATGTTTATAATGTATTTATATTAATAAAAATGTGTATTGTAAAAGAAACAATGCACTTACCGTTTCCTTGGTTGTCTGGGGGCGAGATCTGGAGCCCTTTGTAGGCTACTGGTTCTTCCAGCCCCATTCCCAGGAAACTGGAATATCTTCTCCTGCAGTCTCCTGAGTGATATCAGGTGGTGCAGGAAGAGCTGGCCAACACAGCCAACTAATTATTTTACTGAAGCTCCTACTCAGTGGCCAGGAGACTGCTGCCTGTGGATCTTGTCTCCCTGCCTCTGGAGCAGTAGACGTGGTACCCCCAACAAGCCTAATCAGTACCTGTCCCCCTCTCTTGGTGTCCCTGTGGTATTACATGCAAGCCCTGAATGTGTATCATCAGAACATCAGGAAGGATAGTACATCTGTGACATCTATATGCTGTAGTTGTCTTTTTAAAGGCATTTATAATAAACATATTGTCTTAAGATGCCTGCATCTGCTTGTATCCTGTTACTACCAGAGTAGTGCCAAAAGCTACTCTGTTCTCTGGCTGTTCTGGTTTAAGCCCAGCATCACCATGCTGTACCTTTTGCCAGCTACCCAGCGTACACTGGTCCATAGTGGGGGACTAGTGGGAATTAGCCAACACTGCCCAGGAGCTGTTGCAGCAGCGTGTTCACACATACCCAGAAGTAGGTGGTTACAGGCACCAGTGGTAGGATCGTTTGGAGCAAATTGTTCCAGGTGTGCAGTGGGATGAGTCAATAACAAGTAATTACTGATGGCAAGAGGGAATCCCTAGCAGTTATGGAGTAAGCCCACTCATGTTACTCAGGGACGAGTAACCACTCACTATTCTATAAGTGTCAAAACTCTTTGATCGCCTGGCGGAGCGAGGTCATCTGGTCACAGGCCCCTGTGTACCATACCACCTGGCAGACAATATAGAGAAGCCTGTGGTCAAGACTTTCCCATCCCCAACTGACTATGAGGCATTTTTATTTGTGCTAAATGAATGTTCAATGCAGTGTAAAGTGACTTATAAAATAAAACTGCAGGAGTTTCAGGGTGTTTGAATAAATTGGAGTGTTTTAAAGTCTACGCCCAATCAGACAAAGTCATCATCATCATCATCATCATCATCATCACTCTGGAATTTACACCATTGTTAGCCAGGGATGGACTGGATTACACCATTGTTAGCCAGGGGTGGACTGGATTACACCATGGTTAGCCAGGGGTGGACTGGATTACACCATTGTTAGCCAGGGGTGGACTGGATTACACCATGGTTAGCCAGGGGTGGACTGGATTACACCATTGTTAGCCAGAGATGGACTGTTTTACACCATTGTTAGCCAGGGGTGGACTGGATTACACCATGGTTAGCGAGGGGTGGACTGGATTACGCCATTGTTAGCCAGGGGTGGACTGGGTTACACCATGGTTAGCCAGGGGTGGACTGGATTACGCCATTGTTAGCCAGGGGTGGACTGGATTACACCATGGTTAGCTAGGGGTGGACTGGATTATGCCATTGTTAGCCAGGGGTGGACTGGATTACACCATGGTTAGCCAGGGGTGGGCTGGATTACACCATGGTTAGCCAGGGGTGGACTGGATTACGCCATTGTTAGCCAGGGGTGGACTGGATTACACCATGGTTAGCCAGGGGTGGACTGGATTATGCCATTGTTAGCCAGTGGTGGATTGGATTACATCATTTTTAACCAGAGATGGACTGGATTACACCATTGTTAGCCAGGGATGGACTGGGGCTTGCATCCGTCTGTGCATGAGAAAGGGGCATGGCCACGTCTCACAGGGCATGTTGTGAGTCAGGGTGTTTGAATAAATTGGAGTGTTTTAAAGTCTATGCCCAATCAGACAAAGTCATCATCATCATCATCATCATCATCATCATCATCACTCTGGAATGTACACCATTGTTAGCCAGGGATGGATTGGATTACACCATTGTTAGCCAGGGGTGGACTGGATTACACCATGGTTAGCCAGGGGTGGAATGGATTACACCATTGTTAGCCAGGGGTGGACTGGATTACACCATGGTTAGCCAGGGGTGGACTGGATTACGCCATTGTTAGCCAGGGGTGGACTGGATTACACCATGGTTAGCCAGGGGTGGACTGGATTACACCATTGTTAGCCAGGGATGGACTGTTTTACACCATTGTTAGCCAGGGGTGGACTGGATTACACCATGGTTAGCGAGGGGTGGACTGGATTACGCCATTGTTAGCCAGGGGTGGACTGGGTTACACCATGGTTAGCCAGGGGTGGACTGGATTACGCCATTGTTAGCCAGGGGTGAACTGGATTACACCATGGTTAGCCAGGGTGGACTGGATTATGCCATTGTTAGCCAGGGGTGGACTGGATTACACCATGGTTAGCCAGGGGTGGGCTGGATTACACCATGGTTAGCCAGGGGTGGACTGGATTACGCCATTGTTAGCCAGGGGTGGACTGGATTACACCATGGTTAGCCAGGGGTGGACTGGATTACGCCATTGTTAGCAAGGGGTGGATTGGATTACATCATTTTTAACCAGGGATGGACTGGATTACGCCATTGTTAGCCAGGGGTGGACTGGATTACGCCATTGTAAACCAGGGGTGGATTGGATTACATCATTTTTAACCAGGGATGGACTGGATTACACCATTGTTAGCCAGGGATGGACTGGGGCTTGCATCCGTCTGTGCATGAGAAAGGGGCATGGCCACGTCTCACAGGGCATGTTGTGAGTCAGGGTGTTGTGGCCCTGCTGTCTCTCTCTGCATGCCAGTTGAGCAGAGGGCCGAGAGGTGGAGCTGCTCGGCCAGGATTTTCAGTTCGTTCGGCCCATCAGTTGATCAGCCCTGTTGGCACTTGCCCTGGTTATATCACCCGCAGCTCATTGCCCCCTAGGTGGCTACTCTTGTGAATTTTAGTCACACGTTCGTGACTACATGCCGACACCACTCACTTAGGGCCTGTTTCAGAGAGTCGCTTCACTGCTTTGAAACGATGCGAAAATATGGTAATGCTGCAGAAAGGGCCTGAAGGCAAAAATGCCCACGGCCGACATTGCATATCGTAGTGTCGTTGACATATTGCTTTTCCACCTAAGGACCGGATTCAGACCCGCTCGCTAGGCTGCGGTCGCACTTAGCCTGCCAATGTTTGCAATGTGTGCATGCGTATAAGTCACAGTGCGCGTGCGCGAACTAGTCCATGCAATCGGGAAGCGTTTGCTCGCTGCGCATAGCCACCTCGCTAGAATGAGTGACAGGACAAGCCGTTTATGGGTGGTGACAGGGGATGGTTCATGGAAATGGGGTAGTGGTGGTGCGAATGCAGGCATGTCTGAGCGTCTTAACGCCGTTTCAGAGGAATGCATAATTAAGACGAAGCGTGATAATACACGTCACATGGCTGAATTACACACTGAAGCACTCGCAGTGCTTGCGGTAGGGTAGGTCAGCCACAAGTGCTGCATATGGGTCCGATGTTACTCGATGTTACCAATTGTTGCATACACTTCCTTGAGATGACGTGGGAAAGTGGGCGTCTTAAGACAGGCTGGTGGGCGTCTAAATACACACCGCGATCGCACGGCAAGACATAGTGGGCGTGCTTATGCCTTGCCGTGCGATCGCGGGATTTGCATACTTTGGCTGCGTGCGAACGCATCTAGCGAGCGGGTCTGAATCAGGCCCTAAAGTCCATGTGGCCAATCAGAATGTCAGGACCGTTCCATGGGCGTGCATAAGTTAGCCATTGCGTGTCAGGAGAGCCGCAGTGTTTGAGATAGGTCAGGCTGCCCAATGTGCGACGATGTTACCGATGTTTGTGCTGTTGCATATCGTCGGACGGATATGAGAAGGCAGCAGTAAGTGTCCCTATGCTCAGCTAAGCTTTGGAAGGCATTGGCCTATTTTAGCAACTGCAATTCATAAGAGATTGCATTAAATCTCAGAATCAGAGCCACAGCACGCAGAGGGAAACTGTGCACGGAATTCACAGCAACCAATCAGACACTGCCTGCATACTTGTCGACAATCAGCTCCAGCCTTCCGGGAGGGAGCTGATTGTCGGCTGATAGCAGGGGGCGGGGCCGGCCTTTGGGGGCGGAGCCGGGGGTGGGGGCCGCCATTTGGTGGCACACTGGGGGCGGAGACGGGGGCGGGGATGCACGATCGCGTCATCGTGACTCCGCCCCCACTTCACAATGCTGTTATTTTCAGCATTGTGAAGCAGGGGGCGGGGCCACGATGACGCGATTCTGCGCGAATCGCGTCATCGGGCCCCCCCGCTGCGGGGGTTTCCGTTTGTTTCAGGGGGGAGGTTGGGAGGGTCGAAAGCTTCCGGGAGGCTTGCCTGCCTTTCCGGGGGGCCGGGAGCGGCACCCGAAAATCGGGAGGGTCCCGGCCAAATCGGGAGAGTAGGCAAGCCTGACTCGCTGTCTTTCTATAATTTACGGTCTATAGATACAATAAATGCTAAATGCTAACTACTGATTCTGCACAAACATTCCACTAAAATGAATTGAGCCCAAGTAACAAAACTTTAACAACATTTACCAGACATTTTATTTTGATGACATAAGCGTTAGGCTGTAAAATACTATTCATGTGATTGTGCAACAAGTCTGTGCACAGCTCCCAATGCGCTAATTATGCCACATCATTACGCCGAGCACCTGCACACATGGTGAACAGGTTCCGTTCCTGTCAGGGAAGAGGTGTATTCTCCGGGGGAAATCAGAGCCTCTAATTTGTTTTGTCACTCGGCAGGAATAGCTGTGGGAATTGCAAAGCGCGTGTAGAAGGCGGCGAGGGGGGTGTCAGGCGAGGGATAATATCTGCAATTATTGCATTTTGTGTAACATGTTGAAGCCTGATGTCAGCAAATCCCCGGGTGGCAGATTAGTTAGGAGCTGTGCTGCTACATGCCAGCTGTACATACAAATCTCTGCCAGCCTGCCATTAATCCCACGCTCATAGCTGATATTACAGTTACAAAATAAGTAACTTCCTAAAATAAAGATTATCATTGATACAACTATATATATATATATATATATATATATATATATCTATATATATATTGTGACACAGTCAGGGTAGGGGTCCCGCTCCTGGGGTAGATGGACACCCTCTTTACACACACAGCAGCCGTAGAAACAGGATACAAGTCTGGGGTTCTCGTACAAACTGGTCGGCGCCAGTCTTTATTGTGCCAAATGAATATAAACATAAACAAAGCATAAACATAAGTCCTAGCCCGGCTGGGCACTAGCTACACAGCAGATTCCCTCTCTATAATAATGGTAGGGCCTATTGGCCTCACCATCAACAAAACACGTGCACAGTACTTACAAGGAAAGTAACCAAGTGTCTCTGAACAGGCTAGACTGCCTGCTCTCCCAGGTGTGAGACTCTCAGCCACAAACAAACCATGCTTATATTAGCCATTTCTAGCTGCAAGCCTTAATGAGCCTGTTACCAGGCTGAAAGGCCCAACACCTGGAGTGGCCTGTGGATGGAGCCCCCCCTCTCCTCACATCCACACCCCCAGGACCCAAACCGGCTTTTCCAAAAGCCGATACTTTGGTCTGCTTACAAAACAGACTTCTCCTGAGGTTTTTTAGAACAGATAGGCCAAAAACCTAGGACAAATGTACCTGCCATTGATCACTTTACCTGTGCTTCTATCACAATATATATACAGTATATATATATATATAATATATATATAGTTCTATCTATCTATCTATCTATCTATCTATCTATCTATCTATCTATCTATCTATCTATCTATCTATCTATCTATCTCTCTGTGTGTAACAGAAAGAGAATCTCCAATAAGTGACAGCAGTGAGGGGCCACACAAATTTATATGAGAGGGCCACAGCTGCAGACTCTTCCACTCAATATTAATTGTCATGGACCTGAATTGCCACTAAGTTTTGTCTGGCAGTTAACTGGGATTAAATAAACATTGCATTAATGATATAGGGATTGTTTCAGAGGGGTGTGGTATATTTTGTCGACATGAGAATGTCAATGTGGTCAATATTGACTTGCCAAGCATGATGTCAGTGTCAGTGCCGACACTGATGAAATGTCAACATGATTACCTGGTGGTCTACTGGTAATGGAGCATACACATGGTCAGATTTGTCAGATCTGTCAGATGAATGATTTTACCAAAGATTTGAACGATTTGAACGATTGAACGATTTTTGACTGTATTAAAATGAATGGAATCTTCCAAGTCTGACTGCAAACACATCAGATGTCAGATATCTTTATCTGATCATCGGGAAGGCGCATCGTTCATCGTTCAGACATGTCAGATATGTCAGATTTTCCTTCAGATATGAACGATTGAACGATTTTTTAAATTGTTATCGTTCAGATCTGAAGAAAAATCTGACCGTGTGTATGCTCCATTACTTGCATGGTCCGGCGGGTCCGGCAGCTCCAGCCATATCTTCTGGGTCTGACGATGTCATCATGACTTTTTGACAACATTTCACATGTCAACATTGTTAGAGGCACACTCCACGCTGCTTCCGTTTCCCTGAGCACAGCAGCCGCCGGGCACTAGGACTCAACAGCTCTCTGGAAGGAGGCGCGACCTCCAACCCGGCGCTTCTGTGTGTGTTTGCGGCTCCCCTTCTCATCTTTTATCCATCTGTCCTCCATTATGGATGTGCTCCTGAGTTTCTCCGTCCTCGTGACCCCCATTAATCCGCTGTGCCACCTACACATAGTACATATGTACATACCTCCCAACATGACCCTCTCCAGGAGGGACACGATGCTCTGGTCCTGGACTTCCCTGGTAATTTATGATTGGTGGAGGCTCCAGGGGCGGGGCTGCAGCACAGTCCAAAAGTCAAATAGGGGAGTCACACCAACTGCCAGTGAGTCCCAGCCAGTGATGTTTGGCAGTGTGTGAAATGACAGTTGGTGTAGTTCCCCTATTTGAATTACGAAATGCGCTGCAGCCCCACCTCTTACCAGGGAAGTCCAGGACCAGAGCATTGTGTCCCTCCTGGAGAGGGTCGTGTTGGGAGGTATGTATAAAGTAACCCTGCTGCCGCCACTGTATATCAGTCCACAGTGTGTGAACTAGGCGCACATCAATGCCCAGCACAACCCTGATGTTCCTTGCTGCAACTGGACAATCCTTGTGCCTGCTGTTAACCATGTGTTATCCTGATACCTGTTTCTACCCGGTTAACAAACCAATTGCCGGGTTAAGCCTTATGGACTAACCTCCATTTGCAAAACGCGCTGCCACCTACCACTGAGTGTCTCCCAACAGACATCTCACATGTCAAAATTCTGCAAATGCCGCCATATTCAATGATATTATGACTACATCCCATTTCTGAGTCGAACGCAGTGTGACATTATGCTGATGAGAGAATTTGCCTTTGAAATGTGTAATAATAATTGGCGCGGCTGCTTGTGGAAGCCTATCTCCCCACTGTTGTTACGTCCGCTGCCGCCATCATTGGTCTCTTCACTTACACCAGCCACATCCTGGGTGCAAAAGATCTGGCAGAAACAAACGTCACATCTTTGTAAGCAAGGTGCGAATGAGTACGGAAGTCGGCCGACGCGTCCATGACACTCACATGAGACACTGTGTGATCACATGGCCGTCGCCCAGAAAACAACCATTTTATGGAAAGGGTTGTCTGTCATTGGATGGATTAATCTGCATGCACTAGCGACCTTTGAGTCTGACTCAGAGATAGATGGAATTGCAGAGACTCACACAAGCAGCTGCGCAATTGCGTCCGTCTAAAATGCTAATGCAGCAGGAGGTGTCTGTAGGAAACAGATAAATCCTTGCTGCATCTGCAATCCCAGCTCTGCTCCTTTTGCCAGGCTGCGGTTTCTGGTGGCTGCGAGGCCAGGAAATTGGGACCCTCCCGGAAAACAAGGGTAACACCCTCCGTATTGCTCTAATATTTTACTGCAGTTCTGCCAAAAAAAGTTTAAGTATCCATTTCTCAAACCACTTTCCAAAATGTTTAATTCTCCTTTATGGTCATTTGCGTCATCGGAGAGGAGATGGTGATGCAAATTACCACTTTGGTGGCTGGGTCGGGGTCTTTATGTCACTAGACCCAGCACCCTTCATTATAAAATTATGCACATTGCATGTCCTTGGGGAGGGTGCGTGGTTAAAAGGTTGTGATTTGCGTGGCGGGCTGCAATTCCCAGTATTGTCTCCCAACCCTGCCCAAGCAACCTGAAAAATTTGGCATTAAGGTTTCCCTGCTGACTGGGGGCTCCTGCTGTTGCTCAGAGTGTTAGTGACCAGTCCTGATACCAAGAGAGGCTCCCATCACTCAGACCTTACATGTTCTCTACCAGGGCCATAACTAGGGGTGTGCTACCGGTGCCACCGCACAGAGGACTTCATTCAGAGTCAGTCGAAGCGGCCGCACGGTCGTATAGAAAAAGGGGCTGGATATGCTAATGATGCACACGCAAGTTGCGTCCCTAAGGTCGGATCGTTAGCTGGCCGACCAAGGGGTGGATGCGGTCGGATCGCTAAAAATACGCCCACATCTCGTACGCATAGCACATCATCTCCGGCTACATAAGGATTAATCGCGAGCATCGTATACCATCGGAACTGGTCGTAGAATTAAAGGTTGACCTTACCCTCTCTTAAGCTCTACGATCATGTCAGTGTAAAACCTCCCCTGTCACGTGTGCCATGACACTACTTCGTTAATTATGCACTCCCTTAAAACGCTGTTCGCATAATTAGGCACGCCTGCGTTCGGATCTCCACACCCCCGTTTTCAAGCACCTTCCACTGTTACCACCCACAAACGCCTCATCCTGTCACTCAAACTACCGACCTGGCTGTGTTCAAGGAGAGAGAAATTTCAGATCGTAGCGGCTGGTTTGCGCACGCGCATTGCGAACTTTACGCATGCTCAGTTTAGCGAACATTGGCTGCCTACGACCATGCGGCCGCTTCGACCGACTCTGAATGAAGTCCAGAGTGCAGGGTTCTATGGGCGACACCATCACCTACCTTGACCCTTGCTTCTGGCTAGCAGGGTGCCTGGAATGGCAGTAACGCTGCGGAAGTGCCACCTGGAGTGTCCTTGGGATGCTACAGGCAGACACCCTGCCGTGTATAAAGCTGCACGGAGCGTCTTCTAGATGCTCCGTGCACTGTAACGCTTCTGGGTGCTGACTGGCCCCATCCCCTATATGCGATGACAGGGGCAAAGGGGCTGGGGCTGGCACAGGGTGCATTAAAGCCCTGTTACGGCACTATCCTCTACCTAAGCATAGGAGAGCCCACCGTGACTGTGAAAGTGACTAGCCTGGGTCACTGCCCAGCAGTCTCAGATTAAGCCTTGTTAGGTCTGAGGACACCTGGTCGGCTACACAGACTGCAGTGTGCCCATCTGACGTGTTCGCAGGATGGTTCGGATGGCACTGCACAAGTGATCCTGGCTGCAGGGTGCCATTCCAGACACCCTGCTAGACAGAAGCAAGGCATACATGCCTACTCTCCCGGGAGTCGCGGGAGGCTCCCGAAATTTTGGATAACCCCCCCGCACCCCCAGAAGAGTAGGCATATCTCCTGCATCCTGCCCACTTCCTAGTGAAGTGGGCAAGATGGGCAGATTTTACGTGGAAATTTTGCGTCCGTTGGTAAGGGCGGGGCTAAATGTCGGAAAGCACGTAATTTAGCCCGCCCCCTCCTCACGGACTAACAAATTGCAGTGGTTTTCTGTAAAGGCGATTATAGTCTGGCCCCGCCCACTAAAGATGAAAGCAGCAGGTTTCCCCCGGGTGCCCGGCAATGCCGGTAAGTATGAAGCAAGGGCCAACGGGGGAGGGATGGTGCCGCACACACAGGACCTTATTCAGAGTCGGTCGCGAGCGCTGAGCGCTCGCAACCGACTCGATGTTGGTCCACAGGGCATGCGCACGACGGAGACGGCTCCGTCGTGCACATGCGCGAGCCCCCGCTAATGATGGATCACCCGTCATTAGCGGGCTCGAAGCAGACGGAGCGAGTTTTCGATGCTGATTGACAGCTCGCTCCATTTGCTGGGCGGGCAGGGGGCGTGCCTGGCCAAACGGAGGCGTTCCTTTCGGAATGCTTGCCATTTTGTGGGCATCCCCACTGACATCATCAGTGATGTCAGTGGGGAGCTTCCTGCTCAAACAGAGCAGGAAGCTCCCTGGGGCTTAAGGTTGACGAGACCCTACCCTAGGGTCTCGTCGTAAGCCCCGATGATCTCGATGGTCTTGA
Source organism: Taudactylus pleione (assembly GCA_031769625.1). NCBI lineage: Eukaryota > Metazoa > Chordata > Amphibia > Anura > Myobatrachidae > Taudactylus > Taudactylus pleione. The sequence continues at coordinate 2,884,242 of JAUIMM010000391.1, read as the reverse complement.
CCATCGCGACCATCTCCCTTAGCGGTCGTTAGAGCTGTAGGTGTTAACCCATAGCCTAACGACCGACATGGAGGCGGCTGTTCAGGATGCAAGCGGCCGCCCTGTTTCTGAGCGACCGCTTGCATCCTACGACCACCTCTGAATGAGGCCCACAGTCCTTGCTCTCAATGCAATGACACCGGTCACACATCCCTAGTTATGGAAAAATCAAATAGTAGGTTGCACTTATCACGCACAACAGCAAATCATGTATCAATATTTTATTAATGCAAAACCAGATATATTTCAGGCAGTAAATAATCAACATTTATAAAAATCCCAGGAGTGGGGTTATAGATACTGTACATCAATATAAAATAAATATAAAAAAGAGCACATTTAAAAAAACCAACACCTATAGGTCAGCTTGTGGCAGGTATCAAAGATAGTTTAAACCATCCACTACAAATGGAATCTCACTGTCCAATAAAGTCTATTTATCTAATTGCAATACTATTTGTGCAACAATCCTTGTTGTATGACAGATTGGTAACTTTTTATTGCTGATGGGTAACAAAGTATATAGCAAATTATTGTAGCTTTTAGATCGCTCACAGCCAAATGTCAGGAATCACAGTTCTCCACAATACTCCAATAAACATCTATGGCCCTCATTCAGAGCCGTACGCTCTGAGCAGAGCGCACGCTCTGAATGAGGGCCGGGCTCCATTTTCATGGAGCGTCCTCCTGGATGCTCGTATAGCTATGGGTCACCACCCACAGGCTATACGAGCGTGCATTTTGATGGCCGCGATGGTCGTGACCATCGCGACCATCGAAATTGCGAGCCGGAGCCTGCAGTTGAGGTTTTCAACCGCAAGCTCCGGAGTGATTTTGGCTCTATCAGAGCCAAAATCACTCCCACTGACATCACTAGTGATGTCAGTGGGCCGGCTTCTGACGGGAGGCGTTCCCGTGGGAACGCCCCCGTCAGGGAGGCACGCCCCCGGCACGCCCACCAAAGGGGGCGTGCTGTCAATCAACATTGACAGCACGCCCCCTTTGATCGGACACAACGAGCGAAGGAAAGTCCTTTGCTCGTCGTGTCTGGCGCATGCGCACGACGGAGCTCCCTCCGTCGTGCGCATGCTCAGTGCAGACCATCGACCCACTTGCGAGCGGACAGCCGCTCGCGAGTGGGTCTGAATCAGGCCCTATGTCAGCAATGGAGATATGTTCATATGTTTCAATTTGAAATAATGAACAGTGAGCCGTCCGGAATCCCAGCTCTCCACAGTACTCACAGTCAATGGGGGAGATGTATGAAGCCCAGAAGCGGTATCAGCGCACGTTATGTGCGCTGATACCACTTCTCCCCGATGTGATCGGGGGTCTGGGCGGTAAATGACAGGGGCGCTTTTCGCCCCTGTCATTATCGGCGCTGCTATCTACAAGATAGCAGCGCCGATAGCCTGGGCCATGTACGAACGGTCATATCGCCTGACCGTTCGGCCCGCTGTAGCTTTCGTTATCGACAGCTACAGCCTGGCGCTAGCCTATCCCCACAGCAGGGACAGCGCTGTCCCTGCTGGGGCTGCTGCCGCCACCAGGGCTGCATGCAGGGATCTCGCGATACTTGCGAGATCCCGCGCATGCTCAGTGGAGAGCCGGCCGGGACAGAGACACCGCGCATCAGCACTAGGCTGACGCGCTGTGGTCTCTAGCGGGTAGTGCCGGAGGGGGGAGTTAACGCTCCCCCTCTCCGGCAGATGAGATGTTCTTACATCTCATCGGTAGGGCTTCCTGCTTCGCCTCGGTAAAGAGGTATAAGCATACATCTACCCCAATGTGCGCTAAAGGCGCACATCCACTAGAACAGTGGTTCTCAATCTCGGTCCTCAGGACCCCACACGTTTTCCAGGTCACCCAGCAGGAGCACAGGTGTATTCATTACTCACTGACACATTTTAAAAGATCCACAGGTGGAGCTAATTTTTTCACTTGTGATTCTGTGAGGAGATCTGGAAAACATGCACCGTGTGGGGTCTTGGGGACCGAGTTTGAAAAACTGTGCACTAGAAGATTAGGGAAAGACAGTACGATTACGACATCGTAATCGTACCGTCGTTCCCCATCCCCTGTAGTGCCTACACTGAACGATCAGTCGTTCAGTGTTGGCACCCTCCCTCATCCCCGAACATGGTCAATCTGTCATTATCGGCAGATTGACCGGCATGTTCGGACGATGATTGATGTCGGAAATGACCAGCGGGAGTGCGCATGGCTGGTCGTTTCCGACATTTTGATGCCCGACTTGTGCCCAATTAGTGAGCGTTTGCACGATTACGATGTCATAATCGTGCAATCGCTGTGCTTAATCAAGTAGTGGATACCCGCCTTTAAGCTCCGACCAACAGAATGCATATACAGAATACTGTGTTGCTTTTCTACTAATACCCCTTTTACACCGGAGCTAAAACCAGGGTCATTGCAGGGTTAACCCGGGTAGCTCCTTGGTGTAAAAGGGGAGAGGGTTTGATCGCCGGGTCGTGTGACCGGCAATCCAACCCAGGTGATACCCCTTTTACACTAGAGCAAAAACCTGGGTTTTTGCTGGGTCTACCCGGGTCGCAGCTCAGTGTAAAAGGGTCCCTGAAAAATAACCTGGGTCAAGTGACCCTGCAATCCAACCCAGGTAGCTACCAGGGTTGGACCCAGGATGGACCCAGGTAATGGTGCAGTGTAAACGGTGCAACCCAGGTTATCTGACCTGGATCATGCCTAAAATGAGCGGATTGGTGGTTGTCGAGCATTCACCTCCCACTTTTTATGACCTCACAGGTTTAGCAGGGCAGACCTGAGTTCAGTGTGAACAGGGCTGACCTGGGAGTAACCCAGATCAAAGGTGCAGTGTAAATGGGTCTGACCTGGGTCTGACCAGGGTTGGAACCATGTCCAAAAACCCAGGTCGGACCTGGGTTTTTGGTGGAAAAGAGGTATAACTTGCAGGGTTTAACACGGGAGTAACCCGTGAAACCCTGCTGTGTGAACAGCGCGCTCCGGGTCACGATGATCTGGAGCGCGCCGCATGTCGGCCGATTGGTCCGGCTTCGGTGGCGCTTGGAGATGACATAATCTCCAACGTCCACTTCAACCCCGGAAAAGCCGGGTCTATACAGACCCGGCTCCGGTGTGAACGGCACTGACTCGGGAATATCCTGGGTTGGCACCAGGGTAAATTCCGGGTCTGATACGGATTGGAACCCTGTTCCAACTCCGGGTCAGACCCGGAATTTAGGTGTAAAAGTGGTATAAGATTGTGTTGCACTCTTTATTGGCTACCAAACACATTTGTGACTACAGCAGTCAACAGGTTCAGTGTATTCCATCTCCAATGTAATGTTTTTCTGAAAATATTATTCTGCACCATTGCTAATGTGTTGCTCATTGTTGCTAGTGCTTTGCTCACATAGCTCAGCTGCTTGGTGGAAGTGTTCTGCTCTCGTTCATTTGTGCTATGTTTGCAGTGATGTAATATGATGCAATGTAAAAGCACACCGGCATAGAGGAACCATGGGACACAGGGCCTGAGTCACTGCGGATCACTATAGTGATAGCATACACAGACGGCCGATTGTTGTGTACTGTGTTTGCGTATACACCGCAGTGCGTGTGCGTGGTGGTTGAACTGTGATTGCACTGCAATCTCGCAGAACACAGTCAGCCAATTGCAGAGCCAGTGACAGGCAGTAAGCGTTTGGGGGTGGTGATGGAGGTGTGGTCAGAGAAACGCTGGCGTGCCTGTCCGTTTGAACGCTGTAACATGGGCGTGAATAAATTAGCCACTGTGATGGCACACGCAGCTTGTGTACTCACTGCGTGCGACGAGGTTAGCAATATCTGAGTAAGGTCAGACCTGCTGTAACTGTGCATGAGAGGCCGATGTTACTCGATGTTACCGATGTACACGCAGGACTGCAAGGTATAACGGATGTGAGATAGGGGAAGTGGGCGTCTCTATGCTGGCCTGAGATGGCTTTGCGATTGCAAACATTAGCATATTTTCGCAGCAGATCTGCTTGCGATTACGCATGCCGCGATCGCAATAGCGATCCATAGTGATTCAGGCCCATAGAGCGCCAGAGGGATTTCCGTCTCACAAGTACCCAGTGACTGAGATAGTGCAATCTGACAGTGTTTTAGTAGCAAAAGTCTTATTACAAAAATTGCTGTTTAGGGCGTTTTTAGTGGAATCCCGACAGC